>OZ024740.1:40377027-40952027 GCA_964016885.1 Eledone cirrhosa | reverse complement strand
TTGCAAAGCATTCTTGCGATTCAAGAGATGACAATTTCTTTTCTTTTACAACCTTGCCACCAGGAAGGTGATCGGTCAAAAATGTACATACATACATGATGGCTGCAACTCGAGTAATGCTATCGCTTGCTATTTAAGCATGAGCAGCCCGGTCGTGGCTTTTTAATCCTACTAGGGACTCGCACACTCTTTCACAGACGCTGCAACAATGGGAGCTTCTCACAGTAGGTGTTACGGTCCTGTTTTGGTGCACTTTCAAATGACGTTTCAGTCCATCAACTGAGGCACGATCTTTTCCACACTCCCCACAAATAGAAATGCCATACAATGCATAGTTGACAGTGTCCCCGTGTACGTGACTTCTCCGATGACTTCCAAGGCCTGCCCTACTTAGATATAACCGGCCACATTCTGTACAGGTTAAATCATCCTGCATGCCAAGATACTTAGACAAACCAAACTCAAGGCCCTTATGAGCACACCGCTTGAACTGTTCATGCTCAACAAGGTTTCTTTCAAAGTCTTCCCTCCCGGCATGCACTGCCTTCCTCCAGGAAAGTCGATCTAGAGCGATGTTCTCCCAGTCATTCTCCGATATTTTCATCTTCCTCAATGTGCTTTTAATGCAATCCCAGTAAACTCAATTTTGGTCTGTGCACCGGTCCTTTACCTTCGACCAGCTAACCATAAATGAACTGCCTAGGGATGCGATCATCATCCATTCTCACTACATGACCACTTCATCTTAATCGATGTTGAAATATGAGAGACTCTATACTGGGAGACCGCGTTCGGGGACTTCAGTGTCACTCGCGTACATTTTCCAGTGGATGCCCTGTATACATCGAAGACACTGTTGTTAAAAGTTTTCCAACCTTTTGAGATGCCTTCGGTAAGTGACCCAAGTCTCAGGTGCATACAACAAAGCGGACAAAACATAAGCATTATACACTTTTAACTTTGTCTAAATGGAAATACCATGCTGAGACCATAGACGTCCATTCAGTTTTCAAATGCATCACTCTCCTTGGTCATATTCACAGTGCTGCCTAGATATGCAAACTTATCCACGACTTTTAATTTCTGGCTATGGACATATGTGTTTAACGTAAAGCTTTACTTGGTGCAGGTTGCTACAACAACACAGTCTTTTTCTGACTGACTGTTAGGCCCAATGCACTGCATGCTTTCGAAAAAGAATCCATGAGATGTTGCATGTCACTCTCGAAATGAGCGGCAAAATCAGTCGTCAGCAGAGAGGAATTCGCGTATCAGCGATGTAAATATCCTCGTTCTGGCAGCAAACCCTCTGACATTGAACATTTTACCTCTTGTTCGACATTTAATATAGACCTTATGTGAGCAACCTTCAAAAGCCATCAAGAAAACCATAGCAAAGAAAACGCAAACAGAGTCGGCGCCGGAATGTCTCCTTGCTTACCACCATTTTCAACCAGCTTACCACCCACATTAATACTTGCATTCATCCCATCATGGAAACTTCTCAACACAGACAAATTTATCAGGACACCCGAGCTTCCTGAGAATCTTCCATAGGGCAATTTTATTGATTGTATCAAAAGCCTTTGTCAGATCGATAAACAACTGATACAGGCCCAGCTTATTGCATTTCTCTTGCAGTTGTCTCACCGTAAAGATCATGTCCGTTGTCCTCCCTATACCATTTCTAAAGCAACCCTGAGATTCAGGAAGGATTTCATCAGCGATGTTGTCAAGGAGTCTGTCCAGTATGATCCTACATAAGACTTTCTTTTGGAATCACTTTTTTAATATAATACTTGTTTTCTTAAGTTAGACAAAGTTCCTTGTTCTGAAAAAACGCCCAACCACCCAAGTGAATAATAAGTACCAATCACACATACATACATACATACATACATACATACATACATACATACATACATACATACATACATACATACATACATACATACATATATGGTGGCTGCCAACTCGTTTTCGAGTACGGCCACTACTTTATATCCATGTAGGAGAACCACTACCGATGCGCTGAACGAGTGTGACTTTTTAGTCCAGCCAGCGACTTGAAAACTCTGGTACAAACACTACACTTGTGACAATTATTGACACATAGTGCTGGACCCATGGTACCATGTCACGACAAGTGCAGAGAGATCTCCAGATATAAAGCAATGCCTGTGCCGTGAAGCTTTTATAGGGAGCAAAGGCACTGCACAAAGCCAGTCCCACTCTCTTAACCAAGATGATATTTACCAAAAAGAAGAACAAGTCAACATCATTGGATACCATCAGGGTTGCAGGTGTTATATCAGAGTTTTCCTTCTTCTAGAATTCTGCCTTGACAAAGGCTAAGGGGTCATCTCTCCCGGATACATACATACATACATACATACATACATACATACATACATACATACATACATACATACATACATACATACATACATAGAATATATTGAGACAGATGACACTAAGGAATACTGGTGGAACCTAAAAATAAAAACTGCCACCAAATTAAAGCACAATCGGCCTGATATTGTTGTTTGGGACCACACATTGAAAACGTGTTCTGTTGTGGAGATGTGTAAACGTTGTCAGAAAAATACAGGAGAAGGAGAACATCTACGGACCATTGATGAGGAGTTTACAAATCCAATATCCAAGATACACCTTTAGCTTCATACCCATCATTATTGGAGCTACGAGTTATATACCAACCCGCTGGGACCAAAGTATGACTGAACTTGGATTTGCGGACAAAGAGCGCAGCTCCCTAATTCATAGTCTACAAATGGCTGCGATAGCTGGCACCTTCAAAATTTGCAAAACATTCTTGCAATTCTAGGGATGACAATTTCTTTTCTTTTATAACCTTGCCACCAGGAAGGTGGCCGGTCAAAAAAATATACTCGAAATTAAGAGAAAGAGATAACATACATACATAACTTTGTTAAGTCTGTTATACTCATTTAAAATTGAGTTGTTGTTATTGTTGTTTAACCCTAGGTTAACCATAAGTAAGCAGACCTATTATCAAATGTGTACAATTCATGGATCATCCGTCTTTTTAGACTATATCATGAAAGTGTCCTTTCCTTTCCCTAGTTGATGGGATGGACGATTTGAGGGCATTTTGGCTATTATTTCTAGCATATTGCGTGGCCTCGTTGAGGCATCTCTCTTTCTCTTGTAATTAGTTTTATAATATAATTGTTTCTACTTTTGGCACAAGGCCAGCAATTATCCCAGTGTATTACTGGTACTTTATTTTATCGACCCCGTAAGGATGAAAGGCAAAGTTAACCTCGGTGGGATTTGAACTCAGATCATAAAGGGTTGTGACTCTTTGCTTGCACGGCATGGCGTCCGACCCTCTACCGATACTGCCAATTCACTTGTTTTGAAGTTAGTTTCTTTTGAAGTTAGTTTCTTGTTCTGAAAACACAGCCAGCCACCCAGATGCCTTATACAGTCACACTTTCACACATAAACACACTGGTACTTATTACTCACTTGATATGCTAGAAATAGTGGTCAAATCCTCCTCAAATCATATCCTACCCTCTTGAAAAGAAAGAACATATATAATGTATGTAGCCTTAGATATACAGTTTATCTGGAGAAAAGGATGATCATGGCTGGAACGCCTTTGATTATATATATAGATCTATTGAGAGAGAGTTGGTTTGGTAGTAAACACCAACAACGACTGACAACATACGAAATCTTCATAAAGCAACTTATATAATGAGCTCACGTGGTCGCAACCTTCGTTCCTCATCTCATTATTGCTATTTCTTGTCTTTCTATTTCATGTCAGATAAAGAGAAATTGGCTTTTAAAGATTAATTTTATCTGTCTTTCCACACTTTGAGAACGAGACTAGATTATAAAAACACGTCTCGTGAACCTATTATATTCATAACACATCATGAAGCTCCAAAATGTTATAACAAAGTCCCTGCGATTCTGCAAACCCCAAGTTCGCTACCAACATAGTAAGTCAGCTCTTGGTTACTATTTATAATAATCTTAATAGTCATTCGTTCTTACATAACGCAGATGTTAAGATGGATTTGTATTTTTAAAGTATTTACTTACGTTGTGCATAGTAAATAAGTTTATATTTTCTCGTTATATTATGCTATTTTTTATATTATGCTATACAAATAACATTTTAGGGTGTATAATATATATACATGCAAACACACACACTATATATATATATATATATATATATATATATATATATATATATATATATATATATATATTATATATATATATATATATTATATATATTATATATATATATATTATATATATTATATATATATATATTATATATATTATATACATATATATATATTATATATATTATATACATATATATATTATATATATATTATATATATATATATATATATTATATATATTATATATATATTATATATATTATATATATTATATATATATATATTTTATATATATATATATTATATATATATATATATTATATATATATATATGTGTGTGTGTGTGTAGAGAGAGAGAGAGGTTATATTTAATTTGTTGAGATACAACAAACAAAATATTTTTATAACTGTTATAAAGCACTCAACAAATTATTGGAGTAAATATACAATATATTAACAAATGGAAACTATATTTATAAAACCATATTTATTTCATTATACATATTTCAAGGGCCACCAAGGCAGATTATGGTGCGCTTTCATCAGATAAAATATAATATAGATTAGTTTTATAAATAAATATTGACATACCCTGAAAAAATGCAACCTTCGCGGTCGGAGTCTCCTGGAGACTCCAACCGTGAAGGTTGCATTTGTTAATATATTATATATATATATATATTTGGAAGTATATATATTTAATGTTTTGTGTTCACAGAATTCTGATTATTTTACAGTGTATGTTATTTCTCTTCGCTTAGGCAGTTCCCTCTCCGTATTGTTAGTGTGTAGAAGGCATTGACATCTATTTCATTCAGAGAAACCTAGCACTCACTATTAACAGAGTGATAAAGTGACAGAAATAGTGAAAGTTGTCAATAGACAGTTTAAAAACAAAGAGGGGCTTGTTAAAACGATTAAGAATCTTAATAACATTAGTGGTTTCTTCTACAGCTTCACACGAAAAACAACAAATATAAATATTCATACTCTATATTCTTACACCCGTCTAAGGGACGGGGACGGGTGTAATAATTTTATTTTTTTTTAGCAAATATGTAGGCTTGGTTAGAATTTTAAGACGAAATTTACGTTTTTCTTGTGATTTTATTTGTTTTTGTTTTGAACGAATACGGCCTTCCAAAACTTGTAAATTTACCAGTTAAGATAATACAGATAAATAGTACAAATAATGATTATAAGATAATCAATTACCTCAAAGTTATATGGAACAAGCTATTCTTGGTCTTGTAATACCAATGTTTGTTTATGCCAATAACCTGTTGTATTTGTGTATATTTCTCGTGCACTCGTGTCAATTAATAGTAAACTTTGATGAGAAAAATATGGTTACTAAGAATGTGTATGATTATATAGATATATGAAATGAATGCATGAATATATATATCAATAATATATATATATATATATATATATATATATAATATTAATAAATGGAAACTATCTTTATAAAACCATATTTATTTTATTATATATAATACAAAAATTGGTTTACCAATTTTTGTATTTTATCTGATGAGTGCGGACCAAAATACTGGTACCCTTGAAATATATATAATAAAATAAATATGGTTTTATAAAAATAGTTTCCATTTATCAATATTATACTCCAGAAGAATTTTGTCGAGTCCTTCTAGTCTGTTATAAATTAACTTTGTTGAATAATCAACAAATTAAATAACTCATTGTTTATATATATATATATATATATATACATATATATATATATATATATATATATATATATATATATATATATATATATATATGAGAGAGAGAGAGAGAGAAAGAGAGAGACTATTATATATATCTGTTAGAACACGAAAAGTATGAAACAACAGAATGTTCACTTTTCGTGTTCTAACATATATTCGTGTTCTTATTCGTGTTCTTATTCGTGTTCTTAACATAACATATATGCCTAGCTTCTTTAAAAAATTTTCGGGGATAGCCGTGGTGGTGGTGATCGTATGTCATTGGCTAATTTTCAACCAATCAGAGTACCTCTCTATATATCTCTTCCACTGTTACTTACGCCTGTTTCTCTCTATGTGTTCCGTCTCTATATATATCTCTTACTCTTTCGCTTTGCACTCCTCCCCTTCAATACCATCTCTCCCCCTCTCTATATATTTGTTACTCTATCGCTGCACGCTCCTCTCCTTCAATATATCAATTACACACGCTTTACACTCCTTTATCCCCAGCGCCCCTATATATACACCCCCTCCCCTCCCGCATCTATATTTTAATGTACCGTTGCACCGTGAATATATGTGTCTATATATATATACATATATATTGTATATACACATTCATGTATGTGTATACACACTCATGTATGTATATACACTGGTTTTATGTGTGTATTGTAAATTTGTACTGTTAAAACACGAAACTAACATTCGATTGACACTTTGATTACCTGTACAGGCAATAGTTATTAGAATGCTGTTGAAGTGTGTATATATTTTTGGGGGACATCCTGTATATACACACATTATATATAATACAATAAACAGATAAATACACACATATATATATGAGCTTATTTAATTATAAATATTGTGAATTTTTAACTCAGTTCAATTATATATATAAATGGCTTCTACAGGACTAGAACTGTTTCATTCGAAAGAAATCATCATAATATTGAGAGGGGGGACTAGATAAAATATTTCAAATCAAATGTGTATAAGTTATAAGTTAAAATGTATAAATAGAGACGATAGTGGAGGTATATCTGTTTAGTGGAACAGTAGACGATAGAATTAAATACAGACGATAATCTCCCTTTAATGAAACAGCAGACGATAGAATTAAGGCAATTTAAATTTTAAGCATTTGCCTTTCATCGTTACGGGGTCGATAAAATAAAGTACCAGTAATACACTGTCACTAGACGACTTCCAAATTGAATTGTTGGTTCCATTTCTTTAGTATTTTCAATTGTAGTTATCTACTTAAAAAGCGTTACACGGTTAGAGACATAATTCGTAAGTTATATCTTCCCTATTAAACCATTGCATTATTTCGCCTACAATAGAACAAAAATGAAATGTTCTTTAAAGAAACAGGAATATAACTTTATAAAAAAAAAAGTTGCATCCGCTTCTTTTATCATTGATAATTTTTTCGTTTTAATATTAATTGTTTTTTGTAGTTGTTTATATTAAAAATCTTACTGTAATATTTACTTAAACGAAGGCAAACATCTAAACTTATAGATTAATCTTGAGCGAAGGACTAGATAAATCTCTCTCTCTCTCTCTCTATATATATATATATATATATATATATATATATATATATATATATATATATATAAACGAAGAATGATAAAATTTCAAGCAAAGAGTTTAATTAGGTATATTTTGTAATATTGATTTCTTTATTAGCCACAAGGATACAGTCGTGTAAAAAATATAAAAACAAACAATTTCAACAATCGAAATCCCCAATAGGGGGGAGGCGCCACAAATGGGTTGTTTAATACCCCGTCGATAGAACAACCCTCAACTCAAGGAGCGTGTTGTGCAAGTGCTCCTTTCTTCCTTTTGCTCTCTTCCTCAACCTACAGGCTTATAAACAGAGAAGGCCCAATCACTCGGGCCATTTTCGCTTCATTCACCCACCTTTCAGTAAATTTACTGGGGTGCAGTGCCTCTCTCTCCACCCTGATTCTCCTTCTAAAGTGATACTTAAAGAATGGAATCAATTGTTGTCCGGAGAGAAAGGCATCTGTCCTCAGTCTTCTCAACCTCGTCCACCATATAACTTCTTTCACCATAGCCACCGTACAGAGGAAAACCGCCTCTCTTTCGTTTTTGAAAGAGTCTGGCGGTTTGATCCTTACTATGGATTCGGCAGTCAACTGTATTTGTCCCATACGCGACAGCAGTTGTTCTGCATAGTTCCACAGGTCGCTTACGCCCGGGCAGTGTACAATTGCGTGCAGAACTGTTTCAATGTCCTGCGCACATCTTGGACACGTCCTCTTGGAAGGATCCCTGCCAGGGCGTCCGTGCCTGTAGATCTTGTCACGAACCGGTAGAGCTCCTCGGTAGCACTGCCAGGCCAGGGACCTCTGGAAGTTGTCCATAGGTCCCGGGCGGAAAGTCCTACCAAACATACTGGTGAGCTCATCGTCTTCGACGCCCAGAGTCTCTCCGAGCACGTCGTCGCCCTTGTAACGTACAATCCCTCTATAGAATGTCGAAGTGGAGTATCCACTGATTGCTGCGCCCGCTTGCCAGAGGACTGTGAGCGCCTGAGCGCATTCAATGTGCCAGGCGCCCCTCGTTTTCGGTCTTTTCTTCACCCAGGACTGCAGCTCCGTTAGCGAGACGAGCTGTGGGAAAGCCTGTCTCACAAACGGTGCCCACACCGGTTGGGGGTCGGTGAGGAATACCTGGAGATGCCGCAGCCTCAGCGCATGTTTGCGCATCATCAGCCACGGCATTCCCAGCCCTCCGTTGGAAGGGTGCTGACAGCAGACGGATCTCCTCACCAGCGGAGCCTGCTTCTTCCACAGAAACTGGAAGAGCATGCGTTCCATCTTGGCGAGGTGTTCACGGGGACAAGGCACGACAGTCAAGCGGTAGTAGATGACGGACGCTATGAAAGTGTATTTTGTAATATTATTAACTAATTATTATAATTAACGCGCATATTTTGCTATCCTCAAACACGTTTACACATGGCATGAAATATAACTAATCCGAGATGGCTAGGTTTCATCTTCTAACTGGATATACGAAATCCATTATGTCTTGACAACAACATGAGGTAACATTATGTTATTCACAGACACACTTTGTACACTGTTCCATATCAGAATGTATTTCCTTCGTCACATTCACAAACAGTATTGAAAATATGTTCTTCGGCAAATAAAAATGTTTTGTTCATAATATTTCAACTAGCGATTGCTCTACTCCACGCACGACCACCATAAATTAATGACCAGCTCAACACAAGTATTGGTAGAGCGTCAGACACCATGCTTTGCAGTATTGTTATGGTCCTTTGCATTCTAAGTTCAAATCCTGCCGAGGTTAACTTCGACTTTCATACTTACTAATTCGATAAAATAAAGTACCAGTAATGGACTGCCGTAATGGATTTGTGCCGAAAAATAGAAACACTATTAATGTGCAATAAGAGCAAAATATAACGACATTGCTCAATTATTTTATCTAATGTTGTAATAACACAAGGAAATGTTGTTTGTGTATTTTTTTTTATATTTGCTCATAGGCTTTTACAATTTCGCTCAGCCAACAACTATTAAAAAGTGAGTTGCTTAAGATAACAATTTAATCACAAATTGTTGCTATCTTTTAATACACACCAACAAGTCATCAAATTATGTACAATAAAAACAAATCTTATTAATTTGCTCAGGGAATATAAAGAAAATGTATATACACTGATAATTGCAATTGTATGTAAATATTTTGTATTTGTATTGTTTATTTTATGTCTTCTATTATGTATAATATATTGATTTAATATTGATTGTTTTTTGTAGTTGTTTATATTAAAAGTCTGAAAATATTTTTATACATCTTACACTAATATTTATAAGATAATTTATAATAACAATTACATAATCTAATTACATTACAACGATAATTTATTATTAATATATATCCTGTTTAACTAGAGTTATTACAAGCGTTGCCTTAAAAAAATATTAAACTAGACATGAAAAATGCGCAAGCTCAAAAGTGCCACAGAATGTTATAATAAACCTTCAAAAGTGTGGGACTAGAGTTGTTGCTAAAAAATATTGTAATCATTATATATCGTACATTCTGTGGCATCCTTTATAAAAATAGCTTAAACCAACGAAGCCTTTATTTTTACGCTATTTCACTTAGTTAATTCTTAGAGTGTAACATATAAAAATAAATACATCTATGTTTAATGTAATAACAGCTATAAATAATTACGTAATATTATTATCATATACTCATAGTAACAAAATAATTGTGTTGAAAATTAATATGATGCTTATATGAACGATCAATTCTATAATGATAATTTCTTAAATATACTAATAGTAAAATAATTTAGTTATCTATTGTTACATTTTCATAGAACTATAATATTAACAATCGTATTGCATTATCAAATTTTTATCACTACAAACTTTCATATTGGAATTACCTTAAGCCACTTATTATTACTTCGCTTTCGTACTTTTACAGCTGTAGATATTGCGCTGTATCTTATATCTAATATCAATATCTCATGGTAATTTGCATGCAGTGTAAAATAGGTTTATTAATAACTTTAATATGAAATGTATTATACAGGGCTGCGGAGTCGGCTAAAAATTGACTGGCTCCAACTCAGGATCCGATACTCCATTATTTCCTAAATTTCAGCTCCGCAGCTCTGTTATTATATTAATTAATTTATTTTATAGTTGTAAATCATATTTTTATATGTTACACTCTAAGAATTAACTAAGTGAAATAGCGTAAAAATAAAGGCTTCGTTGGTTTAAGCTATTTTTATAAAGGATGCCACAGAATGTACGATATATAATGATTACAATATTTTTTAGCAACAACTCTAGTCCCACACTTTTGAAGGTTTATTATAACATTCTGTGGCACTTTTGAGCTTGCGCATTTTTCATGTCTAGTATATATATGTATCGTATATAAATGTGTGGTAAATAGTACCCGACGACGCGAGCCCAGCCATCGGGCAGTAATTATTTACCATATATACTGCTCTCGGCGGATATAAAGGTATTTTGTACAGTGTGGGACATTATATTAAGACAATTTATCAGATGATTAGATCCTTGTCTTTCGTTGTTTTGTTTAAAAAATCGAAGTGCAACCATCGACCAAAATCAATAGTTGATTACTCAGGTCGATGGTTGCACTTCGATTTTTTAAACTATGAAATAGCATTGTAAGGAAAAAATGACTTTTTTCACCTTAAAGTACTTATATTTTCCTATATATTATTTGCTTTATATATGTTTACAAAATACTGTTTCTCAAACGATATATGATTCTTTCTCTTTCTACATATATCTTTTAAATTTGAATTATATATATATAATGTGTGTGTGTGTGGTGTGACAGACAGAGAGAAACAAGTTTAGCTCCACTGTAAACAAGTGTTTATATAATAGTGCGTAACATTTAAATACAGATGCGTCGGCAATTTTAACCTTGCTGCGAATTGTAAACAAGTGTTTGTGTTTCTCCGTCGTTAGAAAAGTACGAATAGCTTGCCCTCCACTGAATCTCAAAAATGTGACGAAACTAGTAAATATTGACGAAATATATTTCTACCCTCGTAAGATAGGCGAAATGTTTCTGCACATGGACAAATATAGCTGTTTGTTTACACTTGCTTGTATTATTTCACAGCGAAGTAAACAGTGTAAGAATAGCTTCAATGAATTTCAGATTATCCAACAAGCGCTAGCAATGTGTATGTGTGTAATGTTTACACATAAACGTGCACACATATTTAAGGATAGTTTTCCGATGGGTTATCAAGAAAAAACTGCAGTTAAATAAGGTATTCAATACATTAGTAGAGAAGGAACATGTTTCATTCGTTTGAAATCATATTCAGCTTAATATATTTTATTCACAGTTGTATAAAAAAGAAATATAATAATACAGTGCTTACAGAACGAGAGCACAAACAAATATAATATAAAGGGAAGGGGAAAACAAAGAAAAAAGAAAAGTAAAACACAGAAGCGAGTAGTTTATGTGCCCCAACAGTTCATATTACGCAATTACATATTATTATTACATATTACATATAATAGGTTTTATTCACTGTTGTATAAAAAGAGTTATAATAATACAATGCTTACAGAACGAAAGCACAAACAAATATAATATAAAGGAAAGGGAGAGGGGAAAAAAACATCCGTGACCACATACAATAGAAGGCAGGCAAAAGGGGTTGACAACCGAACCAGAGCAAAAGATAACAGTTTCGCAAGGAAACCTCTCTAATATTTTTTTAGGCAAACCAGCATGCTCGCAGGGTTACCTTGGTTGATGGCGAGGCTTGATGCGCTGGAACAACCAAACGCCCTCACGAGCTCCACCAGTTACCTCTGTTAGGCGAGCCGCCAGTGAAGATAGGAATCTCACAGTAGGACTTCTCCAAACGTCTCAAACGTCACAGGCTGAAAAATGTAGTTGGCCAACAGATCACGGCATTTTAGGATTTTGTTCCGTTTGGTTGCGGAAGATGTGGCTCTCGCCCTAACTGCAGGATGTGGGAAGAAACAAAAGAGTCACTAACTGTGACGTCCCAGACAAAGCACCTGCCTCTCGACCAGGCGCACCGGGTAAGGCGGTCAGGTCTTTTCCCATCAATTCTGGACAACCCAGACGGTTCCAAAATTGAGGGGATGTTTACCCAAGCCAAAGCTCTCTTGAAAATGGGGTTTAGCTCCGTGTGACGCACAAAGCGACCGGCATCAGTGGAGTCGAGGAGTTTGCTACATCAACACCTCAAACCCATACAGACATCAGCTCCCACTCTGAGGACAATGGAGACACGAAATATGTCCAAGCTGAGTGGACCACCAGCGTTAGCCACTGGAAGAGCGTCAACCGAGTCACCTGAGTATTTGGCGCTGACAGACAGGAGCGGCACCTTTAAAACTTATCCGACTGGTCGAAGAAGGAGTCAAAGGTAGCCTTCGAATTTATGCTGCCCAGGCTCTCTGACTTCGCCTGTTCTCCACCTTGTCAGGAACAGACAGGCCCAACTCACTCCATCGTTAGGGAGCTTCTTCTCACTGGCAGCTCACTTATCAGAAGTAACTGGTGAAGCTTGTGAGGGCCCTTGGTTTGTTTGAAATCATCGGAAATGTCCTGATGATTTCAAACAAATGAAGCAGTTCTAGTCCTGTAGAAGTCATTTCTGTAAGATATATATCATTGTTTAACATCTATTTTTTCATGTTTGCGTGGGTTAAACAAGTTATCACGTTCTGAGAAAAGTCAGGTCAGGTGACCATGTCTTGCTCATACGGATCTGTATTTTGGCTTGGTTTCTACAGCTGGATTCTTTCCCTAACGTCAACCACATTACAACATGGATTGGATGCTTTTTATCGTGGCACCAAAATGACCTTCTAACAAGGTAGACTGAGCAGTTTTTCATTGTGATACTAGTATGACCACCTACTGGATTATATAGAATAATACACGATATGTTTACAAATAAACATTTGAAAGCTTTTAGTTATGGATTTTAAAAGCTGGTGGCAGGACACCACATAGCGAGTTCCAGCAGAAGGAAGAGGAAATTACCGACAGCTGTTTCTGACTTATATGGTCATCATCAAGCAATGCATCTCGCTCTGCTGGAACTCAATATAGGCACAAACGTATAGTTTTAACGCTTTACATACACATATGTATACAGCTATGTTGGAGCGAACACAATAATTCTATTTCTTGTTCAGGCTGAGCCAGCCTACAGCTCAGTTCCGTATGCAAATGAGGCTAATCAGCCCATATACATAAGCGTTAAAACTATGTTTGCACCTATATTGAGTTCCAGCAGAAAACGAGGTAGCTGGGTGTGTAACCTTGATAATGACCATATAAGTCAGAAACAGCTGTCGGGTAATTTCCCTTTGCTTCTGCTAGAATATGCTAGGTGGCGCCCTGCCACCAACTATTGAAATCCAAAGTTAAAGGCTTTCAAATGTTTATTCATAAACATATCATATATTATTCTATATATTTATACACACATAGTTGCTAATTACTGTGTTGTTTATCCATAAAAGTTGTGTTGTGGTGTCTCATTGATAAACAGGTGTAAGCAGGTAAGAATATTCCATGGTAATTGTATCTATCCAGCATAAAGGTGACGATGAAACATATCAGTTTCCATGTATGAAATAAACATTAAGACAGGTGTTACTTATTGGATTATATCTGTTTCAGTGACACCAGTGTGGCACTGAAATGCAATCATTACAACTGGCACTGGTGTAACTTCACATGTTAACACAATTGTGAATGGGCTTGTATGCCGCAGGCATACAAGCCCATTCACATAATTCACATATTAAGGCCAAGCTTGAGTCTTGTTATTCCTGGGTACTCACAGGGTCATCAGACAAGACTTGCCCCTACCAGAAATCTTGTCTGTGGCCCTCAGCGGTTTTTCTTGTAAGAGTTTCCAGTTTTTCTTTATAGTATACGACTAATTCCTCATCCTCATTACTGAAGACATCATTTAAATCATTGGCTATTTGATGGCTTTTTAATGTTCCATCTTATCCTCTTCCAAACTGTCTTAGTTTTTTATATATGTCTAACTATTTAATGGCTCTTTAATGTTCCAGCTCACCCCTTTTCAAACTGTCTTATGTATGTATATCGTTTTCTGGTAAGAATAAAGTATCTCTGGCTTGTGTGTTCACCAGATTGATAGGTGACCGACTGGCTAACGTTTCTCATACAGCTTATTAACTCCAGGAGCCTTGATCCTCTTCATTTCTGCACACTCAGGAATCCATCTTAGTGCTACCCAACATGTCCATTATTTATTTTAAGGGAAGCTATAAAGCAGCTAGAGATTTCTGTTGTTGAATCTTTTTATAGCCTCCATGTACTAAAAGATCTTGTTTATAGTTAGTAGATCTTTGACATCATCATCATCATCGTTTAACGTCTATCTTCCACACTAGCATGGGTATGTATTGTACCTCCAATCATGGTAGATTTTTTTTAATAATCAACTTCAAGATGTCTTCTCTCATGTGATGTGTGTGGGAAGGGGTGAGAGTGTGTGTGGGAAGATGGGAGGGTGGGGATGAGGTGGGTGGGGTGGGTGTGAAGTGGTGGTCTGTGGGGGCTTCAAGTGTGTAATTGATAATATTAGCATCAGCACATATTTCAGCTTGGTATTTATTTTATCATTCTGTTTGTCAAACAACTAAAGTACCAAACATAAAATAAAATAGGTGCAAAGCTACTTAGAATTTTCAACATATTAATAGAAATACCAGCTTAATATTATACATTGATTATATAATATACAACAAAAGTGTGATATTTCATGGTAGTGAGACACAGGTAGTGAATGCCGAGGATATGCGAAGGCTGGTGAGAAATGAAGCAAGCATGCTTTGATGGATGTGCAATATTAATGTGTGAGAATGACAAAGTATAGATGAACTGAGGGAGAAACTGGGTTTAGGAGGAATCTGAAGAATGCATATGGTTAATGATCGCTGGGTGAAGAAGTGTCAGGAAATCGCAGTAGAGGAAGACCAAGGAAGACCTGGGCAAAGGTGGTGAGAGTTGATCTCAAATCACTGAAGCTCACAGAGGAGATGACAAAAGAACGTAACAAGCGGGGTATACTGTGCTAAAGAGGACCCATCCAACCCATGCAAGTATGGAAAAGTGAACATATAATGATACCACAGAGTGGTGGTAAATAGTAACAATGTTATATTCTGATAAAAAAACATGTGGAAAATAATTTTATTTACTGATAGTTTATCTAATCTAGAATTATCTCCATCAAGAAAAATGCTTACAATAAACAAAACCCTAAGTAAATAATTAAATATTCTTTTATTTGAATACTAGATCAGACAGGCTCTGTGGGAAAACATGAAAGCAGGTGAATTAGAAATCTATTCCAAGTAAAATAATTTGTTGAGATAACCAGTGAAGTGTGGGAAGAATTAGGTTAACTATCAAAGGTTAATGACCTTTTATGTCAACCAAATATCAGTTATTGATAATTGTTGGTTATATGTGGGTCATATTGCTCTAAATTAAGTGTCTTAAATATGCTACCCTGAAACTACTTTTCTATGGCCTGCTACAGAACAATTTTCATGACTAATCAAGGAAAATTTTCTCCCTACATTTTGTACTAATTCATATATCCCACTTACTATCTATGTATTCATTTTGATGAAAAAAATAATAATAAATAGCAGCCTATCAACTTTATTAAAGATTAGCATTGTGATTGATGGAAATCACGAGTGCCCTCCCAATTTCACCTGACTTGACTTTCCTCAAATGGGACAGCCCATCTAACCCATGCTAACATGGAAAATGGACATTAAACAATGATTATATATATATATATGTACTACATATAAATGAGAATGTATGTGTGTACATGTGTATATGTGATTGTCTCTCAAAGGCTCCGAAACAGTGCATCCTAGAGAAAAACTGTTTTCATTTTTGAAATATGCATCCCAATGAAATGTTTTAGGGTTATTATTTATCAAAAAATGTAATTGTTACGATATATAAATCAACTTCAAATCACCAATATGGTAGCGATGGTGGTGGTAGCAGTGGTGGTGGTGGTGGTGGTGGTGGTGGTGGTAGCGATGGTCGTGGTAGCAGTGGTGGTGGTGGTGGTGGTGGTAGCGATGGTGGTGGTGGTGGTGGTGGTAGCGATGGTGGTGGTAGCAGTGGTGGTGGTGGCAGGAAATAACTCCAAGATGTAAATTTGAATGACAAGATCATTCACGTGTTAGTGTTTGTAGACTATACCAGAAATATTGTATTATATAGTAGAATATAATATAGAGATGGTAATATTTATTAAGGTATGGAGTAGAGGAGTGTAGAAAGTGTATTGTATTATGTAAGTATGAAAAGAGAAAGAAAAGATATAACAGAAGTATATAAATCAAATTAAGGTGGTTGAAAATCAGTCGAATTTGTTGAATATTTCCACTTAGCAAGCAGTTGGGTTTTGAGATGGAGACATCCTCTAAAAATTTTGCATTTTGAGTTCAAGTAAATATTGTTCAGAGATGACAAATCTTGTAATATCCAAAATTTCTCACTCAGACAGAAATTACATTTCTTGGTACCGTTGGTGTAATACCCGGATTTTTGAAGTATCTTCCAAGTACTCTTTTGTAGGACTCCTTTTTCCTTTAATTGCCAGGCATTTTTTTTTTTGCCAGTGCTGTAGTAGTTTTCATATCAGAATTCCTGAAGATGTGGAAATGCATGTAAAAACATTGTTTAAAATGATCTTACACCATACCAACGTATCTTTCGCTAACTTCAGAATTTTCTGTGGTGTTGTGTGTAATCTCCTCCTCATACACAACAGATTTGATATTATATTTCTGTTGGAGAGAGCAGTTCTCTCTAATTCTACAAGAGCAGCTTGGATTAACATCCTGTCAGATTTTACCTTCCTCTCTCTCTCTATCTATATATATATATATATATATATATATATATATAACGAAGGAGTTGTGGTAAGGAACCGGATGGACCATAACGCACCAGAGTACTCGATACTTAGGGTAGTAGAGTGGGTAATAGGAGAAAGTATGACTCCGACGGCAGAGCTCAAGCTGTTTCGACGGCTATTTCTGGACTAAATAGCCGTCGAAATGGCTTGAGCTCTGTCATACTTTCTCCTATGTATATGTATATATATATATATATATATATATATGGTTACCTCCGATTCAACCCGGAATAACGTATATATATATATATATATATATATATATAATTAGAAAGTGAACAACACAATATATAGCTACTCCATTACCAAAGGTTTCAGGACCCTAGATAATATTAATATATGTCTAGATGGTTCGTCTGATGAACAATCTAGGCGTATATTATTGTCTAGGGTCATGAAACCTTTGGTAATGGAGTAGTTATATTTTGTGTTGTTCACTTTCTAATTAAATAGCTCTGTTCTATACATAGAGCACTCTTTTTCCTTTACTTTTTCTTCGGAATTACCTAACACATATATCATCATCATCATCGTTTAACGTCCATCTTCCACGCTTGCATGGGTTTGGACGGGAGTTTTCCCACTTGAGGCAAGATAGGTTGTCTTGCTCGCATAGGACTGTCTGGCAGGTTTTCTACGGCTGGATGCCCTTCCTAACACCAACCACATTTACAGTGTGGAACTGGGAGGTTTTTACCATGTTACCTACACGGCCACATTACAGCGTGGACTGTCTGGCGGGTTTTCTACGGCTGGATGCCCTTCCTAACACCAACCACATTTACAGTGTGGAACTGGGAGGTTTTTACCATGTTACCTACACGGCCACATTACAGCGTGGACTGTCTGGCGGGTTTTCTACGGCTGGATGCCCTTCCTAACACCAACCACATTTACAGTGTGGAACTGGGAGGTTTTTACCGTGTTACCTACATGGCCACATTACAGCGTGGACTGTGTGTTTTTTTGTCGTGACACCTACACGACCTCATTTGTTTAGGACTGGATGTTGTGGTACCAACATAACTTTACATTGAAAGGGGTGGTGTGGATGGGGTGGGGGTAGTGGGACGGGGGTGTATTTTGTTAGAGGTGCCTACTGACTGTAGGTTTCGCTTTGTACTTAGGCAAGGCAGGTCTTCTCTATTACTATGTAGCACCAAAGATCTCGGTCCAGTGACACTGTCTAGGAGATGTGTAAGTGTGTGAGGTCGGAATTTATCAAGTCGTCCCAGGTTTTTCTGGGTCTGCCTACTCCATGGCTACCGTTTATTTTTATTGCCCTGCACTTTTTTATACAGCTGTCGTCTTTCATGCGCATCACGTGACCATACCAACGTAGTCTTCTCTCGAGTAAACAACATCTGATCCCTCTTATTCCTAATTTCTCCCTTAGTTCGTTTATGCTTTGCCGTTCACGTATATTACTATTACACATCCAGCGGAGCATGCAAGCTTCGTTCCTCTCCAGTCTGCGTATATCCTCTGCACACAATGCCCAGGTCTCACTGCTATGCAACATTGCTGTTCGTATGCAGGCATCATACAGCCTGCCTTTCATTTTTAGGGAGAACCCTTTAGCGGCTAATAGTGGTATAAGCTCTCTGAACTTTTTCCATCCAGTTCTGACTCTAGCTACTGTACTTTCAGAGCACCCTCCACCACTGCTTATTTTGTCACCCAGGTAACGGAAGCTGTCCATTATTTCTATAGAACCATCTGTGCAATGGAATGAGCTAGTATTCTGTGGGCACTTGCTGCTACTTATTGCACCAGAGCACCGGCTACATATAAAATCTATGTTCTTAGTTAGCTTACCTGTGATCCCACTACATCTTTTATGCACCCATACTTTGCATTTGGGACATAAAATGGAGTTTCTACCTACTCCTTTCCTACACACTGAGCATGGCCATTTCCCGGATGGGACCGGCGCCCTATTTTCCTTCCTACAAACTAGAACTTTAGTCTTAGACAGGTTAATTTTAAGGCCTTTTGATTCTAGGCCATGCTTCCATGTTTGGAATTTCTTCTCTAGTTCGGCCATTGATTCAGCTATGAGCGTTAGATCATCTGCGTATAGGAGTTCCCATGGGCAGCCGGTCTTGAACTCCACTGTTATAGCCTGAAGGGCAATAATAAATAGTAGGGGGCTAAGAACGGAGCCCTGATGAACACCAACTTTTACGCTAAACTCTTCACTATATTCGTTGTTAATTCTAACCTTGCTGACTGTTTCTTTATACATGGCTTGTATAGCTCTCACAAGCCATTCATCAACACCTAGTTTTCTAAGAGCCCACCAAATAATGGAGCGGGTGACTCTGTCAAAGGCTTTCTCCAAGTCGACAAAAGCTAAGTATAGGGGTTTACTTTTAGCTAGGTACTTCTCCTGTACTTGTCGTACAATGAAAAGAGCGTCTGTGGTACTTTTGCCTGACACAAACCCGAACTGCATTTCATCTAGATCAATTCTCTCTCTGATTAGTTGCGCTATTACTTTTTCTGTGACCTTCATGACCTGGTCGATTAATTTAATGCCTCTATAGTTACTCCTATCTAGGGCATCTCCTTTACCCTTGTAGCAGTTAATGATGATGCTGCTATGCCAGTCCTTCGGAACAACCCCATTCTGTATGACTTGGTTTACTATCCAGGTGACCATGGTGTGTCCCACCGTTCCAGAAGCTTTCAGCATTTCAGCAACTATTTCCGAAGGCCCAGCCGCCTTACCCGTCTTCATATCTTTGATTGCCTTACTTATTATACTACCTTCGACTAACACTGCTGGTCCCTCTATTGGGTTGATGTGGGGGAGACTGTCTTTCTCCCATTTATTCTCTTCATTTAGTAGCCTTTCATAGTGACACTTCCAAGCTACCTTCTTATCAGCGTCAGTGATGGCAAGTACACCATCATCATTAAGTACACACTTCTCCCCAACAATATCACGGTTTTCCTTGACACATTGCCTAGCAATCCTGAACACCTCACGTTTTTGGTCCTCGCGTTGTAGAACATGCTTGAACTTTCTTTCCTCTGCTTCCCTTCTTGCGAAGTACACTTGTCTCCTAGCTTCCCTCCTGGCCACTTGATAGTCTTCTCTACTTCCCCCATCCCGCCATACTTTCCAAGCCTGCTTTTTGGCCTTAATTGACTCCTCCACCTTACTGTTCCACCACCATGTTACTCTCCTCCTGCCTATAGGCCTGCTCCAGCCACAGACTTCGTCTGCCGCCATCAGCAGGTTTGCTTTCAGGAATTCCCACTGTTCCTCTATATTGTACGACTCTAAATGCTCTTCCTTACTGTCGAAAGCATCAAGTAATATGCTTTTAAATTTATTTCTGGCTGTGGGGTCCTTTAGCTTCCATATTTTTCTCCTGAGGATAGTCCTCTTCTGCTATCGAGTACGTCTCGTCCTGACTATGAGGTCACTAATTATCAGTCTATGTTGGGAGGTGCATTCTTCATGGGGGAGGGATTTAGTGTTTACAACAGACACTCTGTCACGTCTTCTGGTAAGGATATAATCTACCTGGCTGGTATGTTCCCCTGATCTGTAGGTGATCAAGTGATTGTCTCGTTTTTTGAAGTTAGTGTTACAGATAGTTAGGTTATTTGCGTCACAGAATTCCAGGATTTTGGAGCCTTCCTCATTTCTAGTACCAAACCCATAGCCTCCGTGGATTCCGTCATAGCCGTCACAATGTTGTCCAACGTGACCATTTAGGTCGCCAGCAATAATTATATAATCACTGTCGGTTATTTGGGCAGTAGTGAGCATCAGTGTCTCATAGAATCTGTCTTTTATAGCGCCAGGCAGTCCGGATTGGGGCACGTACGCAGATATTACTGTCACAGTAGTTCTATTTAGAACAAGTCTTATTTTAATTATTCTGTCATTCACTCTATTTACGTCTATTATCTTATCCACCCATTTTTCTGCTAACATGATTCCTACCCCACCCAGCCCATTGTCATTTCCCACCCAGAAAAGCTTATAGCATCGTTTTTTTACCCACAATGAATCTAGCAGACCCGCCCCTCCACCTGGTCTCTTGGATACAGCAAACATCAACCTCCTTACGTTCAAGCATTTCTACAACCTCGTTAGAGCGGCCTTTTAAGGTGCCTACATTTATGGTACCAACTCTGAAGTTTTGGATTGCGTTTGGTGGGTGGGGCGCAGGGAGGGGTGAGGGGGATGGGGTTGGGGTTATGTTGGCCATCCGCGGCCACAACAAAATATATATATATATGAGAGAGAGAGAGAGAGGAAGATAAAAAACTGACCGGATATATATACACACACACACACACACATATATATATATATTTATGCCGAAATGATTTTTTTTTTTTTTTGCTATAGTTTATTCATATATGAGAAATGTTTGGCATTTCTTTATATATTCCAGTGAATTAGGAAATTATGTCAGAAGAAAAGTTATTTCCAGTGAAAACAGGCATGAATGCAATATAGCCTGGCAAGAAAAATACATCTATAGGGTGAAGGATCAAGTATTATGTTAAGGCTAACTCTTGTCAAGTGAAATAAAGGAAACAACCCTCTGAATTTCAATAGAATTTACTCTTTGACATTTACATTACTCTATATTTACTATTGAATTTCCCCAGTAAAGGCTTTACCTCATATAATTATCTCACATAATATCGAATCTATGAGATTATGATGTTGTTTATTTTGAGAACAATACCTTAACATCAATATGAGTGGCCAGTTATGTCCGGTTTGAACAGAAAGAGGTGAGAGAATTCTGGCCGGATATGGCCAGTTTAAATACTAAAGGGTTAAGAATAGATAGCAGTGAAAAGTAAGTCTGCTATTTAGCAATACAGTGGCAATCTTTTTGGTATGTTTCAGTCATATTAAACCTCATTAATGAACAGTGGTTCCTAGTGACATTGACAACCAAGTGACATTTCATAGCTGCTAATGCGAACCCCCTCCCTCCAAACAATAAATGTCAAATAATGAAAAATTAGCCTACGTGATATAATCTAATGAACAACTTGAATGTTTTAGTCTTGTTTTAAAATTTTGATTATATTTATCGTGCCGTATCAGTCGTATTCTCTATTTTAATAAATGAGATGCTTCTAGTATCTAATATCTATTCAATGCTCTCATTTTTGTTGTTTTATTCTGATATGCTACAAAATAGTGACTTTGAATAATTTCCTAGCAGCTTTTTTGGTTTGTAATGGGAAGATAGGTGGGAGTTATTGTGGTGTAGAATAATGTAAATTAATAGATGTGCATGGAAGATAACAGCTGCCTAAAGAAATGCAGAGAAACCCCAGTGGCTGGAACCCATGGAAGAGGCAGATCCAGGAAGAGATAGGGTGAGGTTGTGAAGACTGATCTTAAAAAAAACTAAACCCCACAACAGAAATTATGAATCCCTGGCCTACAGCATACAATGTGTCCTGACTTATCCCCATGCCCCCGCCCCCCATTTCCACTAGCACTCTAACAATTGTTCTCAGCATCACTATACCACCCTTCCACACACACACCCCATGCTCTCCCCAGCACTTACTCCTTAGCTGCTTCCCCTCAAAAGCCTATTGACTTCCTCACTATTGTATTCTAGTAGTCACTCTTCTTCTTATGCACCCCACCATGCTTCCTCCACTAGCACCCCTAGCAGCTATCCTCACCATTACTACATGCCCACTCCTATATTCATCCCTTAGTTGCTGCCTTTTCCCTCCCCCACTAAAACCCTTAGATAACTTCACAACCATAGCCTAGTAGCTACTCTCTGCACAACACCCATGCCCCCCTCCACTATCACTCCTTAGGTATTTTATCCATCACTACACCTCCCAATTCCGGTGGCACTCAATGTTCTCATCTCCATGTGAGACCCTTCTTTATATGTAATGTATACAAGACCCTTCATCATCATCATCATCATCATCATCATCATTTTACGTCCGCTTTTCCCTGCTTGCAAGGGTGGGACGGGTCTTATTCAGCACAGCATCTCTCCACTCGTCACGGTCCCTCGTCATCTCCACCGTGAGCTTCAATGATCTGAGGTCTGTTCTCACCACCTCCGCCCATGTTTTTCGTGGTCTACCTCTACCACGTCTTCCTTCAACTGGCATTTCCTGGCACTTCTTCACCCATCGGTCATCCTCCATGCGCATCACATGTCCATACCACCTCAGTCTCCTCTCCCGTACACTACATTCTATCCCTCTCAGACACAGTTTCTCTCTCAACACATTTATGCTGGGTCGTTCACGCACATTTACACTGCACATCCAACGGAGCATGCTTGCCTCATTTCTCTCCAGCCGTCGCATATCCTCTGCGGTTGCTGCCCATGTCTCACTACCATGCAGCATCGCGCTCCTCACACAGGCATCATACAACCGGCCTTTCGTACGCAGGGAGAAACCCTTCTTCGTCAACAGAGGAAGCAGATCCCTAAACTTCTTCCAACCCGTCCTTATTCTAGATACTATGGCCTCGGAACACCCTCCTCCCATGCTAATCTGATCTCCTAGGTACCGGAAGCTATCCACCACTTCTATAGCGCCCTCTCGCATTTGAAAAATGTGTCTATCAGTGCGACTTCTACTGTCTAATTTCCCTGTACATCTACTGCATACATATTTCTCCCTACCTGTTAGTTTGCCTGCTATCCCGCTACATCTCTTGTGTACCCAGGACCTGCATTGTGTGCATTTTATAGAATTTATGCCAGTTCCTTTTCTGCATATCGAACATGGCCATTTCCCTGACGGAATCAGGGTTTTGTCCTCTTTTCTACTCATCAACACTTTTGTCTTAGCTAGATTTACTCTCAGTCCTCTTGCTTCCAACTGCTGTTTCCATAGCCAGAATCTATTCTCTAGCTCCTCTACTGATTCTGCTATAAGAGCCAGATCGTCAGCATAGAGAAGTTCCCATGGACAGCCAGTCTTAAACTCCTCTGTTATGGCTTGGAGGACTATAATGAACAAGAGCGGGCTGAGGACCAAACCCTGATGTACTCCTACTTGTATCTGGAATTCCTCACTAAACTCCATTCCTACCCTGACTTTACTGAGAGTACCTCTGTACAAAGTTTGCACTGTCCTCACAAGCCATTCCTCAACACCCTTCTGTATATATAATATATATGAGACCCTCTACTGAACTGTGGAATCCTAAAAACTATTCAAACCCAACATCAGAGCACGTTAACCCCCCCCCCTCCCTTGCTGACTTAAGAGGGCATGCAGTATCTTTGCACTGGAGTGTAGGGGGGATTCCTGAAAAGATAAAATCCCGGTATACCTAGCCGGGCGCCAGCTGGACGGGCCAGCTAGTATATTATATATGTGAGACCCCTCTATATATATATATGATATATATATGAGACCCTTCTGTATATATAATATATATATGAGACCCTTCTGTATATATAATATATATATGAGACCCTTCAGTGTTTATATATATACGAGGCCCTTCTGTGTATATAATATATGTGAGACTCTTCTATATATGTATGGTATATATGAGACTCTGCTATATATATTTCATATTTGAGACCCTTCTGTTTATAATATATCTGAGAACATGCTGTATACATTAAAGTAACAAACCAGTTCTAGCTGGTTGAGTAATGTAAAAATACAAAAAATGCCTTAGGTTACTTGAAATCACAGAGATTGAGCAATTCCATCTGTTGGAAGACCCAGTGCAGAAAAGAGAGATTTATATAATTTCATCAGTTTATAAAATTACAAAGAATCATTCAATGAAAACGCTGAAACCATTCCAAATATCTGATTTAAAAAAACTGTATGAGCTTTCCTCTTTGTTGCCTCATCTTCATGAGTTTAAACTGAGCACCAGATTGGTGGCTAGGTCTCATCCATTTACAGTTGAAATTCTTAAATGTAATTGCAAATTCTATTCTGATAGTTTCTTCCCTCACACATCTCACCTATGAATGTCTCTTCCAGCTTTTTGCTTTCCTGACCACTACAATTTGCAAAACTTTTAAAGTAACATCAGTCGTCATCTCCTCTCCTTGAATTATGTTCTCTGCTTTGTCCTCCCTTTTCAGTAACCCCTTGCATTTTAGTGGTTTTATTGCCTTGCTTGGGGTAAGCAAAAAAACTTTTGACTTGTATAGAGGGAGCCATATCATATTTAGAATGATATCAAGTAGGATTGAAGACTGTGAAGGACATAAGAACATCTCAGTACTCTTGAAATTCAGGATTCATCTAACCAGCTTATCAAAGAGGTCAACCAAACTACTAGTAAATTTCAGACTTTGACATAATTAGATAAAACAAAATGTACCTAGAATACACAGTAATAGTAAAATGTTAAATTATATATTCTACATAAATGATGTGTCCGAGATAAGGTAATAAAGAATTGGGTTTCTTTTCTTTGTTGTTTTTTCACAGGTGGAGGATATTACGATGTGCTCTGATTATCTCTTAAATATACATCTATAAAAAAAATGAATCAATATTGTGTGTAGGTGTGAGTATATGTGTATGTGTGTGTTTAGGTGTGTGTGTGAGAGTAGATGTATGTGTAGGTGAGTGAGTCTCTGAGTCTTTGTTCAAGACCAGAGACAACCATCTAGAATCTAGATGTGCAGTAGTATCATAATGATTTCTACAGCTGGATGCCCTTCCTAACACCAACCTCATTTACAGTGAGTGCTGGGTGCTTTTTCCGTGGCGCCTACACGTCCACTTTACAGTGTGGGCTGGGTGCTTTTTTGCCGTGGCACCTCCACGACCACCTTGCAGAGGGAGGGTGTGGGGGCATATTGTCTATATGCTTCAGCTTGTACCCATGGGAGGTCGGGTACTCTGTATTACTGCGTGACGCCAGAGATCACGGTCGTGTGTCATCGCCTTTGAGAGGTGTAATTGGGTAAGGTCGGCTTTTATCACCTCATCCCAGGTCTTCTTGGGTCTCCCCACTCCTAGGTTTCCATTGACTTCTAGTGCTCTACACCTTTTTATGCAGCTGTCATCCTTCATACGCATCACATGTCTATACCAACGCAACCGCCTCTCCTGCACACAGCATTTGATTCCTCTTATGCTCAGTCTCTCTCTCAATTCATTTATGCTTTGTCGTTCGCATATATTACTATTACACGACCATCGGAGCATGCAGGCTTCGTTTCTTTCTAACCTACGTAAGTCTTCCACCTTCAGCGCCCAGGTCTCACTACCATGCAACATTGCTGTTCAGATACACGCATTATACAGTCTGCCTTTCATTTTGAGGGAGAAGCCTTTTGCAGCTAGCAGTGGCAGTAGTTCCCTGAACTTCTTCCATCCCGTTCTTACCCTAGTTATTGTACTTTCTGAACACCCACCTCCACTGCTAATTCGGTCACCTAGGTAGCAGAAGCTGTCTACTGTTTCTACAGAGTCCTCCCAGAGATTGGTGGTACTTGTTTCCTGTAGCTGTTTGCTGCTTGCTGTCCCAGCACAGCTGCTGCATGTGAAGCCTACATTCTTAATTAAGCTTCCTGAGATCCCGCTACATCTCTTGTGTACCCATTGTTTGCATTTGGGGCAGAGAATGGAGTTCCTACCTACACCTTTCCTACATACTGAGCAAGGCCATTTCCCTGAGGGGATCTAGGTTCTGTTTTCTCATCTACTTACAAGGACCTTAGTCTTTGTCATGTTGACTTTAAGACCCTTTCTTTCTAGTCCCTGCTTCCAAGTTTGGAATTTCTTCTCTAGTTCTACCATAGATTCAGCTATAAGTGCGAGGTCATCAGCATACAGGAGTTCCCATGGGCATCCGGTCTTAAACTCCTCCATTATTGCTGTAGGACTATGTTGAACAGGAGAGGGCTAAGAACAGAACCCTGATGGACACCAACCTGTACGCTAAATTCCTCGCTATACTCATTGCTAATCCTAACTTTGCTGACTGCTCCCCTATACATGGCTTGTACAGCTTTCACAAGCCATTCATCTACTCCTAGTTTTCTAAGAGCCCACCAGATTACAGCACGTGGAACTCTGTCAAAGGCTTTCTCGAGATCGACAAATGCCAGGTAGAGTGGTTTACTTTTAGCTAGGTACTTTTCCTGTAACTGCCTCACAAGGAAGAGGGCATCAGTGGTGCCTCTTCCTGGTACAAACCCAAATTGCATCTCATCTATTTTCACCCGGTCCCTAATCAACTGTGCTATAACTCTTTCTGTTACTTTCATGACCTGGTCCATCAGCTTTATACCTCTATAGTTTCCTCTATCTAGTGCATCACCTTTACCTTTGTAGCAGTTGACAATGATGCTACTGCACCAATGTTTTGGTATGATACCTTCTAGTATTACCTGGTTAACAATACGTGTGGTTATAGTGTGACCTACAGACCCAGATGCCTCTATCAGACCCAGATATATCTATATATATATCTGTCTGTGTGTCTGCCTGTATGTGACTATGTACACAAGTGTTGGGGAAGATATCCATATGTATATGCATGTGTAAGAAATTACTAAAGAACTCTTTTGTTATTAGTTTCACTTGACTGACAGCTTTGCTGTTAATACTGTAATAGTTGCTGTTAATAATGTATAAATACCAAAATATCCCATTTCTCCACAAATTGTGTCTGCTCAAAAGGCCATTATTTTTTGTGGGAGGTTTTTTGCATTTTTTTTTTATATTTTCCAAACTAATCCCCCACCACACACACATATCTTTGTGGGATTACTAAAAATATTCATTTACACGTTCAATATAATCTATTCATGACAGTATTAACAACATAATGTCAGAATCACTGAAATGTATACCAAGTTAGCAGTCATAAATATTTTTAGCATTTCATTGAGATTAAGGTTGAGATTAAAATCTCACCATAAACGTCATAGACTCAGATAAATTAGGTTTATATTGTACTGCAAAAGACCCACCTTCCCATGTGCACAGGATGAAGCAAACATCTGGAGGACACACGGCTACATCAATCTACCCCCTCCCAAACCCACACATACCTTCCCACATCATAATACTCAACCATCCCCAGCCTGCATGGTCCTTTCACCACCACCCTCTCCCCTTGCACAGCCCCTGCCCAACCCATGCATACAAGCATGGAAAACTGGACATGCTCCACACCTGCTCTCCTACAGTGCTGCCACCACAACAAAAACTACTTGTCCACCTTGCATGGTGGCCATGCTGATGACAACAAAAGACACTCAGTCTATGCTATAAGGTGGCTATGCTGGTGACATTACAAAAATTACCCAGTCCATCCTATAATGGTCGTCATGCTGGTGACACGACAAAAAGCACCTAGTCTACCCTGTAAGGTGGTTGTGTTGATGACACAACAAAAAGCACCCAGTTCACCCTGTAGATGGTTGTGCTGGTGACACAATGAAACAGCACCCAGTCCACCTTATAAAGTGGTATTACCAGAATCGCAATAAAATACTCCCATTTCACACTGTAATGTCATTGGGGTTAGGAAGGTCACCCAGCCCTAAAAAACAGAGCATACAAGCAAGATGTGATCATCCACATCATGAGACAAGTCTGGACAGCTGGCTGCACTGTACTTTGCTCTGACAGAACTGTATTTTGGCTGGTACTTTTACAGCTGGATGCCCTTCCTAACACCAACTATATTTACAATGTGGAACTGAATGGCACAATTGAGGAGAGTCTGGCCAGTTGGCTGCGCTATACCCTGCTCACATCAGAACCATAATTTTGAAGCTGGGTGGTCCCATTATGAGAGAGGTCTGGCCAGTTGGCCACATTGTACCATGCACATGTCAAGACACTGCTCACAACGGAACCATATGTGGACTGGATGACCCATTATGAAAAAGGTCTGGCCAATTGTCTGTGTCATGACTTGCTTGTAGTGGGGCTGTGTGACTGGGTGGTCCTGTTATAAGAGAAGTCTGGCCGTGCCATACCTTGCACTTATCAGGACTGTGTTGGCTAGCGGGACTGTATTTCGGGATCTGGGTAGTCTCATTATGAGGAAAGCCTGGCTAATTGGCCACACCATGCCTTGCTCATAATGGGGCTGTGTGATCCTGTTATAAGACAAATCTGGCCAAATGGCCACGCCATATGTTGCGCATATCAGGACAGTGCTCACAACAGAACCATAATTTGTGGCTGGGTGGACCCATTATGAGGAAGGTCTGGCCAGTTGGCTGCACCATGTCTTGCTTGTAGTTGGCCGTGTTACTTCATAGTCCTGTTATAAGATAAGTCTGACCAGATGACCACGCCATACCTTCCACTTATCGTGACTGTATTTTGGGAGCTGGGTGATCCCATTATGAGGGAGGTCTGGCCAGTTGACCAAGCCATGCCTTGCTCATAGTGGGGCTGTGTTTGGGCTAGATTTTTACAGTTGCTGGATGCCCTTTATAGTGTGGATCTGGGTGGCACCGTTATGAGGAAGATCTGGCCATTTGGGTGCGGCATACCCTGCTCACATCGGAGCCATATTATATATATTTTATTGGGATTAGGCACACTCATTGAAAATATCATCATTTTATGTCTGTTTTCTCATACCATTTGACAAATTGTTAGACCAAGTCAGTACTTAATCAGAGCTACTGTCCTCATAGATGTGTCAAGGAACCAGATACATTCCATTTTGGCATGACTTCCACAGCTGGATTCCCTTCTTAACATCAAACACTTTATAGAATATACTGGGTGCATTTTATTGTGGCATCAGCACTAGAGAGGTTGTCATGTACTTGACATAACTGAAGAGTCTTCTTTACTCTCTTGGTTTGGTTTCTACAACTGGATGCATTCCCTAATGCCAACCACTTTGCAGATTGTACATATTTGTCGAAATTGATCAAAAGCCAAACTGACTGAAGGCATTTTAGTCAATGTCTAATTCAACAAGAAACATATTTGTTAAAAATTATAGAAAGTTGTACTATTTTTTTAGACAACTTGCAAGTGTTTTCCACTGTAGCTCCAAGTTGACTAATGCTTCATAAGAGAAACTTGGTAAATAGAAGCAGTGTATGTGTGTATATTTGTGTATGTGTTGTTACTGGTATGTTGGGTTGCACTGCTTTATATCAAAAGATAACTTGGACATTTGATAAATAGAGATTAATAAAATAAGTACCAGACTGAAATAAGTATTGTGGACTGATATGATTGATTAAAACTCTTCAAGGCAGTGCCTTGGCGTGACTATAGTCCAATGGCTGAAACCAGTAAAAGAGTATAAGAGGAAATTTACTTTATCACATAGAATTCCAGAGGGTCCAATAACCTTTTCAAAAAGGTGTTTACCAACAAGTGAATCAACAACACTAAGGGGATCATCTAATAAATAAACATCAGGATCTTGGTAAACAGTTCTGGCTAGCATTTAAACTGGCCATAGCCAGCCAGAATTCTCTTACTTCTTTCTATTCAAACCGGCCGTAACTGGCCACTCATACTGATGTTAAGGTATTGTTCTCAAAATAAATAACATCAAAATCACGTAGATTTGATATTATGTGAGGTAAAGTTTTTTCTGTGAAAATATAATAGTAAATATAGAGTAATGTAAATGGCTTAATATCAATAAAGTATATTTATCAATTGGGTCAAAAATATAACAATAAAACATTTATAATTTGAATCTAGCCCTTTCATCGTTCTCATGACTTATCAAGATATAAATTTAGTTGTTATTAAAAATGTAATTAAATTGTAAGTTCACTATATATAGTTTTACATCACTTTAAGTAAAAATGTTATGGCTAAGTCAAGGAATGAATCTTTTTATGAAATATTTTTCCATTTCTAGTCAGTACTTTGGATTATCCCTTGAACATTTATAAAAAGGGAATATTTTGAATTTATTGTTCCTGCAATTTTTTTAATGTTCATTTAGTGGGATTTTCTTTAGTTCTGGTTTTATCTGTTGTTTGTGTACACCAACTCTTTCACACAAAGTTACTGGTTTGACTAATGAAATCCTCTTTACAGCCAAGTCACTCTATACAATATATTAGAATTTTGGTTTTGCAGTTCATTTCTGCATTTATTTTAAAGGAGTGTCAGAATAAGGTTGCTAAGAGGAGAGATGTATATACCAGAGGCTTCTAGGGGTAGGTATAGACATAGTATAGCTGAATGGTTCACTTCACAATCATTAGGTCCCAGGTTTGATCCCATTGCATGGCATCTTGGGCAAGTGGCATTTACCATAGCCATGTGTTAACCCATACCTTGTGAGTGAAATTGCATCGGCAGAAACTGTTTGGAACTGTTCCAGTAATTCAAAAGGCCACCATTGCCATACTGAATCTCTCAGGGAATTACATTAAGAGTATATGTGTTTATGAAATGCTCAGTTCTTTGCACATAAATTTTATGTATAGTCTGTTCTGTTGACCAAACAACTGAAACCCTGATCATGAGAACCAATGCAGATCCATCGATTAATATGAAAGAAGGTGAAGTATTAGTAGCTAGTTCAGTGAAGTAGAGGCCATTGTAGCAGTGTTAGAACAGGTAGTGAGGAGAGTGTTTGTTTTAAATGTTATTGTAAACTAGTTAGTTCAGAGGAGCAGAGACCAATGTAGTAGTGGTAGAACAGATTGAGGAGAATGATTGTTTTAAATGTTATTGTATTTTAACAGAATTACTTCTTTCTTTCCAGACCAACCAGTTCAGAATGTCACTCAAGCCAGAGTACAGATGCCCAACTGTGATTTTATTCCAAAACCATATAAGGTTTGTAATTCATTGATTGGGGAAATAATTCAAAGGGAAGTCCATTTACTTTGCCCTTACACTCTACATTCTTTCCTACAAATATTCCCTTGTATTGACTCACAACAGTTAAATTATTGTCAACATAGAGGGAAGGAGCATTAAAAAGCTCCCTAAATGTAGAGGTTACATTCAAGACACAAGTCTGGAATACTATAAAAGAATGTTGGCACTCCATCAGTTATGATGATAAGTGTTTTAGTTGATACAGTCAACAGAAAAGCTTGCTTGTGAAGTTAACATGAAAGTGGCTGAGCATTCCATAGAAATGTGTACCCTTAATGTAGTTCTCGGGGAGATTCAGCATGGCACAAAATGTGACAAGGCTGGCCTTTCGAATTACAAGTACAACTCATTTTTGCCAGCTGAGTTGACTGAAGCAACATGAAATAAAGTGTCTTGCTCAAGAACACAACGGGCTGCCAGGAATCAAACTCATGGCCTTACAATTGACAGTCAAATACCCAATTGGAATCTTCATATGTCAAGTCAACAATAGATCCATATATTTGTTTTTGGCTCTTTTTGCTTATTTAATATATTTTTCTTTCTACATCTTATTAATATCTCTTCTGTTGTAATTAAGTGTATTTCACAAACAAAACCTCATTTCAAAATTAATAAAATTTGATTGTTTAGCCCTTTAGCATTTAAACCAGCCGTATCCGGTCAGAACTCTCTCACCTCTTTCTGTTCAAACCGGCAGTAACTAGCCGCTCATACTGATGTTAAGGTATTATTCTCAAAATAAATAACATCAAAATCTCATAGATTCAATATTATGTGAGATAATTATATGAAGTACAGCCTTTTCTACAAAACTACAATAGTAATTATAGAGTAATGTAAATGCTAAATGGATAACTCCAATAATTTAACGAGGACTTAAATTTCCAATAATTGGATATCTACTAACTCAGTATCAGAAGAAATTATTCCCCTAATTATTTTATGTAAAATTCTGTCTCATCTCATTTATGCACCATCTTCTGTAAAGGCAATATTTTACAAGCTATATAGTCTCTCATAAGATCAATTAATTGTTTCGCCAAGACTCTATAGGACCAGTTTCTAACTATAGTTTCTGTAATGAGAGTGAGAGCAGTCAAATCTTTCTCTGAATGGAGTACTAGTATATCACTGGTAGATTTCTTAGTAGTTCAAAGGCTTGTTCACTACATTTAGGTGAACAGTATATCTGTTAAGTATCTTGGTAACTCTAAAGTCTGTTCACTAAAGTTAGGTGAATGGTATAACATTGGTAGATTTCTTAGTAGCTCTAAGGTCTGTTCGTGATAGTTAGGTGAACAGTATATTGATTAACCATTTAATAACCATATTTCCAATGAAATACTCTCTATTTAAATTAATTAATGAATAACTTTAAGGAATTTACTAAAAATATTAAATATTTCATTACTAAGATAGTAATTTAACACACAGTTCTAACATTATATTGGAAGATTTTAATTTAAATATGAATCCATTAAAATGGGTTGTTTTGTTTCATAGAAGCAGAGGTGGTTTTGACCAGGTTGTTAGTAAAAGACTTAAACTCTCTTGCTACTAACTTGACACTCAAACTATTAATGTTGTAATGTTCTAGTGTTAGATATTGTAGTTATTGACTAATATAATAAAACTTAACTGACATGATTTTCTGGTGTATTCTAGTAAAGTTATCTCTTTTGTAGGGTATATCCGCTGAAGCAGCTAAAAAGGTGCGACAATTCAATATCAACCCAGCATTATTCACATTTTACAAAAATCCAGTGTTTATTTACAAAGGATACATGCAATGGCTTTGGGACACAAATGGCAAACGATATTTAGATCTCTTTGGTGGTATTGTCACAGTTAGTGTTGGACACTGTCATCCGTAAGTAGTTAACACGTTTTACTCACAGAAAAAGTAATTAATATTACAAATGTATTCAAAATTTGATAAAGAAAGTACTCATCATCATCATTATCATCACTATCATCATTATATGTCTATTGTCTATGCTTGCATGGTTTAGACAGGTTATCACATTATAAAGGCTAGACTGGTCAGATGACCACATCATGCTCATACATTCTGTTTTGGGCTTGGTTTTCTATGGCTATGGTTTCCTAATGCCAACCACATCGCAGTAATACAGAGTACCAGAGTACCCGACCTCCCATGGGTACAAGCTGAAGCATATAGACAATATGCCCCCACACCCTCCCACTGCAAAGTGGTCATGGAGGTGCCACGGCAAAAAGCACCCGGCCCACACTGTAAAGTGGACGTGTAGGCGCCACGGAAAAAAGCACCCAGCACTCACTGTAAATGAAGTTGGTGTTAGGAAGGGCATCCAGCTGTAGAAATCAAGCCAAAATGAGCAAGGCATGGTTAGCCGACCAGACACTGCCCACAACAGGACAACCCGTCTAACCCATGCTAGCATGGAAGAACGGACGTAAAACGGTGATGATGATGATGATGATGATGATGATTACAGAGTGAATTTTTTTTTTTTTTTTTTATCGTGGTACCAGTACTACCACTTTCCAGAGTGAACTGGGTGTTTTTTATCATAGCAATAACACTACCACTTTCCAGGGTGCACTGGATGCTTTTTATCATGGCACCAGTACTACCTCATTACAGAGGGGACTGGGTCCTCTTTATTGTGGCACCAGCACTACCTTTTTACAGTACTTGGGTGTTCTTTATCATAACAACAGTTCTACCACATTACATGGTGTGCTGGGTACTTTTTATCGTGGCACCAACACTACATTATTACAGACTAAACTGGGTGCTTTTTAGCATGCTTCCAGGACGACCTCATTACAGTGTGGACTGTGTGCTTTTTATTGCAGCACCAGCATTACCTCAATAGAACATTAGGATGCCTAGTATGTCAGACGATGGTGGTATTGGTAGGAGATTGGGGTATAAAAATAAATAAATGACAGAAAATGTAATACATATTTTACTATATTTATGATTAAACCTGAATTTAAATGAAAGCAATTTTATACTTTGGCAACTTATTTTTAAATAAATTAAAATGTATAAAAATTTTACAAAATCAAATAAATTAGAAATATATTCCAAATTTGATTAAAAAATATTAGATAAAATATACATGCAATGTATCAGTTTCTCAAATTTTATGATATGGTGGTTATATAAGGAAACCCTTCAAAATAGGACATCTTTTATACATCACTGAAAATAGGACATCTTTTATGAAAATAGGTCAAATTTTTTAGCTGCTGAAATTTGATATGATTTGGTATGAAACTTGGATTTTTGTATCTAAAACATTTGAAATTTCAATGGAAAAACAATGTTGTCTCTGATGGAATTTCATTTTATTCTCCTCAATAAAACTAATCTATATATTTTTATTACTTAAAATAAAAAGAATTACGGCAGTTATTTGTCTCATCGTCATCCACTTTATCCATTGATGTTGATGGGTCATGGCCTTTTTAAATTGATATGTTCTCTCCATCTATCCTTTTCCAAAGCATCCTCCTATGCCAATCGCTTTCTTGGCAGATCTTCTTTTATGCAATTATTCCAACATGATTAGTCTAAAATCTAAATGTCTGAAGATTTTTTTTCTCCGCATTGCAGAGCTGTTGTAGAAGCTACTGAGAAACAACTACACAACCTTTGGCACACCACAAATATCTATATGCATCCTACATTACATGAATATGCTCGTGAACTAGTGGCCAAATTACCTGGTGATCTGAAGGTAGAGTAACTCTTCTGTAATATTTCTACCTTTTATCTCCCTTGTTTCAATTACCGTATGTACATAAATATAAGCCAACTCCCTATTTTATGTCTGAGAAATGAGCAAAAATCCAAACCCTAATCATTATATTTAGATGCCGCTATTTTACTGTTTTGAAGACCATATTCATTCAAGACACATCAACTTCTATCCTTTGTTTACCAGCTCACATCATCATCATTTTATGTCCCCTTACCTCACAGACATGGGTTGGATAGGCTGTCACAGTCCAAGACCAGATGAGTTGAAGGGACCAACCTTGCTTGGTACAGTCCATATTTGGTGTGGTTTTTACAGTTGGATGCTCTTTCTAATACCAGCCACCTTATAGTGTGCTGGGTGCATTTTTTGTGACACCAATACATGTGTGTTTTTTGTGACACTAACACTACCACTTTATCAAGTAGACTGTGTGCATTTTATCATGGTACCAACACTAATACTTTACAGGATGCATTTTATTGTGGTACCACATGCTAAGCCAAACTGGAGAGTCCTGTCCTCTTCAATCCTATAATATTTATGTTCCATTTCTATTGGCAAACTCTATAGTCTCCAGTCTGTCACCTTGTTTACTCTTTGTGTCACAGTTCTTGTACTGGTGGATGTGTATTTTGTATTATGTCATATCACCAGTAAGCTCAGTCCTGTGTCATCTCTGTTACAGTGCTTGTATTGGTGGACGGGTCTTTTGTAATATTGCATATCACCAATCAACTCAGTCCTGTGTCATCTCTATCACAGTGCTTATACTAGTGGATGGGTCTTTTGTCCATACTGGTGTGGGTTAAGTCATTTGTCCATACTGGTGTGGGTTAAGTCATTTGCCCATACTGGTGTGGGTTAAGTCATTTGTCCATACTGGTGTGGGTTGGGTCATTTGTTGATACTGGTGTGGGTTGGGTCATTTGCTCATACTGGTGTGGGTTAAGTCATTTGTCCACACTGGTGTGGGTTAAGTCATTTGCCCATACTGGTGTGGGTTGGGTCATTCGTGCATAATGAGTGGAAATTTCATCATCTTTATATAATATAAACAGTTCTTAATTCTTAACATCATTTCCCAATTTAGTATGAAATACTAAACATGAGTTTGTTGTTTGGAATGTTTATAGTATCTTTACTAGTGGACAGAAAACTATTGTGAAAAATAACAGTATTAGAGATAAAGACTTGTTTTTAATGTGATGCAGTCAGAGTTCGTTTTTGTAGTTTATCTTGCTGATGTGGTTTCATGTGATACAGGATGTTGAGAGTGAAACTATCAAGAAATGTTTTATTAGTCTTCACTTGAAGAGCAGAAATGTGTGAGTGAGTCAATAAGAAATCTATTTAGAAACTAAACTAAAGTAGACAGCTTGTAGAAATGTATACCAAAAGTACTTTCAAACAATACTGGACTATAACTGTAACCCTTTACCAAAGTGCCTAAAATTTCCGTCATTCTATGATACAAAGCTCTATTTTTAATTGTTTACATTTATCTAAAAAGCTTACATGATAAGAAGGAAGTTATATTACTAAATCTCCCCAAATTCTTAATTATTTTCAAAGTTATTTGAAAATTATAGGCACTGTGATTCATTAGAAATATGGTGATGAAATAATTAAAGATATAGGCAGTATCAATTCATTAGAAATATGGTAATAAAAGGGTTAAAGACATAGGCAGTGTCATTCATTAGAAATATGGTAATGAAAAGTTTAAATTAAATTTAATAACAATCACAGCAACTAGTTCATCGTTATTTGCAAGCAGGGAAAAGCGGACGTAAAATGATTATGATGATGATGATGTTACAGTTTTTTTAATTCAGTTCTGATATATCAAACCATCTTTGAAATGTTTACCTTGTTATTTCAGGTTGTATATTTTACAAACAGTGGTTCTGAAGCCAATGATTTAGCTATGTTAATGGCTCGCATGTACACTGGCACCTTTGAAATTATTGGACTAAGGTGAGTGGTGTAACACACTTGAAATTAATCTAAATCTTTATAGAAATGGATTCAGTCTGGATTAAGGGAAAAGAAAGCTAAATATGAGTTGTTCATTATTGTTGAGTAAACTCACCAACATTTTTTCTTCATATTATTATTATTGTTGTTATTCCGAGGTTAACTTTGCCTTTCATCTTTACGGTGTCGATAAAATAAAGTACCAGTAATGCACTGGGTAATTGCTGGCCTTGTGCCAAAAGTAGAAACAATTATTATTATTATTATCAGGGAAATGGGTGGGGGATTAGCAGAATCAATAGAGCATCAAACAACAAGCATTAGTTCAAATTCAGCTGAGGTTAGCTTTGTCTTTCATCTTTACAGGGTCAATAAAATAAAGTACCAGTAACGCACTAGGGTTGATTATTTAATTAACTTTCCCCTTCCCTTCAAATTGGCCAACAGTAGAAACAATTATTCCAGTATGGAAAGGCAGCCCCCACCTTCATCTCCCCACTTACTCATGTCAACATACAAACATGAATGTATCCCCTCACCATCATCCAACCTGTGCCAGGAGGGAAAGCCAGACATGTCCCACCTTGTGACACCTGCCCCTATATCATCTCTCTCTCTCTATCTATATATAAATAAATATATATATATATAAACGTTTGGAGCTGGAAGGCCAAGACAATGCAGGTATGGATATAGAATATAAATGCAAATGCAAAATATATTGTTGACAATTAGTCTTTTACCTTAAATTTATTTAAATATCCTTAATTTTCGAGTCAGTGTTCTAAATAGCTTGCCAAGTCATGCTGACAGGAAATGGTATAGAGATTCCATTCTATCTCTAATGTCAAAGAGTGAAGGTTAGGTGGATAAAGAGTTGTCTCTCTTTAAAAGAGGTTTTGTACAAGTATGTTTAAGTGTGTGTGGGAGAATACGTGAAGGTGTAAGTATGCGTGTGTGTGAGTGTGAGAAGATATGTCTATATGTAAATGTGGGGGCTAGATGCTCTATCATGTTAAGACTGGTCTTTGTATGTGTGTGTGAGAGAGAATATTTGGAGGTGTAAGCGCGTGTGTGAGAGGGGGAAGGGGTGTAAGTGTGGGGCTAGGTGCTCTATAATGTTAAAAATTGGGTGTTGAGTTCTAGTCTATTATTAATTGGTGGTTGCGTTTTGTCTATAATAAGTGCTTCTTTAATTCTAAGATTACCGAGGTTTCTTCCCTTAGCTGCTGCCCTAACTATTATGTTTTTGTCGGCCTTTTTGCATTTCACTAGGTGTTTCTTAAATGAGGAAGCATTAGTGTTGAGGTGTTCTTTTATTCTAATGTGAAGTGGTCTGGTGGTGTTACCTACGTAGAAATTGCTGCATTTGTCGCACTCTAATCTGTATACGACGTAAGCCTGGTGGCATAGGTGTGTGTTGTCGATCGGGCAGTTGGCTAGCCTGCAGCGGCTGTCATGTCTGGTGGAGTGTCTTTTGGTTAGCTGTCCGCGTAGAGAAGGTCCTAAGTGAGCTAGTTGGATATCTAGTCTCTCACGTCTGATAGCTCTGCGGATGGCTGTTGTTGTTTCGTCACTGAACTGTGGGAGCAGGTGTTAGTGCCTCGGGTGTGGTGTCCTCTGTTGTTTCTGGCACGCTTCACGGTGGACGTCGGGTATCCGTTCAGTTTAAGTACTTCCAGGAAATGTGTGGTGTGTGTGTCTCGGTCTCTTGCGTCGGTGCATTTGTTCCGGATACGTGTTAGTTCGTTCCTTATGTATCCGAACTTAGCGCCGGCTGAGAAGGCCGATCTGAAATGTACGAACAGGTCCCTGTTGGCGGCTTTTTTATAGAAGCAGGTGTGGATGTCCCTTCCTCTGTTACCCTGAGTTGGAAGTCCAGTAGGGATAAGGATCCGCGGTCATCGGGGTGTTCCATGCCGAACTTTATACTGGCGTCCATGCTGGAGAATGTCGTGTATATTTTATCCGCTTCCTCACAGGATGCTTGCAAGGGTGGGACGGGAACTGATTCTGGCTTGATTTCTACAGCTGGATGCCCTTCCTAACACCAACCTCATTTACAGTGAGTGCTGGTTGCTTTTTTGCCATGGCACCTCCACGACCACTTTGCAGTGGAATGATAGGGACCCCAGTCCTTTCATCTCATTTCTACAGCTAAGTAAACTGGAGCAATGTGAAATAAAGTGTCTTGCTCAAGGAAACAACACATCACCCGGTCTGAGAATTGAACTCATAACCTTTTGATTGCAAGGCCAATGCTCTAACCACTAAGCCCTATATATATATATATATATTGATGATGATGATGATGATGATGATGATGATGATGATGATGATGTATATATATATATATATATATTTTGAGTATATCTTAGTTGTTTACCGACACCTCAGTATGCAGATTGGAACACTCGACAAAGTACGCAGGTTGGTTTGGTTACTCCGGAGTAATGTAAAATAAAGTAATTAAGTCAAATATTTAAAATTTGGCTTCGTTTATTAAAGATGTACTGCTATATATATTTCGGTGACAGCCATCATTAGCTGTGACCTCTTCAGGCAGTCCGAATTGGTGTGGTAGAGACAGGTACACATGTTGTTAAAGTGTTTTACTCTGTCAATACTCCGATATGTCCAGCTCCTGGTTGGGTTGTTATTTCTCAGAGGAACTGGAATCATATGAATTCGAACAAACGAATTTCGGCATCATAGGACACTCTCTCCTCCCATTGGTCAGTTGTGAAAATATTCCTCAGTCAAAAGTCTATAGAAATTATTTTCTGAGGCAAGACAATCTGTTGTGGTTGTTTTTGTTAAGTACAGCTGCCCTCCTCCCTTGTGTTTATTGGTATTAGGGGGTCAGCTGGCAAGTCAGCCTTAGTTCTACTGCTGCTGTCTTTAGAAGAATGAGTGTATGTGGGTTGGCATCAATCCTACCACCCTTTCACGTGGTGGTGGTCGGGGAGGGGGGGCAAACAGATAATGAAATAAGATAAAGTAAAATGAAGAAATAAAATATAAAAAAATAAAATAAAATAAAATAAATAATAAAATAATAAGATAAGATACAATAAAATGAAGAAGTAAAAAAATAAATAAATAAATAAATAAAATAGAATAAAATGCATGTTTGTTATACCCAATATCAAAGAAGAATAAAGTGCGTGTGTGTTATAGCCAATATTAAAGTTTAGCAGCATGGTGTATAAATGTTATTGAGACACGAGTAACATAATAATGACGTCAACAGCAGAAATTAGAGATGAAATGTATGTTTATTTTTGTTGTAGCACAAATAATGTTTGTTAACTTGTATGGTTGAAGTTACACATAAAATGAGGTTACAAAAGGGAATGTGCCATTGTGCCGGAAAGCCAGCAGGCCAAAGTGCAAAATCTCACCGTCACATGTTGTACGTGTTGCTGGTTCGAAGTTCCGGGTGCGAGAGAGAGATTCTTCAAATCTTCGCGGGGATTTTCTCCCTCAGGGCGCGTAGGGATACATCCTCTTCTACTGGTGCTGAGCCAAATCACGCACAGAGAATGTATGTGAGCCCGCGGAATGTAGGTCACTACAATACTCCCCCTCTAGACGGAAGACGATACAGATTATTGAATCAGCAAGAAAAAATGCTGAAAGAGCACATCAGTGAAAAAATAATTGAGCAGAAGGATGCATGCAATAAAAAAAATGAGGCGCTAAGGGCCATGTTGAGCCGCTGTGTCAAATGACTAGCTGTTTTGTAGTTTATACGTGACCACCAAAGGTCTAACAGAAAACGGATAAAGTCTGACATGGGCGAAATTGCTGTTCTTGCATTAAATGTTAATAGTAAGTGTTGTACCAGTAGCTGTGGATGAAGCTATTATGGTAGTTTACCAGTGCTGGCAAGAAGATGATGAGTAGGCGAGAAAATGTCGGCCTCCCAGATGTATTGCCGAAAGTGCTAGGGAGCCAGGAAAAAATGGCTGGTTGCTTTGAAAAGAAAAAAGCAAGTTGAATCTGTAGGTGGGCAGTAGTTGCAGTGTAAATTCCATAATTCCGGCGAATCCACAGAAGTGGTGGAAATGCTGACAAGTCCAGTTCTATTTGTTGTTTTCCCAGTGAGTCGGGTAAGGTAACAAGATGGAGGTTGTTATGGACGATGAGTGTGCAACGAGATGCGAAACTGTTTGAGTTCAGCTGCAATTAGCATTCTCGTGTTGCGGTGCCTGTTTGAATCCAGGTGAATTAAGCTCTATGAGTCGCTAGCATGTGACGGCACCTCAACCAGGTGAAAAGGGATCTCGCAGAATATTACGTTTGAAGAACATATACTAAGAACATGTTGGTGGGTGACAAAGAAATGTGTGCATATGCAGGCATGTAAAACAGCAAATAAATGTGTGGGTGCAGTCATATATACAATGATAAAGAAAATGATGCAGTCATATATACAATGATAGAAAAAAAATGAATTTCCATATATACAGTTTTAAAAAAATAAATGTCCAAAATAAATGCCTGAAAAAAAAAGGAAGAAAGAAAGGATTGTTTCTTTTCTTTTAACAAGAAGTTCGCTTTTCTTTTCTTTGAAATTTCTTTGGAATCGCTCTTACTAGGGAGCTAGTAGAGTTGTTGTTGTTAAAGCAAAGTCACAATGAATCTTCTGTAGAGTCGAAGTCGAGCGTTGAAGAACCTAGAGTCACCAATATGGCAGCCACGTCTGACGCCATAGTGGTGAGAAGACTAATGTCTTAATTTCTCGAGTCCTTGTGGTAACAAGACAGAAGGTATGGTGGTTGCGTCGGTAAAGTTACAAGCCATTCCCTGGTGTTGGTTAATAGTTAGCCATGTGTTGCTGCTGATGGCTGGTACTTGGTGGTAGCCGTTTTGAAATTTCCTCGTGGCGTAAATTTTTTTTTTTTTTTTTTATACATACACTGCCAATTTTAATTTTATTTCAAAAGGAATATTTTGAACTGAAAATATTCATCACGTCGGGTTCACCACTTTTAGCAGCATGGTGTATAAATGTTATTGAGACACGAGTAACATAATAATGACGTCAACAGCAGAAATTAGAGATGAAATGTATGTTTATTTTTGTTGTAGCACAAATAATGTTTGTTAACTTGTATGGTTGAAGTTACACATAAAATGAGGTTACAAAAGGGAATGTGCCATTGTGCCGGAAAGCCGGCAGGCCAAAGTGCAAAATCTCACCGTCACATGTTGTACGTGTTGCTGGTTCGAAGTTCCGGGTGCGAGAGAGAGATTCTTCAAATCTTCGCGGAGATTTTCTCCCTCAGGGCGCGTAGGGATACATCCTCTTCTACTGGCACTGAGCCAAATCACGCACAGAGAATGTATGTGAGCCCGCGGAATGTAGGTCACTACAAAAGTTTGAAAGATTTGGAAAATATTGACTGAAGTAGAAAGGCTATGTGTCAGAATCGGGAAATGCAGAGGACCACAGTTTTTAATTTGGCATAGAGTACATATGCGTGTATGTCAACCCACATCGTTGCAAGCCCACACGCACAAAGACAGGCCCAGGTGCATCCCATATTCACACACACCCACACAGATTATACAAACACACACACACCCATATATATATATATGTATATATATACTCGCACACACACACACACACACATACACACACACACATATGTAAGTAACAGTGCATGTACAATCTTAAATAACAGGATCTATGTATGGACATATTCATAAGTCTGTGCTGCCATAGGAGTCATTCGAGGCAGGGGTAAGGGTGGTGAAAGTGTAGGGGGTGGTTTACCATGGGCTCGGTGTGGCGGGGCTACTGTCCCTATAGCCTGAAGAAAGTTCCCTTCCCAATGCGTTGTTGTTGCCCATATAGCTAGAGGAAGGTCCCGGCCCTGAGGTGTCTACATGTCCCGGGGAAGTCCCTATAGCTTGAGGGAAGTTCCCTTCCCAGTGTGTTGTTATTGTCCATATAGCTTGAGGAAGGTCCTGGCCCTGAGGTGTCTACATGTCCCAAAGAAGTCAGTCCTGAGGTTTATCAGGCTGCTTCCACCGCTGAGTGTCTTGAGGGTCTCGCTCAGACATAGTTTGCAGATGCCAGATCCCCCTTTATCAGGTGGTACTTTCCTGATTTTGGACCAGGCCAGAGAGTATGGGGTCCTGTCCAGCTTGAGCTTCCAGATCAGTTCGGAAAGAGCCGTACTTTTCCTTTTGTCCTCCCTATTAAAGGAATGGCGATGGTTATGCCATCGGTCCTTAAAGCTCGTTGATGTGGCTCCTATGTAAAAGTGTTCAGAGTTGGGGGTTTTTACTCTACATCCGTATATTAAGTTCTGCATACTGAGGTGTCGGTAAACAACCAACATATACTCAAAATTTATCTAGCTCCACCACATGTTGAGTGCTTCAAACAGTAGCGGACTTAAGTCACTATGGAAAAACTGGCAACCTTGGCGTCACTGAAGGATATCCCCCTACCTGGCAAACGAGAATACACAAGTGAGCTCATCAGAAGTACGGACTCCCTTGTCCATAGGATGAGATGGAGGGCGTTCCACTTTGAAAGAGGAACGCCTAAAATTACCAACACCCAAAACATAGAGTACCTTTTTAGATCAAGGAGGAACCCTCCCCACAACAGGTTAATGGAGGAGTTCGAAAACGAGATGATCAACATTATCTCCAAACTCAAATTCTCCAGAAACCCACCCAGAAGTCAAGAGTACCTCAGACACCTGGGAAACGGGATTACAAAACTTAAAGAGACAACTGGAATACTTGTCCATGCCGATAAAACCAACAACCTCTACAACATGGACATTGAACTTCCGGTTGTGTGTGGTTTTTAAGTCTACCCCTATTAATGCTAGCTATGTGCTGGGCCACATTTCGCGTGGTAGAATATGAGAGCTTTACAGTGTGTCTGTTGAAGATCTTGCGGTATCTAAGGTCCTTTGGGTGCTATGTGTTCTGCTAACTTCCCGGCCCATATCTTTGAGGTAGTTGTTACCCACGCTGGGAGTTCTACGATGGGATGGTCTTCCATCGGTTCCGCTTTGTGTCTTGTGGTTGGGGGCGTTGGGCACGGGGTGATTGATATCACCCCTGAGACCACTACTCGTACTGGGTTTCCTCCCATGGTTATGTGTACGCGTGCCCCTCGCCAATGTGGTGGTGTCGGGTTCCTGGTGTTTAGTTGTTTTTACTCTGCTTGTATTGTTAGGATTTCCTTAATCCCAGATCCCGTGGGTCGGTAAATCCGTTGGGCTATCCCCGTCATGGCGCCTCGGATTATATGATATATTTTGGCCATGCGCCGCCTTGTTTAGAGCTGTGTTGTAATATTCCACGTTGCTATCGAAGATCTCCTTATTTGCGGACAGGCTGGAGATCCTGTCCGAGACACTCTTCACTACGGCCTTAATTATGGATCTAGGGTAGTTTGACTTGGCGTTAACATATACCAGTTTCTCGTTGGGCTTGTGATAGGGGTAGTATTGCTCGGTGTTCAGGTTTAGTGTGGTGTCTAGGAAGTTAACTACCTTTCTATTTGGGTTTAGTTCGATATTGAGCCCATGGTTCTTAAAGAAATGCCGAAAACGCCTCTTCATTCTCTCCACCATAGTGGTGCTGTGGTCATAGACTGTGAAGACTGCATTGTCACGATACAATCTGCCGCCCAGGCAGGGGATTTCATCTTTTACCTGCTTCAGCGGGAATAGCCCGACCAGGTCCATTACCTGTGCAGAGTCGCTGGAGCCCATCGTGAGGTCAAAGTTATTTGGCCAATCACTTCTGATCCAAAGGTCTCCACCGAAACTGATCAGGGTCTTTCGGGCGGTGTGGATGATGCCCACCTCCTCACGTGTTAGGTCCGTATTGGACATCGCTAAAATAAGGGCCTTATTGAGTACTATGGGCGAGATTGAGGAGTAGTAGCCTGCAATATCCAGTTGGATAAAGCTGGTCCTACTTTTCTCAGGTAGTATCTTAAACCATTCTATTACCTCTCCCGTGCATGACCATTGCTGTAATCTAGTTTTTTTCCGAAGCTTGGGCAAAATCCTATCCAGTAAGTTTTTACTGACGTTCCATAGGTCTGATCTGGAGGGGGCTATTAGTCTAACCAGGAGGTCGGACTCAAAGTTTGGCTTGTGGTCCTTAAGGGTAATCCGCGGCTCCCTTGGTTGGTATGGGGCCGTCCTATCCTCTATGCCAATTCCGGATATAATCCTGTAAGCTGTGGCATTGATCTCATCCAGGGTAACTCCAGGTGTTTTTTTGTAGCATTTCCTCAGTTCCCTGAGAATTATCTTATTATACAGTTCAATGTCCATGTTGTAGAGGTTGTTGGTTTGTCAGCATGGACAAGTATTCCAGTTGTCTCTTTAAGTTTTGTAATCCCGTTTCCCAGGTGTCTGAAGTACTCCTGACTTCTGGGTTGGTTTCTGGAGAATTTGAGGTTGGTAATAATGTTTTCGTACTCCTCCATTAGCCTGTTGTGGGGAAGGTTCCTCCTTGATCTAAAAAGGTACTCTATGTTTTGGGTGTTGGTAATTTTAGGCGTTCCTCTTTCAAAGTGGAACGCCCTCCATCTCATCCTACGGACAAGGGAGTCCGTACTTCTGATGAGCTCACTGGTGTATTCTCGTTTGCCAGGTAGGAGGATATCCTTCAGTGACGCCAAGTTTGCCAGTTTTTCCATAGTGACTTAAGTCCGCTACTGTTTGAAGCCCTCAACATGTGGTGGAGCTAGATAAATTTTGAGTATATGTTGGTTGTTTACCGACACCTCAGTATGCAGAACTTAATATACGGATGTAGAGTAAAAACCCCCAACTCTGAACACTTTTACATAGGAGCCACATCAACGAGCTTTAAGGACCGATGGCATAACCATCGCCATTCCTTTAATAGGGAGGACAAAAGGAAAAGTACGGCTCTTTCCGAACTGATCTGGAAGCTCAGGCTGGACAGGACCCCATACTCTCTGGCCTGGTCCAAAATCAGGAAAGTACCACCTGATAAAGGGGGATCTGGCATCTGCAAACTATGTCTGAGCGAGACCCTCAAGATACTCAGCGGTGGAAGCAGCCTGATAAACCTCAGGACTGACTTCTTTGGGACATGTAGACACCTCAGGGCCAGGACCTTCCTCAAGCTATATGGACAATAACAACACACTGGGAAGGGAACTTCCCTCAAGCTATAGGGACTTCCCCGGGACATGTAGACACCTCAGGGCCGGGACCTTCCTCTAGCTATATGGGCAACAACAACGCATTGGGAAGGGAACTTCCCTCAAGCTATAGGGACAGTAGCCCTGCCACACCGAGCCCATGGTAAACTACCCCCTACACTTTCACCACCTCTACCCCTGCCTCGATGGACTCCTATGGCAGCACAGACATGCATATGTCCATACATAGATCCTGTTATTTAAGATTGTACATGCACTCATACTTACATGTGTGTGTGTGTGTGTGTGTGTGTGTGTGTGTGTGTGTGTGTGTGTGTGTGTGTGCGAGTATATATATACATATATATATATGGGTGTGTGTGTGTTTGTATAATCTGTGTGGGTGTGTGTGAATATGGGCTGCACCTAGGCCCGTCTTTGTGCGTGTGCGCTTGCAACGATGTGGGTTGACATACACGCATATGTACTCTATGCCGAATTAAAAACTGTGGTCCTCTGCATTTCCGGATTTTGACACTCAGGTTATGGTGTTTTACACTCCAATCTTGCCTCATTTGCTCTTAAAACGCACCACCTCCGGTGTAAAGATCGTAATCCTTTGCATTTCCCGATTCTGACACATAGCCTTTATACTTCAGTCAATATTTTTCAAATCTTTCAAACTTTAATATTGGCTATAACACACACGCACTTTATTCTTCTTTGATATTTGATATTGGCTATAACAAACATGCATTTTATTCTATTTTATTTATTTATTTATTTATTTATTTTTTTTTTACTTCTTCATTTTATTGTATCTTATCTTATTATTTTATTATTTATTTTATTTTATTTTATTTTTTTATATTTTATTTCTTCATTTTACTTTATCTTATTTCATTATCTGTTTCCCCCCCCCCCCCGACCACCACCACGTGAAAGGGTGGTAGGATTGATGCCAACCCACATACACTCATTCTTCTAAAGACAGCAGCAGTAGAACTAAGGCTGACTTGCCAGCTGACCCCCTAATACCAATAAACACAAGGGAGGAGGGCAGCTGTACTTAACAAAAACACCCACAACAGATTGTCTTGCCTCAGAAAATAATTTCTATAGACTTTTGACTGAGGAATATTTTCACAACTGACCAATGGGAGGAGAGAGTGTCCTATGATGCCAAAATTCGTTTGTTCGAATTCATATGATTCCAGTTCCTCTGAGAAATAACAACCCAACCAGGAGCTGGACATATCGGAGTATTGACAGAGTAAAACACTTTAACAACATGTGTACCTGTCTCTACCACACCAATTCGGACTGCCTGAAGAGGTCACAGCTAATGATGGCTGTCACCGAAATATATATAGCAGTACATCTTTAATAAACGAAGCCAAATTTTAAATATTTGACTTAATTACTTTATTTTATATATATATATATATATATATCGTTTAACGTCCATTTTCCACGCTAACATGGGTCTGGATATATATATATATATATATATATATATATATATATATATATATATATATATATATATATATATATATAACACCCGTAAGTTTAACAAGGTTCATTGATTAATCAATGAATATAGTTTTACAATAATAGATTAGAAGCACTCAACAGATAGGTTTTCTGGAGTTATTAATATTACTTCAAAATATTATGTATAAAGAAACAATCAGCAAGGTTAGAATTAACAACGAATATAGTGAAGAGTTTAGCGTAAAAGTTTGCGTCCATCAGGGCTCTGTTCTAAGCCCCCTACTATTTATTATTGCCCTTCAGGCTATAACAGAGGAGTTCAAGACCGGCTGCCCATGGGAACTCCTATACGCAGATGACCTAACACTCATAGCTGAATCAATGGCCGAGCTAGAGAAGAAATTCCAAGCATGGAAGCACGGCCTAGAATCAAAAGTCCTTATAATTAACCTGGCTAAGACTAAAGTTCTACTTTGTAAGAAAGAAAATAAGGCGGCGGTCCCTTCCGGGAAGTGGCCATGCTCAGTGTGTAGGAAAGGCGTAGGTAGAAACTCCATTTTGTGTCCCAAATGCAAAGTATGGGTGCATAAAAGATGTAGTGGGATCACAGGTAAGCTAACTAAGAACATAGATTTTACATGTGGCCGGTGCTCTGGTGCAATAAGTAGCAGCAAGTGCCCACAAAATACTAGCTCTTTCAACTGTGCAGAGGGTTCTATAGAAATAGTGGACAGCTTCCGTTACCTGGGTGACAAAATCAGCAGTGGGGGAGGGTCCTCTGAAAGTACAGTAGCTAGAGTCAGAACTGGATGGAAAAAGTTCAGAGAGCTTATACCACTATTAGCCGCTAAAGGGTTCTCCCTAAAAATGAAAGGCAGGTTGTATGATGCCTGCATACGAACAGCAATGTTGCATGGCAGTGAGACCTGGGCATTGTGTGCAGAGGATATACGCAGACTAGAGAGGACCGAAGCTTGCATGCTCCACTGGATGTGTAATAGTAATATACGTGAACGGCAAAGCATAAACGAACTAAGGAAAAAATTAGAAATAAGAGGGATCAGATGTTGTTTACTCGAGAGAAGGCTACGTTGGTATGGTCACGTGATGCGCATGAAAGACGATAGCTGTATAACAAAGTGCAGGGCAATAAAGATAGACGGTAGCCACGGAGTAGGCAGACCCAGAAAAACCTGGGACGAGCTGATAAATTCCGACCTCACACACTTACACCTCTCCAAGACAATGTCACTGGACCGAGACCTTTGCCGGTACTCAGTAATAGAGAAGACCCACCTTACCTAAATACAAAGTAAAACCTACTACAGTCAGTAGGCATCTCTAACAAAATACACCCCCGTCCCACCACCTCCACCCCATCCACACCGCCCCTTTCAATGTAAAGTTATGTTGGTGCCACAACATCCAGACCGAAACAAATGAGATCGTGTAGATGTCACGACAAAAAAACACACAGTCCATGCTGTAATGTGGCCGTGTAGGCAACACGGTAAAAACCTCACAGCCCCACACTGTAAATGTGGTTGGTGTTAGGAAGGGCATCCAGCTGTAGAAAACCCGCCAGACAGTCCTATGCGAGCAAGACAATCACTCTTGCCTCAAGTGGGAAAAACCCCGTCCAAACCCATGCAAGCGTGGAACACGGACGTTAAACGTTGATGATGATGATGATGATGATAGACTTTCATGTGATTTTATTATATATATTTCAGAGGTACTGAGCTGTTTCATCAGTACGTCCTCATCAGATAAAATAAATTGATGTCTGACATACCTCAACTGTGCTGATGGTTCTATTTCAGTTTTGGCAGTCAAAACTGAAATAGAACCATCAGCACACACTGTAAATGTGGTTGGTGTTAGAAAGGACATCCAGCTGTAGAAACCAAGCCAGTGAGTGAATCACGATCCCCCAACCTGATCCCTCACAAAGGACAGCTCGTCCTACCAATGCTAGAGTGGAAGATAAACGTTAAACATTGATGATGATATATATATATTTACCTACTACTATTTGATTGCTCACCTCACTAACTAGTCTCAAATTTCAATATTTTATGCTACAGAATTAACAATTTATAAATTTTCTTTAAGTAGTTGAGTACACCTCATTTAAGAAAATAATTTTTTATAATATTTGTTCTTGCATGTTTTATGTCAATTTGATTTGTCTGAAACAGTTTGGAGCTATCAATCTGGTACTTTCCATAAATAATCTTTGATGGTTTCAATTAATTCAACTGTTCTTTCTTTAAGAATAGTTAATGGAATGGTAGTTGCTTTAATATTTGTTTCTACATTAGGCACAAGGCCAGCAATTATCCAGTTCATTACTGGTACTTTATTTTATCGACCCCGTAAGGATGAAAGGCAAAGTCAACCTCAGCGGGATTTGAACTCAGATCGTAAAGGGACGTAACTATGCTGGAAAGCATGGCGTCCGACCCTCTACCGATACTGCCAAAATATTGCTGTCATTCAGGCACCAGTATTGTAGTTTGTCCATTGTATAATTCAGGTACCAGTATTGTAGTTTGTCCATTGTATAATTCAGGCACCAGTATTGTAGTTTGTCCATTGTATAATTCAGGTACCAGTATTGTAGTTTGTCCATTGTATAATTCAAGCACCAGTATTGTAGTTTGTCCATTGTATAATTCAGGTACCAGTATTGTAGTTTGTCCATTGTATAATTCAGGTACCAGTATTGTAGTTTGTCCATTGTATAATTCAGCTACCAGTATTGTAGTTTGTCCATTGTATAATTCAGGCACCAGTATTGTAGTTTGTCCATTGTATAATTCAGGTACCAGTATTGTAGTTTGTCCATTGTATAATTCAGGTACCAGTATTGTAGTTTGTCCATTGTATAATTCAGGTACCAGTATTGTAGTTTGTCCATTGTATAATTCAGGTACCAGTATTGTAGTTTGACCATTGTATAATTCAGGTACCAGTATTGTAGTTTGTCCATTGTATAATTCAGGCACCAGTATTGTAGTTTGTCCATTGTATAATTCAAGCACCAGTATTGTAGTTTGTCCATTGTATAATTCAGGTACCAGTATTGTAGTTTGACCATTGTATAATTCAGGCACCAGTATTGTAGTTTGTCCATTGTATAATTCAGGCACCAGTATTGTAGTTTGTCCATTGTATAATTCAGGCACCAGTATTGTAGTTTGTCCATTGTATAATTCAAGCACCAGTATTGTAGTTTGTCCATTGTATAATTCAGGCACCAGTATTGTAGTTTGACCATTGTATAATTCAGGCACCAGTATTGTAGTTTGTCCATTGTATAATTCAAGCACCAGTATTGTAGTTTGTCCATTGTATAATTCAGTCACCAGTATTGTAGTTTGTCCATTGTATAATTCAGGTACCAATATTGTAGTTTGTCTATTGTATAATTCAAGCACCAGTTGTGTAGTTTATCTATTTTGTCAATAACCTCACATAGCAGCAGAAATCAGATCTGAACAGCAAGTTCCAAATATGAGCTGACACCTTCTCCAAAATATCAAATGTTTCTCAGCTTTAATAACTAAAGCAATTCTTAATCACGCAAACCATTTGCCTTGATTTTTTTTTTTTTTACTATACTTAATTGTATGTGTATCCAGTTTAGAATTGGTACAGCACATCTCTGTAAGAAGTGACTAAAAGGGTTGGTGTCAGGAAGGACATCTGGATGTAAAACATTCTCAAAAAGAGCCATCCAACCCATGTCAGCATGGAAAAGTCAACAAAAAAAAATGCTGATGATGATGATTTGCAATATTTTCTTCTAATTATTAATGCTATCATATTTGATGAGCCAACTGTGGTTAGAAAAAGCTACTTCACTTACTGCTTTCGCTGGCACCGCTAATCCAATGGCTGGTTTCTCCTCTCCCACGTCCGTACAATCCAACTCGTTAACCGGGAGCTCAAAAACTGACGTCCACCACGTTCGCTGACCACCCTAGAGAGAGGCAGACCTGCTGGCCCTTCCGGTCGAGCACCCTTCCGGTCAAGCACTCTTACGGTCGAGCACTCCCCAGCCTCCGGCCACGGCACACCACACCATACCCACACACCCCCCCTCTGATCTCAAGGATCAATTTCTCCCTCGTCCTGCTGCATATGAAAGTCTGCTGTCCAGGTTGGTGGTTTGCGACTTCTTTGCGATCTCCGTAGTGTTGGGGCGGCACTTTAGGTTTCCTCTTCCTCGGAGTCCGTTGACACAGTAATTCTATGGACATCCAGGATATGACGTGGTACTCCGTCCACGGACACATTGTTCTGGGAATTTACAGCCGTCACCATTCCCCTTCCCCATTGAGATGTGCAACATGCATCTGGGGGCTTAACCCAGACTTCTTCGCCCACCTGCACGAATGCATTCTCTCTCTCCACTGGCCGTTCAGATACGAGTGGCGGCACCCGTGCACGCCACTCGTATCTGAATACTGCTCTGTATGGCACAGATTCCTGAACCTGTCCCACCCGAGGAGACATGTTGTACCAGAACACTGCCTCTATTGGTGAGATGTGGCCCCGCCCCGCCATTGCTTTGATCGTCCGGTGGTGTCGCTCCATCATTCCAGTTCCGCTCGGCCTGTATGCTGCTCTGAAGAAACGGTCCACCTTCCATCCATCGAGCATCTCCCTCAGCGCCTCTGAGCGGAACACTGTGCTGTTGTCCATCAGCAGTTCGTCCACAGGGCCCCGCCGCTCCAAGAACACCTTTCTCAAATTCCGCGTGATTTCCTCTGCCATTCCAGTCTTCATCTCCCTCCATATCGCTATCTGTCCCGGTCCACAGTCGACCATTGAGAGGTACGTTCCGTGTTGGTAGTGCGTTACATCCACCGCCAATCACTTCCAGTCATGATCCACCGGGAGGCTTCCCGTTTCGTGCACACCTGCGGCGGGATCAATGGACTGACATCGGACGCAGCCTCTAACCTCTCTTTGAACACTGTGTCTGTTAACGTCCGAGTCGATTCTCCTGGCTAGGAACAGAGTCCTATCCACTCCCATGTGGTGCATGTCATGCAACCCTTTCAGATCCGACTCAGTCAGCTGACACACGGCAGCTATCTCCTCTTCTACATCCTCCGGCGCTTCCATCCAGGCTTTCTTCACCCTGGTTAAAACGTCCGCCCTACTTTTCTCTGAGGGCACGAAAACTACGCTGAGTCTCTGGTCAAACTCGGCGGCCAGCTCTCTTAAAGTTCCCAGGCGGCGCTTTATCGGCATCTCCGCCGCCCCTCTCGTTTGCACTCTCTTCTCACTGGCGAGTACAGTAGCCGAGTCGGTGCGAATCTCGATGGTGCAAGTCCCCACCTCAGGGCGAGGTTCACCCCTCTCAACACCACGTCCAGTTCGGCCACACTGATGTGGTTGCAATCGTCCTTCTTCCTAAGCCAGGCTGCATCCTCAACCTCAACACCTCCTATCTCCAACATGACAGCTAGCGTAATGCTGCTGGCATTGCACCATACGGTCCCACTCTGCGATTTGGGAACATACCGGCGTCCCCGCACTGGGTCATCGGCCTTCAGCCTCTCCACGATCTCCTGCATCATAGCCACCATCCTCTCTCCCACTCTATCACTCCAAGTCACCCCGCCCGCTCGTCTCTTGACATAGCTGCATGCCGTCCGGAGCCACCCAGCAATCGGGTAGTGACCCACCAACTTTCCACACACCGAGAAAAGCTCCCGCCTACTCATACTTGGGCCCAGTTCTGGAACTTCATTTCCCCTCTGGAATACTAACACGCCCGTCCTGTCTCGCCATAGCCTAAGTCCCAGCGCGGCTCCTCCCTCCAACGCTTCTGATGGCTTCGCAGCCAGTTCATACCCCTGTAAATAGCTTGTGACCTCCGCCACCAACACTACAGACTTGTCCACTAGGATGTCATCAATGTAGGAATTAGTGGCCCTCTTCATCTTGTCGGCCTTTCCCAAAATGGTCTTGAGGACCGCCGCCATGATCTTCGGTGTGGAGCTCAGCCCGAACCGAGCCTGGTCAGGCAATATGTCCGGCCCTTATACCTGACCAGCTGATACTGCCAGAGCTTCTCATCTATGTGTAATTGTAAGTATGCCGACTTTAGATCGACGATTGCGGAAGCCCCCGTCATGCGTCTCCACTCACGCAGGGTTTCCCACAGACATCCGTGACCTCACCACCCGTGTGGCGTGACACGTGCTCGTTCAGCTCCCGAAAGTCCAGTACCGGCCTCACTTTGTTCTTTGTGGGTTGCGCCACTGCCATTAACGGCAATACTCCACACTTCACCTCCTCTTTCCAGGGAAGCAGTATGCCCTCCTCAATCCATCTCTCTACCTCTCACTCGAACTCGCTTCTAATGTCTCCCTTCAATGTGTGTTGATAGCCATTTTGGTCTTCAGTGTTGGTGGTTCTCCCTTCAGTATCACTCAACAACCCATCGCTGCCCATCGAACACGGCCTTGAAGTCTTTGTTTTGTATAGTGTAAGCGGGATATTTCTCCTCGCGGGCCTTCTGGTTCTCCTGTCGTGTACTCACAGCGCATACCGATGCGGCGCAGCCAAATGACACACCGACATTGTTCACTGTGACGCTTCCTAGACGGCCAATTGCGTCCGTGCCCATAACTACGCTGATCCCATCCACCCCGTTGTCGACTACGATGGCAGAAAGCCTTATTTTCTTTCCCCGTACCGCCATCTCCACCTCGCTGCAACCTCGGCATTCAATTTTCCTACCATCGACTGCCCTTACGCTGCTCTTCCCTCTCCACCTCTGCACCACCCCTGTGGTCACCAGTGTTGTCGTACAGCCCGTGTCCACGAGGGCTCGCTGTGGCTTTCCCCTCACAAAAACTTTCACCACGGGCAGCGCCTCTACTTGTAAGGGGCAGCTACTGCCGCAGTCATTCCCCTTGGATCGTTTCCCTGGTCGCAGCTAGTAGCGATGTGGCCTGGTCGCTTACACCGGTAGCATATTTTGCCCAGCCTTGACTCTCTACAGTCTCTCGCCATGTGCAGGCCCTGGCACCTAAAACAGCGACCTCTAAACGTTCGCGGACGACCGCGTGCCGTGGTTGCCTCCCTTTCACCATTTCGCTGCCGGCTGCCTTGGGCCTCTGCCATTGCTATCGCTGCAACACTCTTCTTGGCATCTTCTGCTATGTTGTGGGCTTGCTCCACCAGTGCATGCATCTCCATTTCCTTGTAACCCGGGACTTGCTGCAGTTTCATCGCTATGTCATCTGGAAATCCATTTATGAACGCCAACCGCACCGTGCGTTCGCATTTCACCTGATATCCAGCCAACATGGCCAATCGCCGTATTTCCGCTGCAAAAATGTCAACGCGTTCACCGTTCCATCTAATCCTTGCCATTTTAGCAAAAGCGGCTAACGGTCCTTCCGCGAACACTTCCATCATACGCCTCTCAATCTTTTGCGCATCCCTTTGGCTGTGTTCATCCATCTCTAGGTAGAGTGCCAACGCATCCCCCTCAAGGTACAGTGCCATGAGGCCAACCACATCTTCTATCTTCTGTAAGCTTGCGACCAGCCGGACTTTTCGCAGCCAAGCGACAACATCGCCTTCACCGGTAAATGCTCTAATCGCTTCTCCACTCATTCGTAATCTCGTCGCCATATCCTAATTTTGTCCTGCGGTAAGTAATAAAAAACAACAGACTCCTCTCTGTTTTTCCAGTAGCTTTGTTTTCGAGAAAGTTCTTTTTTTTTTTTTTTTTGATCAATCAGATGTCAGTTTCCAGTGCCGAAATAGCTTGTGGTTAGAAAAGGCTACTTCACTTACTGCTTTCGCTGGCACCGCTAATCCAATGGCTGGTTTCTCCTCTCCCACGTGCGTACAATCCAACTTGTTAACCGGGAGCTCCAAAATTGACGTCCACCACGTTCGCTGACCACCCTAGAGAGAGGCAGACCTGCTGGCCCTCCCGGTTGAGCACCCTTCCGGTCAAGCACCCTTCTGGTCAAGCACTCTTCCGGTCAAGCACTCCCCAGCCTCCGGCCACCGCACACCACACCATACCCACACCAATAACGGAGCTTCTATGTGATTTTAGCAGTATTAGTTATAGATGTTATCGCCACTTTAGCGGGGTGGTAGAATCAGTGGTCGTTAGTTGCCAGTGTGGTAAGTGATAGTATCCTCGTTGGATTATCTTGTTGACATAGACGTGAGGGAAGGTCCCTCGATCTATTTACCATCTATTTACAATATTCCTTTCATCAGGTCGCCAATTCCAGCAGCATGGATTAAAGATGTCATTGAGACACGAGTAACATAACAACGACTTCAACCGCAGTAATTAGAGATGAAATGTTTGTTTATTTATATGGTTGAAGTTACAGATAAAAAGAGGTTACAAAAGGGAATGTGCCATTGCGCCATTAAGCCGGCGAGGCTAGTGGTGCAATATCTCACTGTTACATTATGCGTGTTGCTGGCTCGAAGTTTCTGGTACAAGAGCGAGATTCTTCAAATCTTCGCGGGGAATTTCTTCCTCAGGGCGCGTAGGGATACATCCTCTTCTACTGGCGCTGATTGGCTGAACTGAGCCAAATCACGCACAGAGAATGTATGTGAGCCCGCGGAATGTAGGTCACTACATCACCGCCAACCAGATTTTCAGCCGAAAATCGACAACGAAGAAACCAAGGACCCACATATTATTGAATCAGCAAGAACAAATGCTGAAAGAGCACATCAGTGAAAAAATAATTGAGCAAAAGGTTGCATGCAAGAACAAAAAAGTAGGCGCTACGGGCCGTGTTGAGCCGCTGTCTCAAATGACCAATTGTTTTGTTGTTTATACGTGACCGCCAAAGGTCTAACAAAAAACGGATAAAGTCTGACATGGGCGAAGTTGCTGTTCTTGCATTAAATGTTAATGGTAAGCGTTGTACCAGTAGCTGTGAACGAAGCTATTATGGTAGTTTACCAGTGCTGGCGAGAAAATGATGGCCCCCAGATGTATTGTCGAATGTGCTGTGGAGCCAGGAAAAAATGGCTGGTTGCTTTGTAAAGAACAAAAGGCAAGTTTAATCTGTAGGTGGGTTGCAGTGTAAATTCCATAATTCGGGCGAATCCACAGAAGTGGCCGAAATGCTAACAAGTCCAGTTCAATTTGTTGCTTTCCCAGCGAGTCGGGCAAAAACAACAAGACGGATGGCCGTCATGGACGATCAGTGTGCAACGAGATGCGAAGCTGTTCGAGTTCAGCTGCAATGTATTCTCGTGTTGCGGTGCCTGTTTGAATCCAGTGGATTAAGCTCTGTGAGCTGCTAGCATGTGACAGCATCTCAACCAGGTGAAAAGGGACTCACAGAATATTACGCTCGAAGAACATATACCAAGAACAACATGTTGGTGTGTGATAAAAAAAATGTGTGCATATGCAGGCATGTAAAACAGCAAAGAATGTGAATGAACAAAAACCATGAGCAAACAAATAGCAAAAGAGCACAAAACAAGTAAATGCATTCTACAAAGAAATATGTGAATGTAACAAACTGATAATTCAAAGTCAATCTAGGAGAGCAGAGAAATTCCGCGGGCTCACATACATTCTCTGTGCGTGATTTGGCTCAGTTCAGCCAATCAGCGCCAGTAGAAGAGGATGTATCCCTACGCGCCCTGAGGAAGAAATTCCCCGCGAAGATTTGAAGAATCTCGCTCTTGTACCAGAAACTTCGAGCCAGCAACACGCATAATGTAACAGTGAGATATTGCACCACTAGCCTCGCCGGCTTAATGGCGCAATGGCACATTCCCTTTTGTAACCTCTTTTTATCTGTAACTTCAACCATATAAATAAACAAACATTTCATCTCTAATTACTGCGGTTGAAGTCGTTGTTATGTTACTCGTGTCTCAATGACATCTTTAATCCATGCTGCTGGAATTGGCGACCTGATGAAAGGAATATTGTAAATAGATGGTAAATAGATCGAGGGACCTTCCCTCACGTCTATGTCAACAAGATAATCCAACGAGGATACTATCACTTACCACACTGGCAACTAACGACCACTGATTCTACCACCCCGCTAAAGTGGCGATAACATCTATAACAAATACTGCTAAAGTCTAAAATGGTGACCGACGTAAGAATATCACGCAGCCCTTCTTATTCATTCAGTTTAACTTTTATTGCCACGTCGCAACTTGCGAAAATCCAGAATATTCCTTTTAAAATTTTTGAAAAATTAGCAGTATTTCAAAAACTTTTTCGCCACGAAAAAATTTCAAGATGGCTACCGACATGTCATGGCTACGCTTGACAACAACAATGACAGCAGCAGCGACAGCGTTGTTTAACCACTGACCAATACAGGGAACAGTGAGTGGCAGCTTCATAACCTTACCGACGCCAACCACCACACATCGGAAATTTAAAAACGGCTTGTAACTTTACCGACGCAACCACCATACCTTCTGTCTCGTTACCACAGGGACGCGAGAAATTGAGACAGTAGTTTTCTCACCATTATGGCGTCAGACGTGACTGCCATATTTGGTGACTCCTACTCTACAGAAGATTCTTTGACATTACTTTAACGATAAGCAACACTACCGTGTGGCGGGACGGGAAAATGGCCACGAAATCTCACAAAAACACCATACATCTAACCCCTAATGGCATTAACATACCTCTTTTTCAGTTTTCGGACAGAACTAGTGTCTGTACACTGGTGATGTGTGAACTATTTGACTTTGAAAAACTTTGAACTTATTGAGCAATTTCTCTGCTCCCCTAGATTGACTTTGAATTATCAGTTTGTTACATTCACATATTTCTTTGTAGAATGCATTTACTTGTTTTGTGCTCTTTTGCTATTTGCTTGCTCATGGTTTTTGTTCATTCACATTCTTTGCTGTTTTACATGCCTGCATATGCACACATTTTTTTTATCACACACCAACATGTTGTTCTTGGTATATGTTCTTCAAACGTAATATTCTGCGAGTCCCTTTTCACCTGGTTGAGATGCTGGCAGCTCACAGAGCTTAATCCACTGGATTCAAACAGTCACCGCAACACGAGAATACTAATTGCCGCTGAACTCAAACAGCTTCGCATCTCGTTGCACACTGATCGTCCATGACGGCCATCCGTATTGTTGTTTTTGCCCGACTCGCTGGGAAAGCAACAAATTGAACTGGACTTGTCAACATTTCGGCCACTTCTGTGGATTCGCCCGAATTATGGTATTTACACTGCAACCCACCTACAGATTAAACTTGCCTTTTGTTCTTTACAAAGCAACCAGCCATTTTTTCCTGGCTCCACAGCACATTCGACAATACATCTGGGGGCCATCATTTTCTCGCCAGCACTGGTAAACTACCATAATAGCTTCGTTCACAGCTACTGGTACAACGCTTACCATTAACATTTAATGCAAGAACAGCAACTTCGCCCATGTCAGACTTTATCCGTTTTTTGTTAGACCTTTGGCGGTCACGTATAAACAACAAAACAACTGGTCATTTGACACAGCGGCTCAACACGGCCCGTAGCGCCTACTTTTTTGTTCTTGCATGCAACCTTCTGCTCAATTATTTTTTCACTGATGTGCTCTTTCAGCATTTGTTCTTGCTGATTCAATAATATGTGGGTCCTTGGTTTCTTCGTTATCGATTTTCGGCTGAAAATCTGGTTGGAGGTGATGTAGTGACCTACATTCCGCGGGCTCACATACATTCTCTGTGCGTGATTTGGCTCAGTTCAGCCAATCAGCGCCAGTAGAAGAGGATGTATCCCTACGCGCCCTGAGGAAGAAATTCCCCGCGAAGATTTGAAGAATCTCTAGCTTGTACCAGAAACTTCGAGCCAGCAACACGCATAATATAACAGTGAGATATTGCACCACTAGCCTCGCCGGCTTAATGGCGCAATGGCACATTCTCTTTTGTAACCTCTTTTTATCTGTAACTTCAACCATATAAATAAACAAACATTTCATCTCTAATTACTGCGGTTGAAGTCGTTGTTATGTTACTCGTGTCTCAATAACATCTTTAATCCATGCTGCTGGAATTGGCGACCTGACGAAAGGAATATTGTAAATAGATCGAGGGACCTTCCCTCACGTCTATGTCGACAAGATAATCCAACGAGGATACTATCACTTACCACACTGGCAACTAACGACCACTGATTCTACCACCCTGCTAAAGTGGCGATAACATCTACAACTAATACTGCTAAATGATAAACAACCTGCTAGAAATAACTGCCAAATCACCCTCATCTACACCTTACACTGACCTGCTAGAAATAGTAACCAAATATTTTTAACCTCACCCTACTGAAGAATCCCATTATAGTATGTGGTCCTAGATGACACTAAAAAGACAGGATGGTCATCTTTCCTAATGAGTCCTCAAGATCAGGATTGATCTCGAACTAATCAACAAGAACTTTATATTAAATTTTAAATAACTTCTTCTCTCCCACGACAGTCCCCTAACATAATTTTCGTTCCCACCACAAGCCTCTAACATAATTTTCATTCCCACCACAAGCCCTTAACATAATTTTCATTCACTCCTTCAAGTAGAAAACTGTTGATTTAGTTATTAATTGCATTATTTGTTTTGTTTTGTTTCCCTATAGAAATGCTTACCATGGAGCTAGCCCTTATTTAATGGGGTTAACAGCTTTGGGAACCTGGCGTTATAATGTGCCCACTGGTTTTGGTATTCATCAGGTTAGTGTAACACACTGTAAACTTTCATTACTATTTATTGTTTTTTTTTTTGTTGTTTTTTTCATCTATTTATTTTGATGAGATTTTAATCAAAAAAGGTCTAAGTTAGATGATAAATGGTTTATTTCAAGGAAAGTTTAGAAGTACACAAATCTTTCAAGCAGATGCCATAATTCCAGTGTTTGGTATTCTCTGAATCTGAGAAGCATTTGTAAAGTAATGGCTATTTTTACCATGTAAGTATTTGTAGTATTTGACATAAAATGTAAACTTACTGTACAAAATTAGACTCAGAACTGCAAAAGTTGTGTGTTAACAGATTTAATATTAGCATAGAGTTACAAAGTAGAAAGCAGTACTATAGGAGATTGAATGTATAAATAGATAAAATGCATGCATTTCATATATTTATGAATTCAATCTACTACAGAACTGATTTCCACTTTGTAACTCTTTTATTCATGCATGCATCCATCCTTCCATCTGCATGTGTGTTTATTTGAATTGCTTGTACTTTTTGGAGAACCTCTGTAATAATTTTATGGACGTGTTATGGTAAATATAATTTGTATTTTATCGATTCTGGTGAAATTATTATAACAGAAATGGAATATTCCAGTTGTTTTAACAAAACAGTTATCAATTAATTAACTGATTTAATTTAAATCCTTGTTAATCCTTATTCTTATATATATATGTGTGTGTGTGTGTGTGTGGAAAGAGAAAATGTATAAATAGATAAAATAGATTCATATATAGACAGAAATATATTGATTGAGATTATATATATATAGAGAGAGAGAGATTATTTGTTATAAAAGCTACTGATGTGATTTTCAAACTGAAGATAATGAACCTTGGAACCTTGAATGTTATTTAACAAAGTAGTGTTATCTTCTGCTGCTTTACAAACTGTTTCACTTCTAATAAAAATAAGGTTTTAAACATAGTTGTACCTCTCTCTCTCTCTCTCTCTCTCTCTCTCTCTCTCTCTCTCTCTCTCTCTCTCTCTCTCTCTCTCTCTCTCTCTCTCTCTCTCTCTCTCTCTCACATTGAAATACAGTAAATGACTATCATCTATTGTTGCTGTCAGAATCCTTTATCCCAGGAAGGTGGTATTCTTGGTGGTATTAAATAAATATCTCCAGTACCATCACCAAAAAATAACTAATTAATTCCACTTTGATTACTCACTAATTACTACTGTCATTTTTTCCCTCCCAGTCTATGAACCCAGATCCTTACCGAGGAGTTTGGGGAGGGTCTCACTGCCGAGATTCACCTGTCCAGACAACACGTACATGTGACTGTCCACCTGACAAATGCCTAGCTACTGATTTATACTTGGACCAACTTCAAGATGTCCTCTTATATTCTATGCCCAAAGGACGAGCTGGATGCTTTTTTGCTGAATCCATGCAGGTAAAAGATGTTATTGATGATGATGATACTGTTATGGTGTTGGTGATGTTATTGTTGTTGGTATGGTGTGTTGGTGTTATTGTTGTTGGTTGATGGTGTGGTGGTGGTGATGGTGGTGTTATTGTTGTTGATGGTGTGGTGATGTTGTTATTGTTGATGGTTGGTGGTGGTGGTGGTGGTGGTGGTGATAGTGGTGGTAGTAGTGTTTGTGTTGATGTTGGTAATGTTGTTATTGTTAGTAGTACTATTGTTTTTGGTGCTGGTGGTGGTAGTGTTGATGGTGTGTTGTTGTTGGTGGTGATGGTAGTGTTGTTGGTGGTGGTGGTGGTGGTGGTGGTGGTGGTGGTGGTGTTGTTATTGTTAATGGTGTGGTGTTGTTGGTGGTGGTAGTGGTAGTAGCGTTTGTGTTGCTGTTGTTGGTGGTACTGTACAGTTTAGAAAAGGTCATGTTAAACTTGATCTGTCTTCTTTTAACAGGGTGTTGGTGGTACTGTGCAGTTTACGGAAGGCTACATTAAAAAAGCTTTTAAGATGATACGTGAGAAGGGTGGAATTTGTGTTTCTGATGAGGTAAGTCAATTAATGAAAAGATTTTTTGAATGTTTAACAAATCATCATCATCAATAGATGTTAAATGATGATGATTTTTATTTGTTTTCTTTTGTAGTAGTAGTTGTTATTTAATAAACCAGCTAGAATTACAACTGATTCATTCTATAGAGTATCAAATATGAGCTTGAATCACAGCTGGCACAATCTATAGAGTATCAGGTATGGGCTGGAATTACAGTTGACTCAATCTATAGTTTCAGGTCAAAAGGATTAGTAGTTGATCTGTCTTGTGGCCCAGTATTGTGGAAAGTTTCAAGGTCTAGCATAACCCAGATTTAACTGTCACTGGTTTATTCCAACTAGTTGTAATGACACACCATGAGGAGGACATACAAGTGGTGGATTGGCAGTATCGGTAGAGGGTCGGACGCCATGCTTTCCAGCATAGTTATGTCCCTTTACGATCTGAGTTCAAATCCCTTCGAGGTTGACTTTGCCTTTCATCCTTACGGGGTCGATAAAATAAAGTACCAGTAATGCACTGGGTAATTGCTGGCCTTGTGCCTAAAGTAGAAACAACTATTGGGTTAGTCACTAATGTGTATTTCTTTGATTTGCTGAGCTGATCGCAGTATCTATTATTGTATCAACCTGCTCAGAGTTCTCTACAGAAGCTCATAGAACTAATCACTAGTGCTGGATTTAGGTACAACCTAAATAGTTTTATTGCAATTTATATTTAAATAATGGTTTAACTGAATTAGCAATTATTGATATTAATAAATTTATCTCAATTATTAAAATCTGGCTGAAGCATTAATTATAGCATTAGATGAGTTCAAATCCCACAGAAGTCAACTATGCTTTTTATCCTTTGATGATCAATAAAGGAGCTATAAAAAATACCAATAAATTCAGTGGACTGTCAGAATGATTAGAGTAATGGACAGGATGTCTTTGCAGTATTTGTTCCAGTTCTTTGTGGTCAAAGTTCAAACCCCAGTATGGCCCTGGGGTGGTAGACTTAATCTGTCACCTAGTTTAACACTACTACCTGGTCCTGGGGAGGTAGACTTAATCTGTCAACCAGTTTAACACTACCATCCGGCCCTAAGGTGGTAGACATAATCTGTCAGCCAGTTTAAATCTACCACCCTAGAGGAAGGCGGGGGTGTTAATCTGTCATCCACTTTAACACTACTAACTTGCCCTGGAGTATCTTTAGTAAAGTTCACTCTGTGTCAGTTTACATAAACACACACTTACACAAACACACACACTCACTCACATTCCCACACACACACACTCTCACACAAACACACACTCTCACACAAACACACACTCACACAAACACACACTCACACAAACACACACACTCACACAAACACACACTCTCACACAAATACACACTCACACACACACACACTCACACAAACACACACTCACACAAATACACACTCACACAAACACACACACACCCTCACACAAACACACACTCTCACACACACACACACACACTCTCACACAAACACTCACACAAACACACTCTCACACAAACACACACTCACACAAACACATTCTCACACTCATAAACACACAGAAAAATAAAACTTGGATTTATGATAGCTTCCCTCTCTGTTGTATATCTTCTAACTTATAACACTACTAGCATTAAAGCCTGGCGTTGCTCGGGGTCAGTAAGTTACCAAAGTTAGGTTGCACCACCCATTTTATGGCACCACTTTTTTGTCTGCCAGGCACTGGGTGAATGAATTGCAAACCTGGACTGCCGAAGCAGGAGCTGCGCCAGCAGTGACAATTGTAGTTTCGCCTATGGATATTATCTCTGTGCAAAGAAGTGTTCAAATTTATTGTTTCACAGTACTTGCGCAACACGCGTGTAGACGATGCCAGCCGAACAACAGAGCTGCGATGGAGTTCTTCTGCATGACATGTTTTAACAGGGGAGGGGTGGATTGAGGGAACCGCAAACAGAGGCCTGAAAACATTGTCGAATTATGACAACCAAAAAAGAGGTCATTGTATGGTTGGTGCATCATGTACGTCAGACGTAGAAGATGAGCCTGCTGCTGTACCGACGGAGGGAAATAGAGCTGAGCGGAGGCCAGGTGTTGGTGAAGTGTGAAGTAATTGCAGGGAACCGCCTAAAAATGTAAATCCCGTCATTAAAGCATTGTTGACCCTTTGAGAGTCGTACTGAGGTGGAATACTAACCTGTCCATGGTCCTCCGAGGCCCACCAAACGGGGGTTGGTGAGGAGCAACAGCTGATATTTGAGTAGGGTCAGAGTTGCAATGAAGCTTTGTAACGCCGCGAGAATCAGCCTTTGTACGGCAGATGGTGGGGAGTGTCCAGTGCACTGCAGTGAAGGTTAACCTACTTAGAAAGTACTCACAAAAAGGGAAAAAATAAAAAAATAAAAAAGTTATAAAATTAGGAATCGAGGTAATCCTATAAAACCTCCTTGTACACAATGTTTTTTGTTTTTCCTTGCGGAACGAACGCGAAATCATCACTCTTGCTGCTGACACGCGAGCAGCCAACGTAAAGCTGACCATGAGAGAAACACGGCTCCCCCAAATGTATTCCCGCGACAGATAGTGTTTGTCCCTGCGCTTTGTTAATTGACCTTGCGAAGCATGGCCTGACCGGGAACTGGGACCTCCGAAATATGAAAGGTAGGTCTGCTCCTTATGGGAAAAGATGCATCCTCGGTATGAGCACAACCTTGCCCCGACCGCACCCTGTGATTATCGTGGCCTCAATCAGATTGGGAGCTAAGGTCTTAATGACCAAACGTGTGCCATTGCATTGTTTCGGCGGAACCAAATTTCGAATGAGCATTATAGGGGCACCAACTTTAAGTTTCAAAATGTGTGGGGGTAATCCGGGGGCTCAAAGGAATTTAGTACCTCTATTGGATAGTTGATGACGTCCTCAGGGTCAGGAGTTCTATCGATAGACTTATATACGTAACCATCCCCAGGAATGAGTTTTAGCATTTGATCATTAATATGGTTAACAGTTTTATTCCTCGGGGCCAGAATAGCCCTTTGGGCAAGCCAATCCATATTCTGATAATTTGCTTGGAGATCTGGGAACAATGCATCCCTGAGATCAGAAGGCGTACTAACAACGGTACAAAGTGAGTCGATGGCAATATTACTCTTTTCATCCTCGGGCGTTTTGCCTTCGCCAAGTGCAAGGAGGGTGTGAGAAAATGCTGCTGATGTGATATCACCTCGCATATGAGCACGCATGTTAGTGTGAAGTTTCAGAGTCTTCACCAGGGGCCACAATGCGGATGACTTAAGACACGCATGTACTGCATCAGCTCTAGTCCCCTTGGGAATAACGGGAAGCGTTTGCCTGAAGTCCCCTGAAAGAAGAAGTGTTATGCCTCCCATTGGAGCCATAGAGTCTTTGATGTCTCTCAGAGTTCTATCTAGCGCCTCAAGAGCACCTCTGTGGGCCATCGTGCATTCGTCCCAAATGATAAGCTTGCATCATCTGAACACTTCTGCCTGATCGGAGCTCTTACTGATGTTGCAAGTGGGTGTCTCAGTCTTCGCTAAGTCAAGCGGGAGCTTGAAATAGGAGTGAGCTGTCCTGCCGCCCGGCAACAAAGTAGCCGCAATTCCAGATGATGCCACAGCTAAGGCAATGCCTTCTGTTCCCCTAATCTCAGCTAATATTAATTTGGTGACAAAAGTTTTCCCAGTCCCCCCAGGAGCGTCCAGGAAAAAAATCCCCCCAGCTTTGCCCCGGACAGAATTAACAACAGAGTTGTAAGCGAATTTCTGTTCTGGAAGGAGCTTTGGCTCATTCTCCGCTATGTACTGGGCAAGCTCGTCAACATAATAAGATGTCTCACACAGCAAATCCGAAGACAGTGTTTGCGCCTTCCCGGTTTGTTGAAGGTAGGCCATACACCGCCAACGCACTACCGCCCATATCAAGAACAGTATCTTCAATTTCAAGCAGCGCCCTGTTGTAAATGAGGTCACTGTACCTGACCTCCATCGATGGGTTTAGCAACTGAGCGTGACGCAGGAAATCTTCAGACATGTAATCTTTGTAGCTAAACCATAAAGAGGCCGGATCACCCAAGTCGCACCATAGGAGTAGAATAGCGAAAAGCGATCTTAGTCTTTTAGGAGATTTCAACAAAACGCCCTTTGCCATAGTGGCGCCCCATTGTCAATCATCCTCCAAAAGGCCACGCCTAAAGCAGGCTTCCTGGAATGTATCACATAATTCACCGTCAACAGTTCTTATGTCTCGAAAGCTTTGTGGGCCAAAAACCTCATGGAGGAGAAGGCGCAGGTGAAAACACTCATGCTGGTTGGGAGGTACAGTGTACACTCTTCCTAGACAACTGTCAAACTTAACACCAGGATTTCCTTCAACATCCTGACCTGACTTGCTACGCACCCAAGTGTTGTTTGACCACACGTAGTAGGACGGGACCTGAGGATATGAAAGTGTTTTTGCAAATGTGTCAAGTTGGCAAAGCGTAAAAAAAACAGTCAAAGTTGTTTCTTTTGGATTGGCCGCCAAATGAGCAGCAGTCTGTTCAGTAAAGTAAGCCCGCGGGCCGTTTTCCAAATGAACCGCTAGTTGTATGATGGCGGGGTGCCTTTGGTGAAGTGGAAACCCGAATATCTGCCAAAAAGCTTCACCACTGCTGATATATCGACCTGCCAAGTACTCCGAGACCTCGTCCTTGCTATTGTCGTTTTGAAGGCCGAACATGGCAACGTCAGAACCCTTGTTAACATATTTACATATGTACTTTATCGACTTCACTGAATGACAGAACTCCACATTTATATGAGCGTTGAAAGTTTTTATCAGAAATGGACAGTACAGGACCACCCACCTATTATCAACTTGATGGCCCCCGTAACATCATAGTGAATCCACCGTTCTCAGGCTGCCTTCGTCTGTACAGTGGGTATCCATTGCCGCCGGTCTCCTCAACAAACCTCTTTGGGTATCGTTTAGTGCACACATGGTCCTTGTGGCATGAAGAGAACTCTTGAAAACCGGGACCGCACGGACCGTGCACCATGTGTGCCTTCACAATGTCGTACAGCTGCCGGTCAACAACGGAGTCCGGTATTTCCGCTGCGATGATGTCATCTATAACTGTAGGGTCTATTTTGGTGACCAACCCTCTCTTCTGCCACTCAACAGTATACATGTGGCACCTAACAGGCCCGAAAACCTTCCCTTTTTTCATTAGATCAATTAGCTTAGCCAGCTTCTGCCTGAAAACCCTGGCAATAATATCATGCTGATGGCAGTACTGCTGCCTTGGGATAAGTTCCCGCGTAACCTCAACCCACTTGGGGTTACACGTAAACGTGATGAATAAATCGGGTCGCCCATAATGCCGAACGAACGTCATAGCGTCTTGTGTTCGCTCGTGCATGTACACACACCCCCCCCCCCCGTATAGGTTGAGGAGGGAATGCACATGTTGCCGATGTTCCGGGGGTCGGTGTCATTTCTGATGCTATCACGCAAATGGGTGTAGGAGTCTGAGCGCAGCTGCTTCTGATTCAATTTTATGAAGCACAGTCTCTCTGACTCCATCTTTGCAGCCATGTCAACTGCAAACTGGTGAAACAGTTCCCATGACCTGTGCAGGGTGCTGAAATCGTTAGGCCTCATCATGAAGCGGTATGAGTATAAAGCCATGCATGAAACAGTTTTAGATGTTGCAGCAGTCGGCTCGTTTGGTTTGCGCTGAGGAATGCCAAAATGGTACCCGTCTTCTCCGTATGCAAAAAGAAGGGAATACTGCAGGTCGTCGTATGAACGATGCGTCTCATTAATACGTCGAAGACGACTGTCACGACTTTGAAGAACTATGTCTCGCTTATTGTGCTGTTCACCATGGATAACTACGGCCACTTCATTGCACGATCGAGCGTTATAACAGCGTGCGTGCTCCCCAGAACGTCTTTTGTCAGTATCGATGACAATGGTGAAGTTTGGTGAAGGATTTGTTTCCAATGCGTATTTGAAACTGCGAATATAACTGTTGTGCTCATGAAGCATGTTTTGAAGACCGAGCAGCACGTCCCTTTCAAAAGTGTCAGCGTCAGTGTTTGCAGGTGTTGGAATAACGCCGAACCGCGCATCAACTTGCCTACTGTAGTTAGAAATGAAGTAAATTTGAAGGAACGAAGGCTTGCAATTTTGTAGTGGCTGGAGCGACCCAATAAGATGGTACACCTGCCCCTGGACCTTGAAAGTAGGCATCCAACCACTTTCTCTGACAACGTTAGCCCCGAAAGAAGTCATTTGAAACGCACAATTGTACTTCCTGAAGGAATTTGGATGACCTTGAGGTAGAACCAGTAAGTAGTTCCTTCAAAGGCTCTGGTGGTTCCCCAAGAAGGGGCAAGCTGACCTTACCATTTAAGCAGCACATTGCAGGTGGCTCCCCAGCCCAGTTTTTAGCATTGCAGAATTTGCAATTGAAGCGCATTTCCCCTATATTTATGTCGGCACGCATCGAGTAGTTAACGTTGAGCTCATACTTGAAAGCATGTAGGTGCCAGTATGGGCTGTCGGGGCTCGTCACACCGCGAGCAGCTTGTCGTTCCTGTGGGTCGTGGGCAAGCTCTCGCAGCAGTAGCAGAAGCCACCCTTGCAATCCTAATGTTCCGGGCCCTCTGAAGCCCTAGAAGCAGCAGTAGCAGCAGCGTTTCTATTCAGGCGAGTCGACTTTTGTTCCGGGCCCTCTGAAGCCCTGGAAGTAGCAGTAGAAGCATTTTTTTGGGGGAACGACGTATCGCTCGTCTGAATCGCACATCGCAGCACGTCTCGAAGCATCATATGGAGCCATCTTGGCTAGGCGTGCGGTGCGTTGTTGAAAACTTTCAGCAGCTCTGCATTCCGCTGAACATAAGGCGCTCTGTGAAAGTCTTAAAGCAGTTTCCTCGGGGGACTCGTTTGCTGTAATTGCCCTCTGCGCCACCGCTGACGCGGTATGGCGACCGAGGCGACTTCTCTTTTTAGGTGGCATTTTATGTGAAAAAGAAAAGGTGAAAGTTACTTCTACAGCAAAATTGCTTTTGAAAGTATAAGGCTGAAAACTGTCTGCGTTCCGCAGGGGAAAAAATGGGAGAACGAACGGCAAATAAATAACTCACAGTTTGTTGAAAGCGCGCTTCTGTCAGCAATTTGATTGAAGTTGTTTGGCCAAAAATCCCTATGTGGTTTTTTTTTCACTCAATAAACGTGTAAATCTGTTATACACAAAATGTAATTGTGTGTGAGCATGTATTTTTTTTTTTTCGATTTTTATGTGGAGTAGAGAGAGGAAATTATTTCCGTAATTGTGGGTGATTTGGAAATAAATAAATAGTCCATTTACAACATTCTTACAGAGGCAAATAAATAACTCACAGTTTGTTTAAAGCGCTCTTCTGTCAGCAATGTGAAGTTGTTTGGCCAAAAATCCCTATGTGGTTTTTTTTTTCAATCAATAAACTTGTAAATATGTTATACACAAAATGTAATTGTGTGAAATTATTAAGGAGTGGGTTTATAAGCGTATATAAGAGATGTAAGCGTCATGTATTTAACATTTGTCTCTGTCTCTGTCTCTCTGGCTAACTCCTTTATTTTTTTCTCTCTCTCTAAAGGAAATTATTAAGGAGTGGGTTTATAAGCGTATATAAGAGAAGGTTGCAGTATGTATGGGAGTGAGGGAGAGTAAATCAGATTGTATTAGAGGAGGTAAAGCGTCATGTATTTAGTTTTATCGATTATTTCCGTAATTGTGGGTGAGGTTGAAAGAAATAAATAGTCGTTGACCTAAGTTAGACTTTTTACAATATTCTTACAGACTTTGAGTCGAATCGGTTTGAAATTGTGCAAATGTATAAACATGGAACATACACACACACACACACAACAACAATCTGCCTTTTATAGATAATGATTATTTAATTGCTTTAAAATATTGAAATAATGAAATAATACTTCAATTTGGTATTTATTCTAATGTGAGATGTCTTGGTAATAATGACCATCCCTTAACTGTCAAATATTCTCTTTTCCAGGTACAGACTGGTTTTGGTAGAACTGGCAGCCATTTCTGGGGATTTGAAGGTCATGATGTTATTCCTGATATAGGTAATCTCATGTTTATCATTTCTCAGGCTTTGTTTTAAATTTGTTTTACCACTCTGAATACTCTTTTGTGTCAATAATAATTCTTTTTACTTTTGACACAAGAACAGCAATTTGAAGGGAAGGCGGAAGTCAATTAAATCGACCCCAGTTGGTTACTGGTATTTTATTTTATCAACCTTTTAAGGATAAAAGGCATAGCGAATTCGGCTGGATTTGAACTTAATGTAAAGGACTGTAACTATATGCCGCAAAGCATATTGTCTGATGTTACATTGATACTGCCAATCTACTGCCCTCTCATAGAGAAGCAACCATTATTATTATTTTGTATCAATAATAATAATTGTTTCTACTTTTGGCACAAGGCCAATAATAATAATAATAGCTGTTTATTATTATTGATATTTTGTATCAATAACAGTAATGGCTGTTTGTCTAGCAGTGATCAATTACTTTGACTATTTGATTGATTGGATTTTATGTATCTGGAGATAGCTGATGAGTCCGGCATGGAAGTAGCAACCACATGTAAAACTAAGGTGTTCTGAAATGAGACACCATACCTTGCAGAAGCACAGATTTCTTTTCACGGAATCCACCTAAGGAAACAAAGACTTATTATTATTTTCAGGGTTATAGCATCAATCGGAGACAACTCTGTAAGTTTAAGCAAGTAATGGAGATAACTCTAAACAATTTTGGAGGAGGGGAAAGTCGATTAAATCGACCTCAGTATGTGACTGGTACTTTATTTTATCAACCCCGTAAGGATGAAAGGCTAAGTTAACCTTGGCGGGATTTGAACTCAGATCATAAAGGGCCGTAACTCTTTGTTGCAAAAACCATGGCGTTTTACTGCTAATCCACCGCCCTCTTGGGAGAATATTGTGAATAGATTAGCAGGGTCAGTAGAGCATCAGACAAATATTTAGCGGTATTTATTTCGATTCTTTACTTTCAGAGTTCAAATCTTGCCGAGATCAACTTTGCCTTTCATCTTTCCTGGGTCGATAAAATAAAGTACCAATCAAGTACCGAGAGGGGGTCGATTTAATCAATTTTGTTTTTTTTCCAAAATTGCTAGCTTTATACTTAAAATAGAAACCATTATTAAATGTGTCCTTCCTTTTTTAAAGATAGTAGAGGGCAATGTTAAGGAGATTTGGTTACTATTTCAACCTTCTCTCATCAATTAGTTATATTTTTCATATTTTCATCTTCAACTGTAATTTATATTTAAATGAAAGGAAATTGATTGTCAAACTTAGTGGGGAAAAGTTATTTTTGATACTTGTTTAATTCTACAGCCTCATTTATGTAAGCCACTTGTACTATTTGCTAACCAGCTTACATACAATATTTATATTCAGTCAGTAAGGGTAAAGATCCCCTTCGGTCATAAATGACCATGGAATTTGAACCTAGAAACTTTCTCTTTCGAGGTACAAGTCCAGACAAGGTGTTTTTGTGGAAGACTAGCAGTGACCCATACATACCAGTCTCCCCTCTCCATGTCACCGATGTTTCCCAAGGAAAAGGCAAAGGCTTGGCACCAGTGACGTTGCAACTCATGTTTACACTATATACACATTATATATCATCATCATCGTACATCCGCTTTTCCCTGCTTGCAAGGGTGGGACGGGTCCTATTCAGCACAGCATCTCTCCACTTGTCACGGTCCTTCGTCATCTCCACCGTGAGCTTCAGCGATCTGAGGTCTGCTCCACCACCTTCGCCCATGTTTTTCGTGGTCTACCTCTCCCACATCTTTCTTCAACTGGCATTTCCTGGCACTTCTTCACCCATTGCTCATCCTCCATGCGCATCACATGTCCATACCACCTCAGTCTCCTTTCTCGCACACTACATTCTATCCCTCGCAGACACAGTTTCTCTCTCAACACATTCACGCTGGGTCGTTCACGCATATTGACATTGCACATCCAACGGAGCATGCTTGCCTCATTTCTCTCCAGCCATCGCATATCCTCTGCAGTTGCTGCCCATGTCTCACTACCATGCATATATATAGTGTATATAATGTTGTCCAAGAGAAAGGCAGAGGATGATACAGCTTGGCACCAGTGACATTGCAACTCATTTTTACACTATACATACATTATATACACACACAATATATACAGTATATATAATGTTGTCCAAGGGAAAGGAAAAGGATGATAAAACTGAGTGAACTGGGGAACATGAAATAAAGTGTCTTGCTCAAGGACATAATGCATTGCCTGGTCTGGGTATTGAACTCACGACTTGATGATTGTGAATCTGACGCCCTAACCCCTAAGCCACGTGACTTCATGTTTAATAGATATCCAAGTATTTTCTATGTTATATGTTTTAATATTTCCATTGACTAATTTCAGTGACAATGGCAAAAGGTATGGGCAATGGTTTCCCATTGGCAGCTGTTGTAACTACACCTGATATTGCTCATAAGATGGCAGATGCTTTACATTTTAATACTTATGGAGGAAACCCCATGTCATGTGCTGTTGGATCGGCTGTTCTTAAAGTTTGTTGCCTTTCTTTCTTTGATTGGTTTTGTTGTAGTTGTTGTTATTGTTCTACTTTTCACCGTGAAAGATGTAGATGATGTTCCATTGTTGAATTATCTAGCATGAAGACTTTTACAGCAGTCTTTCCTGATGAAGAGAGGTTGAGGTGGGGGGTCGTCATCACCATCACCATTACCATCATCATCACCATCATCATTTAATGTTTGTTCTCCCTGCTAGCATGGGTTGGATGGGTTCTCACGGTCCATGTCAGTACATAATCAGAGCCACAGACAGCTCACATGGGCCAAAGCCCACATCTCACTCACATACATTCCTGCACTCTACATAGTATAGCAGGTGCATTTTATTGGGGCATCAGCACTGTGGAGGTTGTCCTATCTTTGACACAATTGTAATATGCTGGAATTGATGTAATCAACTTTCCCTTCCCACAAAATTGCTGGCCTTGTGCCTAAATTAAAAACCATTATTAAATTAATGTAAAACTACAAACATTTTTTTTGAAAGGGATTAATACAGTATATTGTGTAATAATTGATTCTACTTTTGGCACAAGGCCAGCAATTATCCCAGTGTATTACTGGTACTTTATTTTATCGACCACGTAAGGATGAAGGGAAAAGTTAACCTCGACGGGATTTGAACTCAGACCTTAAAGGGCCGTAACTCTTTGCTACAAAGCATGGCGTCAGACCCTCTACCAATACTGCCAATCCACCACTGTATATTGTGTAATTAATAGCTTTATTAATGATAAAACAATAAACTATGTATTAATATAAAAATTGTCCATGTCCTGTAGACATTTTCTGATTAATATATTCTTGTTGTAGGTGATGGAAGAAGAAAATCTCCAACAGAACTGCCAAATTGTTGGCACCTATTTCCTTGAGGAATTAGCTAAACTAAGAGATGAATTTGAAGTTGTTGGTGATGTCCGTGGTAAAGGATTGATGATTGGAGTTGAAATGGTTACTGATAAGGTAAGATGAAGCAAGGTTATTCTGTTTATTCAAAGATACACAACTTAGTTTACAGTTGCAAGACTAAAATACTCAAGCTAATCCAGCATTTTCCAGTTGTGGTTAAATAAAATATTGAACTGCTGACACAAGAGTAACATATTCACTGTGGTTATTTCATTGTTTTCAGACCAATTATCTCAGTTCATTTGACTGAGATAAATTTGTCCATCTCTGAAAACCTTCTGCTGTCCAGCTCTTTTGAAAATTTCTTACCACCTATAATATATCTTATAAATATCGCTATATAGCTACAATACTTCTTATAAATATTGGTATATATACAGTACTTATAAATATTGCTTTATATATATACAAGGTTAGAATTAGCAACGAATATAGTGAAGAGTTAAGCGTAAAAGTTGGCATCCATCAGGGCTCTGTTCTCAGCCCCCTACTATTTATTATTGCCCTTCAGGCTATAACAGAGGAGTTCAAGACCGGCTGCCCATGGGAACTCCTATACGCAGATGACCTAACACTCATAGCTGAATCAATGGCCAAGCTAGAGAAGAAATTCCAAACATGGAAGTACGGCCTAGAATCAAAAGGCCTTAAAATTAACCTGGCTAAGACTAAAGTTCTAGTTTGTAAGAAAGAAAATAAGGCGGCGGTCCCTTCCGGGAAGTGGCCATGCTCAGTGTGTAGGAAAGGCGTAGGTAGAAACTCCATTTTGTGTCCCAAATGCAAAGTATGGGTGCATAAAAGATGTAGTGGGATCACAGGTAAGCTAACTAAGAACATAGATTTTACATGTGGCCGGTGCTCTGGTGCAATAAGTAGCAGCAAGTGCCCACAAAATACTAGCTCTTTCAACTGCGCAGAGGGTTCTATAGAAATAGTGGACAGCTTCCGTTACCTGGGTGACAAAATCAGCAGTGGGGGAGGGTCCTCTGAAAGTACAGTAGCTAGAGTCAGAACTGGATGGAAAAAGTTCAGAGAGCTTATACCACTATTAGCCGCTAAAGGGTTCTCCCTAAAAATGAAAGGCAGGTTGTATGATGCCTGCATACGAACAGCAATGTTGCATGGCAGTGAGACCTGGGCATTGTGTGCAGAGGATATACGCAGACTAGAGAGGAACGAAGCTTGCATGCTCCACTGGATGTGTAATAGTAATATACGTGAACGGCAAAGCATAAACGAACTAAGGAAAAAATTAGAAATAAGAGGGATCAGATGTTGTTTACTCGAGAGAAGGCTACGTTGGTATGGTCACGTGATGCGCATGAAAGACGATAGCTGTATAACAAAGTGCAGGGCAATAAAGATAGATGGTAGCCACGGAGTAGGCAGACCCAGAAAAACCTGGGACGAGCTGATAAATTCCGACCTCACACACTTACACCTCTCCAAGACAATATCACTGGACCGAGATCTTTGGCAGTACTCAGTAATAGAGAAGACCCGCCTTACCTAAATACAAAGTAAAACCTACTACAGTCAGTAGGCATCTCTAACAAAATACACCCCCGTCCCACCACCCCCACCCCATCCACAGCGCCCCTTCAATGTAAAGTTATGTTGGTGCCACAACATCCAGGCCGAAACAAATGAGATCGTGTAGGTGTCACGACAAAAAAACACACAGTCCACGCTGTAATGTGGCCGTGTAGGCAACACGGTAAAAACCTCCCAGCCCCACACTGTAAATGTGGTTGGTGTTAGGAAGGGCATCCAGCCGTAGAAAACCCGCCAGACAGTCCACGCTGTAATGTGGCCGTGTAGGCAACACGGTAAAAACCTCCCAGCCCCACACTGTAAATGTGGTTGGTGTTAGGAAGGGCATCCAGCTGTAGAAAACTCGCCAGACAGTCCTATGCGAGCAAGACAATCACTCTTGCCTCAAGTGGGAAATACCCCCGTCCAAACCCATGCAAGCGTGGAACACGGACATTAAACGTTGATGATGATGATGAATAGTACTTGTAAATATTGTTGTATATATAAACAATACATATAAATATTGTTTTATATATATAGTTCCTGTCCCACCCTTGCAAGCAGCGAAAAAGTGGACGTAAAATGAAATGAAAAAAATGATGATACATATATATATATATACAATACATATAAATATTGCTTTATATCTATAAGACTATAAATATTGCTATATAGCTACAAGACTTGTTATAAATATTGCTTTATATGAGTAACACTTCTTTCAATTGTTTTATTTTTGTAAACTTGAAAAAATAATTTTTTTTAATCTCAGGAGAGTAGAACACCTTTACCTGCTGAACAATTTGGACAAATTTGGGAACGTACAAAAGATATGGGAGTTTTGTTTGGAAAAGGTGGATTTTTTGGAAATGTGAGTTAATAATTACATTTGATTTACTATTATATTTTTTTTAATTCATATCTCTTTGTATGTATGTGTAGCTATGTTAGTGTTTATGTGAACACTCCAAAGTAATGGGGTATCTCCAGTATGTATGTCTCTTTGCATGTGTTCACCTATGTTGTAGTTAAATGATATGGTGCAGTAGTTGAACTGTTTGAACATTGTAATTAGATAAACATCATCATCATTTCACATGCATTTTCCCTGCTAGCAAGATTGTATGCATTTTATTGTAACACCAACGCTAGGGAAGATATCATGTTCTTGCCATAGCTGAAGAGTCTTTCTGACCCTTTGTTTGGTAGGTTTCCTAGGCTTGATACACTTCCTATCACCAACCATTTTACAAAGTGTATGTCCACCCCATATGACAGTCCAGTGCTACAACAAAACACCTCGTCCATCCTGTAAGGTGACTGTTGTTGACACAACAAAACCACCTTTTCCACCCTGTTAAGTTGTTGTTTTGGTGCCATGATAAAAAGTACCCAGTGCATGCTGTAACATGGTTGACGTTAGAAATGGCATCTAGCCATAAGAAACGCGAGCAAAACATGGTCACTTGACCTGAATTGTCTCATAACGTGATAACCCATCTAACCCAAGCATGGTAATATGGATGTCAAACGGTGATGATTATGATCATAACACAGTTATCATTGAGTAAGATAGTGTGTGGTTTGGTATTACACTGCCATAGATGCACGAAGCATCTTGTGGTAGTGTGATATCATAAATTTATTAGTATATATATAATAATTATTTACTTTTATATTAATCTCTTAATGGCAAAATTAATTTACTTCATGTATTTCCAGGTATTCCGTATCAAGCCACCAATGTGCATTACTAAAAGTGATGTAGACTTTGCTATGGATGTCTTTCGGCAATCTCTTGCTGGATATGAAAAAGGAATCAAGCCTAATTGAAAATGTTATATTATTGATACAAGTTACTATTTTTTATAAAAATATTTACTGAATATCATCACGGTGAACTATTTGGAAAAGGGAATACTTTCAAATTTAACTTTTATATATGCAGGTTACTCAAAATAACCCTGAACACACTTTTTTTGTGTGAAATCTAAAATAAGTTATTTTTTTATACAATTATAAATTATCAGACTATTAACCTCATCTTTAGAATTGAAACATTTAAAAAATATTTACACGATTTTGTTTCTTCTTTAATTGCTATTTGTTCCAGCTCTCTGTGTTCTGAGGTCAAATCCCACTGAGGTCAACTGCCTTTCATCTTTTGGGATCAGTAAATAGAATAACAGTTCGATGGGAAGGGGGTTAAAGAACTTGGATTTGATGCCTTGTGTTATTTGTTCTGGCATTCTGTTTTGTGTTCAAATCCCACCTCTTGTCACTAGAAAAATGTAGACATGATACAATTAGGCCACTATCCTTAAAACACTCAAGAAATCTATGTAATGCAAACTCATAGGAACCAAGTAAAGCTGTGCAAGTGTGAGTTTTGACAAGATAGGATCAAACTGGATTCAAACTACCCTTAATTTTAAAATAAAGATTCCTAGATTAAACACAGCCCATTAAGGCAGCTAGTGATAAACTTCAAATCATTTGAGATGTAGTAGAGATGTCTATGTAGAATTGAGGGTTAAGACAGCTGGTGAGGACTGGAGATCAAATCATTTGAAATGTAGTAGAGATGTCTATGTAGAATTGAGGATTAAGACAGCTGGTGAGGACTGGAGATCAAATTAATTGAAATATAGTAGAGATGTCTATGTAGAATTGAGGGTTAAGACAGCTGGTGAGGACTGAAATGTAGTAGAGATGTCTATGTAGAATTGAGGGTTAAGGGAGCTGGTGAGGACTGGAGATCAAATCATTTAAAATGTAGTAGAGATGTCTATGTAGAATTGAGGGTTAAGAGAGCTGGTGAGGACTGGAGATCAAATAATTTGAAATGTAGTAAAGATATAAATATTTTTTCATCTCTAAAGATAAGTTTAAGAATCTGAAAACAAAAAAGAATATAATCTCATTAGCAAATCATTTTAGACATTTATACATATAAGTTTTTGTTGTCTTTTTATATACAATAACTTTCTGATTGTATTTGAAACATTTAAACTAATTGAAAAATATTTTTTTATTCATTTTTTATTGAATTTGATTATACCGAAAGTTATTTGTTTTTGTTTGTTTTGTTTTGTCTTATTTTTTTGTTTTCTCATTCTGTCAAACATCAGAAGTAGATTTAGAATTTATTATCAATCTTTATTCTACTGAATTATGAAGTTCTCCAAACTAAGAACATGAAAGGTTAAAGTCTTGAAGAATATTTATATTGACAACATTTAATCTGAAGAAGAGTTGCTAGAATGTTGAAAATCTACAAACCCTCTCCTATGAATATAACATTTGTGAAAATGAATGGGAACTATTTGATATCAGAGGGATCGATCAGCTGATGACCAGAGCTATTGATTTTTGAAGGATCAAACAGTTAATTATATCCAAACCTAGATTTAGTGCTTCTGAAGACCTAAACATTTAAAAGATTATGGTTGATTCCTTACCCCCCCCCCCTCCTCCTATAAAGTCTGCCCCAAAATTCTTTTTGGCAGGAGTGGGGAATGACAAATACATTTAATTTTAACAAACTGATGCTCTTCTTCTTTTTATGCCCTGACAAATACATTTAATTTTAACAAAACAGTGTCCTTTTTTTCCTTGATGCTCTAAGCATATGTTTATTTGCTTACTGGCTAATCCAGCCTTGATTATATCACCTTCCTGCATTCGACTGGCACTGATTTTATTACCCTCAAAAGATAAAAAACAAAGTCAACTGCCACAAATCATTTCATCGACTGCACTAATGATTCTACTAACTGACTACACTTCAATTCTTAATAAATTTACTATTATACATATTCAGAAAAACCTATTCAATTTTACTCAAATAAATATTTTTAGACTACAATTCACATTTTTGAATAAAATTTTTTTAAAACTGTAATGAGAAAGTTACTGTAATTCTGCTAGCTCACTCAGCGAGCCATGCCTCATCCACGTGGGTATAATCCATTTGCCAAGCTGCAGCTCGAATTTGCACGTCCGTCGCGGGTCACAGCCGAAAGAGAACCCACAAATGCTCCTGGATACGCATCTCACATCACTTCCTCTTCCGCCTCTGGTCAGGCGTCCCCAGCTTCCGGTCACCTCCTCCACACCACCACACCATCCCCACAAAAACTACATAAGGTCTTATTATCTATCTTATTATCATCAATAAATCAGCTGGTTTATCATACTGTGATCAATATATCGGCTGGTTTATCATTTTGTTGACAATAATAAAACATTGTACATTTATTTCACTTCCCTAATTTAATCACTATTTTATCAAAATCTCCATTTTTTTTTTTCCTCAATTGATGAAATAAGTAACAACACACTGGAGTATATTCACTTGGATTTTGTGCTTAAAGGAAGAATCTACAAAGTAAAATTACAGGGGATGGTACCAGTAATGTGACAAGGGGTGGTACCAGTAACATGACAGTATAAACAGAATCTTTAAATATTTCTTTTAAATATTTGTCCATAAAAAATGTTTCTACTTGAGTAGGAAAATAATAATTAGAAATGGTGTAGTTACATTTTTTAAATAATGCTCAAAGCTGATGATGGAGAAAAGCTTTAATATGATGGTCTTGTATGTTACCAACAGAAATATATTTAACATGAGAAAAACTTCAATATGAGCCTGGTATGTAACCAGCTAATATATTTAACATGAGTGTTCTTTACCCACTGTAAGGTGGCTGGTGGTAGGAAGAGCACTATGCTGTAAAAACTATGCCAAAATGGTTGAGAGGATCCTTCAGTTGTTTCAACAGTGCAACAGCTTTTCTAATGCTGGTGATCTACATGATAAATACACACAGTGCACCTCTGTAAAGTGGTTGGTGATAGGAAGAGTATCCAGCCACAGAAATGGGTTGGGGGGGATCCTTCAGTTGTGTCAAGGACATGACAATCCTCCTAGTGCTGGTGCTATGATAAAATGTACTCGGTAAAGTGTGGGACCCTGTATAGGTGAGATGTCTGGAAGGTCAGTAGACCTGCTTCAGTACTGACTTGTTCTGTGAAGACCCATCCAACTCCTGCTAGTAGGGAAAGTGGATGTTAAATGCTGATGATGATGCTATTTTTGTATATGATGCTTAACAAATCTTTGGCATCCAGCTGCCTTAAGAGAAAATAGAGTATGCATCACAACCCAGAGACCTTTCTAGGATGCAAACTTGCTGTTAGATATGTGAAGATTTGGGGTTGCCTAAATACCAAAATCCTACGTGTAGGCTCTCTAGTGGGGGCCCAAAGACTATATTTGGACCTTCAGTTGAAGGAAATACCAGAATAGTGTCACATCAAACATAAAACTGCTTTAGAGACACCAGGTTAACTCCTTAGCCTTTATCTCTTAAGACAGTGAGGTTATTTACGTATAGATGGGGATCTATATGGTTGGACTGAGACCTATATCAGGTACTGTTAGCTGGAGTCAATTAAACCTAGAACTCATGTCAGGCAAAGTCCTCATATCTTGAAATACCCAGTACTGTTAGCTGGAGTCAACAAAGCCTAGGACTCAGGTCCTTATAATAAATAAATAATAATAATGAAAATATTGTGTATAGTGCTCAGGTGCACTACAACTCATCAAAAGTGTATGTATAGTACATAGGGTAATGTACAAATGTCAGGAAAATGAACAGTGCATGAGTCATGATATACACATGTGTGCATGTGTATGGAAGGGGGACATCAGTTGTAGTTTTGGCGAATTTCGGGAAGCATGGGGGTTTAAAAGGATGCAGTGTCTTGGCAGCTAACAACTGATGCAGGTAGTTTGTTCCATGCTTCAGCAACTCTGAGCGTGAAAAAATGTTTCCGAAAGTCATGGGAGCTGTGCTGTTTTCTAACTTTGTAGGCATGCCCACGTGTGTTAGACACATGGAGATCAAAAAGGTGCTCAGGGTTGTTATTGGTGAGATGGTTAATAACTTTGTAGGTGTTTACCAAGTCTATTGCCAGACGTCGGAGCTTCAATGAATCCATGCCCAGGGAAGCAAGGCATTCAGAGTATGGTAGATGTCTGATGGAGTGTATGCGCATGGTTGCAGTCTCTGAACAGTTTCCAGGAGGTCAATGTTCTGAGCAAGATAGGGGTTCCAGACTGATGATGCGAATTCCAAGTGTGGTCATACCATAGCTGTATACAGCTTTAAATAGATGGCTGGAGAGCGGCTAACAAAGGTCTTGCTGAGTGATGCCAAGACACCCTCGGCCTTCTTGACAATTTTAGAGATGTGCTTTGTCCAACACAAATCGCTGCTAACAGTAATGCCCAGGTAACGTTCACAAGAGGATTTCTTGATATCAGTGTTGTGGAGGGAATATGTGGATGCTGGATTTTTCCTCCCAAAATGCATGGTGGTACACTTGTCCACAGCCAGCTTCAGTTGCCAGTCTGTGGTCCATTGCTGCATTGTGTCCAGGTCTGATTGTAGGAAAGAGTTATAGATTTCAGGATCAGTCCTTTTGATTTCAAGGTACAGCTTGATGTCATCTGCATATTTCAGTACCGTGGCATTCTGTAAGTTGGCATCTATGTCATTAATGTATGCAACAAACAAAAGGGGACCAAGAACAGATCCCTGTGGTACACCAGATGACATCTCATATGGTGAAGAATGCTGTCCTAGAACTGTGACTACCTCTTTTCAGCTGAGAATGAAGGATTTCAACCAGTTAAAAAGATCATCCTTCATACCCATTGAAGAGAGTTTCGCCATAAGTCTTTTGTGTGGCACAGAATTAAAAGCCTTAGCGAAGTCAAGGTAAACAACATCCACCCATGAGCCGCTGTCAGTGATCCAGGTAATGTCTTCAAGGAACTCGATAAGCTGATCACAGCAGCTGGAGTTAGGGATAAATCCAAACTGCAAGGGCCGGATGAGGCTGTGAGAGCTCCAGAAGTTCCAAAGTGTTTCTCTGACATAGGATTCCATCAGTTTGGCAATACAGCTAGTAAGACTGACTGGACGACAGGTGACGTGCGGTCGCCCCTTTTGAACAGGGGAATGACACTGGCAGTTTTTAACTGCTCCGGAGTAGCACCATTGTTGAGACTGTATTGAAAGAAGAAAGAAAGCTGGTGCAAAAGGAAGTACCCGCCACGTTTGAGAAGCAGGTATGTAACACCATCAAGACCAGGGGAGGCATAGTTGCGCTTATTCTTAAGGTGACGTCGCAGCATTGTAGGTGTAAATTCCATAGTTGTTATGGAATTTGATGTTAGAGATGGTGGAGATGGTACATTCTGGTTTTCAACAGTAAAAATGCTTGCATAACACTCATCAATGAGTTCTGCACATTCTTTGGGATCGTCAGTGATCTGGCTTGTGTGAGGATTGTGAAGAGGACCAACTGGAGAGCGAGGTCTCTGCTTTGAATGTACATATTTCCAGAACACCTTACTGTCAGGATTGGTTGCTATGCACTGTTCAAACTCAAGCACTGCCTTTTTTGTCACTTGCTTGAGAAGGGTGGAAGATTTATTCCACTTTTTTCTGTTGGCATCTGATTTATGCAATTTATATTCCCGTTCAGCATTCCGACGTTCTTTCCTGGCAAGTCAGACCGCTGAAGTTTCCCAAATTGCACTTTTGGGGTGGTTTTTTTTCTGCTTATGTGGCACTGAAGCTGCACACGCTATCCAGCCACAGAAATGGGTTGAGGTTGGGGGGATCCTTCAGTTGTGTCAAGGACATGATAATCCTCCTAGTGCTGGTGCTATGATAAAATGTACTCAGTAAAGTGTGGGACCCTGTATAGGTGAGATGTCTGGAAGGTCAGTAGACCTGCTTCAGTACTGACTTGAAATACCCAGTACTGTTAGCTAGAGTCAACTGAACCTAAGACTCAGGCCAGGTAGAGTCATCAATTATTGAAATGATAACTTCAATACTTTAATACAATAATTCTTTCCAACATGACTACCTACAGGATGGACTTGGTGTTTTTGCATTGTGGTACCAGCATGACCATGTACAGGGTGGTTTTTCATCGAGGTACATCAGGGTGGATTGGATGCACTTTGTCATGAATTAGAATTTTTGTAAAAAAAAATGAGTTGCATTATATTTTAATGGCCCTCATTATCTCTGTCAACAATTTCATGTAGTAACTAAAAATATACAACTTGAATCTGCTACAAAGGTTAATTATTTCAATATTTCTTTGTCAAATCCTATGTATTTCCATACAATAGTTATATAATAACTAACAAGCTGTAACTTTGAAAATGAAGACACCATCTGTTATTAAGACAATGACAGTAGGGATATCACCAAACATATTCTTTCATGTTATTCACCAGTTGTCCTTTGACAGTGAGAACTTCAGGAAAATTAAAATTTTGAAAATATTAGAAGCTTTCACTGTATATTGGCTGCAGTAAATAGTATAATATTAGAATATACTCGACCACCCGTGACCCGTTGGGTCACGTTCACTTAAAAATATTTTTTTTAAATCATGTTCACTTAAAAATAATTTTTTAAATAATTAAAATATACGCAGATATGTACATAATGTAAAATGAAACTGGAAGGCCCATATATGTGTGTGTGTGTGTATACATATATGGGCCTTCCAGTATGTGTGTTTGTGTGTATATATATGTGGGTGTCTGTGACCTATATACACTGGTCACAGACACACATATATATATATACATTCACACAGACACATACACACACACTTAGAAACCCTTCCTATTTAGTAGGAAATATTCGCTACATACGTAGATACAGTAATGCTGTATTCGCTTCTTTGAAGTCACCTGTTATATAATTTCATTCAACAACACCAGCAGCTCTCTCTTCCATCTTCCTTCTCTCTCTCTCTCTCTCTCTCTCTATCTCTATGTCTTTCTCTCTCTCTCTTCCAATCTAACCTCTTACAATCACTATCTCTTTCTCTCTATCTTTCTCTCTCTCTATTTATGAAGGTACCCGGAAAAACCCTATATTTAGGGAACCCCGGCTCCGATTTATGTGAAACTTATTTTATTCCATTTGTATTCCCATTTCAGGGGCAGCTTCCTTTCAAAGCATTTTTCCATTATGCGCCGTTTTGGTTGTATTAAATTACAGACAAGTGCACAATCACAGAGTTTTAGTAGTATATAGATAGATGAAACTCCCATAATGGAAAAAAATGGGCATTAGGATGCATGGGAAGTTATCCTCTAATTCACAGTATATCAATTTTGTTGTACACCGATTCTTGGTAATTCTTCCCAAATGTAGATTAAATACCTACTTGCTCTTACTTCAATGTAAATGATACCACACTTTTAAACATGAACTAGAGCACTCAATCTCAGTACAAATGCAAGGATCTGTCCTGGAAAACTTACATCTTCAAGATGGTCAAAACTAAATAACAAAAACGTGCCTTCCTTTTCATAACTAGAAAATAACCACTGAGTTTCTACAATTCTCAGATGAAATCCGCAAATTTTAGTACTGTTCCCACATCTTGGATGGTACTACAGTCATCTGAGATCGTATCCAAAGAAAAGTCCCTCAACTGATGCACATAAAGTCTCTCATTCTAACCTCTGTTCCTCAGACATGTAGTATTGTTTCTATACATTTTCTACCTTTGTTACACTAACCTCTATACTATTACCTGAAATTAGCTACTATTAAACCAACTCTCATCAAACACTCCCGATTTACTTGTTTCTCCTTCTTTTATCACTCACATTGAGTCCACTTCACACTCTGTGTCCTGACTTATCACTACGTTGTCCCACTTATATACCTTCCTCCAAGTTTTCTCCTGCAATTTCCAACGGATCAAATCCTGCCGAGGTCAATTTTGCCTTTCATTCTTTGGAGATCGATAAAAGAAGTACCAGTCCAGTATTGGAATCAATTCTCTCTCTCTCTCTCTCTCTCTCTCTCTCTCTCTCTCTCTCTCTCTCCCTCTCTCTCTCTCTCTCTCTCAAAATACAACAATATCTGTCTCAACACGCGGAATCACATCAAGAATTTTGCGAAACAAATTATAAAACAAAATTTTATAACTTGTCTTGAAAATTTTTTAATATTGTGGAGAAATAATTTGTTAAATGAATGGAATAAAAGGGAGACAACTGTAATATAATTTGGCTGAAATAAGACCAGATTTTGTTAAGGGACTATATCAAATAAACACCGCAATTAATTTGCCGTCTCAACTTATTTTATTATCGAAATGGCAGTTCCCTCCAACGAAGAACTAAAAGTACAATTTGATTTACTAAATCCTAATTTTGATGGCTACAAACTATCTCTGGATCCTTTACCAACTTATAAAATTAACTTGGAAACAGGTGAACATTTTTTTTTAGATTTCTTTCAAAGATATTTGAACACCAATCCGTAATTGTTCTTCTGGTGTAGTCTTCTAAATGTTTAGATTTTGGCTCGAAGACGATGGTTCACTCTTGTTAAATATGACCCTTTGAACGATTACAGAAAATATTGTTTACATGTATTGGGTGTTTTTCTCTAGTTTGTATATCCAAACACACATACACGTGTGTGTATGTACAATAATGTAGGTAAGCGCACTTGCACATTAACATTTTAATGTGTTAATTATGGGAAACAGTAAGATAGAAAAGTGCTACGTGTTGAATTACTGTACTTCATATTTCACGTATAATTGGGATTATATATGTTATTTAATTCAATTAAAGAGTTTTGTTTTAAAATGGGAGACGATGTGTGCCTTGATTCTTATTGTGATTTTTTTAAAGATCATTTTTATAGCTTTTTTAATTGAACGTAAAAGAAACTTCGTTGTAGGTAGATGTGCAGTAAACAAGCTGACTTCTACCAGTTTCTATAAGTTACATTAAATACCACTATTAACTATTCCGATGGAAATAAAATGAAAATGAACAGTTTTTTTAACTAATTGCAATAATTTTCTTTCGTGTTTTCTTTAATCTTTATCAAACAGTTAAATTTTAAGCCGTTTTTTTTTGGGGGGGGGGGGGGGGGGTTCTAATAAGGAATTTATTTCGTATGATTTAATATTACATAAATCTGAAGTCAATATTATAAGGTGCATTTTACTACCTTGGAATATTAAAATATAAGAATATGATAATTATAAATATTTGAAAAGTATCATCATCGTGGTCGTCGTTTAACGTTCGTTTTCCCTGCTAGCAAAGGTTGGATGAAGTGTCACAGACTGAGTCACGTCTCAAGCGGAGCTACTTACTTCTTAGGGTGCCTACATCTCGTTTACATACTTCCCGACACTTTCTTTGGCAGGTTTTCTATGACTGGAAGCCCTTCCTAACACCAACACTTTTCAGAGGATCCTGGGTGTATTTGATAGTAACAACAGTACTACGGAGGTAGTCGGTCACACTCACATCCTATTCCCACCCTACATCACAGACTGGGGGTGTAGGGTGGGAATAGGATGTGAGAGGTAAGAAGGATGATAGGAATATCAGGAATGACAGGTTCGCTGTCGGGGGAGGGAGTTCAAGTGGTGATATGGGAGAGAAAAGGGGAAGAGACTATCATGGATGTATGACAGGAGCAGAAGGTAGAGAGGTGTGGATGTTCAGTGATGGATGTAAATTCTAAGGTGAAACAGTGATGTGGTGTGGTATAGTTGAAAGGGATGAAGGAGGAAAGAAATGAGTCCCACCCTTTCTTATTCACTACACACCCATACTATTTACAGCCCCTTCCTCCTCTTGCCACACATCCATACCATTTACACCACAAGGCTCTTACCAAACTACATCAGATTCATCTCATACACAGTCCTTTCATCTGACACCCTTCATACACACCACCTCTCTCTAACCTATGTTAACTTTCAGAATCTATTATCAACTTCTAAACTTTCAATATATATAATGTTCTACTTTATAACACAAAACATTTTCAATCATTAATATAAATTGTCAGATTAAATTCTTTCCATAGATTATGAACCTGAAAGAATAGGATTGTGAATACAAGTGGCAAATATGGGTTCTTCTGAAAGGTCTTCGGAGTAGTTACTCGAGAGAGTGCGTAGCTCAGAGAGTCATTAGAAAACTAGGTGTTAATGAATGGCTTGTGAGAGCTATACAAGCCATGTATAAAGAAACAGTCAGCAAGGTTAGAATTAACAACGAATATAGTGAAGAGTTTAGCGTAAAAGTTGGTGTTCATCAGGGCTCCATTCTTAGCCCCCTACTATTTATTATTGCCCTTCAGGCTATAACAGTGGAGTTCAAGACCGGCTGCCCATGGGAACTCCTATACGCAGATGATCTAACGCTCATAGCTGAATCAATGGCCGAACTAGAGAAGAAATTCCAAACATGGAAGCATGGCCTAGAATCAAAAGGCCTTAAAATTAACCTGTCTAAGACTAAAGTTCTAGTTTGTAGGAAGGAAAATAGGGCGCCGGTCCCATCCGGGAAATGGCCATGCTCAGTGTGTAGGAAAGGAGTAGGTAGAAACTCCATTTTATGTCCCAAATGTAAAGTATGGGTGCATAAAAGATGTAGTGGGATCACAGGTAAGCTAACTAAGAACATAGATTTTATATGTAGCCGGTGCTCTGGTGCAATAAGTAGCAGCAAGTGCCCACAGAATACTAGCTCTTTCAATTGCACAGATGGTTCTATAGAAATAGTGGACAGCTTCCGTTACCTGGGTGACAAAATCAGCAGTGGGGGAGGGTGCTCTGAAAGTACAGTAGCTAGAGTCAGAACTGGATGGAAAAAGTTCAGAGAGCTTATACCACTATTAGCCACTAAAGGGTTCTCCCTAAAAATGAAAGGCAGGCTGTATGATGCCTGCATACGAACAGCAATGTTGCATGGCAGTGAGACCTGGGCATTGTGTGCTGAGGATATATGCAGACTAGAGAGGAACGAAGCTTGCATGCTCCACTGGATGTGTAATAGTAATATACGTGAACGGCAAAGCATAAACGAACTAAGGGAAAAATTAGAAATAAGAGGGATCAGATGTTGTTTACTCGAGAGAAGGCTACGTTGGTATGGTCACGTGATGTGCATGAAAGATGACAGCTGTATAAAAAAGTGCAGGGCAATAAAAATAGACGGTAACCACGGAGTAGGCAGACCCAGAAAAACCTGGGACGACTTGATAAATTCCGACCTCACACACTTACACCTCTCCAAGACAATGTCACTGGACCGAGATCTTTGGCGTTACACAGTAATAGAGAAGACCCGTCTTACCTAAATACAAAGTAAAACCTACTACAGTCAGTAGGCACCTCTAACAAAATACAACCCCGTCCCACTACCCCCACCCCTTTCAATGTAAAGTTATGTTGGTGTCACGACATCCAGCCCGAAACAAATGAGGTCGTGTAGGTGTCACGACAAAAAAACACACAGTCCACGCTGTAATGTGGCCGTGTAGGTAACATGGTAAAAACCTCCCAGACCCACACTGTAAATGTGGTTGGTGTTAGGAAGAGCATCCAGCCGTAGAAAACCCGCCAGACAGTCCTATGCGAGCAAGACAACCACTCTTGCCTCAAGTGGGAAAACTCCCGTCTAAACCCATGCAAGCGTGGAATATGGACGTTAAACGATGATGATGATGATGATTCCTGGTACAGCTGCTACTTCTCCAATTGATAGATCACAGTTCCGATATTATGGACATGTGGTTAGAATGTCTCAGGAAAGAATCACTGGACAGATTGTATGGACAAAACCAACTGGCAGGAGATCCAGTGGTTGGATAACATCTATGAGTTTGGCTAGTCTCACTTGAGGATCCAGCCAGATCAATTGGAGACAGTTGTTTCTGACAGGACCAGCTGGATGGCATGATTGAGGACTCTGCCCCCATGACACTCCCAGGAATAAGTGGGCAAAGAATAAGAAGATTATGAACCCATGGTCCCCATAATAATTATGACCTCTCCATCAGAAACTTGGTTTTTGAAGTAGTGTGTGGTTTCCGTAACTTCTTCATCTTTAGGGACCCCAAAATCAAGTATTTACCTGTCGAATTCTGTCAGATCTAAAAAGATGTTTCTTTAAAAATAGTGGTGGGTAGGGCAAAACTGAAAGTTTAATGAAATTATATATAAGATATTTTTTTCATGAATTTTTCTGAGAAAAAAGTGAATGTTCTTCAACCTTTTTACAGAAATTGATGTCGCCACTCTCACTGATAAGCAGTTTTCATATCAACACCTGAAAGCTTTAGGCTGCCATAATCATCTAATCCTTGATCAATGGGCAATGCATAATGACCGCTACATCCTTTATTTTGTTGATAAGCTATGGAATATTTGTTGCATAGAACTAACTACTGTAAGTATTTTTAGATATTTTTTCTAGAATGCAGTCTTTATTTAATCCATTTGATACCAAACTGCCATTGTTTTGCAATACTAAACTGCTTTAAAAACCTTCCTTTGTAATTTTATGAAAAACTTTGCTAAGTTATGTTCTAAACACCAGCTTAATAATGTGACAGTTATATTACTAAATCCCTCTAAATACTTCAAAAAGGGTTAAACGCATAAACAGTTACCTGAGTTAAACTTTCAATATCTGTTACATCTGTTACATCTGTTCATTTATTTCTTCTCTTTTAGGATACTGGGATTCCAAAATTTATTAATATACATCCAACTTTCCAAATACCAAACCGAAACAATCTCCATTTCATACCTGGTCGTCACAATGTCACACTAAACTTTCCTGCTCCAGACTGGGCTGTAATAGCAGATGGTGCTGGCACTCTATATCTGCTGGAAACTGGGCCTCGATCAGGAGTGCCTGATATATCGTCATCATGGCAAGTGAGTAAATTTAAAAGGTTATTAAATGTTGTTTTAGATGTTACTGAATGAAAAATAAATGTGATAGCAGGAAGGTTAAGATGCTTTCAAACTGAAGTCAGTAAAATAAAGTACCAGTAAAGTACTGGGGTAAATTTAATCAACTTTTCCCCTTCTTTCCCCCAAAACTTTCTGGCCTTCTGCCTATATTAGAAAATCATACGAATACATATATAATTACTTCCCTTTATATTCTGATTTGAAATCACACCAAGACCAATCTTGTTTTTCATCCTTTCAAGTGAGCTACTAGTAAATTATACTTCTCTGCTCCTAACATAATCTGTAGCCTTGAACCTTTGTACACCAGCACTAGAGAGGTTGTCATGCCATAACTGAAGCGTCCTCTCAATTCTTTTTGGCATGGGTTCTACTGCTGAAAGCTTTTCCCAATGCCAACCACGTTTCAGAGTTTACTGGGTGCATTTTATAATACAAAAGAAATTATTATAATTATTATTGAAGGCAGTGGAATTGTAGAATCATTAGAAAGATGGTATTTGTTTAGGCTATTGGTATTCTAAGTTCAAATCCTAGCAAAGTTAACTTGGCCTTTCATCCTTCCAGAATTAAATAAGTAACTTCCAAGTACTGGGGGTCAGTGAACTCAACTATACCCCTGCCCTGGGGTCAATGAACTCAACAATACCATTGACCTATTCCCCTCCCCTCTAGTACTGGGGGGTCAGTGATCTTAACTATACCCCTACCTCCCTCTCTAGTACTGGAGGTCAGTGAACTCAATTATACCTCTGCCCTGGGGTTGGTGAACTCAACTATACCCCTCCCTTCAAATTGCTAGACTTGTGCTTATGTTAGAAATTATTATTATAAAGATTGTGTTTTCTTATAAATATATATAGCAGCTGTGGTAATATTGCCATTAATAATTACGATTAATAATGGTAATATTACTGCTACAATAATGACATTATTACCATTATGTAAGACAAGAGAACAATCAACAACTTTATTTTCGATTTTCTCTTATACTCTAAAATACGTTTTTGTACATATCTAAATATGTGATTGGACAAATAAAAATAATTATAAAACTGGCAATGATTATGATAAATCTGTACATGAAATCTAATGTATTACACTGTAGGTTTATGTAATTATATTTTACATTCTATACATATAGTCCAACCCTTGATTGCAAAGAACATGGCTGTTAAATGATGATGATGTTTAGTAAATATTTGCAGTTTCTTATAGAGCCGCCAATATTATATCTAATCTATATTGTATTAAACCTTTCATTACCATACCAACCATAATAATATGCCATATATATATCAGTTTGTAACTCTTTAAAATTTACACACACACACAATGCATTTTCTATCTCAATCATGTTGCTAAAATAAGAAGTTCACTTTCCAATCACAATGTCCTTATATTTTTTCTTTGTAAATAGTTATTTCTCTAAAGTTACTCTTACATTTAATCCTATATATATATATATATCATCATCATCATCATCATCAACGTTTAACGTCCGTGTTCCACGCTTGCATGGGTTTGGACGGGGGTAGTCCCACTTGAGGCAAGAGTGATTGTCTTGCTCGCATAGGACTGTCTGGCAGGTTTTCTACGGTTGGATGCCCTTCCTAACACCAACCACATTTACAGTGTGGGTCTGGGAGGTTTTTACCGTGTTGCCTACACGGCCACATTACAGCGTGGACTGTGTGTTTTTTTGTCGTGACACCTACACGATCTCATTTGTTTCGGCCCGGATGGCGCGGCACCAACATAACTTTACATAGGACGGGGTGGTGTGGATGGGGTGGGGGTGGTGGTGGTGGGACGGGGTGTATTTTGTTAGAGATGCCTACTGGCAAGGCGGGTCTTCTCTGTTACTGAGTACCGCCAAAGGTCTCGGTCCAGTGACATTGTCTTGGAGAGGTGTAAGTGTGTGAGGTCGGAGTTTATCAGCTCGTCCCAGGTTTTTCTAGGTCTGCCTATTCCGTGGCTACCGTCTATCTTTATTGCCCTGCACTTTGTTATACATATATATATATATATTTATATATATATATATATATATATATATACTGACATTTTTGTAATTATATCCTTGAAATAAATTATTAAAATATCAAAGATAGTATAGAAAGTGGCAAGCAAAGTTTGAAAATTGAAATAGAAATAGAAGGCTTCACCATAACATTTGACTAAATAAAATAGTCTAATAACAGAGTGAATAAACCTACTGAATGGAAAAAGATGGGTTTATAAACCTCGCTGTTAGACTATTTTATTTTATCAAAAAGCTATGGTGAAGCCTTTTATCTCTATTTCAATTATTTAAGTAATATTTTTATTTTTAATTACTTCCACGTGTTAGTAATCAATATAAACTTTTGGGTTTCTCAAAACACATATTTCCCAGTTTAAATGATTGTTTAAATATTTTGAATCCTGGTATATATGACATATCAATCCTTGACTCTTAAGATTAAATGCATTCAACCCCATTGCCATTATTATTGATGACACTGGCCAGTGGATTGGCAGTATCGGTAGAGCGTCAGACACCATGCTTTACAGCATAGAGTTATGGCCCTTTGCATTCTGAGTTCAAATCCCACCAAGGTTAACTTTGCCTTTCGTCCTTACGAGGTTGATAAAGTACCAGTAATGCACTGGGTTAATTGCTGGCCTTGTGCCAAAAGTAGAAACTATTATTATTGATGACACTGGTCCTCTATTTTTTAATTAATGAAGAATTTGGAGCAATTTTCTAAAATTATGTTGAAAGATTTTTATTTAAATATGCACCTTTTGTTCCAGAGAACCAGAGGTGGTTTAGGATGGATTGGTATCAAAAAGATTAACAAACTTCTACATATCTGTGTCATTTTGCAGTATTTATTCCAGCTCTCTGAGTTCAAATCCTGCCATGATCAACTTTGCCTTTCATCCTTTCAAGGTTGATAAAAACATGTTATTCCAGTCCTGGAGTTCTTCCTCTATATCTCTTTCTCACTTTCTTTCTGTCATTCTTTGTTCTTCTTTCTCTAGAAGAAATCAACTGTCTTCAGACCTGGAAAGGTGATGGACTCCACCAGGTTTAAAATGCTAAAGACATGCTATATGTCCTGACGGTGCCAATACTACTCCATCAGGAGTTACAGATCAAGAAAGAAGAAAAAGGATAATTCTCCAAAATGCTATTTATGTCATTCTGAATTCAATTATGTGTTTTGAATTTCTTGCCTTAATTATATGAGATACTTCATAGAATATTTTATGAAAAAGGGAATATTTCCCCTATACGTCAAGTAGCTGTGGATGATTATATATTTGTCTTATTCTAATCCATAGCTCCGTTTCACTAAATCTGATGTACTTGGTGAAAATCGTGGCCTTTTTATACTCTGTGATGCCTTATTTCATACGGAAAATGAGAGTCATTTTGTGGAATGTCTGTTACTACACGTTGATGAAGCTGATGAAGAATTGAAAGATAAGTTTAATGCTACCTTCATGACTGTCCTTGAATGGTTAACTCTATCTTCAGGTAAATAATTGCAATTTTTTGTCCTTATTCCATTATCATATAAGCGTATGCATAGCTGTATTATTAAAAAATGCTGTTAGCAAACACATCACCCAGAGTTTGAGTTAGTTCTCCCACACTATCATCATCATCATCGTTTAACGTCTATCTTCCACGCTAGCATGGGTTTAGTCGGGAATTGTCCCACTTGAGGCAAGATTAGTCATCTTGCTCGTATGGGACTGTCTGGCAGGTTTTCTACAGTTGGATGCCCTTCCTAACACCAACCACGTTTACAGTGTGGACTGGGAGGTTTTTACCGTGTTACCTACACGACCACATTACAGCATGGACTGTGTTTTTTTGTCATGACACCTACACGACCTCATTTATTTAGGACTGAATGTTGTGGTACCAACATAACTTTACAGAGAAAGGGGTGGTGTTGATGGGGGTTGGGGTAGTAGGAGGGGGGTGTATATTAGATTAAGAGGTGCCTACTGACTGTAGGTTTCGCTTTGTACTTAGGCGAGGCAGGTTTTCTGTATTACTGCGTAGCGCCAAAGATCTCGGTCCAGTGACATTGTCTTAGACAGGTGCAAGTGTGTAAGGTCGGAATTTATCAAATCGTCCCAGGTTTTTCTGGGTCTGCCTACTCCGCAACTTCCGTCAATTTTGATCGCCCTGCACTTTTTTATACAGCTGTCGTCTTTCATGCGCATCACGTGACCATACCAATGTAGTCTTCTCTCGAGTAAACAGCATCTGATCCCTCTTATACCTAATTTATCACTTAGTTCATTTATCTAGGTTTATTTCACAGAGTAGCATTCTCCCACACTCACCAGGTTTGTATCACTGGGGTAGCAATGGTATAGGTTGTTTATATTTATGCTCATATATATATATATATATTGTTATACTTGAGGAGGGTCATATTGTAATAATATTGCCAGAACTAATAACAGAACACACTGTTGACGATTGGCTTGTGAGAGCTATACAAGCCATGTATAAAGAAACAGTCAGTAAGGTTAGAATTAACAACGAATATAGTGAAGAGTTTAGCGTAAAAGTTGGTGTCCATCAGGGCTCTGTACTTAGCCCCCTACTATTTATTATTGCCCTTCAGGCTATAACAGAGGAGTTCAAGACCGGCTGCCCATGGGAACTCCTATACGCAGATGATCTAACGCTCATAGCTGAATCAATGACCGAACTAGAGAAGAAATTCCAAACGTGGAAGCACGGCCTAGAATCAAAAGGCCTTAAAATTAACCTGGCTAAGACTAAAGTTCTAGTTTGTAGGAAAGAAAATAAGGCGGCGGTCCCATCGGGGAAATGGCCATGCTCAGTGTGTAGGAAAGACGTAGGTAGAAACTCCATTTTATGTCCCAAATGCAAAGTATGGGTGCATAAAAGATGTAGTGGGATCACAGGTAAGCTAACTAAGAACATAGATTTTACATGTGGCCGGTGCTCTGGTGCAATAAGTAGCAGCAAGTGCCCACAAAATACTAGCTCCTTCAACTGCGCAGAGGGTTCTATAGAAATAGTGGACAGCTTCCGTTATCTGGGTGACAAAATCAGCAGTGGGGGAGGGTGCTCTGAAAGTACAGTAGCTAGAGTCAGAACTGGATGGAAAAAGTTCAGAGAGCTTATACCACTATTAGCCACTAGAGGGTTCTCCCTAAAAATGAAAGGCAGGTTATACGATGCCTGCATACGAACAGCAATGCTGCATGGCAGTGAGACCTGGGCATTGTGTGCAGAGGATATACGCAGACTAGAGAGGAACGAAGCTTGCATGCTCCGCTGGATGTGCAATAGTAATATACGTGAACGGCAAAGCATAAACGAACTAAGGAAAAAATTAGAAATAAGAGGGATCAGATGTTGTTTACTCGAGAGAAGGCTACGTTGGTACGGTCACGTGATGCGCATGAAAGACGACAGCTGTATAACAAAGTGCAGGGCAATAAAGATAGACGGTAGCCACGGAGTAGGCAGACCCAGAAAAACATGGGACGAGCTGATAAATTCCGACCTCACACGCTTACACCTCTCCAAGACAATGTCACTGGACCGAGACCTTTGGCGGTACTCAGTAATAGAGAAGACCCGCCTTACCTAAATACAAAGTAAAAACCTACTACAGTCAGTAGGCATCTCTATCAAAACACACCCCCGTCCCACCACCTCCACCCCACCCACACCGCCCCTTTCAATGTAAAGTTATGTTGGTCCCACAACATCCAGGCCGAGACAAATGAGATCGTGTAGGTGTCACGACAAAAAACACACAGTCCACGCTGTAAATGTGGCCGTGTAGGCAACACGGTAAAAACCTCCCAGCCCCACACTGTAAATGTGGTTGGTGTTAGGAAGGGCATCCAGCTGTAGAAAACCCGCCAGACAGTCCACGCTGTAATGTGGCCGTGTAGGCAACACGGTAAAAACCTCCCAGCCCCACACTGTAAATGTGGTTGGTGTTAGGAAGGGCATCCAACTGTAGAAAACCCGCCAGACAGTCCTATGCGAGCAAGACAACCACTCTTGCCTCAAGTGGGAAAACCCCCGTCCAAACCCATGCAAGCGTGGAACACGGACGCTAAACCTGATGATGATGATGATGATGATGACTCACTGTTTGGTTGGTTTTCGCTTCTGTATCTTTTATATCTCCATAGTTAATTTATTTGGCAATCAATGTTTATCATTGACTGACCAATGGTTAAAAATACAGATATAAATATATTATTATTATATATAGTCTAACAAAGTTCTTTCGTTGCACATCTGCAACATCATCAGTGGTACTATTTTCATGTTTCCTCCTATTGTGTTGAGTTTACGCCATTTTTATTTTATTAAATAAAATAAAAATGAGATGAGTAAAATGTATGCAAGGAGAATTATGTCAACACCCACAGGTGTTTCAGTATTTTAACCTTTACTGCTTGTCATTAAACTTCATTGTTTTAGTTTGAGTCTTTACATCTTTTGTTGTTTTTATCTCAGATGATAAACAAATTTGGTCTGTGAAACAAACTCGAAGGTTACGTAGCTCTCGGAGTGCTGATTGCTGTGCTTTTGAAAAAAGTGGTAAAGCCATTTATATTGCAGGAGATAGATTATTTCAAATGATATATGATTCTGAGCGACCAATAGACACATCACAAGTCAAAGACCCCTTAAATGATGATTGTAGTAAGTATCTTTCAATATGTGTGTGTACAAGAGAGAGAGAGAGAATTGTTGTATCTTCCAACAAGTGTGTACACGAGAGAGAGAATTATTGTACAAAATATTGAGTTAATTCATAAATGTTGCTACCATTAACCGATTTTGACTCCCTAACATTCAGTATTGCATGAAACTGCATTAGCAAGACATTCTTGAAAAGTACAAAACAGCATTATGACTACATCCAGGGTTGGGTTTAGATCTTGCAGAACCCAGCACACTTCAGGTTTGGGGGGCCCCTCATACACAAAAAATTAGAGTACATAGCAAACCCCCCATTTTTACATACCAAAATTAGCTTGCCGCAAGTAATTGGAAGTTATACATACAGGTATTAAATTAAAAAATTCTAACTATCCTAAAACTAAAAATCCCGGTTGAGGGCATAAATAAAATGCTATGGCTGTCGCTGGTGGGGCCCCGCACTGCAGAGGGCCCAGTGCAATAGGGTAAGAACGGGATGGAAGAAATTCAGGGAACTACTGTCACTGCTAGCTTTTCCCTCAAAATGAAAGGCAGACTGTATGATGCATGTATACGAACAGCAATGTTACATGGTAGTGAGACCTGGGCGCTGAAGGTGGAAGACTTACGTAGATTAGAAAGAAACGAAGCCTACATGCTCCAATGGATGTGTAATAGTAATATACGCGAACGGCAGAGCATAAATGAATTGAGAGAGAGACTGAGCATAAGAAGAATCAAATGCTGTGTGCAGGAGAGGCGGTTGCGTTGGTATGGACATGTGATGTGTATGAAGGATGATAGCTGCATAAAAAGGTGCAGAGCACTAGAAGTCATTGGAAACCGCGGAGTGGGGAGACCCAAGAAAACCTGGGATGAGGTGATAAAAGCCGACCTTACCCAATTACACACGACCGTGACCTCTGGCGTCACGCAGTAATACAGAGTACCCGACCTCCCATGGGTACAAGCTGAAGCATATAGACAATATGCCCCCACACCCTCCCACTGCAAAGTGGTCGTGGAAGTGCCACGGCAAAAAAGCACCCAGCCCACACTGTAAAGTTGACGTGTAGGCGCCACGGAAAAAAGCACCCAGCACTCACTGTAAATGAGGTTGGTGTTAGGAAGAGCATCCAGCTGTATAAATCAAACCAAAATCAGTTCCTGTATGAGCAAGGCATGGTCAGCCGACCAGACACTGCCCACAACAGGACAACCCGTCTAACCCATGCTAGCGTGGAAGAACGGACATAAAACGGTGATGATGATGATGATGATATGTTTCCTTGAGCAAGACACTTTATTTCACATTGCTCCAGTTTACTCAGCTGTAGAAATGAGATGATAGGGACTGGGGTCCCTATCATTCCACTGCAAAGTGGTCGTGGAGGTGCCACAGAAAAAAGCATCCAGCCCACACTGTAAAGTGGTCGTGTAGACGCCACAGAAAAAAAGCACCCAGCACTCACTGTAAATGAAGTTGGTGTTAGGAAGGGCATCCAGCTTTAGAAATCAAGCCAGAATCAGCTCCTGTCCCACCCTTGCAAGCAGGGAAAAGCGGACGTAAAATGATGATGATGATAATTATACATATATCATCATCATCATCGTTTAACGTCCATGTTCCACGCTTGCATGGGTTTGGACGGGAGTTTTCCCACTTGAGGCAAGAGTGGTTGTTATTGCTCGCATAGGACTGTCTGGCGGGTTTTCTACAGCTGGATGCCCTTCCTAACACCAACCACATTTACAGTGTGGGGCTGGGAGGTTTTTACCGTGTTGCCTACACGGCCACATTACAGCGTGGACTGTGTGTTTTTTGTCGTGACACCTACACGATCTCATTTGTTTCGGCCTGGATGTTGTGGCACCAACATAACTTTACATTGAAGGGGCGCTGTGGATGGGGTGGGGGTAGTGGGACGGGGGTGTATTTTGTTAGAGATGCCTACTGACTGTAGTAGGTTTTACTTTGTATTTAGGTAAGGCGGGTCTTCTCTATTACTGAGTACCGCCAAATGTCTCGGTCCAGTGACATTGTCTTGGAGAGGTGTAAATGTGTGAGGTTGGAATTTATCAGCTCATCCCAGGTTTTTCTGGGTCTGCCTACTCCGTGGCTACCGTCTATCTTTATTGCCCTGCACTTTGTTATACAGCTGTCGTCTTTCATGCGCATCACGTGACCATACCAACGTAGCCTTCTCTTGAGTAAACAACATCTGATCCCTCTTATTTCTAATTTTTTCCTTAGTTCGTTTATGCTTTGCCGTTCACGTAAATTACTATTACATATATATATATATTTCTATATGGGTGTGTGTGTAAGCAAAAAGTAAACAGAAAACAACACAGCCAATGACACAGTACAATGAAGACTTATGTTAGTTTAATGCTTGATATAGTAGGAACATAGTTTTAACATTTCAGACATTAGTGAAAATAAAAGAAGAAATAGAAAGATAAAGGAGAGTGAGAAAAAAAAAAAAAAATTTTTTTTTTTATTTTGAGAAAAAAACCTGTTTTGGGATATATATATTCCTTTATTTTGGCTGCTTAACCATAATAAAGAATATTTAAACTCTACTTCGAATATATATAAAAAATTATTTTTTTTAAATAAAAATACAAACGAAAGACTCAGAATTCAGAACAGAGTCTTCAGCCATTGAGATGGACTTAAGGCAGTTTCGACCCCTACCAATGGTACTGCTGGTCCACCTGGGGTCACAGCGTCTGACACGAGGCAAAATGCTGTCCATGGTGTAAGAGACAATACAAAACAATAATTTATAGCAATTAAGCTATAACATGTATACATAGAATTTATATATATATATATCATTGTTTAACATCCATTTTCCATGTTAGCATGATATATATGTGTATGTGTGTGTTCATCATCACCATTTTACGTCCATTCTTCCACGCTAGCATGGGTTAGACGGGTTGCCTGTTGTGGGCAATGTCCGGTTGGCTGACCTTGTCTTGCTCATACAGGAACTGATTTTGGCTTGATTTCTACAGCTGGATGCTCTTCCTAACACCAACCTCATTTACTGGGTGCTTTTTTGCCGTGGCACCTCCACGACCACTTTACAGTGGAATGATATGGACCCCAGTCCCTATCATCTCATTTCTACAGCTGAGTAAACTGGAGCAATGTGAAATAAAGTGTCTTACTCAAGGAAACAACACATCACCCGGTCTGAGAATTGAACTCACAACCTTTCGATTGCAAGTCCAATGCTCTAACCACTAAGCCATGCGCCTTGTATATCATATATATATATTATGTATGTATGTGTGTGTGTGTGTGTGTGTGTGTATGTATGTATGTAGGAAAAGGTTCAGGCCCTGACGGCAGAGATCAAGCTGTTTCGACGGCTATTTCTGGACTTGAGTCTAGAAATAGCCGTCGAAACGGCTGGAGCTCTGCCGTCGGGATCTTGAACCTTTTCCTATTACCCACTCTACTACCCAAAGTATCAAGTACTCTGGTGCGTTATGGTCCACCTGGTTCCTTACCACACTTCCTTCAATATATATACAGAGTGCGGACAATATTTGTTCGCAAGATTACTGTCTAGGAAAAAATAACACAGTAGTTTTATTTTTTAAGATTTATTTATCAAACTTGGGTCAGTTGGTCTTCATGACTTGGTCTTTCGACCTCACTCGATAAACCCACCATTGGCTTTGATGACGGCCTCAAGGCGGCCTCGGAACCGGCTACAGGCCTTCATCACTGTCCTCCGACTTAGGCCTCTAAAGGCACTTGTGATCCTGGCCTTCAGATCGTCTTTCGTATTGCAGCTAGATCTGTTGGTGTCTCGTTCCACTGCGCCCCACACAAAAAAGTCGAGGGCGTTGCAGTCAGGCGAGCTGGGAGGCCAGATGTCAGGTGATGTGTGATCGACGAAGTTCTCTGACAGCCAGGCTTGAGTCTTTCGGCTGGTATAGCAGGGTGCTGAGTCTTGCTGCCACACGTACGGCCTACCTGCAGCTACCTGGTCGATCCAGGGCTTTACTACCTCGCTCAGAACGCAGATGTAGCCATCGGTGTTCAGCTTGAGGCCCTCAGGGAAGAAGTGAGGTGGCATGACGTCACCTTGACTGTTGACGACACCTAAGACCAATGTTGTCGCTGGAAACTTTGTCTGCATGACTCTGGGCACGTCTTTGGATGAGACAGCGAACCACCTGTTGATCTGGGAGTTGATCTTCTGATCTTATTTGTCCTCCCGGCGCAGATTCCAAGAAGAACTCCGTGTCTCTTCCACAAATTTGGAGGTTCAAAATTATTCATAATCAATTATTCTGAAAATAAATAATGGACATATAGTCACTGTTTTTATAAAGACAAGAGTGACAACGGAAGTAAAAAAAATTTGCATAAAATTAACAGTTGAAAATTGCGAACAAATATCGTCCACACCCTGTATATATAATTTACATACTATCATTTATATCATCTTCATTTTATGTCCATTTTTCCAAGCTAGCATAGGTTGGACTATATATTAATATTTTTCAACTTTTACATCCAGTTCCAGAATATACATGGATGCAGAATGAAGAATCTATTACTGTTAATTTTTTGCTGCCAGAAGGAACACCAAAAGAATCAATTTACTTAACTCTTCAATCAGAGTACATTGATGTTGGTTTAAAGAATGGTAATCAATTGTTATCAGGACAACTTGATTATCCAATTAATATGCAAGATTCTACATGGACCCTAACAGATAACAGGTAGGGGTTTGTAATTTTACATATGTGTGAGTATCAAAGTATTACACACCTTTATATTTATATAGATGAAGGCTTTTTCTACCTTTATTTCACTAATATATATTAGAAGATTGTAAGTTGCCAGAAATAGTGGAATATCTGAGTAAATGCTGTAATTCATCATCATACGTCTATTTTTCCATGTTTAGACAGGTTGTCATGTTATGAGACAATTCAGGTCAGGTGACCATGTCTTGCTCATAAGCATCTGTATTTTGGTTTGATTGCAACAGATGAATACCCTTCCTAACACCAACCATTTAACAGGGTGGACTGAGTGATTTTTGTCGTATCATCAGTATGACAACCTTTCAATATTAACTGGGTGCTTTTTGTTGTTACTTACAGGGTGGACTAGACACTTTGTCATGTCACCAGTGTAGCCAACTTACAAGTTTTCTTAAATGCTTTGTTCAAATCCTACCAGGCTTAAAATAACTTCTATTCTTCCAATACACTGTTGTCAATTCAATCTTTATTTCTTCATTAAGTAAAATAGACTCCAAAAAACCTAGAGTCAACAATATATTTATTCTCTTATTTCAAAAATGTTTTTTATGAATAAAACAAGAGTGCATGGTTAAACATCAAAAGATTCATTTTCGTTTGTATACTCAGTCTCCTTTCTTTATATTATAGACTGGAAATCTATCTATCGAAGAGAAGTAAATGTATGTGGTCTCTTGTTGTCAAAGGCAATACACGTGGTGAAATGGCTGTATCAGAGGAAAAACTTGCTGAGATACACAATAAATTATCTCATCTAACCTCTGAACAATGGGTCAGTAGTTTTTTTTTCGTATATTAATTTTAGATTTTTTTTTTCTTAATTAACATTAATCAGCTCTATCAGAATATTTTTCCAGAATGTTCAATTTTTTGCATGAAATTCCTTCAATTAAAACATTTTGACCTGCAAAAGTTTAACTTTTTTACTTATAAAACAGAAGCTCTACAGTTGACAAACACAAGATGTCAACCTACTGCTTGAACAATCCACTATTCTTATCTCATCATTAAACAAATCCTTATTATATATTTGAAAGAAAAAAAATCTAGTTCTTTCTTCTCAGCATCCAATGTGAATTCACTATCGTCTTCATTTTCAATTGAATTCATCAATATATCATCATCAGAGTCAGATTCTGACATTAAATCAATGTCTGATAAATTCTGTTCATTTCCAATAAAAGAATCGTATTTCTTTTGTGCTTCAACTAAATCAGTTTCACTAAAACACCATTGTTGATATAAACTATCGTTTTTAAAATGTGTTGCACTCTCTTTAAAAGGGAGCAACACATTTTAAAAGCGACTAATTGCAATGTACTCTTATAGTCAGGAGGACCCTTCAGTCATGTCAAGGCCATAACAACTTCCCTAGTTTGGTGATTTACACGATATATACATCCAGTACACATTGTAAAGTGGTTGGTGATAGCAAGGGCATCCAGCCATAGAAATCTTGCCAGACAATAGGTTGGGGCGAACCTTCGGTTGTGTCAAAGACATGACCTCTCCTGTGCACTCAGTGAAATGTGAGACCATACATACGCGAGACACAGATCCCTGGGAGATCAGTGGTCTATGTGGACCTGTCCAACCCTTGCTTGCAGGAAAAGTGGACATTAAAACGACAATGATGAAAACACTCTGATTGGTTTAAACTAAGTTTCATCCAATCACTGAATATTTTACATCAGAAATGAGCACCCCTCGAACAACTACAAATAAACGACCTATGGCATGCTTCGACTTTCATTGACATTTTAATGTCACGACTACACTCATAGTTAAGAGGCAAGGAGTTAACAGGACTGACAGTCAAGCTTACCCAACAATAAATTGGGGAGGTGATGATGAAGTAGACTGCACAGGTATTCAATGAAGGGTGTTATATATCCAATATAACAATATCCAACTAATTCATCAAAATATTGATTTCACATAATTTTGTATTGATATCATTAATAAAAAAAGTTGTTATTGCCGTATATACTCAAATATAAACCAACCATGTATTAAAAAGTTAAAATAATAAAACTTTGTGGGGATGTTCTCAAGGCAAATGCATAAATAAAACCGTTTCATTGTGAAATAATCACTCAAGATATTTTAGCACCTTGTTTATGTAGAATTTGAAGTGGACGAAAATCAAAATATTACACACCCATTTCTTGGTTTATATTGAAGTATAAATAGTAATTGTAATAATACTTAGAATGAAATAATTTATCTGGACAGTTTTGGGGTTTAATTTTATCGACTCCGTTATTATTTTTGTAGAATCCTGATCCAGATAAACAGAATAAGCCATTCAACAGTCAACAACTGGAAGATTGTGATGCTTATCCTGATACACAGGCCATGTTAGTGCGTATTGATGGTGTCACACATGAAATTACACACCGGGTAATTTCATCTTATCATTTTGTTTCCATGGTGACATGTATTACAGTTTAACTTCAGTATTTCACAAATTCCTTCCATTTGGATCACTTTACCCTTCTTCATATACAAGTCGATACCAGCTCAGTGTTACATATGTAGTCATTTGTTAATTTTGCCAAAGTCCCTTTGTCTGCTAGCCTTCCATTTATATAATGAAACAGTAGAAATTGAGGCAATCACTGCTAGAAAGGAAGACAGATGTTAAATGATAATATTGAAGGCTATAATTATTCCAGCATGAAAATTTGATTTCCTTCTCTCCATTTCAGGCTCATCTGGGAAGTCATCAATGGCTCTTCAGCACATTCACCGATGTTGAGAAAGCTACAGCTGTGTGTTTGCGCCATGATGTTGATGGTTTAGTGTGGCAATTAGGCGATGATGATAGTTTTGACTTGGCTACACCACCATGGCGACATGTAGCAACATTCAATGCTTTTGGTTATGTTCAAGCCTCAAAACAGCAAAAGAAATTTTCACTTTGCCCTCCTGACTTCTCATATGCAATCATCAGTGATTGTTCAAAACATTGCTATATATATCGTCAACCATCGTCAATTTTATCACCAATTAGAAATCGTAAAACTGGACAGGAAGTAACAGCAGTTGCTAAACAGCAAGTACTTTCTTTGGAAACAGCAGAAAACATTATGGGAGTCCAGGCAACCAATAATTATTTTTTTATTTTAACACCATCCAAACTTATTGCTGTTAATATGGAAATACACTAAGCTTCCATGCCATGCGATTTGTTTCAATTGAACTAATACATTACTCTCAAATGTTCTACTACACAGATATCCATGTATGTGTATTAAAACAGAATATATCTAAAGTTGTCTGAGTGAAATATAATTTACCACATTTATCAAAGAATCCATTTATAGCCACAAAATAATACTTTCACGTCAGTTACCATATTTCTAATGGAAGACAACTACCTAATATTTTCAAATAATTGAGAATTTGGAAGGAAGTAGGAATATAACTCATTCCCAAGCTCTAACATTGGAAAATGTTTAGATAGTTCTATAATATAGAACTAGGGGCAGTCTGGTATCAAAAGGGTTAAAAAAAATATTGAAATTTTAAATTAGAGGTTACATTTCTTATTAACTGTGCGTATGTCAGAAGTTCTCTTCCTTGGATATTGAGAATAAATTTTCCTTAATTCTATTTTTGTTATTAGGGTTATTTCAATTAAAAATTATTTTCAGCTGAAGTATGGAAGCCACCCCTGGGAAAATTTTCATGTGTTAAAATCCTAATTTGCCTTTAGACAAGAACTAGTAAGCACTGAGATCTTGGCAGACATACAATTCACTATTCTTTGCTGAATTCAATAAGACTAGAATTGTCACTTTGGCTGCAAAAGACCAATTACTCTACTCATTTCCAAATTAAATGCTAACAGACCTTTTTACATAGGAATTATAATTTTAACCCACCATCTGAAGTATGGTAGCTTGCATTTAACTGTTCATTTTAGGTTGTGTGTAAGCGTTGAAGTTGTGAATTCAATTAATTCCCAGACTGGGCAGAATGTTGTCCTTAAGCAAGACACTATTTCAGAAATGAGTTGTGACATAATTGGTGCCAAGCTGTATCAGCTTTTACCTTTACCTTGGACATTATATAGTGTGTTGTGACGTGACTGATGCCAAGCTGCATTGGCTTTTGCCTTGGATAACATTGGTGGCTGCTGATTTTCCACAATCATGCTTCTTCCTCTCCTACGTGAAAATCCCATTGTCATTCATGACCAAAATGAAAACTACACCTATATATTTTCCTCGAGATCGAGGTATTTTAACATTTTTGTTTGATTCCTGTGTACACTTCACAGCTAATTCTAATATAATTTAGATATTTCAATATTAACCTTTGTTCAGTTGAATCATTGCAAGAGACACAGGCCCAAGAAAAAGTGGAGTGGCATTAATCTCCTTATATACATATGGTCGGGTCAAGTTTTTACCAGCACAAAAACTAAGAGCTGTTAGATGATCTCCATCCACCCCAACTTTGGGTTAAATAGCTTCACCAACCAACAATTGGCCTAACATGGTGAGTAAGGCTACACGAAACAGACTTACTGTTGATAAGGACTAGATTTGTACAATTCCATTGATGATAAACATTTTTTTTTACTTGCTATGTCTGGAGGAAAGGCAGAGCTTTGTTGACAGACTCTACAAGTACTATATCTTCGATGTTCTGCCAATACCAACTATTCATTTCATTTGAGTTTGAGTCCATGCTCAGGCCAAGTCGAAGACTCCACCCTCAGAGTCTGGTGTGGTTGCCAGGTTGGATTCTCTGTTTAATTTTGACATGTGTAGGAGCGAGTTTGAGTCAGTTTGTGCTCGTTGTGTATATCCTGGGAGATGGGGTTCATCTCTAATGGTGCTTAAGTATCTATCCAGCTGCAATTTGAATGATTCCACACTGCATCCTGATAGATTTCTGACATGTACCGGAATGGAGTTGAATAGTTGTGCCCCTCTAACCAACAGACTTGACTCTCGCAGGGTTTTTGTTGATTGGTGGTAGCTGGCAGCGTCTTCCATGGCGCAGTGAGTGGTAGGTTTTGATACCAAAATTTGGCACCTTTTGCTCTATCATTTTCTAAATGTATATAATTCGGTATCGCTCAAATCTTCTTCCTATTGAGTACATCTTCAAGGTTCTGAGTCTTTGCCAATAGTCCAGGTCCCTCGTTTCTGAGAAGTATGAGGTAAAATTTCTTTGGAGCGATTCCATCTTAGATAGTTGGCCCTTTGTTGTTGGTGACCACAACTGAGAACAGTAGTCAATCCTCGGAAGTATCATACTGTTCCAGAGGGTTTTCATTGTTGAGGTATCTCTTGATTTGAAGGTGCGCAAGATCCACCCGCTGTACTGTCTTGCAGTAAGACAGACTGAGTCAAGGTGTTCTCTGAATTTTAGGCTGGTTCCCATGTGGATGCCTAAATCTTTCACACACTGTTTTTCCATTATTTGTTGTCCTGATGGGTTTCTGTAGTTTGTTGTATTTTTCAGATCTTGATCTGTTCCGTAGCGAATTAGTTCAAACTTCTTATCATTGAACAACATGTTGTTTGTTTCCTGCCATTTGTATATGGTGGTTAGGTCCTTTTGTAAGGCCTCTGTATCCACCTCGTCTTTGATTTGTCTCATGACCCTGGTGTCATCAGCAAAGGATGAGACGTTGCTGGTTGTATCTTCATCTATGTCAGAGATGAGGATGAGAAACAGGATCGGGCCCGAGTACTGTACCCTGAGGAACACTGCTGGTCACAGGTGATGGTGTTGAATGGGTTCCATTCACAGTGACTGTTTGAGTTCTATTTGTAAGGAACTCATGTATCCATGTACCAACTTTTCCTCCTACTCCTAGCTTTCGAAGTTTGTGTCCCAGGATGCCATGATCTACCTTGTCAAAGTCGAGGTAAATAACATCCGTGTTGTATCCATTTTCTAGGATTTGGTCATGGTGTGCCAGTAGTTGGGAAAGACATGATCTACCTAACCTGAATCCATGCTGATTGCAATTCATCAGATTGTTGGATTCCAGGAACTCAACCAGTTTTCCACGAACTATTCTTTCGAAGACCTTGATAATGTGTGATGTCAGTGAGATTGGTCGGTAGTTCTTTGGTTTTGATTTGCTGTCCCCTTTATGTATTGGAGTTATGTGTGCTTCTTTATATGTATTTGGTATTTTGCCATTCTCCATAGATTCCTTCCATATCATGTAAAGGGGTTTCAACAATTGTACCTTGCAGTTTTTAAGTATCATGGCATTGAAACCATCAGGCCCCGCAGCCGAGTGCATGGAGAGCTTGTCTATGGCTCTTTCTACGTCTTCTGGGTTGAAATCAATGTCGGATAGGGTAGGTTTAGTATGGTCGATATCCTTGAAGAATTCTCCTGGGTCATGGATCTTCATGGATTTAGATGGCTCACTGAAGACACTTTCATACTGTTGACCCAACATTTCTGCCATTTCAATAGGGCTATTCACTACATCCCCATTTTGTCTCTGGAGAGGTCCTATTGTTGACTTGGTATTCGAGTATTTCTTTTAAAAACTGTAGAAACATTTTGGATTTTTCTTGATGTTTTCTATGGCTCTCTTTTCTGCATTGTTACGTTCTTCATCATAGTGTTGTTTTAGATTGTCTTCTAATCTGTATATTTGGTCAAAGACTTTCTGTAGTTCATGTTTTGATGTCAGCTTAGATGTTTTGTTTCTTAGTCTTGACTTTTTGCGCATCAGGATCTTTCGCTCCCGTGGTACAGGTTTTTTTGTGGATTTGGTTTTCTTAAGAGGAATATTTTTTGCACATATTTCTTCGATCTTGTTTAAGAATTTCTTGTTTATCTGGCCCAGTAAGGTAGAGATCCCAGTCAATGATTTGTAACTGGTTGTTAATAGTTTCCCCAATTTGCCTGGTGATAATCATACCTGCATAGCTTTGGCATGTTCGTTTGTTTAAGAGTTGTGGCATTGGGCTCATTACCAATGTGTAAATGCATTTCAATAATATTGTGGTCTGAAAGGATTGTTGGGGTGGAGTGAAGGTCAAATAGCGTGTCCTCGTTGTTGGTGAAAACCGAGTTGATTGTATTATTATTTCTAGTTGCTTCTGTCATCATTTGTTTGAGGTATAATTTCTCTGTGACTTCCAACAGTTTGGCTGCCTGTATTTGTTCAGCTTTTGCCCCCAGTTTTAGTATGTGTCCATGTGGCCAGATGATGTTAGGGAAGTTGAAGTCACCAAGGAGGATAATGTCTGGCATTGGACTCGCCATGTTTCCCAGAATTTGTTGGAGCTTTGTCAGTGGCTCAGTGAAGGATAATGTTGGGCTGTTTGGCGGTCTGTACATTATTGTTACAACTGTATTAAGTTGGATGATTTTTATGCACAGCAGGTTGCAGTAGGCATTTGATTCATTGACAAGTTCTATGCATGCATAGGTATCATGGATATACATGATAACGCCCCCATGGGATCTGCCTTGTCTATCACATCTGAAGATGTTGAATCCATTGATTGAGATTTCGCTGTTGCGGATGTTTTCGTTGAGATGACTTTCAGTAATTCCAATTATTTTGGAGTTGTTTTCTGTTGCTAATTCTTCCAAGAAAGGGACTTTACACTGTTTTGTTTTCGGATAAAGACCCTGGATATTTGCTGTTATTATGCTTGTTGTACCGGATACATCTGCCCTATTGTTGGCAAGACTGTTGTAGTTGCTGACCGGATATTCGGTCTGCTGGGCTGTCTGTATTTGTTGTGTGCCCTGTAAGTCCAGGTGTCAGCCTTTGTATCAATGTTGCCTGGTTTTGCTGAGTCATCTGTATGGAGTACAGCTGTTGTTGTAGTTGGTAGATTATGCCTAAAAAACAGCTTTCATTCATTACTGTATCGAATTTCTGCGAGTTTGGGTTTGTTACAGCTGATGTGTGCAATTGAGTAGCATGATTTTCATTCACTGTTGAGCCATGTCCTGGTTTCTGCATTTTTGGGAAATGGTTTTCATACCCTGCTGAGCTTGGTCCTGGTGGTGTGGGTTCAGTAGTTTTTATGCGAATTGTACCCTTCCGGTGCATAAATTTGCAATTCTCGTCAAAACATTCTTTTTTTCTCAGCGAATTGCGGCACATCTTTGGGTGAAGGAGTTCACATTCTCAGCCATTTTGGCATCCTTTTTTTCGATCAGTACCGAAGTTGATATATGGTTTGCATGGTTTGAGGTGACTGTACGTGCACCCTTTACCTGAAAGACCATGTTTGCACTTGTTGCTCCTGTAATGGATACATACTGGCCTTTCTTCATTTGAGCGTTTGCTCTGAATCTGTTTCTTTTCGTGGGAAGTTTGGTCTTTTTCTGCAGGATCTCCTGTTTCTTGTTTTGCATGTCATTGTCTTCATTCTTGTCATTTACAAGAGGCACTTGGATGGCCTGCCTGTGTGGCAGGATTTATTTGCCATGTCAGTTTCGCCAATCAATGTCTGTTTAGAACAGCCTGTCTGTGGTAGGGTCCTAGGTTCATTCGTTATTGTGGCCCTTGGTGAACAATAACCGCATAGCCTAGAATATCTGGAATGGTGTGGTTATTTATCTTTTTTAAGTAGCACGCTTCGTGTATTCCTTGTCTACAGATGAAGCATGCCAAAGCTGGTTTTTGGCCAAATGTAATGCAGTACTGTTTGTCAGACATTTTGCAAGTCTCCGGGAGGAAGTTTTCAATCCTTGTTATAATCCAGTTGGTGAGGTTTGATTTTGTGAGCTCAACTTGAACACCATCATTCAAGAAAGCTGCTGCTTTCTTTAACATCGTAAACTTAGTTTGTGAAAATATTTTTGTATATTGCTCCACTTTCCTGTTTGATATCATATTTCAACAAGACACTTTTTATATCTTGATTTTGTGTTGTTGTGATGAGATGATTTTCAATATGTCTGTGGCCAGGCAAGTGTTGCTCTCTGAGCTGGCAGTCCGTGGATTTCCGTTACCCGTCATCGTTTATGTGGGCGGTGGATTATGAATAGCTTGAGATTTAGAATTGTTTGACTTGAATGGAGAGGGGGGAAAGGAGCAGTGGTTGATTTTGTACACTGGCTGAGATAGTAGTAGTAGCAGCAGCAATGGTACTTGAGTTGTTAGTGGAGCTATGGTGGTGGGGATATGGAGGAAGTAAGAGTGGTTGGGATGGGTCACTGGCAAGGTAGAATGGAATGTTTGGCTTTGGCCACTAGGAGTAGTAGGAGGAGGGAGAGAAGATGAAGGGGAAGTAGCAGTAGAAGATGGAAACAATGATGACGATAATGGTGATGGCAGTGGGTCTATTAGTTCTTTTAGCTGCTGATGTGAATGTTGTAGTTGTATCCACTTCAATATATGACCAGTTGCGATATTTAAAGATGTGTTTTTTTGTTACTGTGAACTACTTATTGTTTTTCAGTGTCTTCGATTCGTTGTTGATCACTTAACCAAGTTGTTTGTGCAACAAGAAATATAGATAATAACAGTAAATATAGGTAATGGCAAATAAGGATAGAAATATTCAAAATATTAACTTCTGTGGTGTATATTGAACAGTAGGAGACAATAATACTGGTATATGTTATAATTCTGAGATAATGTAAACTATTGTGTGTTTGTTAATAGGAATATTGTGTACTTACGAATAATTATTATTATCATTATAGTATTATATCTTTCATAATACGTTTTCACGATACAAAAACGTAGCTTTCACTGGAATTAAGGCTTTGTCGTTTTTGAGAAGGAAGAATTTTCAGTTGAGTTTTCAGTTGAAAATTGTAAAGTTGGGTTCATATGTATTCTGTTCCAACAGCTACTTACTGGTCAGAGCGAGCTGAAACACGTCTTGTTAGATGGGAAGTCTACAGCTATCTATTAAAATGTTTAAATTTATCAAAACTCGAACTAAAATCTAATTACATAATTTTAGATTTCGGTGGTTTTAATTTGTTTTATATTAAATTGATAGTTATAATTAAAACACCAGCCTTGTTAGAATGCTGTTTCACTCATTTTGGAAAAACATGTTCCAGATGGTTGACATTCCATGTAAGGACTGGCGGCAGTGTTTAGAATAGGGTCTGAAGTTTGAATACTGCATGAATAATGACAAGTGCCAAGAGACTAGAACTGAAAGCCAAAGACCATTGAAGTAATGGTAAAAGAGCAGCAAATCTGTGGGTCAGATGCTGGAGTGACCAGATTCTGTACTAAACTAGAAAACATTCTTGAAAAGTACAAAAGAGCACTATGACTGCTATAAACATTTGATTTAACAATTCCATGTTTAGATATCATTACAGTTGACAGCTAATCACCAACCAGACTATACATTCAGCTCTGCAGTGATCAGTAATATGTTTAGTGTAACCCTCCCAAAGGTACTCAATTTGGAGGGAAAATAGTTTTTTTGAATGGTACAATGAACCCACCATTCTTGTTGCTAACTATATTGAAAATAATTGTGGAAATGGTAAACATTGTTTATAGATGTGGAATGTGCTAAAACAAAACTGAAAAATGAGAATTGGTAGTGAAATATTAAACACATTTCACATTTGAGCGAATCTATATAATTGTTTTCCTCTGAATTCAACTCTGCCAAACTCGCAGTATGACGCAACACTAAATGTAGGAACAACTACCATGGTCATAGCTATAGACCTTGACAACTACTCTGAGTAATTTACAATTAACAGTATCCAAGAAAATACACATTGTTTACTAATTCTTGTCAGGAAGCCTCATCATATAAAAAGAAATATTGCCTTCATGTATATTTATTCACCATATTAGTTGAACAAGACCTGGGGGGTACAATTCTACAGCCAGACGTCACCTTTTTCTTTAAAGGCAACTATAAATGTATAAATAATTTTACATCTAGAATGTTTTAAAGCAAATAAAAAGAGTAAAATAGTGTCATATATATAGGCTTTATTTTTTCATTTATTTTTCTTTGACTTGAAGACCTAAAAAAGAAAGAAAAAATTGTTTTTTAAATAATTAAACTAATGAGCAAATATAAAAACAAACAAATTTTACACAAATTTCAAAAGCTACGCAAAAGTAGTTGATACACAATTTAAAGAAAAATCTATGTATCTATTGCTTATGCAATACAAAAAAATTCAATCATCCTTAAATTTGAGGAAATATGTTATTTAGAGGTATCAACAGTTCAACAAAATAAAAAGAAATTGTATTTAACACCCACATCACAAATGAAACTATATATCATACTTGGCCCAGATATGTAATAAATAAAACTTTTTATTTGTAATGATAAAAACTGGGGTGGATTTAGTGAAATATGTAACCTTTTTCACCAAGTTGTTGCTTTGAATATAAGTTTTGGTATCTTACTACACACACCAGCATTTTTAGATCTGTTTTTTTCCATGCTTGCAGAAGTTGGATACAAAATAATTTATGTAAATATCTAAATCTACGTATCCAATCCAGAACCTTCTCCATCCTGTTGGAAGAAAGAATCCCTCCCTGGTTGACCTTCACTGCTTCCTGTTTAGTTTTGGTCATGACAGGTGTATAGCTGTACTCACCATGCTTGGCCAATTGCAGGTTGGTGAGGCTATTTAACTAATAGTTCGGGGTGGATGGCCACTGACTCAGGTGTTCATCCACCCTTTTTTACGACTCACTTTTTGTGCTGCTGGGGTTCCACTGATCCTCTTTACCAGACAAGGCCAGTAGCTAGGGAGGGGTGGAAACACTATTAGGGTCAGCAACCAGAAATACTTCTGCATCGGGTGTAGGTACTGATGGAGTGGAGGAAATAAGCTGCAGACATTCTTACATAATAAATAAACATGCTAAAATATCTTCAGCAAAATCACAAGAAATTCTCTTTACTCCTAGGTTAAAAAGTGGAGAGATAAAATCCAAGTCAGTGAAAGCTTTCCATGCATTGTGTCAGTGAAGACACTCAAACAAGAGGTGTCAAAGCTTAATCATCACTCAAGGATCAACAATTGTATTAGTTACCATTTTGGGGGTTTAGTTCAGAGGAATGCCAGAGTTTCATTTTAGATAGATCTGTCCAGAGTTTAAAACTAGATTCTATAGAAGACAGTCATGGCCAGGCAGTGGTATTAACCTAAACATTAGGCTCAGCCAAAGTTTGTCGACCCCGGAAACTGAGTACTGATCTTGATCAGGCAAACAACAACCTGAGACCAAGAAAGTCTACCATTAAAACGTTACCTTAACAGTTCAAATAGTGGCTGATGGAAATATAGTTGGAGTTAAACATAAGATATTGAGAGAAATTACCATCAACTTGACTTCATAATGAAGTTTATAGGTCACAGATACATATAAAGAAAGGTCTAACTGGCCTCTTTCAGGTTGTATCTCATATGGAAGTTTCACATGAATTTTAATACTGGCCCTAGTCCTATCACGAAAAGCCATGTGAAATATGTCTTATCCCAGAACACAATGTCTCAACTAACCCACAATCTTATGATCCGGAATCAAACATCTTAACCCCAAGGTCAATAATATCTACAGTATAAACTTCCCCACAACGGGATGGCTAAGTTGAGTCCAACAGCTTTATTAGAAAGATATCTTTTGATTTAAGTGGATAAAGCAGCATTAGATAAGATGTTAATTCAATAAAAATTGAAGTAAAAACCCTATTTCTAAATAAAGAACATCCCTTACAGTGACTAACTCAGAAAAAATGCCATTGTTCATATTTGTGTACCAAAAGAATTGTTTCAATTTATCAAATATATTAAAATCTACTCCCAGATTAAAAAGTGGAGAGATAAAATCCAAGTCAGTGAAAGCTTTCCGTGCATTGTGTCAGTGAAGACACTCAAACAAGAGGTGTCAAAGCTTAATCATCACTCAAGGATCAACAATTGTATTAGTTACCATTTTTGGGGTTTAGTTCAGAAGGAAATGCAGGGTTTACCAGGGTTTAAATATAGAGAAAGGAGAGCTGTCCAGAGTTTGAAATATTATAGATTCTATAGAAAACAGTCATGGCCAGGCAGTGGTATTAACCCAAGCCAACATGGGCTCGACCCAAGTTTGTCAACCTCCTCATTGTTGATCTTGGAAACTAATCACTTGAGGTTTCATTAAGTAAAGAGGTTTTTTGAGAGTTTTACAGCTCACACGCATACACTGCATTTCACAGGAATATTAATAAAATAGTGTCCTCTCACAAAAAGCCATGTGAAATATGTCTTATCTCAGAACACAATGTCTCAACTGACTCACAATCTTATGATCCGGAATCAAACATCTTAACCCCAAGGTCAATAATATCTACAGTATAAACTTCCCCACAACAGGATGGCTAAGTTGAGTCCAACAGCTTTATTAGAAAGATATCTTTTGATTTAAGTGGATAAAGCAACATTAGATAAGATGTTAACTCAATAAAAATTGAAGTAAAAACCCTATTTCTAAATAAAGAACATCCCTTACAGTGACTAACTCAGAAAAAATGCCATTGTTCATATTTGTGTACCAAAAGAATTGTTTCAATTTATCAAATATATTAAAATTTACTCCCAGATTAAAAAGTGGAGAGATAAAATCCAAGTCAGTGAAAGCTTTCCGTGCATTGTGTCAGTGAAGACACTCAAACAAGAGGTGTCAAAGCTTAATCATCACTCAAGGATCAACAATTGTATTAGTTACCATTTTTGGGGTTTAGTTCAGAAGGAAATGCAGGGTTTACCAGGGTTTAAATATAGAGAAAGGAGAGCTGTCCAGAGTTTGAAATATTATAGATTCTATAGAAAACAGTCATGGCCAGGCAGTGGTATTAACCCAAGCCAACATGGGCTCGACCCAAGTTTGTCAACCTCCTCATTGTTGATCTTGGAAACTAATCACTTGAGGTTTCATTAAGTAAAGAGGTTTTTTGAGAATTTTACAGCTCACACGCATACACTGCATTTCACAGGAATATTAATAAAATAGTGTCCTCTCACAAAAAGCCATGTGAAATATGTCTTATCTCAGAACACAATGTCTCAACTGACTCACAATCTTATGATCCGGAATCAAACATCTTAACCCCAAGGTCAATAATATCTACAGTATAAACTTCCCCACAATGGGATGGCTAAGTTGAGTCCAACAGCTTTATTAGAAAGATATCTTTTGATTTAAGTGGATAAAGCAGCATTAGATAAGATGTTAACTCAATAAAAATTGAAGTAAAAACCCTATTTCTAAATAAAGAACATCCCTTACAGTGACTAACTCAGAAAAAATGCCATTGTTCATATTTGTGTACCAAAAGAATTGTTTCAATTTATCAAATATATTAAAATGGAGAGATAAAATCCAAGTCAGTGAAAGCTTTCCGTGCATTGTGTCAGTGAAGACACTCAAACAAGAGGTGTCAAAGCTTAATCATCACTCAAGGATCAACAATTGTATTAGTTACCATTTTGGGGGTTTAGTTCAGAGGAATGCCAGAGTTTCATTTTAGGTAGATCTGTCCAGAGTTTAAAACTAGATTCTATAGAAGACAGTCATGGCCAGGCAGTGGTATTAACCTAAACATTAGGCTCAGCCAAAGTTTGTCGACCCCGGAAACTGAGTACTGATCTTGATCAGGCAAACAACAACCTGAGACCAAGAAAGTCTACCATTAAAACGTTACCTTAACAGTTCAAATAGTGGCTGATGGAAATATAGTTGGAATTAAACATAAGATATTGAGAGAAATTACCATCGACTTGACTTCATAATGAAGTTTATAGGTCACAGATACATATAAAGAAAGGTCTAACTGGCCTCTTTCAGGTTGTATCTCATATGGAAGTTTCACATGAATTTTAATACTGGCCCTAGTCCTATCACAAAAAGCCATGTGAAATATGTTTTATCCCAGAACACAATGTCTCAACTGACCCACAATCTTATGATCTGGAATCAAACATCTTAACCCCAAGGTCAATAATATCTACAGTATAAACTTCCCCACAATGGGATGGCTAAGTTGAGTCCAACAGCTTTATTAGAAAGATATGGAGGCACATGGCTTAGTGGTTAGAGCATTGGCCTTGCAATCGAAAGGTTGTGAGTTCAATTCTCAGACCGGGTGATGTGTTGTTTCCTTGAGCAAGACACTTTATTTCACATTGCTCCAGTTTACTCAGCTGTAGAAATGAGATGGTGGAGGTGCCACGGCAAAAAAGCACTCAGCACTCACTGTAAATGAGGTTGGTGTTAGGAAGGGCATCCAGCTGTAGAAATCAAGCCAGAATCAGTTCCTGTCCCACCCTTGCAAGCAGGGAAAAGCGGACATTAAATGATGATGATGATGATGATATCTTTTGATTTAAATGGATAAAGCAGCATTAGGTAAGATGCTAACTCAAATAAAAAACCCTATTTCTAAATAAAGAACATCCCTTACAGTGACTAACTAAAAAAAAATACCAATGTTTATAGTTGTGTACCAAAAGAATTGTTTCCATTTATCAAATATATTAAATCTACTCCCAGATTAAAAAGTGGAGAGATAAAATCCAAGTCAGTGAAAGCTTTCCGTGCATTGTGTCAGTGAAGACACTCAAACAAGAGGTGTCAAAGCTTAATCATCACTCAAGGATAACAATTGCATTAGTTACTATTTTATGGGTTTAGTTCAGAAGTTATAGAAAGTGGTAGCCTCCATCCTATACTATTTTAGGGTTTAGTTTAGTGGTTATAGGACGTAACCTCTCTCAGTCTCCATAAACTTTGCAGTATTTCCCAGGCCAGTGGAGGAGGTCATCTTCATCAATCAAGGAGCAACTAATTATATTAATTATCAACATTCTATATAAAACTGTTCTATATTTTTGAGATGAGGAATTATTTACATATATATATTGTACGGATAGGTGTCCTCATCTTGTTTTGTTGTTAACACGTTGCGGCTGATGTACACTCCAGCCTTCTTCAGGTGTCCTAGTGATGTTATTATTAACGTTTGTTCAGGTCACTGCCTAGAATCTTGAGGTTAGCAGCCCGCTTTTTAACCACTTTTTTTTTTTTATAGGGCTTAGAAACTGATATTTTTAGGAAGGATTGAAAAATATCAGTTTATAAGCCCTAAAAAAAAAAAAAAGTGGTTAAAAAGCGGGCTAACCTCAAGATTCCGAGTATAATTCTAGGCAATGACCTGAACAAACGTTAATAACATCATTAGGACACCTAATGAAGGCTGGAGAGTACATCAGCCGAAACGTTAACAGCAAAACAAGATGAGGACACCTATCCGTCCAATATATATAATTCTATATAAACCTGAATATTCAATTTATTATCAGAAAACTAGACCCTATAACATCAAATACATGAGCCCTTATCATAGCTACTTGCCTGTACTGAAGTGTTCAAATACACACAAGCCCTTATAGTAACCTGTCAGTACCAATAAAATCTTATATGAATCTACCTGTTTATCTAGATATTTTAATAAGCCCCTCCAAAATAGATTAAATTACAACACAACAGAAACGAGTCCAATATATATGGATCGGCAGTATCGGTAGAGGGTTGGACGCCGTGCTTTGCAACAAAGAGTTATGGATCTTTATGGTCTGAGTTCAAATCCCGCCAAGGTTAACTTTGCCTTTCATCCTTATGGGGGCGATGAAATAAAGTACCAGTAATACACTGTGATATTGCTGGCCTTGTGCCAAAAGTAGAAACAATTATTAGTCATATCAAGAAAAGGAAAGATACAAAATATTATATATTTCTGTAAACAGCAGAGTAAACCTAGTTGTACAGATTAAAGCATCTGTTGCTCTCTATTTAAATTTCCCCACAGGTAATGTAAACTCAATTTGGTAGTTATATTTTAAATTTAATTTAAAATTTAATACAATTAATCTGATAGTTATATGACACCTTGTTTCCAGAATATATTTTATTTTTTTTACATGAAATATATAGATATATTAATATTAATCCTTGGTAAATTAGGCAATCTATTTTTTCTTGTAAACAAATTCTCTATGCACTCTTTCTCTACATTTGCCATAGTTGAGAAAATTTGGTGATGTACCTCTGTAAATGGAATCTGTAATCACATCACCATGTTCCAATGTTATAGTTAGTAACCACTCATGTTAATGAAAGTATGTTAATAAAGCCTGTATCAGTTAAAAATTGTGATCAAAATTCAGTCATGGGGAGCATGGAAAATACATCATATAGGTTTTAAACTGGTTTATATATAACACTAACATTTTAGATTAATTTTCACCATAAATCATGGCAGCTGATTATAACATGACCATTAAACAAACACATTAATTAGAAAACAGTTAAACAATACTACAAACCTGGTGGTAAAGATTGCTTTAATTTGTCAGCCTTTTCTCTATCATGTATAACAAGTGTATACAAGAAACGGCTACAACGAACCTTGAATTTGACATTATCGCGGTTCTTCTTAATTTTTACAGCTGGAAAGAGATAACGTTTGAGAAAATTTAATTTACAATTTCTAAACATTATTATAAAGAAATTAAAACAAACACTGACAGAAAATGTATGCAAAGCATTCATATCAATAATGTATAATTCAGCACTTATAATTTTCACCCCCAGAGGCTGTTAACTTATGAACTTGTATCAGTGGTAAGTTCTGATCACAGTCTCTGTAAAAGAAACTAACGTAATACATGCAACATCATGTACAAGTTCATAAAGTCCTAAAGAAAGGCTAATTGTAACTTCAGTAATGTAATCACAATAAATCGACTATAGAATGACCATATAGACATTCTTTGTAAAATTTCTCCAGAAATAAAGGAAAAAAGCTTATCAGATTGAAGAAAACAAACTTTCCATTGCTGATACTATCTACTGGACATGGAATTTCAACTCAGAATACACATAGCTGGATCAGACACCACAAAACTCCTTTTCCGCCATTTTAACCATAACACCAATCCACTGCTCCTGAACTAGCACTATTATTTATTAAATCCCGCCATGGTTAACTTTGCCTTTCATCCTTATGGGGTCGGTAAAATAAAGCACCAGTAATGCACTGGGATAATTGTTGGCCTTGTGTCAGAAGTAGAAACAATTACTCTTTACCCCAAAAAAGATGAAAGACAAAGTTGAACTGGGCGAACTCAGAGCAGAGAACCAGAAGAAATACCAATACAGTGAATCTTCGCTTATCCGGACACAGTCAAAACCAAACAGTTAGAAAAAGATCCGGATAATCATCATCATCGTTTAATGTTCATCTACGCTAGCATGGGTTAGACAGGAGTTGTCCCACTTGAGGCAATGTTGGTATAGGACTATCTAGCAGGCTTTCTAAGGCTGGATGCCCTTCCTAACACCAACCACATTTACAGTGTGGAACTGGGAACTTTTTACCGTGTTACCTACACGGTTAAGTGAATTCTAAAATCCCATTGTTACATAATGCTCGTGGTTTCTAATGTTTTGGCTTCATTTAGTCAAAATAAAAGACAAATGCTAAGTACAGAAAGTTTATTAGAATAACAAAAGAACAGCTAGAATTTATAAGAAAATTAATTAAACAAACATAAGAATTAAACAAACAAAAACTTGGTAAAACTGAATTGAATCAAACCATAAAAAGTTATAAATAGAAGATTGTTTTCACGCTGAAGCTCGTCGTTCCGCTACCATTTCCCGCCAACGTAAACATGTCGCAGTGCTAACCGGATCCGCCAGTCCCTCACACCTCAAATATGTTAAAAATTGGTCTATATGATGATGTGCTTCCGCATGCGTCACGGGGCGTTTCTCGACTAAAACTTCCTCTTCTTCGTCATCCCCCTTTCGACTTTTCCGACGTCATCGAAACGTTAATACCCTAACCCGTCATTCTCAAAGCATTCGATGAAATCTTCAATGTACAATGCCTGGTCTAATTGCTCGTAGTCTGACGTTTTCAGGCATTTCTCTTTCTTTTCCACTCCCTTCAAACCAATTTGGAATTTTTCAGATACAAATCCGCGCAGCTTGGCTTCCGACCGTTTGATATCCGATATTGTAGACGTCCCGACATTGTATCTTTTCGCGAGTTCATTTGGCGTAGTTGTTTTCTTTTTCAATGCATCATATAGAGAGCTTATCCGCGATAGTCAAAACAACTCACTTTCGTTTTTCTCCAGCCATTGTTTAACTGAGAGCCAAGTTAGTTTTCTTAGCTTTTAAACAGTCAATCAAATAAAAGAAATCAATACACGCCACGTGTTACGGCTAGGCACAAGTTGCCAACCGGCACTAGGCGCGTTTTCTATAAACTTCATAAACCCTCAGATAAACATAAACCTTCAAATACACACAGTTTGTAGTATAGAAATAGCCGTGTGGTAAATCGAATTTCGGAAAAGCGATATCCAGATAAGCGAAGATGCACTGTAAACCATGTAAACATTACCCATTAATTCCTGCCGACACATTCAACATATTTTGATAGCTATACAATTTATAAATCCTAAACAGAATGATTTAGAAAATATTTGAATGTAAGACTTACATTTGGCATCTTTTCTTCTCGCAGTCAACAAAAATTCTTTTATTTCAGATATTTGCCGTGGCTGTAACAAAAATAGAGAGATTATTTAAAAAATTCAATGAAGATGTTTTAGATTAAAATTACAAAGGCAGAGTTTATCATTTCCCATTTGGGGAAACAAATCTATCTTTCCCTTCAGTAAATTAGGCAATAGCAGGATTTTTTAAGGAAATATTTTACGAATAAGCTATGTAGACTGAAAACCCTAATGGGACACAACACACATCACTATAGCGTTTCACCAGCCCCTCCATTCTGTTATTTATGTGGAGATGTGTATATGTAACTAATGCGTAACGTACGTTACGAATGGACGACGAAATGATTTTAACTTGTTTTTTAACAATTGATGGTGGGAAAAGATTTCAAATTTTCTTAACTCTGGCCACAACTCAAGTGTCTGACTCTCTTACCGGCTACATAGCCTCTTCCAATACTTTATGGCCCAAAATGCTCTTCCTGGCCCCAACTCTTTCAGGCACACCATATGATGGGGAGGTGGGAGACGTGTATATTCTAAAAGCTGGTAAACACATTTTGGTGAATTGGTTTTCTGAAAACATTTTTTTTTTGTCAATTGATATACAAAATGCTTTTAAAAGGTCAAACTTTTTGCATTTTACTGCAAAAACAGCTTTCAGATTTACATATATTTGTATTAATTAGAATGTCTTATCCACCCAAAAGTTGTAGTTAGCAGTTAGCTATGAACTTGTATCAGTGGTAAGTTCTGATCACAGTCTCTGTAAAAGAAACTAACGTAATACATGCAACATCATGTACAAGTTCATAAAGTCCTGCTAAAGGCTACGTAATTGTAACTTCAGTGATGTTATCACAATAAACATGACTATACATATATATCTTTTCTTCTCGCAGTCAACAAAAATTCATTTCAGATAATGTAACAAAATGAACCACTACTCAAATGGGTCAATCTGCATCTCAATATTGAGTGCACTGTCTATCCATCAACACCCTTACAATCATAAAAATCTTGCCGATGAACAGGTTAGGAGGATTCTTCAGTTTGTCAAGACAATCTGCACTCGGTCTGGAACGCTTCAGTACTGACTTGGTCTGAGTATACAGCCCCGTCCAACCCTTGTCAGTAGGTAAAGCGGACGTTAAATGATTATGATGTAACATGAATTCAAGACATTACGAAGTGTAGTGTAATATTTTCTGTTTAAAAAGTCAATTTGGGCCAATATTTGATCAGCACCAGAATCATAACAAATCAAACTACTATTATGAAACAGTAAATCCACGAGATAAATGAAAAATGTGTATGAATCAGTTCTAGTCGAAGTTAATGGATGACGAAGACACATGAAGAAGGTAAGAAATTAGTAAATGTTGGTCACGGGATAAATTGAAGTATGACAAAGACGATGTGGTCCCAACAAAACCAAATGCCATAATGAAATATAAATTAGCAATAAAGTCACTGCTTTAAAAGTTTGTGCTGTTAACTCTTCTTAGCTTTATCTGTACAATGTAAATGAAAGAGTGTTTAATCTTTCTAACATTTAATCACTGTAATAAGCTCGTTGTCACTAGATCAATCACCAAGGAAAATAAGGTATTTATACCCTTCAACCTCTTTCATAAAAGAGCACTAGAGCAAGATTCGGAAATTGCACATTTAAGCTATTTTATCCCTTTTTAAAGAATTTCCATTGTAAAAAAAAAATATTCAGTTTTCGTTAAAATGTAAGCAGGAAAAGAAAACTCCACGTGACGGATCATGTAAAACAAAGTTTAACGGGTTAAATGTGTATGAGAAATTGTTTGTGTAAATAATTGTCTATAATCTATCCTAATGTGAAATTTGTGATGTTAATACTCCTTACAACACGTGCTTTACTCGTTTTCAGAGCTCGTGTACAAATTATATCGCTTTAGAGAAACAGATCGTTTAAAAATTACATGAAAAGACAGCAGAAAAAATTAGGGCGATATCCAATTTTAGTGGACTAAATGCTGCTTACTTCAATGTATGAGGCTATTGCAACAAATTTACATTCCCCTTTTTTTAGCCGTTAAAAGAAATATAGATTTATTTATTGTTTTTTTTGCGATTTATTTGCCACTGGGGCATAGATTTCTTTATTTGCCACGTTTTTGTTTTTTTTTGCCGATCTGTGGGGATAAGTCGCCGGCCAACAAATGGTCCTCTTCTTCCGATACCACTTCGAAAGAAGGATCAAGGTGGAGAGAAAGGCACTCAGTCCCAGCCAATTCCATGAAAGATGGGTGAAAGTAGCAATAATGGCCCGTGTAAGCGGGCCATCTCTCTATATCGGCTTGTACAGGTAAGAGAAGGGAGCACCCCCCTCTCTCTGTGCTCCCTGGCAGAAAAGTCGCACACTTTCTACGGGGGTGTGTGTAAAGGCTGCCTCTCTATTGAGGACTTAATTTTTTATATTCCTTTTTAATCACTCGTTAAATGTTTGTACTTGATTTTTGTAAAAACTTCCCCCGTGGCAAATAAAGAAATCTATGCCCCAGTGGCAAATAAATCGCAAAAAAAAACAAAACAATAAATAAATCTATATTTCTTTTAACGGCTAAAAAAAGGGGAATGTAAATTTGTTGGAATAGCCTCATACATTGAAGTAAACAGCAATTACAGCACGTAAGCAGCATTTAGTCCACTAAAATTGGATATCGCCAAAATCAGTTATAAATAAAGGCTTAACTGTAACTCAGTTTTATATTCCGTTAACAGAAGTAAAAATAAGAGAAAATTCTGTTCGTGGCCTACCAAAGTTTCCTCTTACGGTTTGACTAACTTTATACTAAATTGATAGGAACAAACGAGAGTATATAGTCATATCCTAATAGTGAACATTTCCATCGTCATATACTTAATGTGTATATAACAAAATTGCGTTTCTAATTTGTCAACTTTAAAAATAATCTCAAACACTTTTTTGTTTTCAATCTTCCAAAAGGTTTTTCTTCTGCGATCATATTCGTATTTTGTTAATCTAATTATATCGTGTATAATGTGTACAATATATATCATTCAAGTCGACATATTTAAATAAAATTTAGTCAATAAACGAAAAATTAACAGTACTCACCATTCTGAAGATTTAAACCTGAAAAATTAAAATAAATTTTAAATTCATTTCAAAAATATATTTTGATAATTACACTATTTTTCGTTGTATACTTTTTCCTTAACTTGAAAGAAGGTATTTTTGCATGGGATCGAGATGTCTTCACATCTAAGATTTTATCATCGATTAAGCAAAAGATATTTTTAAAAAATGGAATGTATTTAGGCCCACATGAAATAAATATTTGATATATAATGAAAAAATTGAAGCATTTCAATTTAATATTTGTATTTAATTGATTTTAAGATACAAAAAGAAAAACTATAAAAACAGTGCTGGACAGATGTTACAAAATTCATTCCATGATTAAATTAAATAGAACAAAAACAACAAAAGAAATAATTTTCATAATCTTCATACTTATACTAATCTAAATTGTTAAAAATTAATATATTATGATATTATAAATTTAGGAGATGACGATGGATTTTAAAGACAAACTTACAGAACAGCTTAATGGCTGCTTAAGCGTGTTTCGTAAAGGGAGATAATTATTTTCAACCGGAAATAGTCAGTGTAGACGGAAGCACGCCTTCTCAAGCATCATGGTACAATTTACAGTTTAACTATGGAAGGAAATAAGGAGAAGTTCAAGAGTTATGCTTAACTATGGAACTGAAAACAATAATTGAAATCTTAAACATAATGAAACAATGTTATAAAAATCTATAAATTAATGCATCAAAATAGAAATAACATAAAACGTGGAATTTCCACAGGTCCCGATAGATTATAGTTTTTATAAGACAATTGATTAACTATGGAACTAAATCAATGACATAATCTATTGTATAGAAAATATTTATATTGCTATAAGGGGTCTGAAACATGTGGCCAGCAAACTATTTTTCTATGGCCCACAGCAGAACAATTTTCATTACTAATATTTTCCTAAAATTTGGTAATTTATCACGCATGTATTTTAAGGAAAATTTCTTCACCTACATTTTGTACTAATTCACATATCCCACTTACTATCATATACACATTCATTTTGATGAAAAGAATTAATGAATATATAGCACCTTATCAGCTGTATTGTAGATTAGCAAGTATAATTAGTAGTAATCATGCTCTACACCCCATCTCACTTTTGACCTGCTGTGCCTCTTACCCAGGGTGTAATGGTCCTTTTGAGAACCCTGGTCTATTCTTCATCCTCATCGTTTTGAGACTAGACAAGTCAAGTGACCATGTCTTGCTTATACATTCTATTTTTGGCCAGCGCTGCCGAAGTCGGTACGTTCGTACAAATTTGGTACTATTTGTGCTTAATTTAACTTTTCTGTACGTCTGTTACCAAGTCCTGATTTTTTGGTACTTTTTAGAGATTGTACTTGCTTTGCGAATTTGGCTTAATTGATATTCTAAAATCAATTAAGTTACCATCAATGAGTTACCATTTATCAGCTATAACGACTTCTACATCGAAAAGCTATCCATTGATTCTATTTGCCCATCAGATCTCACTTGACATCAATAACTCTTCTGCATATTAAAATAATAATGATAATAATGAAATTATTGTGTACAGTGCTCAGGTACACTACAACTCGACATAGACCACATCTCCACCGGATAAATTATTAAAATATAAAATAGAATAATATACAAATGTCAGGGAACTGATTAATGTATGAGTCATGATATACATGTGTGCGTGTGTATGGAGGGGGAATATTAAGTGTAGTGTTGGCGAATCTCAGGAAGCATGGAGGTTTTAAAGGATGCAGTGTCTCGACAGCTAATAACTGATGCAGGTAGTTTGTTCCATGCTTCAGCAACTCTGAGCGTGAAAAAATGTTTCCGAAAGTCATGGGAGCTGCGCTGTTTTCTGACTTTGTGGGCATGCCCACATGTGTTAGACACATGGAAATCAAAAAAGTACTCAGGGTTGTTTGTTGGAAAGATGGTTAATAATTTTATGGGTGTTTACCAAGTCAGTTGCCAAACGCTGGAGCTTCAATGTATCCATGCCCAGGGAAGCAAGGCATTCAGAGAATGGTAGCTAACCATCTTCTGTATTATCCTGGTAGCCAATAATAACGCACTATTTGCTCACAATCGATCAGTAGACATTTTATTTGAATAGATTCCACTGACAGTACACACGGACATTTAAATATAGATGGATGAAGACAAATTCTTGAAAGACAACCATAACAGTTCAGTCTAAGCAATTGTATCACAGCGTGCTGTGCTTTGATGATGTCATCTTTCGATATCTGAACTGCTTTGCTTTTTTAAGAAATATTTTGAACCCATCATGAGTGTAAAAAAAGTGAATATAGAATATCATGTTGATAGTGATGAAAATGACACTGTTCAGAAGAAAAAACTGAAATCCTCTTTTTATGAAAGAAAAGTTCCATCAAAATTATTAAATAAGAAATTTTCATCATGGTAGGAATTGAGTAAAAAGAATGCAAGTAAAGGCTGCTGTAAATTGTACAATTGTTAGCTTGTCAAATAGTAAGGCATGAAGAGACAGAAAAACACCAAAAGTAGCAAAAGAAATAGTGATGGTGACAGATTTCATAAAGCCTGCTCAATGTTATGCTCACTTAAAGAAAATAGCATTAACTAAGCTGAACCTGTGCAGATTTATTGTTGAGCACAACCTATCCATTGTTACTTTGGATCATTTGCCTGGCTTTATTGCCAACATATGTTCTGATTAAAACATCACCAAAGATATCAAGTGAGCAAGAACTAAAGGAACTTGCAATTTTTCTAATGTGATCGGCCCCCCCCCCATACTTTCAATGATTTATTGTATAAGATACATTCAGCAAAGTTCTTCCTTATTGTAGATGAAACAATAGATATTTCTACCAATAAGCAACTTGTTCTAGTAGCTTTAGAACCCAGTCCATCTTGTAAGGTGGTTGTGCTGGTGACACAAGAAAAAAGCACCTGGTGTTCCTGTCTGGTGACATGACAAAAAGCACCCAGTCAACCTTGTAAGATGGTTGATGTTAGGAAAAGCATCCATCAATAAAAATCAAGCCAAAATTCAAATCCATATGAGCAAGACTTGGTCACCTTACCTGAATCATCCCATAACATAACAACCTGTCTAACCCATACAAGCAAGGAAAGATAAACATTAAACAGTGATGAGGAAGATGATAATAATGATATGTAAATGTGTCTATGTGTAGGATTATGACTACATCATTTAAAATCATATGGTGTTTGTTTGTCATGTAACTTAGTGGTTCAACAACAAAAATAGAAACAGTGACTTTGATATAATTTACTAAACAGTTGAAGGCAATCAAACGACTGAAACCTGTAAAAAAAAATAATGCACCACCTCCTCCCTCTCGTCAGATTTGATGTTAAAAATGAAGGATATATATAAATCCTCAGATTAAGCAGGGGGCGGGGGTTCAATTGTATGTCATTCTTGAGTTTCTTAACTTTTTCATTAGCAAACCAGCCATATGCAACATAAAATAACTACTTATAACATTTTCACCAACCACTGAAACTCAATTTCTGAAAAATATTTAACCTAATTAAATGTTTGTATGATATAATGTAATTATGCACCGTATCTATTTCCATTTTAAAATGGTATCATAAAGCAAATTGGTTTGAATAAGTGAGATATATTGTATATCAAGTATATATTCTGAACTATTTTATTATGCCAGTGACCTCACTAAAGGTATTTATCAGATGCATGTCACTCATCAACCAGGTCTTTTTATATTTTATTATTTCAGTGATTGCCCTAAAGATATTTACCAGACACATACATACCACTCAGAAATCAGGTAAGGCAGATTTTATACTGCATATTGTTATATTAAATGAATGAAGATGGATAAAAAGCATAAATATGAGGAAAAAAGGTGAAAAACAAGGGTAATTAGGAGCTCCTGTTGTATCACCAGCATGACCACTTTACAGAGTGCACTAAAAGCTTTTTGCTATTTCGGAAGAACATGTCCAGCTTTCCATGCTTGAATGCATTGGTTAGACACGAGAGGTGTATGGACGGGGTGGGTTGGGGTGGGGTGGGGGGTGGGGGGGTGGGGGGAATCGTACATGCGAGTGTCCTCAATATGTTTGTTTCATGTCATGCACATGGGAAGGTGATTCTTCTGTGGTACTGCATATTGCCAGAGATCTTGATCCTATGTCATCTCCTTTGAGAGGTTTAATTGTGCAATTACATTAAATAGATTTAAGTATTATGAAATATTATCGATTTTGATTGGTATGTCAATCTCATCAAATATTTTTAAAGTTTGTTCTCTTATTCTGTGGGTAGTTAGAACATATGTAAATTTTCTCTTAAAATCTCTTCTTATATATATTTTCTTTATGAAGGTGGGATGGTGAGATGGAAGTCAGTTCAACAGGCTAGAATTCAATTGATTTACTAGAAAATTCTATTGATTTAAATAGAAAGTTCCTTTTCTATTCAGAATAAAGGCCCAGATAGCATTTTGTTGTTCTGTGGTGTGTGTGTGTGCATGTATTTAAGTGGGGTTCCATTGTGTTAAGATTTCAAGTTTATTTTTAGGGTTTGCAGATAAAACCAAGAATGAAAGAATAAAGAGAAGTGAATAGAAATACCACTAAAGTTTGGAATGTAAATAGAAATAGAAGCATCGCTGTAATATTTTGACGACATAATATAGTCTAATAATAGGGCATATAAACTTACTGGACAGGAAAAGATGAGTATCAGCACGTGATTCGAACCCACACATCTTGTTTGCCGGACGAATATGCTACCATTACGCCAATGAACCTATCCAGCAGCTTTTTCCATTATTTTTAGTGTTCCCATCTATAAACCATTATTTATTACCTAATGGAGGACAATTACATATTTAATTGCGGTTTATATTTTTTAATGAATTATTTTTTTTTTAATCTATTCTCTATTGTTGAGTGAAAAAGTCTGAGCTTTCTAGATTGGGAAAATGTTGAAGTTGGGTAAGTCCATTCCTGCACATGTTGTAATGTGACTACTTATTAAGGTGATTTGTCTCATGTTTTCATCACAGATTTGTTGGTGGTGTATGGTCATTCTTTAGCATAACGATACTCCTGTTTGTCCTATGTAATTTTTGCAAACATCACAGCATGTAATCACATAGATTAGGTTCTCCAAGCTGCAGATGAAATTTTCTTTTATCCTGAAAATTTGTACATACTTAAATTTGAATTCTGGTCCTCCAGTTAGGTATTAGCAAGTACCCTAGTTTGTTCTTCTGCATTTGGTAACAGTGGGTTTAGGAATTTGTTTGTGGATTTGGGCCCCAGTAAGTATCTTTTTATAATTTGTTGTGTTTCAAAAAATTTTTTCTTTATAGAATATAGAAATATTGTTCTGGTGAGACTAGGAGATAAAACCAAAAAGCCCAGCATCTATCTTGCCAGGAGGCCTCACAGATGGGTGGACCTGGAGTATTTGCTCTGTGTGTCCTGCTATAACTCGAGCCCAAAGTATATATAGGTTTTTATAATTATTATATATGTGTGTATATATAGGATAAATAATAAAGATTTGAAAAAAGCACTTAATGTATTTTTATTTTATATACATGCTTGGTGTATAATACACAAAAGGTCTGGAATTTCTTCTCTAATTTTGCCACAGATTTAGCTATGAGGACTAGATCATCAGAATATAGAAATCCCCACGAGTAATCAGTTTACACTTATTTTAAAATGATAGTTTGATCAATTTATGTAAGCATATATCTAATTGGAAAACTTTGAACTGAGAAAGGAAGATAGAAAGATACATAAATCAGAGAAGAATATGTAAAGAATAATTCTGAGATATTAACACAAAAAGAAGCATTTATATTTTTATAGCTATGAATGTGGGTTGTGGATTTGTCAGTTCCAATAAGTGTTGCAGTTGTTTGTACAATGGAACAGCCTGCTCAGAAAATTAACATGCAAGTAACTGACTTTTGGACCCTTAACATAGTTGTCAGGGAGATTCAGCACGACACAGTGAGTGATAAAGCTGGCTCCTTTAAATTACAGGTACAACTCATTTTTGTCAGTTCAGTGGACTAAAGCAATGTAAAATAAGTATCTTACGAAAGAACACAACACACCACAGGAAATTGAACTTATGAACTTCTGATTGTGAGCTGAACACACTGCAGCTGGGACCATATGTTGTCCACATCTTGTACCAGCTACTGTCCACATCTTGTACTACCTGCTGTCCACATATTGTACCATCTGTTGTCCACATATTGTACCATCTGTTGTGCACATCTTGCACCATCTATTGTCCACATATTGTACCGTCTGTTGTGCACGTCTTGCACCATCTGTTGTCCACATCTTGCACCATCTGGTGTGCACATCTTGCACCATCTGTTGTGCACATATTGCACCATCTGTTGTGCACATCTTGCACCATCTGCTGTGCACATATTGTACCATCTGTTGTGCACATCTTGCACCATCTGGTATCATCTGTTATCCCCATCTTGCACTACCTGCTGTTCACATATTGTACCATCTGTTGTCCACATATTGTACTGTCTGTTGTCCACATATTGTACAACCTGCTGTCCACATATTGTACCATCTGTTCTCCACATATTGTACCATGTTGTCCACATATTGTACAACCTGCTGTCCACATATTGTACCGTGTAGTCCACATCTAGTACCTGCTGTCCACATATTGTACCATCTGTTAACCACATATTGTACTATCTGTTGTGCACATCTAGTACAACCTGCTGTCCACATATTGTACCATCTATTGTCCACATATTGTACCATCTGTTGTCCACATATTGTACAACCTGCTGTCCACATATTGTACCATCTATTGTCCACATATTGTACCATGTTGTCCACATTTTGTACCATCTGCTGTTCACTTCTTGTATAATTCATTGTCCACATCTTGTAACATCTGTTGTCCACACCATGTACTATCTGCATGTTTGACTACAGTGTCTCTTTATACAGTGATGATAAGGAATCATGCCTGATATATCAATTGACACATCATTTGTGATTCTCTCAGTTATAAAACATTTGTTTTCATTGCTGTAATATAATTGGCTGATGTCATATTTCACAATGCAATGTAAAAATAAATTAAGACTTTCCCCTGTCATAAGTGTAATGTAAAATAAATATAAATCAAAGGAGTCTCCACATTTGAATATGGAGCATAGTTATATTTTCTACAAATTAGATAGATGTTAGCTCCTAATTAACAATTTAAATATATATTTGGTCTGTGTTATTTTATAAAGTTGAGAACATTTTTTTAAAACGTTGAATATTTTAATAACCTTTATACCCAGTTGCTGTATTGCTGGCTTTAAACCTACCAGAAACACAAAAAGTACAGTCAGTTACAAAATATGAAAATGTTTATGGATAAGTTGGCTAAAAATGCGTGTGCACCACAGAAATCTTTTACGGGCTGGTATATTAAGGTATGTATTTATTTACTGTTTTATAACAAATATTTTCCTTGACAACAATAATGTTACATTGTTCATTTCTATATATACTCATATATACCACTCTCTCTCTCTCTCTCTCTCTCTCTTTCCTTGTATGTCATCATCATCATCACCGTTTTACGTCCATTCTTCCACGCTAGCATGGGTTAGACGGGTTGTCCTGTTGTGGGCAATGTTAGGTTGGGTGACCTTGTCTTGCTCATATGGGAACTGATTTTGGCTTCATTTCTACAGCTGGATGCCCTTTCTAACACCAACCTCATTTACAATGAGTGCTGGGTGCTTTTTTTTCCGTGGCGCCTACATGTCCACTTTACAGTGTAGTCTGGGTGCTTTTTTGTTGTGACACCTCCACGACCACTTTGCAGTGAGAGGGGATGGGGGAATATTGTCTATATGCTTTGGCTTGTTCCCATGGGAAGTCGGGTCTTCTGTATTACTGCATGATGCCAGAGGTCATGGTTCTGTGTCATCATTGTTGAGGTGCAATTGGACAAGGTTCGCTCTGCACCTTTTTATGCAGCTGTCATCCATCATACGCATCACATGTCCATACCAACGCATCCTCCTCTCCTGCACACAGCATTTGATTCCTCTGATGCTCAGTCTCTCAGTTTGTTTATGCTTTGCTGTTCGCGTATATTACTATTACACATCCATCGGAGCTTCGTTTCTTTCTAATCTACGTAAGTTTTCTATATATATATATATTTCCCACTTCACATATGCAATAACTACATCAGGGGTAGTGGAACCATTTTTGAAGGGGGGGGGGGGGGCAATCTGGTCAATTTAGTTGTAGTGATTAGTTTAGCTGTTATCATTAAATATCAACCAAGATATAAAAAAAACTTTGATATGCGAATAACATAACATGTACATAAATTGTAGCGCATATACAAATAAATGTGTTTTGGTAGTTTGGAGAGAAGAATATAATTATTAGGAGGGGGGAGCAGGAGCCCCCCCCCCCCCCCTCCCCAGTACCACCGCCCATGTACATACATTGCTCCACCATGTTACATACAACATTTTTGGTTTAGTACCCAAGGCCAAACTAAAATTGACTGACTTTATTGAATTAAACATTAACAAACTTTTATTGTTGTTACTTTTAGAATACTTTAGCATTTGTATGGAAATCTTTAGAAGTATTATGTGTTGAAAACTCTCACATTCAACCTGATCATAAAGTTCTTGAAGTCGGTTTTGGACCAGGTAAAGGACTTTCAGCAGCATATGATAAAATTAAAAGTAAGTCTGATTGTAATTATCTTCCTCCTCATCACCCTCATAATCATCATCATCATCATCACCATCAACACAACACAAGTACTTGAGGCCATACGGTTCTCATTAACTTCATCCTCTTAGCACATTTCTGAACAACTCTTGCTCTCCTTACACATCACATGACCACACCAGCACAATCATCTTCTAACACACTACATTCGGGAATTTTTCCCGCCCTAGATAGAGATAGATATTCAGCTTTTTTTAATACAAGCGGCTGAAATGGGATCCTCCGATAGATCTTTGGAGCAACGTTACTCAATAGAGTATGTAGCTTGGAGATGAAGGAGTCGCTGCAGGTAGAGCTGCTATTTCTCTGAATTGAGATATCACAGTTCTGATGTTACAGACATGTGGTCAAAATGTTTCAGGAAAGAATCACTGAAAAGATTTTATTGGCAAAAACCAACTGGCAGGAGACCCACAGGTAGAACCTGAACAAGATGGATAACACCCATGAGTTTGGCTTGTCTTCCTTGAGGGTTCAGCCAGATCAATTGGAGATGATTGCTTCTGACAGGAAGGCATGCTTGAGGACTCTTCCAGGAATAAGTGGGCAAAGAAGAAGATTCAGTTTTCTCTTACATCACTGGTGCTCTGTCAGAAATTAGGCATTACACATCCAGTGGAGTGTGCATGCCTAATTTCTTCTTATTCACCATAGATCTTTTACACTTAAAGCCCATGTCTCACTGTTATGTAACATAGTAGTTCAAACACAAGCAACATATACTCTGCCTTTCACTCTGAGAGAGAAGCCCTTTGTTGCAAGTTGAGGTAACAGCTCTCAACTTTTTCCACCCTGTCTCACTCAGGCTACAACCCTTTGGGTACATTCATTTTGGGGAGGGAAGGGCCTCTTTTCTTGATACTTCTAGGCCATTTAAACTTTATTATCTAAACTTATAGTAAATATATTCTATCAATTGCAGAGAACAACTTCTTAAAAAGAAGTGTTTCAAATATCAGTCCATTCATTATAGATTTAGTATGAATACTACACAAAATTTAGTGTTTTATATCTATCTATGGGAGCTATAAGTTGAAGTGCTTAATCAATACTTATCTCTAATTTTAAATATTTTTTAATATGTCTAATATGTTTGCTTTTTAGATGGTAAAGGTAAAGTGGTTGGATTGGACATATCGCCTTACATAATAGAAGAGGTTAGCAAACGAATGAGTGAAGGTATCTCCAAAAATCAAGTGGAAATATATCTCGGAAGTGTTATGGATATGCCATTTGATTCAAACAACTTTGATCGGATCTTTCATTGCAATAGTTTCTATTACTGGCCAGATTTGAATATAAGTACTCGAGAGTTATATCGTGTTTTAAAGCCTAACAGCTTCATAGTTACCGGTATTCAAGAAAATTCTGTAATATTTGCAGCAAAGATGGGCTTATTAAAATATGGTAATCCAGACCTTCAACTTTATTTGGATGCACTCAAACAGAATAAGTTTGAAAATGTTTATGTAAAACATGTAAGATATAGATTTAGAACATATCAAATTATTACTGCTTATACTGGAAATAAACAAGAATGAGAATTATATTACTTTTATGGAACACTGTTCTACACTTCTTAGGCATATACATTTCTTCAAACCAGAAAAATGCAAAACTTTGTTAATTTTCAGTAAAATACTAACATAATACTTTAACGAAGGGAATAAATAAGAAATAGTTATTGTTAGATGGATTAACAAAGTTGTTAGATGAAATAACAAGTATAATAAGAATAGGTGTAATAATGAGAATATAAAGATTGGTTTATATATATGGTTTACTTCACGTGAATCAATTAAAAAGTACATATAAAACAGTTACCAAGAGTTGTTAATTTTGTTATTGTTGTTGATATGAAAACAGCGAGCGAACAGATTATATTGTTGTTGTTGGAGTCCGTGGTAATAGTTGAGACCATAGTGAGTAAGAGAGAGTAATGGTTTGTATACCTCTGAATGGTCTGTAATTGGTTGTAGACCACTGTGGCTTGTACATGGTCTGTAGTAGTAGGGCTCCAATCTCTCTGTGTGTATCTGTAGACCTCATGGGGTCTGTTGATAGTGGTGAATCTTTCACATAGCTTGTTCTGTAGTGGGGTGCTCCAATGTCTCTATTTCTGTAGACCACTAGGGTCTGTTGATAGCAGTGAATCCTTACATAGTTAGTTGCTAGCGTAATGCTCCGATGTCTCTGGCTAAAGTAGGATGATACAGGCTCTATATATAGCTGTCACTTCCTGTCTCCCAACCTGTTCACACCAAAAGGGTGATGACCCAGAATTTGACCTTTAGGTGTCACCCAAGGTTCAAGGTGCGGACAGATTTCGCTACAATACTACTAGTAATTTTATGTTAAGATGTGTGGCCTAACAGTAAGTGGGTTGTGTTCTTGAACAAAACCTCTTCGTTTTTCATTGCTCAAGTATATTCAGCTGAAAATGAGTACCATCAGTAGCAGGGGTTTAACCCTGTATTGGACAGGAAAAAGTCTTGTACTCTCAGTTGCTTAATGCCATGGAAACCAGGATAAGCCTATGGGCTCGAGACTGACTTTAGACTAAAAAAGTTGGTGTGGATAGACAAGAGAGCAGATACTTTAGAATAAAATGACAAAACAACTGTCAGAAGTCTTTTCCACACAACTAGTTCATCACATAAAAATATTTTTATTCATAGTTGCACAAACAACATTACAAATCGTTTGCAATTCCTTCAGAATGAAAATATAAACAGAGCATATAAATAAATTTACAGTAGAATAACATAACAAATATGTTTTAAATATATACATAAATAACATTATAAATGCTTCGGTAACACTATAAAGGATGATACAATGAAAGATATATTCTTTTAATGTTACAATATTAAAGAAAATGTAAAGGAAGGGGTGAACAACGGAGCCAACACCAGAGCAAAAGACAGCAATGTCGCGAGTACTGGGCAACCTCTCTAATGAATTTTGAGGCAAGCCAGCACACTCGTAGCGTTGCCTCGGGTGATGGCGAGGCTGATGCACTGAAACAGCCAAGCACCCTCGCGAAATTCGCCAGTTACCTCTGTTAGGTGAGCCGCCAGTGAGGAAAGGAACCTTGCAGTCAGCGGCCCGACTCTTCTAAACGTTTCGAAAGCCACAAGCTGAAAAATGTAGCTGGCCAACAGATCAGAGTATTTGAGGGTCTTACTCCACTCCGCTGCAGAAGCTGTGGGTCTCGTCCTAACCGCAGCATCCAGGATGTGGGAAAGAGCAAAAGAGTCACTAACAGTGACGTCCCAGACAAGGCACCTGCCTCTCGACCAGGGTCACAGGGTAAGGCCGTCAGGTCTTTTGCTGTCACTTCTAGACAACCCAGATGGTTCCAAGACTGAGGGGGATATTCGCCCGGGCCAAAGCTCTCTTCAGAATGAGGTTTAGCTCCGTGTGACACGCGAAGCGGCCGACATTCAGGTGGCAAGAAAGACCGTGGAGGCCTGTAGAGTCGAGGAGTTTGCCGCATCAGCACCTCAAACCCATGCAGGCATCAGCTCCCACTCTGAGGGTGATGGAGACACGAAGTTCGACCAGGCTGAGTAGGCCACCAACGTTGGCCACGGGTAGGGCATCGACCCAGTCACCTGAGTATTTGGCGCTGGCAGATAGTAAGCGGCACCTTGCAAACTGATCTGACTGGACGAAGAGGGAGTCGAAGGTGGCTTTCGAACTTATGCTGTCCCAAGTTCTCTGACTTCGACTGTCCTCCACCTTCTCAGGAAGAGACAAGCCCAACTCACTCCATTGCTGGAGAGCTTCACCCTACTCCCTGTTGGAACTAGTCCATATTGGAGAGGAGAGGATGCTGCTCACCAGGGTGGAGCAAGCGTGGGTGGAGGAAAGGAAGCAGGGGAGAGAGAGGGACAAACACTTACAAAGACCAAGACCCCCAAATCGCTTGGGCAACGCAGCCTGATCGCGGGACTCCGGAGAGAGTCTAACATTGACCAGACACTCGAGTCTCTTGAAGATTAGGTCGTCGAAGCGTTGGAGGCAGGACGGAAATCTGTAAGAGGGGCTGACCCTGAGCAGATACAGAAGCTTAGGAATAGACACGTAGTTCCTGAGTATAAAGAAACCTTGATGGGGTTTGATAACTTCGATATTCCTCAGCAGCTGTTCAAGGCCAACGGGGGAGGGACCATGATGGAAGGGAAGGACTCTGCGAACAAGTCGATCAGTTGTTGGTATTGAGAAGCCGGGTGGTTGAGGATCCAGAGCTCACATTGGAGCTATTGATCTGCAGACCCCAGCAGCCAAGCTCCTCCACCATCCTGTTGGCAGTGGCAAGAACCATATCCGGAGTTCCCCCCAAACAGGCGTCGTCGAGGTACCAGACATTGAGGTCCAACTCAACCCCCATCTTGGTGATGTAATCAATGCCCAGTGCAAACAGTGCGGGCCCGAGTGGGTCACCCTGTTGGACTCCTGAGGCAGAGGTGATGATCTGGTCACCGAAAGAGAGGTAGGAGGGCTCCCGATAAGCCTGCCAAGTAAAGTGGTAGAGTTGTGGGACCCTCTCTCTTACTGAGCCAAGGACAATGTCGCGGCTGATGGAGTTGAAGGCATTCCTGAGGTCAAGTTTAAGGATGACCTTGGGGGACGAGGAGGGCAAGTTGGTAAATGCTCTGCCAGCGTGAGCAGCAGCCTCACATCCCAACCTGGTACCCACCCTCTGCTGGATGGGGGAAAATTCCTCCGCCAGTGAGTCGGAGACCAACAGCAAACACGCCTTTACAGTGAGGCGGCGAGTAGTGCAACCAACCGCAATGGGGCGCAGGTCCCTGTTGGGCTTGGTGAGACCAAATACCTTTGCACCAAAGAACAGTGGGCGGATGAACGGGAGAACGTTCACTGAAGAGAACTGATTCACAAACTGAGTCAGACTCTCCAAGAGCTCGAGTCTGGCGTCACCGGCCGATAAGGAGATACCATCCTTGAGGCGTTGAGGACGAAGGCCGTCAATTCCCACGCATGACTCAACGGGGAAGGATGAAATCGCCTTTCTGATGATATCGGTGGTGTAAACCGGTCTCAAGTATTCTGGTGGTTCGGGCCAGTGTATCTGATCATCTGAGGGTGCCGATGGGTGCTTCTCTTTCAGACGCTCAAGAGAATCAGAGTTGCACGGAGCAAGGGAAGACAGAGAAGAGAGGAGACGGACAGCTCCTTTAATGTCAAATTGGCTGAATTTGGCATTGACCGCTCACTTGAGGTCTACCGGTTGTCTGTTGGGGTACACCGAGCTCGGTGTCAAACTGAGATGAGACGTGGTTGGGGTGGACTCAAACAGCTGGAACTGCCGCTTGAGAGAGGACGTGAGGGAACCCGAATTCGCATTGTGCACGTGAAGAGAGATGAGAGAAAACAAAAACAATTTCTGCCAGTCAGACCTATTGTTGGACGAGCAAACGTTTTTCAGTAAATTACAGAGGGCACGTGCAAAGCTATTCCGAGCTCCCCTAGAGATCCGGTTAATGAGCTTAGATTTGGAGAAGCCCTGGAGGGCTGTGGTAAAGTCGTCGGTAGAGAGTTGGTCATCAAAGCGTGGGGCATCCCCACGGAATGCGTCGGAGCTGAAGTGGCACCGATTACAGGTCCAGTATGGAGCTTTGGTGATGCCGACACAGCTTCTGTGGTAGCTTGCGTGGCATAGGTGACATTTAATTGTCTTTAAGTTTCGGCTAATGCGGGCACAGAGAGCGCAATCAGGTGGTGGGCTGGCAGCAGCCGGCAGTAGAGGGCCAGCGTTGGAATTTGGTGGAGGGAGTGAGTCAGTAAAGGAGACAGCAGTGGTTCTAACGGTGGGACTAGAGTGGAGGTTGGGTGGTGGGCTAACAGTTGTAGGGATGGTGTGGTTGGTCGGGTTGGATTTGTTCGGAATCTGCGGTGAAGAGGAGGGGGTAGGTGGGAGCAAGTTAGCTCCTCTCGTGCGTGCCGCAGTGGTGGAGAATGAGAGGTTGAAGGCTGACCGTTTGTCACATAATCGTTCCACCAAGCAAGTCTCTTGGTCGTTCGACGCATGCCACCGCCACCTAGAGTGGACTAGGTTAAAGTGGTGGCAACGTTAGTAATCGGCAATCGCTGGTGATAGTTCGGTCGAAACATCGGGCCACCGACGGGTTGAATGAATACCTAGGTGGGCTGTGCGCGAGGACGAAGTAAGGGATGAGCAAGGGGAGGGATAGAAAGTAGAGAAGGGGTGAGAAGATTATGAGTGCGTGGGAGGTGAGTGTGGTCATGTGAGAGGCAGATAAATACAGTGGGAGAGAAAGAACACTGAACATGCAAAGAGAAGGAAAATAAAAACGCTAGAAATACAAAATCTAAGGCTGTGAGTTTGCGTAATAGTTCGCATGGGTAAATCCGCAGTAAAAACCGAAATTGTGAGTTTGTGTGAAGAAAAAAAAACACATGGGCAAGACTTCAGTAAAATCAAAACCTGAATGTTAGTGATACAAGATGTTTACAATTACAGAGTGATTAGATTACTGGTCCTGAATTCTATCAAGTGGTCAAAGCTTCTAATTCTGTGAAATAGAATGGAAGTATGGATTGACCTTTCAGTCACACCTGCTGACTATAAATAGATTCAGGTTATTTCCAGAGGGAGATGGGATGGTGCCATGTGTAATCTTTTCTTGTGAAGCTAGTGGCGATTCCTCGCCATTTATAATTATTTATTTTTATTTTATATTTGGGGGGTTTGTTTTTGAAAAATTGTAAGTGTACATTAAGGAGGAATGTATAATTGTGTGATACAAGCTCCAGGTTGGTTCCCTGCGTTGTTGCCACAATCAATCCTTTTAAATTTTTTTTTTTTTTTTTTAACCTCCGATGTTATTCCTCTCCAAAGATTGTAAATGGTAAAATCCGTTCGAATGTCTCTGGGAGTTAAGTGATCCAACGGAATGGTAAAATCCAGTTCCTTGAAGAATATTTTGAAGTTGTCTCAGACAAAGCATACACTCATGCGAAAAAAGGGAAAAGTTGAAAATGTTTACCTCGTTTGGTGTCGAATTTGTACACACGTTTGTTTTCCTTTCGGCTTGTAACTGTTGTTCATTTGAACGCGGCAGAGGTTGTAAGGCTAAAACGTGAGTGTTGTTACTCTGGAGTTTTGTCTGTTTATTACAGAGTCATCAGACAAGAACTGGTCATAGAGAATCACTAGATGGCACTTTGTTACTCACGTGTATCGATATACTGTTTGTTTTCATTTCAAACTTTCTGTGTGATGTTGCGGCTGATTTTCAACTTGTTTCATTTTACTCGCGTGGTCGCAATTTTAATAAAGAAAGTTTATACCGAAGGGAACAGCCATCCCAGAAATAGCGAGTTGGCGATTTTGAAAAAATACACTAAAAGTAAACCCCTATACTTAGCTTTCGTCGACTTGGAGAAAGCCTTCGACAGAGTCCCCCGTTCCATTATCTGGTGGTCTCTTAGAAAACTAGGTGTTGACGAATGGCTTGTGAGAGCTACAACAAGCCATGTATAAAGAAACAGTCAGTAAGGTTAGAATTAACAACGAATATAGTGAAGAGTTTAGCGTAAAAGTTGGTGTCCATCAGGGCTCTGTTCTTAGCCCCCTACTATTTATTATTGCCCTTCAGGCTATAACAGAGGAGTTCAAGACCGGCTGCCCATGGGAACTCCTATACGCAGATGATCTAACGCTCATAGCTGAATCAATGACCGAACTAGAGAAGAAATTCCAAACATGGAAGCACGGCCTAGAATCAAAAGGCCTTAAAATTAACCTGGCTAAGACTAAAGTTCTAGTTTGTAGGAAAGAAAATAAGGCGGCGGTCCCATCTGGGAAATGGCCATGCTCAGTGTGTAGGAAAGGCGTAGGTAGAAACTCCATTTTATGTCCCAAATGCAAAGTATGGGTGCATAAAAGATGTAGTGGGATCACAGGTAAGCTAACTAAGAACATAGATTTTACATGTGGCCGGTGCTCTGGTGCAATAAGTAGCAGCAAGTGCCCACAAAATACTAGCTCCTTCAACTGCGCAGAGGGTTCTATAGAAATAGTGGACAGCTTCCGTTATCTGGGTGACAAAATCAGCAGTGGGGGAGGGTGCTCTGAAAGTACAGTAGCTAGAGTCAGAACTGGATGGAAAAAGTTCAGAGAGCTTATACCACTATTAGCCGCTAGAGGGTTCTCCCTAAAAATGAAAGGCAGGTTATACGATGCCTGCATACGAACAGCAATGCTGCATGGCAGTGAGACCTGGGCATTGTGTGCAGAGGATATACGCAGACTAGAGAGGAACGAAGCTTGCATGCTCCGCTGGATGTGCAATAGTAATATACGTGAACGGCAAAGCATAAACGAACTAAGGAAAAAATTAGAAATAAGAGGGATCAGATGTTGTTTACTCGAGAGAAGGCTACGTTGGTATGGTCACGTGATGCGCATGAAAGACGACAGCTGTATAACAAAGTGCAGGGCAATAAAGATAGACGGTAGCCACGGAGTAGGCAGACCCAGAAAAACATGGGATGAGCTGATAAATTCCGACCTCACACGCTTACACCTCTCCAAGACAATGTCACTGGACCGAGACCTTTGGCGGTACTCAGTAATAGAGAAGACCCGCCTTACCTAAATACAAAGTAAAAACCTACTACAGTCAGTAGGCATCTCTATCAAAACACACCCCCGTCCCACCACCTCCACCCCACCCACATCGCCCCTTTCAATGTAAAGTTATGTTGGTCCCACAACATCCAGGCCGAAACAAATGAGATCGTGTAGGTGTCACGACAAAAAACACACACTCCACGCTGTAAATGTGGCCGTGTAGGCAACACGGTAAAAACCTCCCAACCCCACACTGTAAATGTGGTTGGTGTTAGGAAGGGCATCCAGCTGTAGAAAACCCGCCAGACAGTCCACGCTGTAATGTGGCCGTGTAGGCAACACGGTAAAAACCTCCCAGCCCCACACTGTAAATGTGGTTGGTGTTAGGAAGGGCATCCAACTGTAGAAAACCCGCCAGACAGTCCTATGCGAGCAAGACAACCACTCTTGCCTCAAGTGGGAAAACCCCCGTCCAAACCCATGCAAGCGTGGAACACGGACGCTAAACCTGATGATGATGATGATGATGATGAAAGTTATGTTATAAGGACGATCCGTGTATAAAATTTATTTTTGGTAGGCCTTCATCACTATTGATTTGTGTAAACTAATAATGTAAAGAAAATTATCAAGAATTGAACTCACTGTAATGTTTCATTGATATTTATTTCATGCATATATATATATATATATACAAAGTAATATCAAGTGAAATTTGAACTCAGAACAATAAAGGATTGAAATATATCTTGTAAAACATTTTGTCTTGTGTTATTTTTGTCCTCTATATATGTTGCCATCAATACTAATAAATCAGCACGTTATCATTGATAATTGCTATTGATTTCAACACTAATTAGCAAACCATTTTTGATAAAACAATAAATATATAGAAAATGTAGGAAACTCAAATGCGTAAAATTGCTATAACTATTAGCTTAGAAAATCAGGTAAAATACCCAATACAGTGGCTACTACAAGGAATCAAACTTCGTATGTTTCAAATATCGGCTGACCTGCTAACAATAAATAGATATTTATTATTAAACATATGATGGAAGACAGTCTGTCTAGTAGAGCAATGACTAGCTTTCATTGATCTAGAAAAAGTGTTTGACAGAGTACCTCGATCAATTATCTGGTGGTCCTTAAGAAAATTAGGTGTAGAAAAATGGCATGTGTAAGCCATGTACTCAGGAGCTCTCAGTAAAGGGAGAGTGGGAAGTGAGTTTAGCGAGGAATTCAAGTGCAGGTAGGAGTCGATCAGGGTTTGTTTCTCAGCCCACTGCTGTTCACAGTTCTCCCAGCTATAACAGAGTAATTTGAGACCGGCTGTCCATGGGAACTATGTGGATGATCTGGTCTTTATAGCTGAATCCATAAAAGAACTAGAGAATAGGTTCCGACTATGGAAACAGAATTTGGAATCAAAAGAGCTCATAGTAAACTTATCCAAAATTGCTAGTAAGTAGGAAAGAAGATAGAACCCTCATTCCTTCAGCGAAGTGGCAATGCTCAATATGTAGAAAAGGAGTAGGCATAAATTCCATATGACGTAGATAATGTAAATTTTTGGTACACAAGCGATGTAGTGGGATAGCTGGGAAACTAACAGGAAAGGAAGACTTTGTATGTAAAAGTTAAAATAAATAGCAAATTAATTCGCAAATTACTTGTACTTAAATTGGTAAACAATGAAATTTGTAAAAAAAAAAATAGAAGCAAGCTGTTTAACTTCTGTGCAACCAAGCAAATACCCTCCATCAGGCATCTACCATACTCTGAACGCCTTGCTTCCCTGGGCATGGATACATTGAAGCTCCGACGTCTGGCAACTGACTTGGTAAAAACCCACAAAACTATTAACCATCTTGCCAACAACAACCCTGAGTACCTTTTTGATTTCCATGTCTAACACACGTGAGCATGCCAACAAAGTCAGAAAACAGCACAGCTCCCATGACTTTCAGAAACATTTTTTCACGCTCAGAGTTGCTGAAGCATGGAACAAACTAACTGCATTCTTTAAAACCTCCATGCTACCTGAGATTTGCCAACACTACACTTAATATTCCCTCTCCAAACCCACGCACACATGTATATCATGACTCATACACTATTCACTTCCCTGACATTTGTATATTATTCTATTTTATATTTTAACTAGATAGAGCTCCCCTCACTATAGACTGTAGTGAGGTTCTATCATAGTGAGTCGATAGTAGGTGGTGTTCTATCTGATATAGTGAGACTAGATAGAGCTCCTTTCACTATGTGATTGCGACAGTATTTGATGGTACATTGAAGCCAGTCCACATGGTGAACCATCAGAATGTGGCAGTATTTTAGAAGACAATAGAAAGATATTTTATTATCATATTATCAAATATAATACATCAGGGTGGGTAGAGAGAAACTCCCCATTGAAAATTACTAACTTGTGACCTATTGTGATCACTTGGGACATCAATGACCTCATATTTATGCAAGAGATAGAACCCTCCTCATTTTGCATGTACTGTCCTTGAGTGGCTTGAGGTCCAATTTCCAGTATGTTGGCTGAGTTATTGAGGTTCACACGAATGGCCAGCAAACATTAAAGAAACGTGAACAGTGAGAAACAAAGACGTATGGCATCAGAATGAATATATTGGTATGGAACTGTAACTTCTGTTGTAGGGGTGCTGTGGTAGTATGGTATGGTCCAGTCGTAGGGGTGCTGTGGTAGTATGGTATGGTCCAGTCGTAGGGGTCTGTGGTAGTATGGTTTGGACCTGTAGTAGGGGTGCTGTGGTAGTATGGTATGGTCCAGTCATAGAGGTGCTGTGGTAGTATGGTATGTCCAGTATGGTATAGACCTGTAACTTCTGGGGCAGTCGTAGAAACAACACACAAACATACAGCGTTTCTTATGGCATTTTAAAACTTGGTGAAGTTCATCTCCTCTCAAGGTCTGAACACAGCAGATTTCTTCCAGAGAAGGATAGAGTGAAAGAATGAAAGTGAGGGAGCGATATAGAGAAGAATCAAACACCAATATCTCAACAGTATGAAAGGCAAAGTTGACCTTGGTAGAATCTGAGCTCAGAGAACAGAGCTGTAACAAATACCACAAAGCAATACCAATTTGCCACCTACTGCATATATTATGATGCTCAAATTCATCCTAATATGCTCAAAGTTTAAATTCCACTGAGGTTGATTTTGCACCTGGGTACCAGTAATATCTTGGTGTAGGGTCACAATCAGCTGTAGTTGTTGCTTTCCAAATCTGGCCTTCAGACTTTTTCTAAAAAGCAGTATTACAGGTGAGCATATATGAAAGAGTAAACAAGATTATACAAGTTAGCTTAACTATGTTTTATACAGAGCTGGGGAGATCCAGTGTACTTAGAATAATGATTAAGAATTACAAAGTCGTGTACATTGACAGATTATGTGTGAATGCAGGTGTGTGAATGTATGTGTGCGTATATATGTTGTTTATGTCTAAATATATAATTGGCTTGTCATGCTGAGATTAGCCACAGTATACATATATAATACATGTAAACACACATCTATATATTATATACTAGCAGTGGTACTCGGCGTTGCCCGAGATAAGGTATTTTGGAACGTGGGCCGCCAACAGACCTAATCGTGCATGCCTGGGCAATATGTAAAGAAAATAAACCGAATACTCTGATGGCTGGATAATCTTTAAGATTTTCCTTGGTTAAGCAGGAAAAATGCAGGTTTTCACCTAGGGGATCAAGAAAATAATTTTTTTTTATGTGCATAATATGCCTTGAAATTTCTGGAAAATCGGCTAGACGTAACGCCTCCAAAAAGCCCTAAAAAGCTAAAAAAAATGAAGTTTTTCACCTAATGCGGGCGCTAGGGGATCAAAAAGTTGAATTTTTTATGTGCATAACGCTCCCTGAAACATAAGTAATACACATGTAAAGTTTGAAAAAATCGGTTGGGTACTTCTCGAGTTTTAGGGATTCAAACTCACAGACACAGACACACACAGACAGACAGACATCCTCAGGGAAGTGACGTAATGCAGACAGCAGACATACACACAGATATTATAAGGGCACGACGTTATATGTATGTATCTATCTAAAAAGAGAAAGACTAAGAATTATAGAGAGAGATCGCTAAATCGCCTAATGCGGTCCCTAGGGCATTGAAAATTGGAATTTTTTTTGCCTAGAACACTCTCTGAAACATAACTATTACACGTGTAAAGTTTGAAAACAGTCGGTTGGGTGCTTCTCTAGCACAGACAGATATCCTCAGTTTTATATATATAGATAATTTATCCGGTGGAGATGTGGTCTGTGTCCAGTGTGGATTTAGTCCGGGAGTTTTTGTTTAGTGAGGAATTCTGTCATTGGCCAGTTGGCTAGTCCTTTGAATGATACAGATAAAATAACTAACAAGTTATGAATCTGCAAGGAATTTTTATAGAATTATGAACAGATGAAATAAAACGGCCACAAGTGGGAATGGAAACTGAATGGCGGATTTAAATAAGCCGTCACCCTTAATTGGCAAACACCTAAAATGGCGCCGGTTTAAACAACATTGAGAAAATGTCATGTCATAAAACAATAACACTAATGGTATGTTCATCATAAATATTGATAACTTTATTTCCTTTTTAAATCTAACATTTGTTATAATAATCGAATGGCTGATAGTGTCATATAATACTGTTCTGACTAGAAATTGTGAAACATTTCATTGTTAGAATAAATAGAGAGAAGAAAATACTTAATGTTATTGTAACAGTTAATGTTTATTTTTACACCAACATTTGCCGAGTAAAAAAAAGTTCAGTTGGTTACTACGAAAATGAAACATCAATTCCAGGCATTCAAGTTGTGGAGTTTTTAAATCTATAATTCTATTCGCATCTGGATGCTTTAATAAGAATTCGTTAGTGTTTTTCTTCATGTCCACAATCCAGTTTAACTCCTGCGGTAATGCTGCCTGTGTGTTTATTTGCCTTAAAAAGTATTAAAGGCAGACTCCGGTACCCCTTGTGGTTTGTGACCAATTGACACACATTACTTAATGTTAAATTAATATTTTCTTTCGTTTTGATTCTATATTTTTATGTGAAATATTTATGTAATTAAGTATGGAGCTAATTTACAAACAGTTTTATTCACAGTTGTATAAATAACATTACAAATAATTAAAAAAGGGAAAGGAAAAAAGAAAATGTAGTTAGCTGATAGATCTTGGTATTTCAGGATTTTGTTCCGTTTGGCTGCTGAAGCTGTAGCTCTCGCCCTAACAAATGCATCCAGGATGTGGGAAGAAGCAAAAGAGTAACTTACTGTGACGTCCCAAATAAGGCACCTGCCTCTTAACCAGGAGCATAGCGTAAGACCGTCAGATCTTTCCCCATCAATTCTGGACAACCCAGATGGCTTCAAAATTGACTGGATGTTTGCATATATTTTCATTTTGTAAATAATCTCTCTCTATATAACATTCTTTAGGAAATAGATATCGGTGCACATGCAACATAATATAAAAGACAAAGAGTACTGGTGTGTGTGATAGCAACTCTTACTACAATTCTTTGTCTCTGTCTGTCTGTAATAGTATGAGACCCTGGGATTAACATGTCATTTTTATTTTCATTTGGATTAAAACAATATAACATTTTATCTAAAATGATCTATCTGTAGTCAACTATAAGTAAACAACATTTTATAACACGACGACGACGTCACATTTTGTATATGAGTGTGTATGTGTCTGTGAATGTGTGTGTGTTTGCGCGATCGTTACATACGTTAGGCCTTAGTAAGTTGCAGACACATTATCTTCACGTAAATCAGATACACAGAAAATTAAACACACACACACATCTACACATACATATATATATGTGATCTCTGACAAGTATATGTGTGTGTCAATATACATATATTTCTGACGACTGACATAAGGAACACACACACAGCTGCGTTTTCATATGAACCATTGAAGAATTATAGAAATGATCCTAAAATCGTGATTGGTAACATGGATATTACACTTGGCATGTGTTGTTTAGGAGGAAAGGTCAGACGTCCACTGATAGAGGACCCTCCAGCTTTTATTCATATACTGCTTACAGACCATACTAATGAAGCTAAACACTTCAGAAGCAATGTTATGCAGTATATTGCTGTGTTTCAGATGACGTCCTTTGGAGCTGAAAAAGATCAGACTGACTACGGTTATTTCACATTTAAAATCCAAGGCCAATGCTACCATTTAATCGGCAGTTTACTCCCCCGGCCTAATAAGGAACTTTTATGATTGTTTTTTTTATGTCTCTCTCTTTCTCTCACACACATACATTACGGTCTCACCTCATACTGTAAACCAGACAACATATCCAATACAGTCATTTTTCTCTTTTATCTGTCTTCTCTTAACTGTTCTCCTAGGTGAAGCCAAGTACCTCAGCTAGTTAAATATATAACTTCTTAGCTGTCCAATATCCATTTTAATTTCCTAGCTGTCCACTATCCATTATAGCTACTGTCCACTAGAACCACGAGGCGAACTAACCCTTAAACCAGTACAACCTGCCACATGGTCAGGTCATTGGCAACCAGCAATCCCACCAAGCTTGCTTAGTGAGGAGGCTGGTTTTTGGACACCATGCGGGATGAAAAACAAACCCTGTCAAAAGGAACTCACAAGATTTTTTTTTTCTATTTAATATGCATATATATATATTGTGTGTGTGTTTAAAACTGGAAAAAATACATGCAATGTATGGATATCTGCGTGAGTGTGAATATGTGTATCTGCGTGGAATTAAAATACCAGGCTGGTGTCTGGCACTCAATATCTCACCTCATGAGTGGGAAAACTCTGAACAGAAAGCCTTAGGTCTGCTGTTCATCAGTCACATGGCATATTTGAACCAACAGTTGCTATCATCAGTACCAAAAAGTGTGAATGGTCCCACACAAGCCATTACCACTATAAATAAGTTACTGTGTGAGTTGTCCAGGAGATTTACTTTACTTTTTATCAAGATCATCCTGAAAAGCACCCCCTTTATATATATAAAGTGGGCCTTGACGCAGAAGACCAGAGAGAAACGAAGCGAGTATGCTCTGATGGGATGGATGTGTAATATTAGTGTGCATGAATGACGTAGCATAAGTGAACTGAGAGGAAAACTTGGCAGTTGTAGTATAGTTATAATAATATAGTAGTAATATAGTATTGCAGTATAGTTATATATATAGTATACTATAGTTTATAGTTATATAGGGCTGGTATAGGGTGTTGAATACTCTGGTACCATCCCACATTCTAGTGAGGTACACATTGTAGGGCTGTTCGAGGGTGCTGATTACCCTTGTACCAGCCCCTGATTCTGGCAATAAAAATATAATCAGTGATGACAACAGTATGACACTATAAAATTTTTCATATTAAAAATAATACTGACATTTAAATAAGTGAAATATGTAAATTTAATATGGTTGCTTACTGTCGGAGGTGAGTAGCCCTACTTCAGTACTGACTTGGTCTGTGAAGACCCATCTGACCCCATTTCATGTTAGCAGGGAAATGATTATGATGGTTGCATTGTTCTATTTTCCAGCCAAGTTCAGACGAGGATGTGGATATTGAAGGCAATTCTTCTCCATGTCAATCCAACTCCAAAACAATGTCTATGTTGCAGAAAGCTGGCCGTAGTACAAAAGATTGGCAGCAATGTGGGGATGATTTTCTTAACTTAACAACTTTGAAGAAGAGTAGAAGAAAGAAGGTAGCACAGAACCTTTCTCTCATTTCAGAACATAATGATTTTAAAGAAAGTACAAGTAAGTTATAGAACTTGTTAAATTATTGATTACATTGTATTGATATTATTGAGTACCAATTAATCACTTTGCTATTTCTCTGTCTCATCAAATATTAACATTGATTAGATATTAAGGTTGATTTCAAAACCATAAATTTAAGGTGTGGAAGTAGTCAATTATATATATATATATATATCATCATCATCAACATCATCATCATCGTTAAACGTCCATATTCCACGCTTGCATAGGTTTGGACGGGAGTTTTCCCACTTGAGGCAAGAGTGGTTGTCTTGCTCGCATAGGACTGTCTGGCTGGTTTTCTACGGCTGGATGCCCTTCCTACCACCAACCACATTTACAGTGTGGAACTGGGAGGTTTTTACCGTGTTACCTACACGGCCACATTACAGCGTGGACTGTGTGTTTTTTGTCGTGACACCTACACGACCTCATTTGTTTCGGGCTGGATGTTGTGACACCAACATAACTTTACATTGAAAGGGGTGGTGTGGATGGGGTGTGGGTAGTGGGACGGGGGTGTATTTTGTTAGAGGTGCCTACTGACTAGTAGGTTTCGCTTTGTACTTAGGTAAGGCGGGTCTTCTCTATTACTGTGTAGCGCCAAAGATCTCGGTCCAGTGACATTGTCTTGGAGAGGTGTAAGTGTGTGAGGTCGGAATTTATCAAGTCGTCCCAGGTTTTTCTGGGTCTGCCTACTCCGTGGCTACCGTCTATTTTTATTGCCCTGCACTTTTTTATACAGTTGTCGTCTTTCATGCGCATCATGTGACCATACCAACGTAGTCTTCTCTCGAGTAAACAACATCTGATCCCTCTTATTTCTAATTTCTCCCTTAGTTCGTTTATATATATATATATATATATATATATATATATATATATATATATATATATACAGTTGTTCCCCGGTATTCGTGGGGGCTACATTCCTAGAGCACCCACGAATATTGGACGTGGTCCATAAAAAGGCCTATAAACGTCAAAATATAACATAAAATATAATTAAAAAAGAGGGAGCATCTTATGTGAAGGGGCATCCAATAAGCCGGCAAATACGCTATATTGATATTAATAATTTTGCGTTAAAAAAATATATATTGCCATGAAAAAAGCCATTAAAAAAATCGCGGAAGCTATTTACGATTCCGTGAATATGCGGTGGTTTCCACGAACAATTATTAGTTATGTTCTAAGGAAAATTCTGCAAATAACCGGGGGTACACTATATATATATATAATGATGATGATGATGATATATATATATATATATATATATATATATATATATATATATATATATATATATAAAACAGTTGTAAATCCTCTAATTCTAATTAGTTCTGATTAAATAAAAAAAATCTGTTTTTAGTACAATACATATAACGTTTTGTTTCCAGACTCAGATCAAGAGGATATTATTTGGAGTTCCAGTGATGAAGAATCAAAATGTGTAATAAAAACAGAAGGAAAACTTCCAAAATTGACTGCTAAAACATCATCCAACTTCTGCTGGCCTTCTCATATTAATGATCACTCAATGTAAGATGGAGATTTAATTTACTTAATTTACAGACTAACAGAAAATGTAAACTTCCTATTTGGCTGATGCACAGGGATAGTAGTAAGAGCACAAGTAAAATAAATGTTTTCCAATCCCAGGAAGATTCCTACGAGTTGATAACTTCTATTACTTACGTGATAAAATTAGTAGGGGAGGAGGCTGCACCAAGAACATAGTAGTTAGAGTAAGAACACGATGGAAAACAGTCCATCTGAAAACAGCAAAAGATTTCTCTCTATGAAAGAAAGGCTGGCTGTATGTTGTGTGTGTACAAAGTGTAATTTTGCATGGTAGTGAGACATGGGCAGTGAACACAGAAGATTGAGAGAAATGAAGCAAGCATGCTTCGATGAATGTGATGAGGATGATGATGTTAAACATCATCCAATTTCTACTGGCCTTCTTACATTAATGATTATTCAATGTAAGGTAGAGAATTGATTTAATTACAACTGTTATATTGTTTATTGTTTGTAGATGTTACCAGCAATATAAGTATCTGTGAGGCATAGCTGAAACATACAGCTCAGACTGAGGTCTGAGCTGTACGTTTCAGTTATGCCCCTCACCCTTTCCCTTTCTTTCGTTGCTTAATTACTTTTTTTTTTCTTTTTTTTTTCCTGCTCTTTCTTTTTTGTTTCCTTATTGCCATTTATATTGTAGTTTTTATAACATTTTTTCTTTAGTTTAATAATATTCAGCCCTCTATTAATTGCCTTGCAGTGTAAAGTTTTATGATAAAATGCTGAGTTAAAAATTATGACATGATTCATTTTATCTCTTTCATCATTCTCGGTTTAATAAAATCTAACTTTGTGCATCATAAAAATAATTGTTTCTATTTTTGGCACAAGGGCAGCAATTATCCCAGTGTATTACTGGTACGTATTTTATCGACCCCGTAAGGATGAAAGGCAAAGTTAACCTGGCGGGATTTGAACTCAGGCCATAAAGGGCCGTAACTCTTTGTTGCAAAGCATGGCGTCCGATTGGCAGTATCGGTAGAGGGTCGGGCGCCATGCTTTGCAGCAAAGAGTTACGGCCCTTTATGGTCTGAGTTCAAATCCCGCCAAGGTTAACTTTACCTTTCATCCTTATAGGGTCGATGAAATAAAGTACCAGTAATACACTGGGGTAATTGCTGGCCTTGTGCCAAAAGTAGAAACAATTATTGTTCTTGTGTTGTCTTTGTTGTTATTGATAATAGAGCAATGGTGCATAGCTTAGTGGTTAGGGTGCTGAACTCATGATCATAAGTGTTGTGTCCATGAGTAAGATACTTTATTTCACATTGCTCCAGTCCTCTCAGCTGGAAAATATGAGTTAGCCCAACACTGGTTTCAAGCTGTATCAGCCTTTGCCTTTCCCTTGAACATCAGTGACTTGGAGTGGAAAGACAGGTATGTATGAGCAACTGTTGATCTTTCACTAAACACCCTGCCCAGACTTGTACCTTGGTGAGACAAACCCATGGTGACTCAACAATGGGACCAAAATCCATAACTAGTTATGCCTGAGAGAGGCCTCTCCCTCAATAGATAGATTAAATGTATTTAATTTTCTTCCCAGTGTTGAGTTTGCCTTTCATCACTCTGGGAATCAATAAAATAATACCTGTAATATACTGGGACAGATGTAGTGAAAGCACATGACCTAGTAGTTAATGTATAGGATTCACGATTATAAAACCATGGGTTCAGTTCCTGGACCGAGTAGTGTGGTATGTTATTGAACAAGATGCTTCATTTCATATTTTTCATGATAGACTTGTGGCTCCTATCATTAAAACACATGAGAAACCTCCTATAAGATGCAACTTGGTACATGTATATAACAGGCTTCCTCACAGTTGCTGTTGACCAAATTCATTCACAAAATATTGATGAAACTAAGGCTATAGTAGAAGACACTTGTTTAAGGTGCTGCACAGTTAGATTGAACCCTAAACTATGTGGTTGCAAAACAAACTACTTAACTGCACAACCATATGATTATTTTTTTTAGGTTCTGTAGATATTTTTATTATTTTCTCTGATATTTTGTAATTTTCTTGTTAGTGACCGACATAAAAAAATCAGAAAAATTGAACAAAGAAGCCAGATTAGTAGTATTGGAGTGAAGAAACAAGATTATGAAGTTGTCAAATTATCCAGCATTGGGGACCAACAAAAGAAACGAAAGGGAGACGATCTTATTAACACTGTATCGACAACTAATACAGAAAACTTGAAGTGCCAAGTAAGATTTTTTAACCAGTAATTATATGTTTTATATGGTGATAGGAATAGAAAGCTTACCAAACAAAGGGTTGGGAAGATCCTTCAGTTGTGTCAAAGACATGATAACTTCCCTAATGTTGGTGATCTACACAATAAAAATACCCAGGGCATGCTGGAAAGTGGTTAGTGATAGGAAGAGCATCCAATCATAGAAAACTTGCCAATTAAAGTGTATCAAAAACATGACAACCTCCCTAGAATTGGTGCCACGACAAAATGCACTCGGTAGCATGTGTAACCATATGTTTGCTTCATTTCTCTCTAACCTTCTCATATTCTCTACATTTACCACCCATGTGTCACTGCCATGAAAAACTGAAATTCTTACTCAGGCATTATACAATCTACCCTTCGCTTGTAGAGAAAATCCCTTTGTTGTCAATAGATGTAGTAGCTCCCAAAACTTTTCCCAACCTATTCCTATCCTAGCTACTATGCTTTCAGAGCAACCTCCTCCTCTACTAATTAGTTCACCTAGGCAACAGAAGCTATCAACTACTTCTATGGTACTTTCTTGGGATTGGGAAATGTTTATTTCACTGCTGTTCTTACTGCTAACTATCCCTGTTCATTTGCCACATACAAAGTCTACCTTTTCTGTTAGCTTACTTGCTATCCCTCTACAACATTTGTGTACCCAGGATTTACATTGTGTACATCATATAGAGTTTCTCTCTACTCTTTTCCTGCATCTCAAGCACAGTAACTTCCATGATGTCTTCATTCCTACTTACTAAAACTTTGGTTTTTGTCAAGTTTACTCTAAGGCCTTTTGATACTAAATTCTGTTTCCACAGCGAGAATTTCTTTTCTAGTTCTTCCACAGATTTAACTATAAGAACCAGATCATCAGCATACAGAAGTTCTCATGGACAGGCCAGTCATAAACCCCTCTGTTATGGCCTGGAGAACTATAATAAACAAGAGAGGTATGAGGACAGCTATGATCGACACAATCTTGTACATTGAATTTTTCATTAAACTCATTACCTACTTTCACTTTACTGACAATACCTCTTTACATGGCTTGCACCGCTCTTACAAGCCATTCATCTACACCTAGACATCTAGCTTCCTTAAGGACCACCAGATAATAGATTGCGGTACCCTGTCAAAGACCTTTTCCAGATCTGCAAAAGCTAGATACTGCAGCTTACTCTTAACTAGGGACTTCTCTTATGGCAGGCCTTCCTGGCACAAAACCAAACTGTATCCCATCTAATTTGATTAATTAGTTGTGTTATCACAGTACCTAGCTAAAAGTGTTATCACAGTACCTAGCTAAAAGTAAGCCACTCTACTTGGCATTTGTCGACCTTGAGAAAGCCTTTGACAGAGTTCCACGTGCAGTAATCTGGTGGGCTCTTAGAAAACTAGGAGTAGATGAATGGCTTGTGAAAGCGGTACAAGCCATGTATAGGGGAGCAGTCAGCAAAGTTAGGATTGGCAATGAGTATAGCGAGGAATTTAGCGTACAGGTTGGGGTCCACCAGGGCTCTGTTCTTAGCCCTCTCCTGTTCATCATAGTCCTGCAGGCAATAACGGAGGAGTTTAAGACCGGATGCCCATGGGAACTCCTGTATGCTGATGACCTCGCACTCATAGCTGAATCTATGGTAGAACTAGAGAATAAATTCCAAACCTGGAAGCAGGGACTAGAGAGAAAGGGCCTAAAAGTCAACATGACAAAGACTAAGGTCCTTGTAAGTAGACGAGAAAACAGAACCCAGATCCCCTCAGGGAAATGGCCTTGCTCAGTATGTAGGAAAGGTGTAGGTAGGAACTCCATTCTCTGCCCCAAATGCAAACAATGGGTACACAAGAGATGTAGCGGGATCTCAGGAAGCTTAATTAAGAATGTAGGATTCACATGCAGCAGCTGTGCTGAAACATCAAGCAAACAGCCACAGGAAACAAGTACCACCAATCTCTGGGAGGGCCCTGTAGAAACAGTAGACAGCTTCTGCTACCTAGGTGACCGAATTAGCAACGGAGGTGGGTGCTCAGAAAGTACAATAACTAGGGTAAGAACGGGATGGAAGAAGTTTAGGGAACTACTACCACTGCTAGCTGCAAAAGGCTTCTCCCTCAGAATGAAAGGCAGACTGTATGATGCGTGTATCCGAACAGCGATGTTGCATGGTAGTGAGACCTGGGCGCTGAAGGTGGAAGACTTACGTAGATTAGAGAGAAACGAAGCCTGCATGCTCCGATGGATGTGTAACAGTAATATACGTGAACGACAAAGCATAAAGGAATTGAGAGAGAGACTGAGCATAAGAGGAATCAAATGCTGCGTGCAGGAGAGGCGGTTACGCTGGTATGGACATGTGATGCGTATGAAGGATGACAGCTGCATAAAAAGGTGCAGAGCACTAGAAGTTGATGGAAACCGCGGAGTGGGGAGACCCAAGATGACTTGGGATGAGGTGATAAAAGCCGACCTTACCCAACTACACCTCTCAAAGTCAATGACACACGACCGTGACTTCTGGCGTCACGCAGTAATACAGGGTACCCGACCTCCCATGGGTACATGCTGAAGCATATAAACAATATGCCCCCCCCCCCCCCCCACCGCAAGGTGGCCGTGGAGGTGCCACGGCAAAAAAGCACCCAGCCCACACTGTAAAGTGGACGTGTAGGCGCCACGAAAAAGCACCCAGCACTCACTGTAAATGAGGTTGGTGTTAGGAAGGGCATCCAGCTGTAGAAATCAAGCCAGATCAGTTCCTGTATGAGCAAGGCATGGTCAGCCGACCAGACACTGCCCACAACAGGACAACCCGTCTAACCCATGCTAGCGTGGAAGAACGGACGTAAAACGGTGATGATGATGATGATGATGATTTAAAATCTGTCACTTTCATAACTTGATCCATCAGTTTTATTCCTCTGTAGTTGCTCTTTTCTAGAACATCACATTTTACCTTCTAAGCATTAGAGATTACACTGTTATACCAGTCATTGGGTATGACACCATCATGTATTACCTGATTGACTATTCAGGTGACTAGCTTGTTTCTTACTTCAGGTGATTTCAGCATCTCCCTTAGGTCTATTTACTATCCTTCTGGTAGTATTCACTAGGACTATGAGAATTGGAACCATTTTTTGTTTGTACTTGTGCCACAGTTAAGAAAGAAACATTTTTTGGTAATATGTGTTAGTTTCCTCTTCTACACACCTGTTACCGGTGCCGTGAAGAAGTTCCTCCTCCAGCATTGTTGTCTGTAGTTCTCTTGCCTCCAGTCCAGTGTCATCTTCAAGAATATATTTCAGTGTCTTTGGTCTCTAACTCATCTGCATATATCTGGTTTCCAGAAAAGAACTCTGCCAGCAGGTTCACATGTCCAGCTAATGTGAGCCTCCCATGCCTTATGATGTCAGAAAGGAGAGGTTGTGAACCATAGAGCAGTTTATTTGCTACATGTGTATCTCAGGAGATGTTCTGGGTCTTTCTTAGCATTCATGTGAATGTGCTATTAATCCTCTTTGTGAGTGTTTTTGTGTTAGCTATATAGGTGAAAGTTTGAGGATATCATTTGACATGTTTAATGTAATAAGTGATCAATATTTATTTTCCCACACTCTCAAAACATTTCTTATTTATCTTTATATTTATTTAGTTACATTTATTTCTCTATTTCCAGAGTGGCATCAGTATTGGAAATTTCCCTTCAGATGAAGAAATGAATTCTATAGAAGAATTATCACTGCATCCTTCGAAAGAGAAAAAAGTAAGTGTCTTCACCAGTATGTTAAATCTTAATTATAGAATTAAGTTATGTCCCAAGTTCTGAGTTTGAATCTCTCCAAGGTTAGCTTTGCCTTTTATCCTGACAGAGTCAATAAAATAAAGTACTAGTAATACACTGGAGTTGATTTAATCAACTTTCCTCTCCCACCAAATTTGTTGGCCTTGTGCCTAAAGTATAAGCAACTATTGTTATTATCATCGTCACAGTTTTCACCATCATTATCTTTATTTTAACATCTTTTTTTTTTCGTTCTGACAAGGTTTTTGTGAGTCTACAATATAATGTGCTCCAAATCCTTTCAAACCAGAATCATTTCATCTTTTAAATCCAATATTCTCAACTTTAATGCACCATCTTTTCCAGACAATAAATTCTGATATTTCCTCTGAAATTGGAATATCTTCATGGAACTCATCCACAGAGAATACCCAGACTGAGACACGGAAGAAAGTTAGTAATTGGGTTGAAATTATCGAGGTAGCAACTCCACCAGAAAATCAAGGAGAAACTTCTAAACCAACTAAGATTCAATCTGAAAAAACAGAACATGACTCAGCAAAAAAGAAACATAAATATATAGTGTAGGTATTATATAACTGCTGTTTTACATTAGATGGACAACTTAGAGTTAGTCTTATTATTATCATCATCATCATAAGGGTGGTAAATTGGCAGTATCGGTAGAGTGTTGGATACTATGCTTCGTGGCATAGAGTTACGGCCATTTACGTTCTGTGTTCAAATCCCACTGAGGTTAGCTTTGCCTTTCATCATTATGGGGTCGATAAAATAAAGCACCAGTAATGCTGGCCTTGTGCATATAGTAGAAACCATTATCATCATCATTTAATGTCCACTTTCTTTGCCAGCAAGCGTTGAATGGGTCATCAATTAGAACTGTTGCTTTTCAAACAGGCCAGTAGCCCATATTTCACTTACATGTGTTCCTGCACTTGATAGAGTGCACCAGATGCGTTTTATCGTGACACCAGCACTCATGTCTTTAGCACAGCTAAAGAGTCTTTATGACCTTTTGTTTGGCAAGTTTGCTATTGTTGGATGCCCTTTCTCTGTTTACAATTGGTGGGTAAGTGGGGGGGGGGGGGGGCGGTCTTCTCTCTTGGGACGAGGCGTAAGCAGCGTCATGTCTGTGTGTGGATGGCAATGAGACACATGCCTTGATTACAGAAGACTTGAGGATGAGTATGCGTATGCTCCAGTGGAGGTGGGACATGGGTGATCTTAGCAATGGACTCTGTATAGTAGTAAGAGAGATGACTGATATTATGGACATGAGATAATGTATGGAGAGAGGTCTGTGCTGTATGGACATGTGATGTATGGCAAGGGAGGACTTTGATGGTTTTTGGAGGAAGGACTGTGCTGGTATGAACATGTGATGTATGTGGAGGGAAGGCTGTTGGTATGAACATGTGATCTATGTAGAGGATGACAGCTGTATAAAGAGTTACAGAGAAATGTCAGTTAGTGGGACTTGTGGAGTTGTCATTTCTCACCCTTCCCCTGTATCACCACACCTGGTGCCGTGATGTGGTGTACCCAATATACTCCGTAGGGTGATTGGTAATGGGAGGGGCTTCCAGCTGGTGAAACTATGCTAAAAAAGGGTTGAAAGGACCCTTCAGTCTTGACAACTTCTCTAGTGTTGGTGCCATGGATAATGCACCCAGTACATTCTGTAAGGTGGTTGGTGACAGAAAGGACATCCAGCTGTAGAAAACATTCCAAAGACAGATTGAGAGAACCCTTCAGTTGTGTCAAGGTCACAACAACCTCTCTAATACTGGTGCCACGATAAAAGCACCCAACACACTCTGTAAAGTTGTTGGTGATAGGCAGGCATCCAGCCATAGACACTATACCAAATATGGAATGTATAGGGAAGATATAGTTCCCTAACCAGTCTAGTTCCAGACCATGATAGCCTGTCCAACCCAGGCCAGCATGGAAATTAGGCATAAAATGACACACATACAAAAGAAATCTTTAGCAGTCAAAGGTTTCTTGATAATTAGTTATTCAAGTTTCTCAATTAGTTCTGTCTTTTATCAATTCATTCACTCAATTATTTTATGATGTCCTCTGTCGACTTCATTTATCGTTATTCTTTTAAATTTTTCCTTCATTAATTCCAGTGGTGGTCTTGCAGCTAAACTGTCCCGATTCCAAGCCCGATCAAGGGTTGACTCCAATATAAGGTGGTACCAGCAAAACAACAAATGGAGTGGTATATATTAATTCTGTTACATTTCTCTTCACTTCATGTTTTTTTGATGACACACATACATAAATTTAGTAGGTGCTTAGGAAACTAGGGGTAGATGAGTGGCTTGTAATTTTTTGTGTGTAGCAGTGTATATATTGTTGGAATGGTCTATACATTGTTTGTGATGATGTCAATGTGTGTCTGGCTGTATTCACATCATATATGTGTGTGGTTTGTCTGTGTATCTATCAAATATATATCTGTTCATTATGTATCCATTCATTAAAAAAACCCAAACTCAACTTCAAGGTGGTCAGCTGAAGTGGAAATAAACAAAAAAAAAAAGCAATAAAATTGCAATAGCAACCATACTATACAACACTAAGTGAGAAACACATGTGTATGTGTGCGTTTCTATGTGTTTATTAATAAGTATGTTAAAGTTTTTTGTTGTATGTGTAATGTATTTAAGTGTGAGTGAACATTTCTGTGTGGTGCAGCAATGCTGTGTCGGTGTATACATGGATGAGGGAGGATATATATATGTCACACTCGTGTATATGTTGTATTTGTGTATAAGTCACACTCATAAGTCACATCTCATATTTTACATAGAAAACGTTGGTACAAAAGCTTTATTATGTAAATCTACATGGAAGATGAGACTAAGAGGGCTAGAGAGTTTTCCAAATTATATTACTGTATATATATATCTACTGTCGTTAGTGGAGTTGGATAATTAAATGAGGTGCCATGTGGAACATAATTAACAAAATAGGATTATGGGAGAGCCAATGTATATTATAGCGGCTGGGGGTGATAAGGATGAAATTTCTTGCACACAGTGTCATAGCCTTGTATATAAGTCATATCCTTGATTTTTGTTATACACAAGTAAATAATATAATTGTCATACTTCTGTTGAAATCTTTCTTATGACAACATTATATTGTTTATTTATTGTAGAAAATATTTGTTTCTTCTATTAAACAGATTGTTCTGAAATGTTAACACTGCTGATACAGAAAATAACCTACCAGCATGGCATAGTTAATAGCGTTTGTATTCCAGGAATCTACTCTGAGAATAATGACTGGACACCAAACTCAAATAACAGCCATTACACTGTATTGTTTAGTTATAATAAAGTAAATGATTTGAAACTTTCTGTTGGATCACTTATCCAGATATATCCACCTTGGTAAGTTAATTTACTTGTTGTGTGTAGAAAAAAGGATTGCATTGGTATAAACATGTAATGCTTGTGGACGTAATACTGTGCAATATTGCACTTCATGCACAAACATTATACAATCTGCTTTTCACGCAGAGATAATACTCCTTTGTTATGAGCAGAAGCAAAAACTCCCTTAACTTTTTTTTCACCTAGTTCTTACTCAGAAAATAGTTTCCCATTCTTTGCTAGGAAAAAAAACTACACCTGATAATAATTAAATGATATGTGGAAGATTTGTGAAGAATGGAGAGGAATGAGGCAAGCAGGCTTTGTGGATGTGTAGTGTATGGAGAGAGATGAAGTAAACATGCTCTGTTGATGTGTAATGTCTTGAGAGAAATGAAGCTAGCATGTTTTGTTAATGTGTAATGACTTGAGAGAAATGAAGCTAGCATGCTCCATTGATGTGTAATGTTGATGTGTGTAAATGAAGAACAGGTTAACTGAAAGAAAAACCGGGTATAAGAGGAATGGGATGTAGTGTGCAAAAGAAAAAAACTGCACTGGTGTGGACAATATATTTTCATCAGGTTATTCTCAGTTGAAACATAGTGTTGATATAAATTCTAAAGACAATATCAATAGTCTGAAACTTTATAAATTTATTAACAACTCACCTCAGATATTTAGACTTTTAATTCATCAATTTTTCCTTAATATTATCTAATTTACCTTTCTCTTAGTTTTTCTTTTTTTTTATGTTAATAGGCAGGAACTGAGTTTGAGAGGCGACAGTGGTAAAGTCTTGTTGTGTACTGATTACTGTTATAAACTGGAAGTTAAAAGAACCAATATTGATCAAACTGAACCAATTCATGTTGACCAGCAACAAGTTCATTGGTCTTTGACTTGGAATTGTCCTTGTTCTCCTTGTATGTAACATGAGATTTCTTTCTTTCTATAACTCTTCATAGCATTGCTTTGAAATATCTATGTATATTTACATGGTAGACAGATTTTAAATCATCATCATCATCATCATCACCGTTTTACGTCCGTTCTTCCACGCTAGCATGGGTTAGACGGGTTGTCCTGTTGTGGGCAGTGTCTGGTCGGCTGACCATGCCTTGCTCATACAGGAACTGATCTGGCTTGATTTCTACAGCTGGATGCCCTTCCTAACACCAACCTCATTTACAGTGAGTGCTGGGTGCTTTTTCGTGGCGCCTACACGTCCACTTTACAGTGTGGGCTGGGTGCTTTTTTGCCGTGGCACCTCCACGACCACCTTGCGGTGGGGGGGGGGGGGGGGGGGGGGGCATATTGATTATATGCTTCAGCATGTACCCATGGGAGGTCGGGTACCCTGTATTACTGCGTGACGCCAGAGGTCACGGTCGTGTGTCATTGACTTTGAGAGGTGTAGTTGGGTAAGGTCGGCTTTTATCACCTCATCCCAAGTCATCTTGGGTCTCCCCACTCCGCGGTTTCCATCAACTTCTAGTGCTCTGCACCTTTTTATGCAGCTGTCATCCTTCATACGCATCACATGTCCATACCAGCGTAACCGCCTCTCCTGCACGCAGCATTTGATTCCTCTTATGCTCAGTCTCTCTCTCAATTCCTTTATGCTTTGTCGTTCACGTATATTACTGTTACACATCCATCGGAGCATGCAGGCTTCGTTTCTCTCTAATCTACGTAAGTCTTCCACCTTCAGCGCCCAGGTCTCACTACCATGCAACATCGCTGTTCGGATACACGCATCATACAGTCTGCCTTTCATTCTGAGGGAGAAGCCTTTTGCAGCTAGCAGTGGTAGTAGTTCCCTAAACTTCTTCCATCCCGTTCTTACCCTAGTTATTGCACTTTCTGAGCACCCACCTCCGTTGCTAATTCGGTCACCTAGGTAGCAGAAGCTGTCTACTGTTTCTACAGGGCCCTCCCAGAGATTGGTGGTACTTGTTTCCTGTGGCTGTTTGCTTGCTGTTTCAGCACAGCTGCTGCATGTGAATCCTACATTCTTAATTAAGCTTCCTGAGATCCCGCTACATCTCTTGTGTACCCATTGTTTGCATTTGGGGCAAAGAATGGAGTTCCTACCTACACCTTTCCTACATACTGAGCAAGGCCATTTCCCTGAGGGGATCTGGGTTCTGTTTTCTCGTCTACTTATAAGGACCTTAGTTAAATATGTATGTATATGTATAACCCTTGCTAATGTCTATGTATATTTGCAATATGTATGTTTACTGTATGGTCGAACATCATCATCACCGTTTTACGTCCGTTCTTCCACACTAGCATGGGTTAGACGGGTTGTCCTGTTGTGAGCAGTGTCTGGTCGGCTGACCATGCCTTGCTCATACAGGAACTGATTTGGCTTGATTTCTACAGCTGGATGCCCTTTCTAACACCAACCTCATTTACAGTGAGTGCTGGGTGCTTTTTCGTGGCGCCTACACGTCCACTTTACAGTGTGGGCTGGGTGCTTTTTTGCCGTGGCACCTCCACGACCACCTTGCGGTGGGGGGTGTGGGGGCATATTGTCTATATGCTTCAGCTTGTACCCATGGGATGTCGGGTACTCTGTATTACTGCGTGACGCCAGAGGTCATGGTCGTGTGTCATTGCCTTTGAGAGGTGTAAACAATGATTAGATAAAACTAAAACTGTTGTTGGTGGTGATAGTAAATGATGGTGATGGTAATGAAGAAGTGAATTAATTCCCCATCCACATTAGATGCCTAAGGCTATCTTTTGTGGAAGTTCAGCATTACTTTTACTCTTTTGGAGCATTAATTCCTTACCTGTACATCATTGCAGTTGTAGATGAAAATGATGTATTCAAGTAAGTGCCAAGACTCAGATTTGATTTGTTTTCAAGAAATTTTATCCATATGTTGGAACAAAATGAACATGGTTATTGAAGAGAATATACAGCATTCCTTTGTAAAAATACTTCATATTTTATTTTTGTTGCTGTTTCTCTTGAATTGCTATAATGTTACTTGTATTTTTTCACTCGAAGGTGATATTTATTAAATTTCTTTTATTAACCATTAAATATTGTTTTATTTAATTGATTCTTACAGCTGCTTTGTTGAAACAATGTCCTGCTCATGCTTGTCCCAGCCTAACTAAGTGTCCAGCACTTTTTGTAAGTAATCTATAAGAATATATTTGTTAAGTGATGATGATACCAAACCACCTGGAATTGTCCTTGGTTTTATGATTGATACAAAACAGTTTGTTTTAAACTGAATATATTTATCTGAAAACATTCTATAACAAATTTATGTGAGAACTTTTGTTAAGTCATGTTCCACACACCAACTTAATAATGAGAAAGACTGTGAGTTGTGTTTTAGTTTTAGTAGATAGGACTCCTTAAGTGGAAGATTTTAGTCATGATTTATAAGATATGACAATAATTCTTCATCTAAACTATTCAGCCTTCATATATAGAAATAATTTATAATCATTATTCAATTTGCCTGTCAGGAGGTCAATTAAATCACAACTAACCATCATATCCAGTGGGTGTATTGCTATCTGCCACCTGTGACCCAATCTATAGCTCACTAATATCACAACTAACTATCATATCTGGTGGATGAATCGCTATCTGCCACCTGTGGCCCAATCTATAGTTTATATCAGAACTAATCATCATAGCTGGTGGTTCTATCACTATCTGCCACCTGTGACTCATTCTCTAGCAGAACAACTCTGCTGAGAATAATTCATAGATTATTATTGATTTTATTTTTAAAAGTTAGTTATGGAGTAAGGATGACATTTTATATATACATTTTATAAAACTTATACCATATAATGTTTTATTTTTCTATTGCCATATATTTGAATTAATATTATTTCTGGTCAACAACTTTGTTGCTTTTGAAAACTTGTTAGATACATTAACCCTTTAGCATTTAAACCAGCCATATCCGGCCAGAATTCTCTCACCTTTTTCTGTTCAAACCGGCCGTAACCAGCCCCTCATGCTGACATTGAGGTATTGTTCACAAAATAAATAATATCAAAATCTCATAGATTCAATATTATGTGAGATAATTATATGCGGTAAATCCTTTACTGTGCAAATACAATAGTATATATAGAATAATGTAAATGCTAAAGGGTTAATTGAAGTATTAGTACATATGATATTAACAGAGGGGATTGACAGTATCAGTAGAGCATTGTATAACATGCTTTGTGGCATATAGTTACGTCCTTTTACATTCTGAGTTCAAATCCTGACGACCTTATTTTGCCTTTCGTCTTTTTGAGGTTGATAAAATAAGGTACCAGTAATGCACTGGAGTCGATCTATTCAACTGTCCCTTTCCCTTCAAATTGCAGGCCTTGTGCCAAAAGTAGAAACAATTATTATATTTGATATTGTTGCAGTTTTATATCTTTAACTTCAAATGATATTATTACAGTTTTATATTGTTAATTCCAGTTATAATCTTGGTGCCATTTTAAATAAGTTTAAAAATCACAAATCCCTTAAAAGTACACCCAGTCTCTTCTACTTGGTTTACTTGCAATGCTGCGTTAAACATTATTGTAAAACTATCTTAAACAAAAGATGATAAAAGAATGATATAAAAACAACAAGCATATTAAGGTCATTGCTAAAGCACAGTTTAGCTTTGCAAGCCCCATCACAAGCTTTTCCATTTTTCCCTACCATCTGCAAACCCACCGCACTAACTTCTTTTTACCTTTAATATATTAATATATCTTCCACAACTCCTATCGGCCCTCCTGCCCTTCCACTCTCCAGCTTTCTCAATGTTTCCTCAACTATCTACTCTGCCAGGCTGAGAACTCGGTTGCTCTCTATTTTACCATCCCATTTATCTTCACATCTAACAATATCTTCTACCTTTCCTTAATTCCATCTGTCAACAGTTTTTCCCACTTCATTTTTCACGTAGTTCACCCCTATCACATATCATCTCTCTCTCTCTCTCTCTCTCTCTCTCACTCTCTCTCTCTCTCTCTCTCTCTCTCTCTCTCTCTCTCCCCCCCCCCCCTCTCTCTTAAACACTCAGTTTCTCTGTGAGAGCCTTCTTCCTCACTGTTGCTTCTATTAACCTTCACACCTTCAGTCTTGGTTGATATTTCCTTTGCTGAGCTCTCCTCCTCTCTTTCATCTTCAGGTCACAGATAACTAAATAGTGTTGTGTAACAATCTTCTTCCCTAGAATTATCTTCATATTATAAAGATGCTTCCTATCTTGCCCACATACCATCAGGCAGATGACAGTTGATGATGACTCACCTGATGTCTATGTAACGGGTTTGTTTTCTGGAATTGAATGTTATATCATCTCTATCAGTAAACCCCAAATTCCTTTAATCATCTTCCTTCCTCACACCACACCTGCATCCCTCATAGACTTCTTCAAAACCATCCAGATTCCTTCTCACATGTCCATTCAACCCTCTTCCTTCCTCACACCATACCACATGTCCATCTACCAAGATACCAAGATAAAAAATGAATTATCATTTCTTCTAGAACAATTCAATACAGGCAAAAGACCTGACGGCCTTACCCTGTGCCCCTGGTATGAGAGGCAGGTTCCTTGTCTGGGACGTCACTGTTAGTGACTCCTTTGCTCTTTCCCACATCCTGGATGCTGCGGTTAGGACAAGAGCCACAGCTCCCGCAGCCGAGCAGAGTAAGACCCTCAAATACTCTGATCTGTCGGCCAGCTACATTTTTCAGCCTGTGGCTTTCGAGACGTTTGGGGGAGTCGGGCCGCTGACTGCGAGGTTCCTCTCTTCACTGGCGGCTCGCCTAATAGAGGTAACTGGCGAATCTCGCGAAGGCGCTTGGCTGTTCCAGCGCATTAGCCTCGCCATCACCCAGGCAATACTGCGAGTGTGCTGGCTTGCCTCAAAAATCATTAGAGAGGTTGCCCAGTACTCCTCGCGACGTTGCTGTCTTTTGCTCTGGTGTTGGCTCGGTTGTTCACCCCTTCCTTTACATTTTCTTTAATATTGCAACATTAAAAGAATATATCTTTCTGAATAAATCGCGAGTAATTTATAATGTTATCTAAGCATTTGTAATGTTATTTATATATATATATATATTTAAAACATATTTGTTGTTATTCTACTGTAAATTTATTTATATGCTCTGTTTATATTTTCATTCTGAAAGAATTGCAACCGATTTGTAATGTTATTTATGCAAATATGAATAAAATATATATTTGTTATATGTTCCTGATATGTATATTTATTGCAGACTTCTAAATCTCGGCCACCTTCTACCAAAGAAATCACCACTTCAGAGTCTACTTTAACTACAGTTACAATAACTTCCAAAGGAATACATATTGACAGCAATAATACAATATTAGACAGCATTCAGGGAAACCCAAATCTTCCTCAACATGGCATGTGTTTTCAGGCAATAGTATTACGTGTGTTTTTCTCCAACTATGAAATGTCTTCAAATGATGATGGCAAACAAGAAAATTTAACATGGTTTGTTTCAGAGATTATTCAGAAATTGTGTACTTATGAAAGAAATATATGTTCTAAACTTCTAAATAAATAATCAGTATATATTGCAACCTGTTTAGTGGTAATCTCTAGTGGCAACCTGTCTTAGGGCAATTTGTCTTGTGGCAACTTTTTTAGTAGCATTCTTTAGGGGCAACTTGTTTAGTGGCAACCTCTCTAGTGGCAACTTCTCAAGTTGCAATTTGTCTTGTGGTAACCTCTTTAGTGGCAACCTGTCTAGGGGCAATCTCTCTAGTGGTAACCTGTCTTGGAGCAACTTCTCTAGTGGTAACTTCTCTAGTGTTGGTGCCATGATAAAATACACCCAGTACACTCTGTAAACTGTGAGTACTAGGGCCTTGATAAGAGGTACCTCATACACACTGTAAAGCAGTAGTGTTGGTGCTACAATAAAGTGTAGCCAGTACACTCTGTAAAGTAGTTGACATTAGGAAGGGCATCCAGTTGTAGAAACCAAGCCAAATATGGAACATATGAGCAAGATTTGTTCTCGCCATCCTGTCTCAGACCATGAGAACTTGTCCAAACTATGCCAGCATGGAAAGCAGATGTTAAATGATGTTGGTTACAACCATGACAGATTTGAGTTAATGAAAAGTATGATGTAACATGCTGAACTAATAAAAATACTTGATAGATTTATAACATTGTTTCAAGTTATAACATAAGAAAAAATTGCTCTGTTCCTATATTTTAGGGAGTTTTCAAACAATTTGTTTACACACATATATATATATATGTGCATGAAAGACGACAGCTGTATAAAAAAGTGCAAGGCGATAAAAATAGACAGTAGCCACGGAGTAGGCAGACCCAGAAAAACCTGGGACGACTTGATAAATTCCGACCTCACACACTTACACCTCTCCAAGACAATGTCACTGGACCGAGATCTTTGGCGTTACACAGTCATACAGAAGACCCGCCTTGCCTAAGTACAAAGCGAAACCTAGAGTCAGTAGGCACCTCTAACAAAATAACCCCCCCGTCCCACTAACCCCACCCCATCCACACCACCCCCTTAAATGTGAAATTATGTTGGTACCACAACATCCAGTCCGAAACAAATGAGGTTGTGTAGATGTCACGACAAAAAAACACACAGTCCACGCTGTAATGTGGCCGTGTAGGTAACACGGTAAAAACCTCCCAGTCTACACTGTAAACGTGGTTGGTGTTAGGAAGGGCATCCAGCCGTAGAAAACCCGCCAGACAGTCCTATACGAGCAGGACAACAAATCTTGCCTCAAGTGGGAAACCTCCCATCCAAACCCATGCAAGCGTGGAAGATGGACGTTAAACGATGATGATGATGATATATCATCAGCATCATCATCATCAAGTTAGACGATTCAGGTCAGGTGACCATGTGTAGCTCATACAAAACTATTTCTAACTTGGTTTCTACAGCTGGATGCCCCTCCTAACACCAACCATATTGCAGTGTGTATTGAGAACTTTTTGTAGTACCACCACTACAACCGAGCACACACACATATACATATATATTAGTGTAGAAAATGGACGTAAAACAGTGATGATGATGATGATGATGATATGTGTGTGTGTGTGTGTGTGTATGTGTAGTACAACCACTACAACATAACACACACATATATATAAATATGTATGTGTGTCTTCGGTTGTAGTGGTGGTACTACAAAAAAAGGTTCCCAGTACACTGCAATGTGGTTGGTAAGAGGAGTGCCCTGCCATAGAAACCAAGCTATGTATATATCCTTATATACAATGAATCAAATATTCTTCTCTATTTTAATTTTAATAATGAAATGTTAATTGAAACTGTGAAGACTAAACTTATTGAAATTACATTTCAAGTAACAATCTGATATTTGAAATTAATATTTAAATAATAATATTTCAGTTGGTCTGTCTTAGTTGAAGATACTCAAGGCACTGTATGTTTGGTTCACCTACCAAGAGAGAATAATTTTGATCAAGGAAATCAAATTGTTCCTGATTACTTTGCTGACAATTCTACATGGAATATTTATGGCATGCGTGTGCTTAGCCGAGCTAACAGACACAGGTTAAGAGAACCATATTAACTCTTTAAATGTTTGATTAGTTAAATTTGTATTTCATTATTTTATTGATAAAGGGCGGTGGATTTGCAGTATCGGTAGAGGGTCGGACAATATGCTTTGCAGCATAGAGTTACGGTCCCAGTTTAAATCCTGCCGAGGTTAACTTTGCCTTTCATCCCTATGGGGTCGATAAAATAAAGTACCAGTAATACACTGGGATAATTGTTGGCCTTGTGCCAAAAGTGGAAACAATTATTTAATTAATAATGAAATAATATTTTATCTCTAAGCCCAAAATACGATTTCCTTAAAAGATCAATGTCTTACAAGTGCCAAAATTCACAACTCACACTCAGCTTGTCAAACTTCATTCTTCCACAACTCTTCTTCATTACACACACATATTTTTTCCTTCTTTACATAACTCTACTCATTAACAAGGCAACAAATTGGCAGAGTCATTAAAATGTCAGATAGAATACTTTGCAATATTCATTCTAGTTCTCTGTACTCTAAGTTCAAATCCCACCAGGGTCAGGTCAACTTTGGCTTTCATCCTTTTGACATCAATAAAAAAAATCTCAGTCTAGTACAGGAGTCAATTCTTCATCTATATCTTATTTTTTATTTCCTCTCTATCACTTTCTTTCCTTACTCTGGAAGAAATTGGTCGTATTCAGATCTGGAGAGGGGATTGGCTCCGTCATATTTAAATTAAATGCCTAAGAAACGCTGTTTATCACTACAGCACCCCTACGACTCTACCAGGAGTTATGAGTACATACATACCCAACAAGTTACATGAATTACAACAAACTGAAACCACCCAAAACACACCATACAGTTACTCAGCTACTACAACCAAAACACATTTTACAGCCAAAATCATTTACCAGAATATTTTGTCTAAACAACAAAATCCTGGAGTTACAATAAATTACCTAAGTCACACAATACAAAATACACATACTCAGTTACAAGAAACACACTGTTTAACACAATAAAACAACGTCATTACAACAAAAACCATCAACTAACAAACTCATATCTAACCAACAAAAATCTGAAACTCATAACCAAGTAAAAAGCCTACATAAATCCATTACTATATATATAACTCACTATATATTTTGTTTTTCAGAGACCCAGATCTTTTTTCAATTATTGATATAGCATGGGTTTGTCCAGAGATTCCTACAGAAACAGGAAATGAAGATGTAGTTTGTACAGTAAATCAGGAAACTCAAGTTGCTTCTGTTGCTAGAGTAAGACAGTTTGTTACTTCTAATTTAGCCCTATATATATTTTGTTGAATGTACATCCTATGACATATAGCAAGAATATGGATGGAAGTTGTCTATACAACCAATGGAAAAGTTAAGAATTTATATCCTGTTACTATAATCCATCAAATTCAGGGGTGTCAAACTCAAGGATTCAAAAGACTTGGGGAAGAGGCAAAAATAAGATGGGGGAGCATGATTTTCATCAATTGTAATGCTGATCTGCAATACAGCCGATAGGCTGCTATTTATTTATTTTTCTTCATTAAAATGAATACTCATATGATATGATAGTAAGTGTGATATGTGAATTAGTACAAAATGTAGGGGGATACATTTTCCATTTCAATTTTCCTTAGTTCCATTATTACTTTTTGTAAATTCCCCTTTTTCCATTTCACTTTTGATAAATTCCATTTTTTCTATTTTATTGTATTTCATGAGTAAATTACAATAAATTGTGTTATAGAATACATATTATTGAAACAAGGATAAATGAGTAAATGGTCCTCTCTCTCTCTCTCTCTCTCTCTCTCTCTCTCTCTCTCTCTCTCTCTCTCTCTCTCTCTCTCCTCTCTTCTCATACTGACCCCATCCCAAGAACCTTAACTGATCCTCCCTCTCTCTCTACATGCTGACCCTACCCCAAGCACCTTAACTGGTCTTCTCTCCACATGCTGATTTATCTGGATTAATTGTTGCTCCTGTCACCACTTTGTATTCCTTTAAAATGGTGCTGACCCCTACCATCTTTATTAACCCACACCACTATATAAATGTTGACACAACACTATAGCTGTTGACCCACACCACTATAGCTGTTGAGCCTCACCACTATAGTTGTTGACCCCCACTACTATATCTGTTGACCCACACCACTATAGCTGTTGACCCACACCACTATAGCTGTTGACCCACACCACTATAGCTGTTGACCCCACCACTATAGCTGTTGACACCCACCACTATAGAAATGTTGACCCCCACCACTATAGCTGTTGACCCACACCACTGTAGCTGTTGACCCACACCATAATAGTGGTGTTGACTTACACCACAATAGAGATAACGATCCATACCACTATAGGGATGTCCCACACCACAATAAGGGTATTGACCAATACCACAATAGAGATGTTGACCCAGTCCAATATAGAGATGTTGACCCACACCAATATAGAGATGTTGACCCACACCAATATAGAGATGTTGACCCACACCAATATAGAGATGTTGACCCACACTAATATAGAGATGTTGACCCACACCAATATAGAGATGTTGACCCACACTAATATAGAGATGTTGACCCACACCAATATAGAAATGTTGAACCACACCAATATAGAGATGTTGACCCATACCAATATAGAGATGTTGACCCACACCAATATAGATATGTTGACCCCATATATTAACATGGTTTTCAACACTTTCAGGTTCCTGTGTTTGTCGGTGTATATGTCATATATACCAAAATCAATATATTCAATCAATTGTTTTCAGAACACTCCAGGATTTTGTTATGAAATTGGCCCAAAGGAGACTTCAGTAACAAGGTCAGGGTTCTTACCCGCTCCAGTCACCACACCTTGGCCCATATCAAAACTTGATTTAATTACACTAAAAAGTTTCCAACAAAAGGTATGTTGTTGTTATACCAATTTTACAAAACTAATCACTATGTTTATTAAAACTGACCACTTATTGTTTGTTTTATTGCTATTAATTAAATATTTATCTGTTCTTAATATATTTTTTTGAGCCATTTGACATGTCTAAATAAACAATTGAAAATGAACCAACAAGGTAGCCTATATGTGATCACTGGAACTGCTAGAAATAATGAAATCTATATCAAATCATATCCCATTGGCTTAAAGGTCAGACATATTGGATAATATGATCCTAGATACTTCTAAAAAGACAGGATAGTCATAATTATACTCCTTCTAATCATACATCAGTTCGATCGGACTGGAAAGTTTCAATAACTGAATCATTTATATTTAATTTTCTTTTCTCATTGGTTAGTTACTATCAACAGAATAAGGACTCTGTCACCCCCCCCCCCCTCATCATCATCATCATCATTTATGTTTGTCTTCCCTGCTGGCAAGGGTTGGTTGGATACACCTTTACAGACCAAGACAGTACTCAAGTGGAACTACTAACCTCTCAGATGTACTAAAAAGGATAAACACCCCTTTCGGTCATAAATGACCATGAGATTTGCACCTGGAAAGTTCCACTTCAAAGCACAAACCTAGGCAAGATGTTTTGTAGAAGACCAGTGGTCGCCTATGCATACCAGTCTCCCCTCTCCATGCCACCAATGTTATTCAAGGAAAAAGCAAAGGCCAATATAGCTTGGCACTAGTGATGTTGGAACTCATTTCTACAGCTGAGTGAACTGGAGTATGTGAAATAAAGTGTCTTGCTCAAGGACACAATGCACCATCCAGTTTGGGAATCAAACTTACAACCTCATGTTTGAAAGCCCAATGCTCTAGACATTAAGCTGTTGTGCATTAAAAACAACTCAGAAATTTAAACTCTTACTTTTTTTTTAATTGTAATTTTATCTTGATTATATTGTAATTGTATTTTGAATTTTATTATTATTTCAGACTAATGAATGCATTGGCCAAAGAGTGACTTTTATGGGAAAATTGGTTTATAATTGGTCAAAGGTTAGACATCTAATTTAAATGATTTATATATGCATAACAGAAAAGATTTTTAAGAACAAATAATTTAAAATTTATTATACATAATTAATATGTTAATTTAAAAGTGTCAGTGTCTTTAAATATTCGACAATCCTAATTCTATCAGTAGAGCTGTCAAAATGAGAGCTGAGCAGCAATGTCTTTAAATATAAGACTGTCCTAATTCTATCAGTAGAGCTGTCAAAATGAGAGCTGGGCGGCAATGTCTTTAAATATAAGACTGTCCTAATTCTATCAGTAGAGCTGTCAAAATAAGAGCTAGGCGGCAATGTCTTTAAATATAAGACTGTCCTAATTCTATCAGTGGAGCTGTGAAAATGAGAGCTGGGCGGCAATGTCTTTAAATATAAGACTGTCCTAATTCTATCAGTAGAGCTGTCAAAATGAGAGCTGGGCGGCAATGTCTTTAAATATAAGACTGTCCTAATTCTATCAGTGGGGCTGTCAAAATGAGAGCTGGGCAGCAATGTCTTTAAATATAAGACTGTCCTAATTCTATCAGTGGGGCTGTCAAAATGAGAGCTGAGCAGCAATGTCTTTAAATATAAGACTGTCTTAATTCTATCAGTGGAGCTATCACAACGAGAGCTGGGCGGCATTGTCTTTAAATATAAGACTGTCCTAATTCTATCAGTAGAGCTGTCAAAATGAGAGCTGGGCGGCATTGTCTTTAAATATAAGACTGTCCTAATTCTATCAGTAGAGCTATCACAACGAGAGCTGGGCGGCATTGTCTTTAAATATAAGACTGTCCTAATTCTATCAGTGGGGCTGTCAAAATGAGAGCTGAGCAGCAATGTCTTTAAATATAAGACTGTCCTAATTCTATCAGTGGAGCTGTCAAAATGAGAGCTGGGCGGCAATGTCTTTAAATATAAGACTGTCCTAATTCTATCAGTAGAGCTGTCAAAATGAGAGCTGGGCGATAATGTCTTTAAATATAAGACTGTCCTAATTCTATCAGTGGAGCTGTCAAAATGAGAGCTGGGCGGCAATGTCTTTAAATATAAGACTGTCCTAATTGTATCAGTAGAGCTGTCAAAATGAGAGCTGAGCAGCAATGTCTTTAAATATAAGACTGTCCTAATTCTATCAGTAGAGCTGTCAAAATGAGAGCTGGGCGATAATGTCTTTAAATATAAGACTGTCCTAATTCTATCAGTGGAGCTGTCAAAATGAGAGCTGGGCGGCAATGTCTTTAAATATAAGACTGTCCTAATTGTATCAGTAGAGCTGTCAAAATGAGAGCTGAGCAGCAATGTCTTTAAATATAAGACTGTCCTAATTCTATCAGTGGAGCTATCACAACGAGAGTTGGGCGGCAATGTCTTTAAATATAAGACTGTCCTAATTCTAGCAGTGGAGCTATCACAACGAGAGCTGGGCGGCAATGTCTTTAAATATAAGACTGTCCTAATTCTATCAGTGGGGCTGTCAAAATGAGAGCTGAGCAGCAATGTCTTTAAATATAAGACTGTCCTAATTCTATCAGTGGAGCTATCACAACGAGAGTTGGGCGGCAATGTCTTTAAATATAAGACTGTCCTAATTGTATCAGTAGAGCTGTCAAAATGAGAGCTGAGCAGCAATGTCTTTAAATATAAGACTGTCCTAATTCTATCAGTGGAGCTATCACAACGAGAGCTTGGCGGCAATGTCTTTAAATATAAGACTGTCCTAATTCTATCAGTGGGGCTGTCAAAATGAGAGCTGAGCAGCAATGTCTTTAAATATAAGACTGTCCTAATTCTATCAGTGGAGCTATCACAACGAGAGTTGGGCGGCAATGTCTTTAAATATAAGACTGTCCTAATTGTATCAGTAGAGCTGTCAAAATGAGAGCTGGGCGGCAATGTCTTTAAATATAAGACTGTCCTAATTCTATCAGTGGGGCTGTCAAAATGAGAGCTGAGCAGCAATGTCTTTAAATATAAGACTGTCCTAATTCTATCAGTGGGGCTGTCAAAATGAGAGCTGGGCGGCAATGTCTTTAAATATAAGACTGTCCTAATTCTATCAGTGGGGCTGTCAAAATGAGAGCTGAGCAGCAATGTCTTTAAATATAAGACTGTCCTAATTCTATCAGTGGGGCTGTCAAAATGAGAGCTGGGCGGCAATGTCTTTAAATATTCGACAATCCTAATTCTATCAGTAGAGCTGTCAAAATGAGAGCTGAGCAGCAATGTCTTTAAATATAAGACTGTCCTAATTCTATCAGTGGGGCTGTCAAAATGAGAGCTGGGCGGCAATGTCTTTAAATATTCGACAATCCTAATTCTATCAGTAGAGCTGTCAAAATGAGAGCTGAGCAGCAATGTCTTTAGATATAAGACTGTCCTAATTCTATCAGTGGGGCTGTCAAAATGAGAGCTGGGCGGCAATGTCTTTAAATATTCGACAATCCTAATTCTATCAGTAGAGCTGTCAAAATGAGAGCTGAGCAGCAATGTCTTTAAATATAAGACTGTCCTAATTCTATCAGTGGGGCTGTCAAAATGAGAGCTGGGCGGCAATGTCTTTAAATATAAGCAGTTTTTAATTTTTAGTATTTATTTAGTATTTCTTATTCATTCTGTAGTTGGCATTTTGTTTCTTGTGGATAGGAATGATATTAGGGAGACAAAAGTGTGCAGAGTGGAACCACATACATTGATACATGGGTTTTGGCAAGCTCACTGGATATGTTAGTCACAGTCAAGCTCTCAGTGTGTGTGGTGCAGTATTACTTCCTTGTCACATTTTCATTTTGCCTGATACTACCAACAAGGATCCTGAGTTTCTGAATACTGTGATAGCAGAAGATGAGATGTGGGTGTATGGGTACAATCCAGAAACCAAAGCTCAGTCATAACAAATACACACCAGAAAGATAAACAGTTTCAAGAAGTCCTCCAATGTCTTCAAGATGCAGTTCAGTGCAAGACACTGGATCTGGGGGCCTCACAAAACTGGCAGCTGCATCATGACAATGCTCCATCTTATTTGTCTCAGCTAATTCAAGCTTTCTTGGCCAAAAAAGTTATTTTATTCATTCATTAGGCTTCCTACACTTCAAATATGCCTGCTTTTGACTTCTGGTTGTTTCCAAGAATGAATATGCCACCATGTCTTCTGTATGTGCATGCTATCAATGTTGTAGATATATTATATGTCAATCCTATGGTGTTATGTCAATGTTTTAGAGGTGATTAGCACCCTTGTTGCTAAGAATAGAGGTGGCATAATCTCTGTTTTTAAAATTCATAGCAAGACTACAAAAATGTTTATTTACATGAACATTTCATGTATGATTCAATATATAATCCCGATCAAATCAAAATATGTATGTGTATTTTACAGTGTATGGTTGACCAGGATAGTTCTGTTGATAACAATGGAATACTATATATGACTGATTCAAGTATATGTGATGAGTTGCCAGGTTCCAACTATATATCTATTCATTGTCGAAAGTCTTTTGTATTACCCAGTCAGTTGTCTGGTTTATCTGCTCTGCTGCTTATCAAGGATGTTCTCATTCAACAAAGTAAGTTTCAAAGGAATATTATTTAAATATTGATTTATTTTGTTTATTTCTTTAAATCAAATCAAGATACTTTGCATGCAACAGTGAAAGATTTCATATAAATCATTTATTTTCTTGAGAATTTTGCCTGATTCCAAAATCATAATTCAAATTTTGGAATCTTGATGAATCCCAAACGATATGTGAGATCTGTTGGACTTCATCATCATCAATCTTTAACATCTATTTTCCCTGCTAGCATGGATTAGACAAGTTGTCTCATTGTGAGACAAGCCAGATCAGATAACTGTGTCTTGCTTGTACAGAACTGTTTTTGGTTTGGTTTTTATGGCTGGATGCCCTTCCTAACACCAACCATATTTGCAGTGTGGACAGGGTTCTTTTTATCATGGCACAAAAATGACCACTTTACAGTGTGGACTGCATTTTTTTGTCATGGCACCAAAACAACCACTTTACAGTGTGAACTGGGGTGGGAGTAATGTGTGTATATAAGGTAGAGGTTGGAGAAGTAGGTCTAAGGTGGGGCACTTATATCTGGTTATTATCTACCATAAACAGTAGTTTGTGGAACTATTTATATAGATGTTTTACTGAAATGGAAGGGAAGAAAATTCCTTTTTCTTTTATAATTTTTGTGTAATATGACCAACTGTGAAGTTGTATGGTTTAGTGATTAGGGTGTTGGGTTCACAATTGAAGGGTGGTGAGTTCAATTCCTGGACCAGGCAGCACTTTGTGTTCTTGAATAAAGCACTTCATTCCACATTGCTTCAGTCCACTCAGCTGGAGAAAATAAGTTAAGATAATATTGATGTCAAGTTATATTAATCTTTGCCTTGAACAACCACAGTGGCATGGAGGGGAAGACTTACATGCATAGATTACTACTGGTATTCCACAAAATACTATGTCCAGACTTGTGACTTGGAGAGGAACGTTTCAAGTACAAACCCATGGTCAGTCATATGACCAACAACTAGCATATAGCTACCATTTCTATTCTCCTTTCTCATTTAACATCTTGGTCATTGTTTCCTTTCAAATTACACTCTTGGGCACTTTTGGCTTGAAAGAACAGACAACGTAGAAAGTCAGTTGTGGCATGCGAGGAATATTGTAAGGCAACTCTCTAATGTCTACTGACTCTCCAATCTAAAGATTATATTTTTATAATGGACTCTTCCTAATTATTAAATTATAATGATCTATTGATATAAAGATTATATTTTTAGAATGGACTCTTCCTGATTATTAAATTATAATGATCTATTGATATAAAGACTATATTTTTAGAATGGACTCCTCCTGATTATTAAATTATAATGACATATTGTATGTTAAGACTATATTTTCAGAATGAACTCTCCTAAGTATTAATTATAAGGGAAAAATTAGAAATAAGAGGGATCAGATGTTGTTTACTCGAGAGAAGGCTACGTTGGTATGGTCACGTGATGTACATGAAAGACGACAGCTGTATAAAAAAGTGCAGGGCAATAAAGATAGACGGTAGCCACGGAGTAGGCAGACCCAGAAAAATCTGGGACGACCTGATAAATTCCGACCGCACATACTTACACCTCTCCAAGACAATGTCACTGGACCGAGATCTTTGGCGGTACTCAGTAATAGAGAAGACCCGCCTTGCCTAAATACAAAGTAAACCTACTACAGTCAGTAGGCATCTCTAACAAAATACGCCCCGTCACACCACCCCCACCCCATCCACACCACCCCTTTCAATGTAAAGTTACGTTGGTGCCACAACATCCAGGCCGAAACAAATGAGATCGTGTAGGTGTCACGACAAAAAAACACACAGTCCACGCTGTAATGTGGCCGTGTAGGCAACACGGTAAACCTCCCAGTCCCACACTGTAAATGTGGTTGGTGTTAGGAAGGGCATCCAACTGTAGAAAACCCGCCAGACAGTCCTATGCGAGCAAGACAACCACTCTTGCCTCAAGTGGGAAAACTCCTGTCCAAACCCATGCAAGCGTGGAACATGGGCGTTAAACGATGATGATGATGATGATGATGATGATGATGATGAATTCCATATATTTTCAGAATGCACCACTGTAGCAGACAAATTTACTCGAATATGGACTTGGCCTCTTCCTGATTATGTCAGTCAACAATTCAGTTCAAATGTTCAAAATGATATCACTGAGGAATGTCAAAATATTAACTTGTCATTTCCAAGTCTAAAGGTTGATTCTAATGTTTACAGTTTGGTAAAAGTTCATGGTAATTTTTCTTTTATTCTATTCTATTGCGTATTTATAAATATTTGTTTTTACATTGTACATGACCTTTAATATTTTTCAACAGTCATGGAAGGGAAAGCATGGAAAATTTAACCTATCAAATGGTCACTGTTTAGTGCTTAAAACCAAAACATTGATGACATGGTTAAAAAAGACTTTCAGTGAAAAAGAAAAGATAGAGAAATAGGCATTTGCCTTAATATTTTTGTGTCATCATCAACATTGTTTTGATGTCCACTTTCCACACTGCCATGGGTTAGATAGGTTGTCATGTTCTGAGGCTAGGCCAGTCAAATGACCGCATCTTACTGGTGCGTTCCATTTTGGCATGGTTTCTACAGCTAAATGCCCTGCCTAACACCAACTGGGTGTATTTTTTTGTAGCTCCAGCACTGCCACTTTACAGAGTGGACTGGGTAGATTTTGGGGTAGGGGGCAACAAACTACCATTTTATAGGGTAGACTGGGTGCATTTTATTGTGGCACCAGCATTAAAGATGTTGTCACATGATTACTCAAACTGAAGATTCCTCTAGATATTCTATCTGTGTAAATGTATGTCTCCTTGTATGTCTTCACAGTGACACTTTGTTGGTCCTACAGTTTAACAATTTAACAAAGATCAGTGAAATAAGTACCATACTTGAAAATAAAGTATGAGTTAGCATCAAAAAGAGTATTCAGTCTTAGAATATGGCCTCAAAAAATCTCGTCTGACCCTTGGAAATATAAATACAACAATAGTGTGTGGATGATATGTGTGTGTCTGTGTGTACACATTTATGTATGATTCCTTCTCTTTTTCAAAACACAAAATAGTGTTTGTTGAGTTTAGATATAGAATGCTTTAAGATTTTCTACTAGTGTGATAGGTATATGTGAGGTGCTCATGTTGGTGAAAGAGCATCCAGTACCACCTGTAAGGTAGTCATGTTGCTGACACAACAGAAGCACCCAGTCCTCTCTGTAAGGTGGTCGTGTCCATGATATGACAGAAAGTGCCCAGTCCACCCTATAAAGTAGTTGTGTTGGTAACATAACAAAAATCATCCAGTCCAACCTGTCAGACGGTTGTTTTGGTGACACAATTAAAAGCACCCAGTCCACACTGTAAATGTGGTTGGCATTAGGAAGGGCATCCAGTCATAGAAACTAAACCAGAAACAGTTCTATGTGAGCAAGGCATGGTCATCTGATCTGACTTGTCTCAGAATGGGACAACTCGTTTAACCCATGCTAGCATGGAAAAATGGACATTAAACAGTGATGGTGGTGATGATGATGATATGTGTGTGTATTGTGTATATATGTATGTGTTGTGTTCTTGTTCTTGTAAGTTGTGTAGCTGTAATGTGAAATAAGGTTGGTTATAACTGTATAGATGTAATGTGAAATATGGTGTTATTATAACGACAGCTGTTATGTGAAATATGGTGTTGTTATAACAACAGATGTAATGTGAAATATGGTATTGTTATAACAACAGATGTAATGTAAAATATGGTGTTATAACAACAGATGTAATGTGAAATATGGTGTTATAACATCAGATGTAATGTTAAATGTTGTTATAACAACAGATGTAATGTGAAATATGGTGTTTTTATAACAGCAGTTGTAATGTGAAATGTTGTTATAACAAGAAATGTGATGTGAAATATGGTGTTATAACAGTTGTAATGTGAAATATAGTATTGTAATAGCCACAGATGTAATGTGAAATATGTTGTTGTTATAACAATAGGGGTGGTATACAGTGTGGATCAAGATAAAGCAGTTATTTGGCAGACCTGTCCAAAATGTGATAAAGAAGAATTGACTATCAAGAAAAATAATGATGAAAGGTAATTGACTTTTTTCTTTTTACTTATTAAAATCTGAAGTTATTATATGTGTGAGGTCCAATCAGTATGTAATAATTAATATTTTAATGTTTACTTTCCTAAGGTAATATGTATTCAATGCAATTACCATAGACTATATTACCATTTGTCTCATTATTTCATAGTCCCTTCTGTTAGACTTAACACCCTAACATCTAATCTCATCTCACCACTTTTTCTCATGATTCCCTCTAGGGTTTTGTTTCACACATATATATAGAGAGAAAGAGAGAAATAAAAATAATCTGGTTCGCACCTCCTTTTTCACTAAATGTAATGACTAATGTAAGTAGGAAATTCTTAGACTGTATTTATAAGTACTTCACCCCACAACATAGGTACAGTAAAATATTCAATAGACGTTCGTTGAGAATATTCTATTCTTGCACACCATCCATGAGATCCAAGCAAACCAGATGAGAATCCAGGATGCTCTTGCAGGAAGAAAGATGACTGTCCATTACAACAAAACTGTAATGTAAGGTCCATAATATATGAGGCAGAGATCAAATACCCAAACACCAACCAGTCAGAAACTTTTGAAAAATATGTAGGTATGGTCCAAGGCGGATTTAAGCAAAGGTTCTACTTGCACCTCTCCTCATTTAGGCATCCTGACATGAAAACCACTGCAGTGTTGGCAAAAAGGGTCTGGCAACTAAAAGAAAAAGGAGTACTGCATGATATTTGGAAATCGCTCGAAAAGTCCATGCCATACAAACATGGAATGAAGAGATGCTTGCTTTGCCTCAGTAAGAAATTTAGGATCTTGCAGGGTTTATACTCACCAGACACATCTAAACTCCAAGAGGGAAGTCTTTAGACATTGTTTGCATCAGAAGGCTCATCTCTTGTCCAGCTAGACCCTCCATGATCATATCCTCTCTGTCACCTATCCATGCACAAAAAATTTAAACACATCACATGCACACTAAATAATAGTCTGTTGAAAGAGGGTTTAGTGTTACAATATCACATTGCACACTATCGATCACATATAAAATCAACAATTTTTTTTTTTTAGTCAAAGAAGGATGAAGAGGTGTACAAAAAGTAAGAAGGGGGAAAATGGTATGATATCTATTGTATTATAGTTTCAAAAAAGCCCATGTTTAGAATATAAATTCAATATATATTATATATATATATATATATATTATAATAATGATAATAATAATGAAATTATTGTGTACAGTGCTCAGGTGCACTACAACTCGTCAAAGGTGCATGTATAGTACATAGAATAATATTCAAATGTCAGGGAAGTGAATAGTGTATGAGTCATGATATACATGTGTGCGTATGTATGGAGGGGGAACATTAGGTGTAGTGTTGGCGAATCTCAGGAAGCATGGAGGTTTTAAAGGATGCAGTATCTCGACAGCTAATAACTGATGCAGGGAGTTTGTTCCATGCTTCAGCAACTCTGAGCGTGAAAAAATGTTTCCGAAAGTTATGGGAGCTGTGCTGTTTTCTGACTTTGTGGGCATGCCCACGTGTGTTAGACACATGGAAATCAAAAAGGTACTCAGGGTTATTGATGGCAAGATGGTTAATAATTTTGTGGGTGTTTACCAAGTCAGTTGCCAGACGTCGGAGCTTCAATGTATCCATGCCCAGGGAAGCAAGGCGTTCAAAGTATGGTAGATGCCTGATGGAGGGTATTTGCTTGGTTGCAGTCTCTGAACAGTTTCCAGGAGGTCAATGTTCTGAGCAAGATAGGGGTTCCAGACTGGTGATGCAAATTTTAAGTGTGGCCGCACCATAGCTATATACAGCTTTAAATAGATAGCTGGAGAGCGGCTGACAAAGGTCTTGCTTAGTGATGCTAAGACACCCTCGGCCTTCTTGATAATTTTAGAGACATGCTTCGTCCAACGCAAATCGCTGCTGACCGTAATGCCCAGGTCACGTTCACAAGAAGACTTCTTGATATTAGTGCTGTGGAGGGAGTATGTGGACGCCGGGTTTTTACTCCCAAAATGCATGGTGGTACACTTGTCCACAGCTAGCTTGAGTTGCCAGTCTGAGATCCATTGTTGCATTGTGTCCAGGTCAGATTGCAGGCAAGATCTATAGTGTTCAGGATCTGTTCTTTTTATCTCAAAGTACAGCTTGATGTCATCTGCGTACTTTAGTACTGTGGCATTCTTTAAGTTGGCATCTATGTCATTAATATATGCCACAAACAAAAGGGGGCCAAGAACAGATCCCTGTGGTACACCAGATGACATCTCGTATGGTGAGGAATGCTGTCCTAGAACCATGACTACCTCTCTTCGACTGAGAATGAAGGACTTCAACCAGTTAAACAGATCATCCTTCACACCCATTGCAGAGAGTTTTGCTATAAGTCTTTTGTGGGGCACAGAATTGAAAGCTTTAGCAAAGTCAAGGTAAACAACATCCACCCATGAGCCGCCATCAGTGATCCGGGTGATGTCTTCAAGATACTCGATAAGTTGATCACAGCAGCTGGAGTTAGGGATAAATCCAAATTGTGAGGGGCGGATAAGACTGTGAGAGTTCCAGAAGTTCCAAAGCGTTCTCTGACACAGGATTCCATCATTTTGGCAATGCAGCTAGTAAGACTGACTCGACGATAGATCACAGGTGATGTGTGGTCACCCTTTTTGAACAGAGGAATGACACTGGCAGTTTTCCACTGTTCTGGAGTAGCACCGTTCAGACAGAATTGGAAGAAGCATGATAGCTGGTGCAGAAGGAAGTACCCTCCACATTTGAGAAGCAGGTACGTAACACCATCAAGACCAGGAGAGGCATGGTTGCGTTTATTTTTAAGGTGATGTCGCAGCATTGCAGGTGTAACCTGGCTTGTGTGGGGATTGCAAAGAGGACCAACTGGAGAGTGAGGCCTCTGCTTTGAGTGAACATACTTCCAGAACAACTTACTGTCAGGGCTGGTTGCTATGCGCTGCTCAAATTGAAGCACTGCCTTTTTTGTCACCTGTTTGAGATGGTTGGATGATTTATTTCGCTTCTTCCTATTGATATCTGATTTATGCAGTTTGTACTCACATTCAGCATTACGACGGACTGCTGCAGTCTCCCAAATTGCTCTTTTGGGATGTTTTTTCTGCTTACATGGCACCATTGCTGCACATGCTGTCCATATTGTGCTCAGGATGTTCTGGAGTCATAGAACTCAAGTCAGTTAGGACGTTGCAATTCGGTGCAGTAACAGTTCCAGTCTGCTTTATTCCAGTCAAAGTGAGCAGTTTGGAGATGGTTGTGGTTTTTGTTACTGCCCATGAGGGATAAATTGGCAATGATCATAGCATGATCAGAGTCACCTAAAGGTTCCTCAGTAGTAACACTAATAACCGTTTCAGGAGTAGTGGTGAAGAGTAGGTCCAAAGTGTTGTCAACTCTTGTTGGGGAGGTGACTACGTGATACCAGTTCGAGTCCAGCACTAGCTCAAGGAAGTCATTTGCACTTGGCGGCCAACGAAAGGTTTCCCAGTCAATCTCAGGGTGATTGAGTGTCCCGATGGTAATTTGGGGGACAGTAAACAACTCCAAGTAGCAGTGTTGACACGGTCATACGTATATCGCAGAAAATACTTCCTGCTGCGATTGGTTCAAATCAACACAAGGAATTGATGAAAAATTTGACTGAACGTAGACCATTACACCACCAACGATTAATGCGGTCTCTACAAAACATATATATATATATATATATATATATATATATATATATATATATATATATATATATATATATATATATAGGAAAACCGTGATATTGTCGGGGAGAAGTGTGTACTAAACGACGATGGCACACTTGCCATCACCGACGCTGATAAGAAGGTAGCTTGGAAGTGTCACTATGAAAGGCTACTAAATGAGGAGAATAAATGGGAGAAAGACAGTCTCCCCCATATCGACCCAATAGAGGGACCAGCAGTGTTAGTCGAGGGGAGTATAATAAGTAAGGCAATCAAGGATATGAAGACGGGTAAGGCGGCTGGGCCTTCGGAAATAGTTGCTGAGATGCTGAAGGCATCTGGCACGGTGGGACACACCATGGTCACCCGCATAGTTAACCAAGTCGTACAGAATGGAGTTGTTCCGAAGGACTGGCATAGCAGCATCATCGTTAACTGTTATAAGGGTAAAGGAGACGCCCTCGATAGGAGTAACTATAGAAGCATTAAATTAATCGACCAGGTCATGAAGGTCACGGAAAAAGTAATAGCGCAACTAATCAGAGAGAGAATTGACCTAGATGAAATGCAGTTCGGGTTTGTGTCAGGCAAAAGTACCACAGACGCTCTTTTCATAGTACGACAACTACAGGAGAAGTACCTAGCTAAAGGTAAGCCCCTCTACTTAGCTTTTGTCGACTTGGAGAAAGCCTTCGACAGAGTCCCCCGCTCCATTATCTGGTGGGCTCTTAGAAAACTAGGCGTTGACGAATGGCTTGTGAGGGCTATACAAGCCATGTATAAAGAAACAGTCAGCAAGGTTAGAATTAACAACGAATATAGTGAAGAGTTTAGCGTAAAAGTTGGCGTCCATCAGGGCTCTGTTCTCAGCCCACTACTATTTATTATTGCCCTTCAGGCTATAACAGAGGAGTTCAAGACAGGCTGCCCATGGGAACTCCTATACGCAGACGACCTGACACTCATAGCGGAATCAATGGCCGAGCTAGAGAAGAAATTCCAAACATGGAAGCACGGCCTAGAGTCAAAAGGACTTAAAATTAACCTGGCTAAGACCAAAGTACTAGTTTGTAGGAAAGAAAACAAGGCGGCGGTCCCTTCTGGGAAATGGTCGTGCTCAGTGTGTAGGAAAGGCGTAGGTAGAAACTCCATTTTATGTCCTAAATGCAAAGTATGGGTGCATAAAAGATGTAGTGGGATCACAGGTAAGCTAACTAAGAACATAGATTTTACATGTGGCCGGTGCTCTGGTGCAATAAGTAGCAGCAAGTGCCCACAAACTACTAGCTCTTTCAATTGCGCAGAAGGTTCTATAGAAATAGTGGACAGCTTCCGTTACCTGGGCGATAAAATCAGCAGTGGGGGAGGGTGCTCTGAAAGTACTGTAGCTAGAGTCAGAACTGGTTGGAAAAAGTTCAGAGAGCTTATACCACTATTAGCTGCTAAAGGGTTCTCACTAAAAATGAAAGGCAGGTTGTACGATGCCTGCATACGAACAGCAATGCTGCATGGCAGTGAGACCTGGGCATTGTGTGCAGAGGATATACGCAGACTAGAGAGGAACGAAGCTTGCATGCTCCGCTGGATGTGTAACAGTAATATACGTGAACGGCAAAGCATAAACGAACTAAGGAAAAAATTAGAGATATGAGGGATCAGATGTTGTTTACTCGAGAGAAGGCTACATTGGTATGGACACGTGATGCGCATGAAAGTCGATAGCTGTATAACAAAGTGCAGGGCAATAAAGATAGACGGTAGTCACGGAATAGGCAGACCTAGAAAAACCTGGGACGAGCTGATAAACTCCGACATCACACACTTACACCTCTCCAAGACAATGTCACTGGACCGAGACCTTTGGCGGTACTCAGTAACAGAGAAGACCCGCCTTACCTAAATATATAGTAAAACCTACTCCAGCCAGTAGGCATCTCTAACAAAATACACCCCGTCCCACCACCACCACCCCCACCCCATCCACACCACCCCGTTCTATGTAAAGTTATGTTGGTGCCGCGCCATCGAGGCCGAAACAAATGAGATCGTGTAGGTGTCACAACAAAAAAAACACACAGTCCACGCTGTAATGTGGCCGTGTAGGCAACACGGTAAAAACCTCCCAGACCCACACTGTAAATGTGGTTGGTGTTAGGAAGGGCATCCAACTGTAGAAAACCTGCCAGACAGTCCTATGCGAGCAAGACAATCACTCTTGCCTCAAGTGGGACTACCCCCGTCCAAACCCATGCAAGCGTGGAACACGGACGTTAAACGTTGATGATGATGATGATGATGATGATGATATATAACAAAGAAAGTGTGATAAGAAACCAGGTGGACCATAATGCACTATACTACTGGGTTAGATCGGATCTAGCTGTCGAAACAGCTGGAGCTCAGCCATCGGGGTCCTACTCTTTTCCTATATATATATTCATTTTATTAAGGCTAAATAGTGAGTTTCATGTTTCGCACAGGGTTGTCAGACAAAGCCAATTTAGCATTAATAAAATGAATATTTAAACTCTACTTTGGTATTGAATATTCTTTTCTCTCAGCCATCAACTACATATGGATATGTGTCTGTGTGTGTTATTCAAATAACAGTCTCTTTTTTAATTACATATGTGTATGATTTATATAAAGTCTGTTACTTTAAGATATCTTTATTCTATAAATATCTAATACATTATTTAGCTTTGCTCTGTAAAGTCTTTTAATTGAATATAGTCATTATCTATGGGTTGTTATTAAAGGGGTGAAGTTAATCAACAGCAACCAAAAATAATACAATATAATAACTAAAAATGTATTTGGTTTGTTCTGGGATTTAAGTGTAAATTAAATGCATTTCAACTAATTTGTTGTTCTATTTGTAGCTGTCTCTTTTGCTTGGTTTGCAATTGTCAAGTGGATGAAACTAATACACACATAACAATGGAGGTGATAATTCGATGTTTGGCTTTACCAGGAAATTATCAAGTAACAGTTAATGTAGGTGTTAATCAGTTTCAGTTCATTTCATGATACATACCACATCATCAACATCATCATTTTACATGTTTTTCCTTGCTGGCGCCAATTGAATATGTTATCATAGTTCAAGACAGTTCTTATTCAGAATTATTGCTTTCCTAAATGGTTCAGGGACCATGTCTTTCTCGTGTGTTCCATTTCTGACATGGTTTCCACAGTTAAATGCTTTTCCTAATACTAACCATTTTACAGAGTGTACTGGGTGTATTTTATAGCATCGGCACTAGAGGAGCTGTCTTGTCCCCAGCAAGATTAAAAGTCCTTTCTACTCAGTATTGTCTCCATTTGCTCTTTTACTGGCACCAGAAAGATTGTCTCACCTTTTGGTAAGTCTAAAGAATCAGTAAGAAGATATATTTACCTGTTGGTAACATAGTTTAAAAGATTTTGTGTGAGATGCTTGATAATGAGGAGGACAAGTTTTTTAGCATATACATACTCATGTTATGTCTGCTGTTTCATGCTTACATGGGTTTGATGGGCCTTTTTCAGCACAGCATCTCTCCACTCATCGCATTTCTTCATCTCCTCTGTGAGCTTCAGCATTTGAAATCAGCTCTCACCATCTGAAATGTTTGATATATTTGTTCTTTGTGTCAAGTCAATACATTTTAGCTCTAAAATGGAAACCTAAATTTTGTGATAGCATTAACATAGTCACTTAGTAATATGTCTTTCATTTTTCTTTTCTTGTCTTTTTTTTAATAATTTCTAACAAATCTCATTTATCATTTGTTAGAATATTTCTCGTTTTTTTTTTTTAAATGTAGATATCCCCCCTCCCATAAAATGAGTCCCTTTTTTAATGTTACTTTGTTATTTATAATACTTCTTGTTTCACTTCTTACTTATAGCTTCAACAACAAACTATAGAAAGTTTATTACCAAAAGATAATTCTGAAGATGTAAGTAAAATATTTTACTTTGTTACCATTAATAATTTTCTCAGTGATTATACAGAATTGAGTCAAAGTGAAAGAATAACTAACTAATACTAAGTTAACTTGTAAGTGAACTTTTTAGCTAGTTTTAATCTAGAGTCCTCAAGCACGCCTTCCAGCAGGTCCAATCAGAAGCAACCCTCCCCAATTGATCTGGCTGTATCCCAAGGCGAAACAGGCCTAGCTCATGAATGCTATCCAACAATCTTGCTCGGGGTCTACCCCTCGGCTTCTCTGTCGGTTGGTTTTTTTGTTAAAACACGCTTAAAATATTATTCTAAAAACTAAAGATGCAATCTATTTTCTTCATATAAATTGTGTTTATTTGAATTATTTTGAATTCTGTTTTTGCTTCAGGGCTACGATGTCTCTACAGTTCTTGGTCAACAACTTGGTCCTTTAATATGTATTCTTAAAAGGCACAATAAGTTCCAGAGAAAACAAATTTCAGAATTTTACTTGGAAGAGATTCGATTAGTTTAAAAACAATCAAAATATCATCATCATCATCATCGTTTAACATCTATCTTCCACGCTAGCATGGGTTTAGACGGGAATTGCCCCACTTGAGGCAAGATTGGTCGTTTCGCTCGTATAGGACTGTCTGGCAGGTTTTCCACGGCTGAATGCCCTTCCTAACACCAACCACGGTTACAGTGTAGACTGGGAGGTTTTTACCATGTTACCTACACGGCCACATTACAGCGTGGACTATCTGTTTTTTTTATCGTGACACCTACACAACCTCATTTATTTAGGACTGGATGTTGTGGTACCAGCATAACTTTACAGAGAAAGATAATTATAAATGAAGAACTTTATTATAATAAACATTGAAAACTGTCCAAACTTAAACATTTATTTTCTAATTAGTTTCATAATTTGATATTTAACCCTTTAGCATTTACATTACTCTATACATTTACTATTATATTTTCATGGTAAAGGTTTTACCTCACATAATAAATATCGAATCTATGAGATTTTGATATTATTTATTTTGAGAACAGTTATGAGCAGCCGGTTATGGCCGGTTTGAACAGAAAGAGGTGAGAGAATTCTGGCAGGATATGGCCAGTTTAAATACTAAAGGGTTAAATACTGTGTATTTTTGATATAAATATTTGGCTAATCTATCAGTTGCAATATTCTAGTTTTGTTATATGATACTACACATATATGATCCTTTATATCATGTCATATTCTGGAAAAATTATCATTTGATTAAATAAAGAAATAATTATCATTCACATTAAAATGTGGATGATATTGCTACAATGATGTTGATTCTCATCATCATTTATTGAGAAAATGGCAGTGGATGAGCATCAGACAAATGCTCTGTGGTATTTGTTATAGCACTTTATGTTCTGAGTTGAAATCCTACTGAGGTCAACTTTGCCTTTCATCCTTCTGGGGGTAAATAAAATAAAGTACCAGTTACATACTGAAGTTGATGTAATCAACTTTCTCTCCCCACAAATTGTTGATATGAAATCATTATTTATGGTGAATAAAAAATAACTTTTTTTTGCATCATATTATTTCATTTTGTATTTTACTATTAGATATAATCATAAAATATACTTTATGATTTAATTTTAAATAAATAATATAAAATGTTATGAGAATGAGAGTGAAATTATGCGAGTTGGTGTCACTGTAGAACTGGGGGGTGGAGTGTGATGCCAGTTGGTGCCACTGAGAAGATAGGAAGTGGAGTGTGATGCCAGTTGGTGCCACTGAGAAGATGGGAAGTGGAGTGTGATGCCAGTTGGTGCCATTGTGGGGCTGGGAGGTGGAGTGTGATGCCAGTTGGTGCCATTGTGGGGCTGGGGGGTGGAGTGTGATGCCACTATGGGGTTGGGAGGTGGAGTGTGTTGCCAGTTGGTGCCACTGTGGTGCTGGGGGTGGAGTGTGATGCCAGTTGGTGCCACTGAGAAGATAGGAAGTGGAGTGTGATGCCAGTTGGTGCCACTGAGAAGATGGGAAGTGGAGTGTGATGCCAGTTGGTGCCATTGTGGGGCTGGGAGGTGGAGTGTGATGCCAGTTGGTGCCATTGTGGGGCTGGGGGGTGGAGTGTGATGCCACTATGGGGTTGGGAGGTGGAGTGTGTTGCCAGTTGGTGCCACTGTGGTGCTGGGGGTGGAGTGTGATGCCAGTTGGTGCTACTGTGGTGCTGGGAGGTGGTGTGTGATCCCAGTTGGTGCCACTGTGGGGTTGGGAGGTGGAGTGTGTTGCCAGTTGGTGCCACTGTGGAGCTGGGAGGTAGAGTGTGATGCCAGTTGGTGCCACTGTGGAGCTGGGAGGTGGAGTGTGATGCCAGTTGGTGCCACTGTGGGGCTGGGAGGTAAAGTGTGATGCCAGTTGGTCCCACTGTGGAGCTGGGGGTGGAGTGTCATGCCAGTTGGTGCCACTGTGGATTTGGGAGGTGGAGTGTGATGCCAGTTGGTGCCACTGTGGAGCTGGGGGTGGAGTGTCATGCCAGTTGGTGCCACTGTGGATTTAGGAGGTGGAGTGTGATGCCAGTTGGTGCCAATGTGGAGCTGGGGCGTGGAGTTTGATGCCAGTTGGTGCCACTGTAGAGTTGGAAGGTGGAGTGTGATTCCAGTTGGTGCCACTGTGGGGCTGGGAGGTAGAGTGTGATGGCAGTTGGTGCCATTGTGGTGCTAGGAGGTGGCGTGTGATGCCAGTTGGTGCCACTGTGGAGCTGGGAGGTGGAGTGTGATGCCAGTTGGTGCCACTGTGACCCTGGGAGGTGGAGTGTGATGCCAGTTGGTGCCACTGTGGGGCTGGGAGGTAGAGTGTGATGCCAGTTGGTGCCACTGTGGAGCTGGGAGGTGGAGTGTGATGCCAGTTAGTCCCACTGTGACCTGGGGGTGGAGTGTGATGCCAGTAAGTGCCACTGTGGTGTTGGTAGGTAGAGTATGATGCCAGTTGGTGCCACTTGAGTTGGGGGTGGATTGTGATGCCAGTTGGTTCCACTGTAGAGCTGGGAGGTGGAGTGTGATGCCAGTTGGTGCCACTATGGGGCTGGGGGGTAGTGTGATGTCAGTTGGTGCTACTGTGGAGTTGGGAGGTGGAGTGTGATGCCAGTTGGTGCCACTGTGGAGCTGGGGGTGGAGTGTGATGCCAGTTGGTTCCACTGTGGAGTTGGGAGGTAGAGTGTGATGCCAGTTGGTGCCACAGTGGGGTTGGGGGGTGGGGTGTGATGCCAGTTGGTGTCACTGTGAGGGTGGGAGGTTGAGTGTGTTGCCAGTTGGTCCCACTGTGCGGCTGGGAGGTGGAGTGTGATACCAGTTGGTGCCAATTTAGAGCTGGGGCGTGGAGTGTGATGCCAGTTGGTGCCACTGTGGGGCTGGGAGGTGTGGTGTGATTCCAGTTGGTGCCACTGTGGTGCTGGGAGGTCGAGTGTGATGCCAGTTGGTGCCACTGTGGGGCTGGAAGGTGCAGTGTGATGCCAGATGGTGTCACTGTGGAGCTGGGGGTGGAGTGTGATGCCAGTTGGTACCACTGTGACCCTGGGAGGTAGAGTGTGATGCCAGTTGGTGCCACTGTGGGGCTGAGATGTGGGGTGTGATTCCAGTTGGTGCCACTGTGGGGCTGGGAGGTAGAGTGTGATGCCAGTTGGTGCCACTGTGGGGCTGGGATGTGGGGTGTGATTCCAGTTGGTGCCACTGTGGGGCTGGGAGGTGGAGTGTGATGCCAGTTAGTGCCACTGTGGTGTTGGTAGGTAGAGTGTGATGCTAGTTGGTGCGACTGTGGGGCTGGGAGTGGATTGTGATGCCAGTTGGTGCCACTTGAGTTGAGGGTGGATTGTGATGCCAGTTGGTTCCACTGTAGAGCTGGGAGGGGGAGTGTGATGCCAGTTGGTGCCACTGTGGGGCTGGGGGGTAGTGTGATGTCAGTTGGTGCTACTGTGGAGTTGGGAGGTGGAGTGTGATGCCAGTTGGTGCCACTGTGGAGCTGGGGGTGGAGTGTGATGCCAGTTGGTTCCACTGTGGAGTTGGGAGGTAGAGTGTGATGCCAGTTGGTGCCACAGTGGGGTTGGGGGGTGGGGTGTGATGCCAGTTGGTGTCACTGTGAGGGTGGGAGGTTGAGTGTGTTGCCAGTTGGTCCCCCTGTGCGGCTGGGAGGTGGAGTGTGATACCAGTTGGTGCCAATTTAGAGCTGGGGCGTGGAGTGTGATGCCAGTTGGTGCCACTGTGGGGCTGGGAGGTGTGGTGTGATTCCAGTTGGTGCCACTGTGGTGCTGGGAGGTCGAGTGTGATGCCAGTTGGTGCCACTGTGGGGCTGGAAGGTGCAGTGTGATGCCAGATGGTGTCACTGTGGAGTTGGGAGGTGGAATGTGATGCCAGCTGGTACCACTGTGACCCTGGGAGGTAGAGTGTGATGCCAGTTGGTCCCACTGTGGGGCTGGGAGGTAGAGTGTGATGCCAGTTGGTGCCACTGTGGGGCTGGGATGTGGGGTGTGATTCCAGTTGGTGCCACTGTGGGGCTGGGAGGTGGGGTGTGATTCCAGTTGGTGCCACTGTGGAGCTGGGAGGTGGAGTGTGATGCCAGTTAGTGCCACTGTGGTGTTGGTAGGTAGAGTGTGATGCTAGTTGGTGCCACTGTGGGGCTGGGAGTGGATTGTGATGCCAGTTGGTCCCACTGTGGAATTGGGAGGTGGGGTGTGATGCCAGTTGGTGCCACTGTGGAGCTGGGAGGTAGAGTGTGATGCCAGTTGGTGCCACTCTGGAGTTGGGAGGTGGAGTGTTATCCCAGTTGGTGCCACTGTGGTGCTGGGAGGTGGAGTGTGATGCCAGTTGGTGCCACTGTGGAGCTGGGAGGTAGAGTGTGATGCGAGTTGGTGTCACTGTGGGTGGCGTGTGATGCCAGTTGGTGCCACTGTGGTGCTGGGAGGTGTGGTGTGATGTCAGTTGGTGCCACTGTGGAGTTGGGAGGTGGAGTGTGATTCCAGTTGGTGCCATTGTGGAGTAGGGAGGTGGAGTGTGATGATAGTCAGTGCAACTGTGGGCTTGGGAGGTGGAGTGTGATGCCAGTTGGTGCCACTGTGGGGCTGGGAGGTAGAGTGTAATGCCAGTTGGTGCCAATGTGGTGCTGGGGCGTGGAGTGTGATTCCAGTTGGTGCCACTGTGGAGTTGGGAGGTGGAGTGTGATGCCAGTTGGTGCCACTGTGGAGCTGGGAGGCGGAGTGTGGTGCCAGTGGGTTCCACGGTGCAGCTGGGACGTGGAGTCTGATGCCAGTTGGTCCCACTGTGGGGCTGGTAGTTGGAGTGTGATTCCAGTTGGTGCCACTGTGGTGCCGGGGGTCGGAGGTGGAGTGTGTTGCCAGTTGGTGCCATTGTGGAGCTGGGGGTGGAATGTGATGCCAGTTGGTGCCACTGTGGGGTTGGTAGGTGGAGTGTGTTGCCAGTTGGTGCCACTGTGGAGCTGGGAGGTGGTGTGTGATGCCAGTTGGTGCCACTGTGGAGTTGGGAGGTAGAGTATGATCCCAGTTGGTTCCACTGTGGAGTTGGGAGGTAGAGTGTGATGCCAGTTGGTGCCACAATGGTGTTGGGGGGTGGAGTGTGATGCAGTTGGTGCCACTGTGGGGTTGGGAGGTAGAGTGTGATGCCAGTTGGTGCCACTGTGGAGTTGGGAGGTGGATTGTGATGCCAGTTGGTGCCACTGTGGTGCTGGGGGTGGAGTGTGATGCCAGTTGGTGCCACTGTGGAGTTGGGAGGTGGAGTGTGATTCCAGTTGGTGCCACTGTGGAACTGGGAGGTGTAGTGTGATGCCAGTTGGTGCCACTGTGGTGTTGGGAGGTGGAGTGTGTTGCCAGTTGGTGCCACTGTGGAGCTGGGAGGTGGGGTGTGATGCCAGTTGGTTCCACTGTGGAGTTGGGAGGTAGAGTGTGATGCCAGTTGGTCCCACTGTGGAGCTGGGGGTGGACTGCGATGCCAGTTGGTCCCACTCTGGTGTTGGGAGGTAGAGTGTGATGCCAGTTGGTGCCACTGTGGAGCTGGGAGGTGGAGTGTGATGCCAGTTGGTGTCACTTTGGGGTTGGGAGGTGGAGTGTGCTGCCAGTTGGTGCCACTCTGACCCTGGTAGGTAGAGTGTGATGCCAGTTGGTGCCACTCTGGAGTTGGGAGGTGGAGTGTTATCCCAGTTGGTGCCACTGTGACCCTGGGAGGTGGAGTGTGATTCCAGTTGGTGCCACTGTGACCCTGGGAGGTGGAGTGTGATTCCAGTTGGTGCCACTGTGGAACTGGGAGGTGGAGTGTGATGTCAGTTGGTGCTACTGTGGAGTTGGGAGGTGGAGTGTGATGCCAGTTGGTGCCACTGTGCGGCTGGGAGGTGGAGTGTGATACCAGTTGGTGCCACTGTGGGGCTGGGAGGTAGAGTGTGATCGCAGTTGGTGCCACTGTGGAGCTGGGAGGTAGAGTGAGATGCCAGTTGGTGCCACTCCGGAGTTGGGAGGTGGAGTGTTATCCCAGTTGGTCCCACTGTGGTGCTGGGACGTGGAGTGTGATGCCAGTTGGTGCCACTGTGGTGATGGGAGGTGGAGTGTGATGCCAGTTGGTCCCACTGTGGAGCTGAGGGTGGGGTGTGAGGCCAGTTGTTGCCAACGTGGAGTTGGGAGCTGGAGTGTGATGCCAGTTGGTGCCACTGTGGAGCTGGGAGGTGGAGTGTGATGTCAGTTGGTGCTACTGTGGAGTTGGGAGGTGGAGTGTGATGCCAGTTGGTGCCACTGTGGAGCTGGGAGGTGCAGTGTGATGCCAGTTGGTGCCACTGTGGAGCTGGGAGGTAGAGTGTGATGGCAGTTGGTGCCACTGTGGAGCTGGGAGGTAGAGTGTGATGCCAGTTGGTGCCACTCTGGAGTTGGGAGGTGGAGTGTTATCCCAGTTGGTGGCGCTGGGAGGTGGAGTGTGATGCCAGTTGGTGCCACTGTGGAGCTGGGAGGTAGAGTGTGATGCGAGTTGGTGTCACTGTGGGTGCTGGGGGTGGCGTGTGATGCCACTGTGGCGCTGGGAGGTGTGGTGTGATGTCAGTTGGTGCCACTGTGGAGTTGGGAGGTGGAGTGTGATTCCAGTTGGTGCCATTGTGGAGTAGGGAGGTGGAGTGTGATGCCAGTTGGTGCCACTGTGGGGCTGGGAGGTAGAGTGTAATGCCAGTTGGTGCCAATGTGGTGCTGGGGCGTGGAGTGTGATTCCAGTTGGTGCCACTGTGGAGTTGGGAGGTGGAGTGTGATGCCAGTTGGTGCCACTGTGGAGCTGGGAGGCGGAGTGTGGTGCCAGTGGGTTCCACGGTGCAGCTGGGACGGGAGTCTGATGCCAGTTGGTCCCACTGTGGGGCTGGTAGTTGGAGTGTGATTCCAGTTGGTGCCATTGTGGAGTAGGGAGGTGGAGTGTGATGATAGTCGGTGCAACTGTGGGGTTGGGAGGTAGAGTGTGATGTGAGTTGGTGTCACTGTGGTGCTGGGGAGGGGGGGGAGCGTGTCGCCAGTTGGTGCCACTGTGGATTTGGGAGGTGGAGTGTAATGCCAGTTGGTGCCAATGTGGTGCTGGGGCGTGGAGTGTGATTCCAGTTGGTGCCACTGTGGAGTTGGGAGGTGGAGTGTGATGCTAGTTGGTGCCACTGTCCAGCTGGGAGGCGGAGTGTGGTGCCAGTGGGTGCCACTGTGGAGCTGGGACGTGGAGTCTGATGCCAGTTGGTCCCACTGTGGAGCTGGTAGTTGGAGTGTGATGCCAGTTGGTGCCACTGTGCTGCTGGGGGTCGGAGGTGGAGTGTGTTGCCAGTTGGTGCCATTGTGGATCTGGGGGTGGAATGTGATGCCAGTTGGTGCCACTGTGGGGTTGGTAGGTGGAGTGTGTTGCCAGTTGGTGCCACTGTGGAGCTGGGAGGTGGTGTGTGATGCCAGTTGGTGCCACTGTGGAGTTGGGAGGTAGAGTGTGATCCCAGTTGGTTCCACTGTGGAGTTGGGAGGTAGAGTGTGATGCCAGTTGGTTCCACTGTGGAGTTCGGAGGTGGAGTGTGATGCCAGTTGGTGCCACAATGGTGTTGGGGGGTGGAGTGTGATGCAGTTGGTGCCACTGTGGGGTTGGGAGGTAGAGTGTGATGCCAGTTGGTGCCACTGTGGGGCTGGGGGTGGAGTGTGATGCCAGTTGGTGCCACTGTGGATTTGGGAGGTGGATTGTGATGCCAGTTGGTGCCACTGTGGTGCTGGGGGTGGAGTGTGATGACAGTTGGTGCCACTGTGGATTTGGGAGGTGGATTGTGATGCCAGTTGGTGCCACTGTGGTGCTGGGGGTGGAGTGTGATGCCAGTTGGTGCCACTGTGGATTTGGGAGGTGGATTGTGATGCCAGTTGGTGCCACTGTGGTGCTGGGGGTGGAGTGTGATGCCAGTTGGTGCCACTGTGGAGCTGGGAGGTGGAGTGTGATGCCAGTTGGTGCCACTGTGACCCTGGGAGGTGGAGTGTGATGCCAGTTGGTGCCACTGTGGGGCTGGGAGGTAGAGTGTGATGCCAGTTGGTGCCACTGTGGGGCTGGGATGTGGGGTGTGATTCCAGTTGGTGCCACTGTGGGGCTGGGAGGTAGAGTGTGATGCCAGTTGGTGCCACTGTGGGGCTGGGATGTGGGGTGTGATTCCAGTTGGTGCCACTGTGGGGCTGGGAGGTGGGGTGTGATTCCAGTTGGTGCCACTGTGGAGCTGGGAGGTGGAGTGTGATGCCAGTTAGTGCCACTGTGGTGTTGGTAGGTAGAGTGTGATGCTAGTTGGTGCCACTGTGGGGCTGGGAGTGGATTGTGATGCCAGTTGGTGCCACTTGAGTTGGGGGTGGATTGTGATGCCAGTTGGTTCCACTGTAGAGCTGGGAGGGGGAGTGTGATGCCAGTTGGTGCCACTGTGGGGCTGGGGGGTAGTGTGATGTCAGTTGGTGCTACTGTGGAGTTGGGAGGTGGAGTGTGATGCCAGTTGGTGCCACTGTGGAGCTGGGGGTGGAGTGTGATGCCAGTTGGTTCCACTGTGGAGTTGGGAGGTAGAGTGTGATGCCAGTTGGTGCCACAGTGGGGTTGGGGAGTGGGGGGTGATGCCAGTTGGTGTCACTGTGAGGGTGGGAGGTTGAGTGTGTTGCCAGTTGGTCCCACTGTGCGGCTGGGAGGTGGAGTGTGATACCAGTTGGTGCCAATTTAGAGCTGGGGCGTGGAGTGTGATGCCAGTTGGTGCCACTGTGGGGCTGGGAGGTGTGGTGTGATTCCAGTTGGTGCCACTGTGGTGCTGGGAGGTCGAGTGTGATGCCAGTTGGTGCCACTGTGGGGCTGGAAGGTGCAGTGTGATGCCAGATGGTGTCACTGTGGAGTTGGGAGGTGGAATGTGATGCCAGCTGGTACCACTGTGACCCTGGGAGGTAGAGTGTGATGCCAGTTGGTCCCACTGTGGGGCTGGGAGGTAGAGTGTGATGCCAGTTGGTGCCACTGTGGGGCTGGGATGTGGGGTGTGATTCCAGTTGGTGCCACTGTGGGGCTGGGAGGTGGGGTGTGATTCCAGTTGGTGCCACTGTGGAGCTGGGAGGTGGAGTGTGATGCCAGTTAGTGCCACTGTGGTGTTGGTAGGTAGAGTGTGATGCTAGTTGGTGCCACTGTGGGGCTGGGAGTGGATTGTGATGCCAGTTGGTCCCACTGTGGAATTGGGAGGTGGGGTGTGATGCCAGTTGGTGCCACTCTGGAGTTGGGAGGTGGAGTGTTATCCCAGTTGGTGCCACTGTGGTGCTGGGAGGTGGAGTGTGATGCCAGTTGGTGCCACTGTGGAGCTGGGAGGTAGAGTGTGATGCGAGTTGGTGTCACTGTGGGTGCTGGGGGTGGCGTGTGATGCCAGTTGGTGCCACTGTGGTGCTGGGAGGTGTGGTGTGATGTCAGTTGGTGCCACTGTGGAGTTGGGAGGTGGAGTGTGATTCCAGTTGGTGCCATTGTGGAGTAGGGAGGTGGAGTGTGATGATAGTCGGTGCAACTGTGGGGTTGGGATGTGGAGTGTGATGCCAGTTGGTGCCACTGTGGGGCTGGGAGGTAGAGTGTAATGCCAGTTGGTGCCAATGTGGTGCTGGGGCGTGGAGTGTGATTCCAGTTGGTGCCACTGTGGTGTTGGGAGCTGGAGTGTGATGCCAGTTGGTGCCACTGTGGAGCTGGGAGGCGGAGTGTGGTGCCAGTGGGTGCCACGGTGCAGCTGGGACGTGGAGTCTGATGCCAGTTGGTCCCACTGTGGGGCTGGTAGTTGGAGTGTGATTCCAGTTGGTGCCACTGTGGTGCCGGGGGTCGGAGGTGGAGTGTGTTGCCAGTTGGTGCCATTGTGGAGCTGGGGGTGGAATGTGATGCCAGTTGGTGCCACTGTGGGGTTGGTAGGTGGAGTGTGTTGCCAGTTGGTGCCACTGTGGAGCTGGGAGGTGGTGTGTGATGCCAGTTGGTGCCACTGTGGAGTTGGGAGGTAGAGTGTGATCCCAGTTGGTTCCACTGTGGAGTTGGGAGGTAGAGTGTGATGCCAGTTGGTGCCACAATGGTGTTGGGGGGTGGAGTGTGATGCAGTTGGTGCCACTGTGGGGTTGGGAGGTAGAGTGTGATGCCAGTTGGTGCCACTGTGGAGTTGGGAGGTGGATTGTGATGCCAGTTGGTGCCACTGTGGTGCTGGGGGTGGAGTGTGATGCCAGTTGGTGCCACTGTGGAGTTGGGAGGTGGAGTGTGATTCCAGTTGGTGCCACTGTGGAACTGGGAGGTGTAGTGTGATGCCAGTTGGTGCCACTGTGGTGTTGGGAGGTGGAGTGTGTTGCCAGTTGGTGCCACTGTGGAGCTGGGAGGTGGGGTGTGATGCCAGTTGGTTCCACTGTGGAGTTGGGAGGTAGAGTGTGATGCCAGTTGGTCCCACTGTGGAGCTGGGGGTGGACTGTGATGCCAGTTGGTCCCACTGTGGTGTTGGGAGGTAGAGTGTGATGCCAGTTGGTGCCACTGTGGAGCTGGGAGGTGGAGTGTGATGCCAGTTGGTGTCACTTTGGGGTTGGGAGGTGGAGTGTGCTGCCAGTTGGTGCCACTCTGACCTTGGTAGGTAGAGTGTGATGCCAGTTGGTGCCACTCTGGAGTTGGAAGGTGGAGTGTTATCCCAGTTGGTGCCACTGTGACCCTGGGAGGTGGAGTGTGATTCCAGTTGGTGCCACTGTGACCCTGGGAGGTGGAGTGTGATTCCAGTTGGTGCCACTGTGGAACTGGGAGGTGTAGTGTGATGCCAGTTGGTGCCACTGTGGTGCTGGGGGTGGAGTGTGATGCCAGTTGGTGCCACTGAGAAGATAGGAAGTGGAGTGTGATGCCAGTTGGTGCCACTGAGAAGATGGGAAGTGGAGTGTGATGCCAGTTGGTGCCATTGTGGGGCTGGGAGGTGGAGTGTGATGCCAGTTGGTGCCATTGTGGGGCTGGGGGGTGGAGTGTGATGCCACTATGGGGTTGGGAGGTGGAGTGTGTTGCCAGTTGGTGCCACTGTGGTGCTGGGAGGTAGAGTGTGATGCCAGTTGGTGCCACTGTGGAGTTGGGAGGTAGAGTGTGATGCCAGTTGGTGCCACAGTGGAGTTGGGGGGTGGGGGTGATGCCAGTTGGTTCCACTGTGGGGCTGAGGGTGGAATGTGATGCCAGTTGGTGCTACTGCGGGGCTGGGAGGTAGAGTGTGATGCCAGTTGGTGCCACTGTGGGGTTGGGAGGTTTAGTGTGATGCCAGTTGGTGCCACTGTGGTGCTGGGAGGTGGAGTGTGATGCCAGTTGGTGCCAATGTGGAGCTGGGGCGTGGAGTGTGATGCCAGTTGGTGCCACTGTGGTGTTGGTAGGTAGAGTGTGATGCCAGTTGGTGCCACTGTGGAGCTGGGAGTTGGAGTGTGATGCCAGTTGGTGTCACTGTGGGGCTGGGAGCTAAAGTGTGATGCCAGTTGGTCCCACTGTGGAGCTGGGGGTGGAGTGTGATGCCAGTTGGTGCCACTGTGGATTTGGGAGGTGGAGTGTGATGCCAGTGGGTGCCACGGTGCAGCTGGGACGTGGAGTCTGATGCCAGTTGGTCCCACTGTGGGGCTGGTAATTGGAGTGTGATTCCAGTTGGTGCCATTGTGGGGTAGGGAGGTGGAGTGTGATGATAGTCGGTGCAACTGTGGGGTTGGGAGGTAGAGTGTGATGTGAGTTGGTGTCACTGTGGTGCTGGGGAGGGGGGGGAGCGTGTCGCCAGTTGGTGCCACTGTGGATTTGGGAGGTGGAGTGTAATGCCAGTTGGTGCCAATGTGGTGCTGGGGCGTGGATTGTGATTCCAGTTGGTGCCACTGTGGAGTTGGGAGGTGGAGTGTGATGCAAGTTGGTGCCACTGTCCAGCTGGGAGGCGGAGTGTGGTGCCAGTGGGTGCCACTGTGGAGCTGGGACGTGGAGTCTGATGCCAGTTGGTCCCACTGTGGGGCTGGTAGTTGGAGTGTGATGCCAATTGGTGCCACTGTGGTGCTGGGGGTCGGAGGTGGAGTGTGTTGCCAGTTGGTGCCATTGTGGAGCTGGGGGTGGAATGTGATGCCAGTTGGTGCCACGGTGGGGTTGGTAGGTGGAGTGTGTTGCCAGTTGGTGCCACTGTGGAGGTGGGAGGTGGTGTGTGATGCCAGTTGGTGCCACTGTGGAGTTGGGAAGTAGAGTGTGATCCCAGTTGGTTCCACTGTGGAGTTGGGAGGTAGAGTGTGATGCCAGTTGGTCCCACAATGGTGTTGGGGGGTGGAGTGTGATGCAGTTGGTGCCACTGTGGGGTTGGGAGGTAGAGTGTGATGCCAGTTGGTGCCACTGTGGAGTTGGGAGGTGGATTGTGATGCCAGTTGGTGCCACTGTGGTGCTGGGGGTGGAGTGTGATGCCAGTTGGTGCCACTGTGGAGTTGGGAGGTGGAGTGTGATTCCAGTTGGTGCCACTGTGGAACTGGGAGGTGTAGTGTGATGCCAGTTGGTGCCACTGTGGTGTTGGGAGGTGGAGTGTGTTGCCAGTTGGTGCCACTGTGGTGCTGGGAGGTGGGGTGTGATGCCAGTTGGTTCCACTGTGGAGTTGGGAGGTAGAGTGTGATGCCAGTTGGTCCCACTGTGGAGCTGGGGGTGGACTGTGATGCCAGTTGGTCCCACTGTGGTGTTGGGAGGTAGAGTGTGATGCCAGTTGGTGCCACTGTGGAGCTGGGAGGTGGAGTGTGATGCCAGTTGGTGTCACTTTGGGGTTGGGAGGTGGAGTGTGCTGCCAGTTGGTGCCACTCTGACCCTGGTAGGTAGAGTGTGATGCCAGTTGGTGCCACTCTGGAGTTGGGAGGTGGAGTGTTATCCCAGTTGGTGCCACTGTGACCCTGGGAGGTGGAGTGTGATTCCAGTTGGTGCCACTGTGACCCTGGGAGGTGGAGTGTGATTCCAGTTGGTGCCACTGTGGAACTGGGAGGTGTAGTGTGATGCCAGTTGGTGCTACTGTAGTGCTGGGGGTGGAGTGTGATGCCAGTTGGTTCCACTGTGGTGTTGGGAGGTGGAGTGTGATGCCAGTTGGTGTCACTGTGGAGTTGGGAGGTGGAGTGTGATGCCAGTTGGTCCCACTGTGATGCTGGGGGTGGAGTGTGATGCCAGTTGGTGCCACTGTGGGGCTGAGAGGTAGAGTGTGATGCCAGTTGGTGCCACTGTGGAGCTGGGAGGTGGTGTGTGATGCCAGTTGGTGCCACTGTGTGTGCTGGTGGTGGAGTGTGATGCCAGTTGGTCCCACTGTGGAGTTGGGAGGTGGGGTGTGATGCCAGTTGGTGCCACTGTGGTGCTGGGACATGGAGTGTGATGCCAATTGGCCCCACTGTGGTGCTGGGAGGTGGTGTGTGATGCCAGTTGGTCCAACTGTGGGGCTGGGGGTGGAGTGTGATGCCAGCTGGTGTCACTGTGGAGTTGGGAGGTGGAGTGTGATGCCAGTTGGTGCCACTGTGACCCTGGGAGATAGAGTGTAATGCCAGTTGGTACCACTGTGGAGCTGGGAGGTGGAGTGTGATGCCAGTTGGTGCCACTGTGACCCTGGGAGGTAGAGTGTGATGCCAGTTGGTCCCACTGTGGAGCTGGGAGGTGGAGTGTGATGCCAGTTGGTACCACTATGGGGCTGGGAGGTAGAGTGTAATGCCAGTTGGTCCCATTGTGGTGCTGGGAGGTGGAGTGTGATGCCAGTTGGTACCACTATGGGGCTGGGAGGTAGAGTGTGATGCCAGTTGGTCCCACTGTGGAGTTGAGTGGTGGAGTGTGATTCCAGTTGCTGCCACTGTGGAGCTGGTAAGGTGGAGTGTGATGCCAATTGGTCCTACTGTGGTGCTGGGAGGTGGTGTGTGATGCCAGTTAGTGCCAATGTGGTGCTGGGAGGTGGAGTGTGATGCCAGTTGGTGCCACTGTGGTGCTGGGAGGTGGTGTGTGATGCCAGTTAGTGCCAATGTGGGGCTGCGAGGTGGAGTGTTATGCCAGTTGGTGGCACTGTGGGGCTGGGAGGTGGAGTGTGATGCCAGTTGGTCCCACTGTGGGGCTGGGGGTGGTGTGTCATGCCAGTTGGTGCCACTGTGGTGTTGGGAGGTGGAGTGTGATATCAGTTGGTGCCACTGTGGAGCTGGGAGGTGGAGTGTGATACCTGTTGGTGCCACTGTGACCCTGGGAGGTAGAGTGTGATGCCAGTTGGTGCCATTGTGGTGCTGGGAGGTGGAGTGTGATGCCAGTTGGTGCCACTATGGAGCTGGGAGGTAGAGTGTGATGCCAGTTGGTGCCAATGTGGAGCTGGAAGGTGGAGTGTGATGCCAGTTGGTTCCACTGTGGGGCTGGGAGGTGGAGTGTGATGCCAGTTGGTCCCACTGTGGGGCTGGGGGTGGTGTGTCATGCCAGTTGGTGCCACTGTGAAGCTGGGAGGTGGAGTGTGATACCTGTTGGTGCCACTGTCACCCTGGGAGGTGGAGTGTGATTCCAGTTGGTGCCACTGTGAACCTGGGAGGTGGAGTGTGATTCCAGTTGGTGCCACTGTGGAACTGGGAGGTGTAGTGTGATGCCAGTTGGTGCCACTGTGGTGCTGGGGGAGGAGTGTGATGCCAGTTGGTTCCACTGTGGGGCTGAGAGGTAGAGTGTGATGCCAGTTGTTGCCACTGTGGTGCTGGGGGTGGAGTGTGATGCCAGTTGTTGCCACTGTGTGTGCTGGGGGTGGAGTGTGATGCCAGTTGGTCCCACTGTGGAGTTGGGAGGTGGGGTGTGATGCCAGTTGGTGCCACTGTGGTGCTGGGACGTGGAGTGTGATGCCAATTGGCCCCACTGTGGTGCTGGGAGGTGGTGTGTGATGCCAGTTGGTCCAACTGTGGGGCTGGGGGTGGAGTGTGATGCCAGTTGGTGTCACTGTGGAGTTGGGAGGTGGAGTGTGATGCCAGTTGGTGCCACTGTGACCCTGGGAGGTAGAGTGTAATGCCAGTTGGTGCCACTGTGGCGCTGGGAGGTAGAGTGTGATGCCAGTTGGTACCACTATGGGGCTGGGAGGTAGAGTGTGATGCCAGTTGGTCCCACTGTGGAGCTGGGAGGTGGAGTGTGATGCCAGTTGGTACCACTATGGGGCTGGGAGGTAGAGTGTGATGCCAGTTGGTCCCATTGTGGTGCTGGGAGGTGGAGTGTGATGCCAGTTGGTACCACTATGGGGCTGGGAGGTAGAGTGTGATGCCAGTTGGTCCCACTGTGGAGTTGAGTGGTGGAGTGTGATTCCAGTTGCTGCCACTGTGGAGCTGGTAAGGTGGAGTGTGATGCCGGTTGGTGCCACTGTGGAGCTGGGGGTGGAGTGTGATGCCAGTTGGTGTCACTGTGGAGTTGAGAGGTGGGGTGTGATGCCAGTTGGTGCCACTGTGGTGCTGGGACGTGGAGTGTGATGCCAATTGGTCCTACTGTGGTGCTGGGAGGTGGTGTGTGATGCCAGCTGGTCCAACTGTGGGGCTGCGGGTGGAGTGTGATGCCAGTTAGTGCCAATGTGGTGTTGGGAGGTAGAGTGTGATGCCAGTAGGTGCCACTGTGGGGCTGGGAGGTAGAGTGTGATGCCAGTTGGTGCCATTTTGGTGCTGGGAGGTGTAGTGTGATGCCAGCTGGTGCCACTGTGGCGTTAGGAGGTGGAGTGTTATCCCAGTTGGTGCCACTGTGACCCTGGGAGGTGGAGTGTGATGCCAGTTGGTGCCACTGTGGAGTTGGGAGGTGGAGTGTGATTCCAGTTGGTGCCACTGTGGAACTGGGAGGTGTAGTGTGATGCCAGCTGGTGCCACTGTGGCGTTAGGAGGTGGAGTGTGTTGCCAGTTGGTGCCACTGTGGAGCTGGGAGGTGGAGTGTGATGGCAGTTGGTTCCACTGTGGAGTTGGGAGGTAGAGTGTGATGCCAGTTGGTGCCACAATGGTTTTGGGGGGTGGGGTTTGATGCCAGTTAGTCCCACTGTGGGGCAGGGGGTGGAGTGTGATGCCAGTTGGTGCCACTGTGGGGCTGGGAGGTCGAGTGTGATGCCAGTTGATGCCACTGTGGTGCTGGGAGGTGGATTGTGATGCATTTTGGTGTCACTGTGGAGCTAGGAGGTGGAGTGTGATGCCAGTTGGTGCCACTGTGGGGTTGGGAGGTAGAGTGTGATGCCAGTTGGTGCCACTGTGGAGTTGGGGGGTGGGGTGTGATGCCAGTTGGTGCCACTGTGGGGTTGGGAGGTGGAGTGTGATGCCAGTTGGTGCCACTGTGGGGTTGGGAGGTAGAGTGTGATGCCAGTTGGTGCCACTGTGGAGTTGGGGGGTGGATTGTGATGCCAGTTGGTGCCACTGTGGTGCTGGGGGTGGAGTGTGATGCCAGTTGGTGCCACTGTGGAACTGGGAGGTGTAGTGTGATGCCAGCTGGTCCCACTGTGGGGTTAGCAGGTGGAGTGTGTTGCCAGTTGGTGCCACTGTGGGGCTGGGAGGTGGAGTGTGATGCCAGTTGGTTCCACTGTGGAGTTGGGAGGTAGAGTGTGATGCCAGTTGGTCCCACTGTGGGGCTGGGGGTGGACTGTGATGCCAGTTGGTCCCACTATCGTGTTGGGAGGTAGAGTGTGATGCCAGTTGGTGCCACTGTGGAGCTGGGAGGTGGAGTGTGATGCCAGTTGGTGTCACTGTGGGGTTGGGAGGTGGAGTGTGCTGCCAGTTGGTGCCACTCTGACCCTGGGAAGTAGAGTGTGATGCCAGTTGATCCCACTATGGGGCTGGGAGGTAGAGTGTGATGCCAGTTGGTGCCACTGTGGAGTTGAGTGGTGGAGTGTGATTCCAGTTGGTGCCACTGTGGATCTGGAAGGTGGGTTGTGATGCCAGTTGGTGCCACTGTGAGGCTGGGGGTGGAGTGTGATGCCAGTTGGTGCCACTGTGGAGTTGGGAGGTGGAGTGTGATGCCAGTTGGTGCCACTGTGGGGTTGGGAAGTGGAGTGTGATTCCAGTTGGTGCCACTGTGGCGCTGGGAGGTGGAGTGTGATGCCAGTTGGTGCCACTGTGGCGCTGGGAAGTGGGGTGTGATTCCAGTTGGTGCCACTGTGGTGCTGGGAGGTGGAATGTGATGCCAGTTGGTACCACTGTGACCCTGGGAGGTAGAGTGTGATGCCAGTTGGTCCCACTGTGGAGCTGGGAGGTAGAGTGTGATGCCAGTTGGTGCCACTGTGGGGCTGGGATGTGGGGTGTGATTCCAGTTGGTGCCACTGTGGAGCTGGGAGGTGGGGTGTGATTCCAGTTGGTGCCACTGTGGAGCTGGGAGGTGGAGTGTGATGCCAGTTGGTGCCACTGTGGAGCTGGGGGTGGATTGTGATGCCAGTTGGTCTCACTGTGGGGCTGGGAGGTGGAGTGTGATGCCAGTTGGTGCCACTGTGGAGGTGGGAGGTGGAATCTGATGCCAGTCGGTACCACTGTGGCGTTGGGAGGTGGAGTGTGATGCTAGTTGGTGCCACTGTGGGGCTGGGAGGTAGAGCGTAATGCCACTTGGTGCCACTTTTGTGCTTGGGGGGGGGGGGGGGGGGAGTGTGATGCCAGTGGTGCCAATGTGGAGCTGGGGCGTGGGCTGTGAAACCAGTTGGTGCCACTGTGGAGTTGGCAGGTGGAGTGTGATGCATGTTGGTCCCACTGTGGAACTGGGAGGTGGAGTGTGATGCCAGTTGGTCCCACTGTGGAGCTGGCAGGTGGTGTGTGATGCCAGTTGGTGCCACTGTGGAGCTGGCGGTGGGGTGTGAAGCCAGTTGGTGCCACTGTGGTGCTGGGGGTGGACTGTGATGCATTTTGGTGTCACTGTGGAGCTAGGAGGTGGAGTGTGATGCCAGTTGGTGCCACTGTGGGGTTGGGAGGTAGAGTCTGATGCCAGTTGGTGCCACTGTGGAGTTGGGGGGTGGGGTGTGATGCCAGTTGGTGCCACTGTGGGGTTGGGAGGTGGAGTGTGATGCCAGTTGGTGCCACTGTGGGGTTGGGAGGTAGAGTGTGATGCCAGTTGGTGCCACTGTGGAGTTGGGGGGTGGATTGTGATGCCAGTTGGTCCCACTGTGGGGCAGGGGGTGGAGTGTGATGCCAGTTGGTGCCACTGTGGTGCTGGGAGGTGGATTGTGATGCATTTTGGTGTCACTGTGGAGCTAGGAGGTGGAGTGTGATGCCAGTTGGTGCCACTGTGGGGTGGGAGGTAGAGTCTGATGCCAGTTGGTGCCACTGTGGAGTTGGGGGGTGGGGTGTGATGCCAGTTGGTGCCACTGTGGGGTTGGGAGGTGGAGTGTGATGCCAGTTGGTGCCACTGTGGGGTTGGGAGGTAGAGTGTGATGCCAGTTGGTGCCACTGTGGAGTTGGGGGGTGGATTGTGATGCCAGTTGGTGCCACTGTGGTGCTGGGGGTGGAGTGTGATGCCAGTTGGTGCCACTGTGGAGTTGGGAGGTGGAGTGTGATGCCAGTTGGTGCCACTGTGGGGTTGGGAGGTGGAGTGTGATGCTAGTTGGTGCCACTGTGGGGTTGGGAGGTAGAGTGTGATGCCAGTTGGTGCCACTGTGGAGTTGGGGGGTGGATTGTGATGCCAGTTGGTGCCACTGTGGTGCTGGGGGTGGAGTGTGATGCCAGTTGGTGCCACTGTGGAGTTGGGAGGTGGAGTGTGATTCCAGTTGGTGCCACTGTGGAACTGGGAGGTGTAGTGTGATGCCAGCTGGTCCCACTGTGGGGTTAGGAGGTGGAGTGTGTTGCCAGTTGGTGCCACTGTGGAGCTGGGAGGTGGAGTGTGATGCCAGTTGGTTCCACTGTGGAGTTGGGAGGTAGAGTGTGATGCCAGTTGGTCCCACTGTGGGGCTGGGGGTGGACTGTGATGCCAGTTGGTCCCACTATCGTGTTGGGAGGTGGAGTGTGATGCCAGTTGGTGCCACTGTGGAGCTGGGAGGTGGAGTGTGATGCCAGTTGGTGTCACTGTGGGGTTGGGAGGTGGAGTGTGCTGCCAGTTGGTGCCACTCTGACCCTGGGAAGTAGAGTGTGATGCCAGTTGATCCCACTATGGGGCTGGGAGGTAGAGTGTGATGCCAGTTGGTGCCACTGTGGAGTTGAGTGGTGGGGTGTGATTCCAGTTGGTGCCACTGTGGATCTGGAAGGTGGGTTGTGATGCCAGTTGGTGCCACTGTGAGGCTGGGGGTGGAGTGTGATGCCAGTTGGTGCCACTGTGGAGTTGGGAGGTGGAGTGTGATGCCAGTTGGTGCCACTGTGGGGTTGGGAAGTGGAGTGTGATTCCAGTTGGTGCCACTGTGGCGCTGGGAGGTGGAGTGTGATGCCAGTTGGTGCCACTGTGGCGCTGGGAAGTGGGGTGTGATTCCAGTTGGTGCCACTGTGGTGCTGGGAGGTGGAATGTGATGCCAGTTGGTACCACTGTGACCCTGGGAGGTAGAGTGTGATGCCAGTTGGTCCCACTGTGGAGCTGGGAGGTAGAGTGTGATGCCAGTTGGTGCCACTGTGGGGCTGGGATGTGGGGTGTGATTCCAGTTGGTGCCACTGTGGAGCTGGGAGGTGGAGTGTGATGCCAGTTGGTGCCACTGTGGAGCTGGCGGTGGGGTGTGAAGCCAGTTGGTGCCACTGTGGTGCTGGGGGTGGACTGTGATGCAAGTTGGTGCCACTGTGGTGTTGGGAGGTTGAGTGTGATGACAGTTGGTCCCACTGTGGTGCTGGGGGTGGAGTGTGATGCCAGTTGGTGCCACTGTGGAGTTGGGGGGTGGGGTGTGATGCCAGTTGGTGCTACTGTGGGGTTGGGAGGTGGAGTGTGATGCCAGTTGGTGCCACTGTGGGGTTGGGAGGTAGAGTGTGATGCCAGTTGGTGCCACTGTGGTGTTGGGGGGTGGATTGTGATGCCAGTTGGTGCCACTGTGGTGCTGGGGGTGGAGTGTGATGCCAGTTGGTGCCACTGTGGAGTTGGGAGGTGGAGTGTGATTCCAGTTGGTGCCACTGTGGAACTGGGAGGTGTAGTGTGATGCCAGCTGGTGCCAATGTGGGGTTAGGAGGTGGAGTGTGTTGCCAGTTGGTGCCACTGTGGAGCTGGGAGGTGGAGTGTGATGCCAGTTGGTTCCACTGTGGAGTTGGGAGGTAGAGTGTGATGCCAGTTGGTCCCACTGTGGGGCTGGGGGTGGACTGTGATGCCAGTTGGTCCCACTATCGTGTTGGGAGGTAGAGTGTGATGCCAGTTGGTGCCACTGTGGAGCTGGGAGGTGGAGTGTGATGCCAGTTGGTGTCACTGTGGGGTTGGGAGGTGGAGTGTGCTGCCAGTTGGTGCCACTCTGACCCTGGGAAGTAGAGTGTGATGCCAGTTGATCCCACTATGAGGCTGGGAGGTAGAGTGTGATGCCAGTTGGTGCCACTGTGGAGTTGAGTGGTGGAGTGTGATTCCAGTTGGTGCCACTGTGGATCTGGAAGGTGGGTTGTGATGCCAGTTGGTGCCACTGTGAGGCTGGGGGTGGAGTGTGATGCCAGTTGGTGCCACTGTGGAGTTGGGAGGTGGAGTGTGATGCCAGTTGGTGCCACTGTGGGGTTGGGAAGTGGAGTGTGATTCCAGTTGGTGCCACTGTGGCGCTGGGAGGTGGAGTGTGATGCCAGTTGGTGCCACTGTGGCGCTGGTATGTGGGGTGTGATTCCAGTTGGTGCCACTGTGGAGCTGGGAGGTGGGGTGTGATTCCAGTTGGTGCCACTGTGGAGCTGGGAGGTGGAGTGTGATGCCAGTTGGTGCCACTGTGGAGCTGGGGGTGGATTGTGATGCCAGTTGGTCTCACTGTGGGGCTGGGAGGTGGGGTGTGATGCCAGTTGGTGCCACTGTGGAGGTGGGAGGTGGAATCTGATGCCAGTCGGTACCACTGTGGCGTTGGGAGGTGGAGTGTGATGCTAGTTGGTGCCACTGTGGGGCTGGGAGGTAGAGCGTAATGCCACTTGGTGCCACTTTTGTGCTTGGGGGGGGAGTATGATGCCAGTTGGTGCCAATGTGGAGCTGGGGCGTGGGCTGTGAAACCAGTTGGTGCCACTGTGGAGTTGGCAGGTGGAATGTGATGCATGTTGGTCCCACTGTGGAACTGGGAGGTGGAGTGTGATGTCAGTTGGTGCCACTGTGGAGTTGGCAGGTGGAGTGTGATGCATGTTGGTCCCACTGTGGAACTGGGAGGTAGAGTGTGATGCCAGTTGGTCCCACTGTTGGGCTGGGAGGTGGAGTGTGATGCCAGTTGGTCCCACTGTGGAGCTGGCAGGTGGAGTGTGATGCCAGTTGGTGCCACTGTGGAGCTGGCGGTGGGGTGTGAAGCCAGTTGGTGCCACTGTGGTGCTGGGGGTGGACTGTGATGCAAGTTGGTGCCACTGTGGTGTTGGGAGGTTGAGTGTGATGACAGTTGGTCCCACTGTGGTGCTGGGGGTGGAGTGTGATGCCAGTTGGTGCCACTGTGGGGCTGGGGGTGGAGTGTGATGCCAGTTGGTGCCACTGTGGTGTTGGGAGGTAGAGTGTGATGCCAGTTGGTGCCACTGTGGAGCTGGGAGTTGGAGTGTGATGCCAGTTTGGGCCACTGTGGTGCTGGGAGGTTGAGTGTGATGCCAGTTGGTGCCACTGAGGGTTCTGGGGGTGGCGTGTGATGCCAGTTGGAGACACTGTGGGGCTGGGAGGTGGAGTGTTATGCCAGTTGGTGCCACTGTTGGGCTGGGAGGTGGAGTGTGATGACAGTTGGTCCCACTGTGGGGTTGGGAGGTAGAGTGTGATGGCAGTTGGTGCCACTGGGGAGTTGGGGGGTGGAGTGTGATGCCAGTTGGTCCCACTGTGGTGCTGGGAGGTGTGGTTGATGTCAGTTGGTGCCACTGTGGGTGAAGTAGGTGGAGTGTGATTCCAGTTGGTGCCATTGTGGAGTTGGGAGGTGGAGTGTGATGATAGTCGGTGCAATTGTGGGGTTGGGAGGTGGAGTGTGATGCCACTTGGTGCCACTGTGGAGCTGGGAGGTAGAGTGTGATGCCAGTTGGTGCCACTGTGGGGCTGGGAGGTAGAGTGTAATGCCACTTGGTGCCACTGTGGTGCTGGGGGGGGGAGCGTGTCGACAGTTGGTGCCACTGTGAATTTGGGAGGTGGAGTGTAATGCCAGTTGGTGCCAATGTGGTGCTGGGGCGTGGAGTGTGATTCCAGTTGGTGCCACTGTGGAGTTGGGAGGTGGAGTGTGGTGCCAGTGGGTGCCACTGTGGAGCTGGGACGTGGAGTCTGATGCCAGTTGGTCCCACTCTGGGGCTGGGGGTGGGAGGTGGAGTGTGTTGCCAGTTGGTGCCACTGTGGTGCTGGGGGTGGGAGGTGGAGTGTGTTGCCAGTTGGTGCCATTGTGGGGCTGGGGTGGAATGTGATGCCAGTTGGTGCCACCGTGGGGTTGGGAGGTGGAGTGTGTTGCCAGTTGGTGCCACTGTGGAGCTGGGAGGTGGTGTGTGATGCCAGTTGGTGCCACTGTGGAGTTGGGAGGTAGAGTGTGATCCCAGTTGGTTCCACTCTGGAGTTGGGAGGTAGCGTGTGATGCCAGTTGGTGCCACAATGGTTTTGGGGGGTGGGGTTTGTTGCCAGTTGGTCCCACTGTGGGGCAGGGGGTGGAGTGTGATGCCAGTTGGTGCCACTGTGGGGCTGGGAGGTCGAGTGTGATGCCAGTTGATGCCACTGTGGTGCTGGGAGGTGGATTGTGATGCAATTTGGTGTCACTGTGGAGCTAGGAGGTGGAGTGTGATGCCAGTTGGTGCCACTGTGGGGTTGGGAGGTAGAGTGTGATGCCAGTTGGTGCCACTGTGGAGTTGGGGGGTGGGGTGTGATGCCAGTTGGTGCCACTGTGGGGTTGGGAGGTGGAGTGTGATGCCAGTTGGTGCCACTGTGGGGTTGGGAGGTAGAGTGTGATGCCAGTTGGTGCCACTGTGGAGTTGGGGGCGGATTGTGATGCCAGTTGGTGCCACTGTGGTGCTGGGGGTGGAGTGTGATGCCAGTTGGTGCCACTGTGGAGTTGGGAGGTGGAGTGTGATTCCAGTTGGTGCCACTGTGGAACTGGGAGGTGTAGTGTGATGCCAGCTGGTCCCACTGTGGGGTTAGGAGGTGGAGTGTGTTTCCAGTTGGTGCCACTGTGGTGCTGGGAGGTGGAGTGTGATGCCAGTTGGTTCCACTGTGGAGTTGGGAGGTTGAGTGTGATGCCAGTTGGTCCCACTGTGGGGCTGGGGGTGGACTGTGATGCCAGTTGGTCCCACTATCGTGTTGGGAGGTAGAGTGTGATGCCAGTTGGTGCCACTGTGGAGCTGGGAGGTGGAGTGTGATGCCAGTTGGTGTCACTGTGGGGTTGGGAGGTGGAGTGTGCTGCCAGTTGGTGCCACTCTGACCCTGGGAGGTAGAGTGTGATTCCAGTTGATCCCACTATGGGGCTGGGAGGTAGAGTGTGATGCCAGTTGGTGCCACTGTGGAGTTGAGTGGTGGAGTGTGATTCCAGTTGGTGCCACTGTGGATCTGGAAGGTGGGTTGTGATGCCAGTTGGTGCCACTGTGAGGCTGGGGGTGGAGTGTGATGCCAGTTGGTGCCACTGTGGAGTTGGGAGGTGGAGTGTGATGCCAGTTGGTGCCACTGTGGTGTTGGGAGGTGGGGTCTGATGCCAATCGGTGCCACTGTGGAGTTGGGAGGTGGAGTGTGATACCACTTGGTTCCACCGTGGAGCTGGGAGGTAGAGTGTAAATCCACTTGGTGCCACTGTGGGGCTGGGTATGGAATGTGATGCCAGTTGGTGCCACTGGGTTTGGGAGGTGGAGTGTGATGCCAGTTGGTGCCAATGTGGAGCTTGGGCGTGGAGTGTGAAACCAGTTGTTGCTACTGTGGAGTTGGGAGGTGGAGTGTGATGCCAGTTGGTGCCACTGTGGAACTGGGAGGTGGAGTGTGATGCCAGTTGGTGGCACTGTGGGGTTGGGAGGTGGCGTGTGATGCCAGTTGGTGCCACTGTGGGGCTGGGAGGTGGAGTGTGATGCCAGTTGGTCCCACTGTGGGGCTGCGGGTGGAGTGTGATGCCAGTTAGTACCACTGTGGTGTTGGGAGTTAGAATGTGATGCCAGTTGGTGCCACTGTGGTGTTGGCGGGTGGGTTGTGATGCAAGTTGGTACCACTGTGGAGCTGGGAGGTGGTGTGTGATGCCAGTTGGTGCCTCTGTGGAGCTGGGAGGTGGAGTGTGATTCCAGTTGGTGCCACTATGGGGCTGGGAGGTAGAGTGTGATGCAGTTGGTGCCACTGTGGCATTGAGTGGTGGAGTGTGATTCCAGTTGGTTCCACTGTGGGGCTGGGAGGTGGAGTGTGATGCCAGTTGGTGCCACTATGGAGCTGGGGGTGGAGTGTGATGCCAGTTGGGCCCACTGTGGAGTTGGGTGGTGGGGTGTGATGCCAGTTGGTGCCACTGTGGGGCTGGGAGGTGGAGTGTTATGCCAGTTGGTCCCACTGTGGGGCTGCGGGTGGAGTGTGATGCCAGTTAGTGCCACTGTGGTGTTGGGAGGTAGAGTGTGATGCCAGTTGGTGCCACTGTGGTGTTGGCGGGTGGGTTGTGATGCAAGTTGGTACCACTGTGGAGCTGGGAGGAGGTGTGTGATGCCAGTTGGTGCCTCTGTGGAGTTGGGAGGTGGAGTGTGATTCCAGTTGGTGCCACTGTGGGGCTGGGAGGTGGTGTGTGATTCCAGTTGGTGCCACTGTGGAGCTGGGAGGTGGAGTGTGATGCCAGTTGGTGCCACTATGGGGCTGGGAAGTAGAGTGTGATGCCAGTTGGTGCCACTGTGGTATTGAGTGGTGGAGTGTGATTCCAGTTGGTGCCACTATGGAGCTGGGGGTGGAGTGTGATGCCAGTTAGGCCCACTGTGGAGTTGGGAGGTGGGGTGTGATGCCAGTTGGTGCCACTGTGGAGTTGGGGGGTGGAGTGTGATGCCAGTTGGTCCCACTGTGGTGCTGGGAGGTGTGGTGCGATGCCAGTTGGTGCCACTGTGGGTGTGGTAGGTGGAGTGTGATGCCAGTTGGTGCCATTGTGGTGTTGGGAGGTGGAGTGTGATAGTCGGTACAACTGTGGGGTTGGGAGGTGGAGTGTGATGCCACTTGGTGCCACTGTGGAGCTGGGAGGGAGCGTGTCGCCAGTTGGTGCCACTGTGGATTTCGGAGGTGGAGTGTAATGTCAGTTGGTGCCAATGTGGTGCTGGGGCGTGGATTGTGATGCCAGTTGGTGCCACTGTGGAGTTGGGATGTGGGGTGTGATGCCAGTTGGTGCCACTGTGGAGTTGGGAGGTGGGGTCTGATGCCAATCGGTGCCACTGTGGAGTTGGGAGGTGGAGTGTGATACCACTTGGTTCCACCGTGGGGCTGGGAGGTAGAGTGTAAATCCACTTGGTGCCACTGTGGGGCTGGGTATGGAATGTGATGCCAGTTGGTGCCACTGGGTTTGGGAGGTGGAGTGTGATGCCAGTTGGTGCCAATGTGGAGCTGGGGCGTGGAGTGTGAAACCAGTTGGTGCTACTGTGGAGTTGGGAGGTGGAGTGTGATGCCAGTTGGTGCCACTGTGGAACTGGGAGGTGGAGTGTGATGCCAGTTGGTGGCACTGTGGGGTTTGGAGGTGGCGTGTGATGCCAGTTGGTGCCACTGTGGGGCTGGGAGGTGGAGTGTGATGCCAGTTGGTCCCACTGTGGGGCTGCGGGTGGAGTGTGATGCCAGTTAGTACCACTGTGGTGTTGGGAGTTAGAATGTGATGCCAGTTGGTGCCACTGTGGTGTTGGCGGGTGGGTTGTGATGCAAGTTGGTACCACTGTGGAGCTGGGAGGTGGTGTGTGATGCCAGTTGGTGCCTCTGTGGAGCTGGGAGGTGGAGTGTGATTCCAGTTGGTGCCACTATGGGGCTGGGAGGTAGAGTGTGATGCAGTTGGTGCCACTGTGGCATTGAGTGGTGGAGTGTGATTCCAGTTGGTTCCACTGTGGGGCTGGGAGGTGGAGTGTGATGCCAGTTGGTGCCACTATGGAGCTGGGGGTGGAGTGTGATGCCAGTTGGGCCCACTGTGGAGTTGGGTGGCGGGGTGTGATGCCAGTTGGTGCCACTGTGGGGCTGGGAGGTGGAGTGTGATGCCAGTTGGTCCCACTGTGGGGCTGCGGGTGGAGTGTGATGCCAGTTAGTGCCACTGAGGTGTTGGGAGGTAGAGTGTGATGCCAGTTGGTGCCACTGTGGTGTTGGCGGGTGGGTTGTGATGCAAGTTGGTACCACTGTGGGGCTGGGAGGAAGTGTGTGATGCCAGTTGGTGCCTCTGTGGAGCTGGGAGGTGGAGTGTGATTCCAGTTGGTGCCACTGTGGGGCTGGGAGGTGGTGTGTGATTCCAGTTGGTGCCACTGTGGAGCTGGGAGGTGGAGTGTGATGCCAGTTGGTGCCACTATGGGGCTGGGAAGTAGAGTGTGATGCCAGTTGGTGCCACTGTGGTATTGAGTGGTGGAGTGTGATTCCAGTTGGTGCCACTATGGAGCTGGAGTGTGATGCCAGTTGGTGCCATTGTGGTGTTGGGAGGTGGAGTGTGATAGTCGGTACAACTGTGGGGTTGGGAGGTGGAGTGTGATGCCACTTGGTGCCACTGTGGAGCTGAGAGGGAGCGTGTCGCCAGTTGGTGCCACTGTGGATTTCGGAGGTGGAGTGTAATGTCAGTTGGTGCCAATGTGGTGCTGGGGCGTGGATTGTGATGCCAGTTGGTGCCACTGTGGAGTTGGGATGTGGGGTGTGATGCCAGTTGGTGCCACTGTGGGGCTGGGAGGTGGAGTGTGGTGCCAGTGGGTGCCACTGTGGAGCTGGGACGTGGAGTCTGATGCCAGTTGGTCCCACTGTGGGGCTGGGAGGTGGAGTGTGATGCCAGTTGGTGCCACTGTGGTGCTGGGAGGTGGAGTGTGATGCCAGTTGGTGACACTGTGGAGTTGGTGGTGGAGTGTGATGCCAGTTGGTCCCACTGTGGGGCTGTGAGGTGGAGTGTGATGCCAGTTGGTCCCACTGTGGTGCTGGGAGGTGGAGTGTGATTCCAGTTGGTCCCACTGTGGTGCTGGGAGGTGGAGTGTGATGCCAGTTGGAACCACTGTGGGGCTGGGAGGTGGAGTGTGATGCCAGTTGGTCCCACTGTGGTGCTGGGAGGTGGAGTGTGATGCCAGTAGGAGCCACTGTGGTGCTGGGAGGTGGAGCGTGATGCCAGTTGGAGCCACTGTGGTGCTGGGAGGTGGAGTGTGATGCCAGTTGGAGCCACTGTGGTGCTGGGAGGTGGAGTGTGATGCCAGTTGGAGCCACTGTGGTGCTGGGAGGTGGAGTGTGATGCCAGTTGGAGCCACTGTGGTGCTGGGAGGTGGAGCGTGATGCCAGTTGGAGCCACTGTGGTGCTGGGAGGTGGAGTGTGATGCCAGTTGGTCCCACTGTGGTGCTGGGAGGTGGAGTGTGATGCCAGTTGGAGCCACTGTGGTGCTGGGAGGTGGAGTGTGATGCCAGTTGGAGCCACTGTGGTGCTGGGAGGTGGAGCGTGATGCCAGTTGGATCCACTGTGGTGCTGGGAGGTGGAGTGTGATGCCAGTTGGTGCCACTGTGGGGTTGGGAGGTGGAGTGTGATGCCAGTTCGTCCCACTGTGGTGCTGGGAGGTGGAGTGTGATGCCAGTTGGTGCCACTGTGGGGTTGGGAGGTGGAGTGTGATGCCAGTTCGTCCCACTGTGGTTCGGGGAGGTGGAGTGTGATGCCAGTTGGAGCCACTGTGGTGCTGGGAGGTGGGGTGTGATACCAGTTGGACCCTCTGTGGTGCTGGGACGTGGTGTGTGATGCCAGTTGGTGCCACTGTGGGGTTGGGAGGTGGGGTGTGATGCCAGTTGGTGCCACTGTGGTGCTGGGAGGTGGAGTGTGATGCCAGTTGGTGCCACTGTGGGGTTGGGAGGTGGAGTGTGATGCCAGTTGGTGCCAATGTGGGGTTGGGAGGTAGAGTGTGATGCCAGTTCGTCCCACTGTGGTGCTGGGAGGTGGAGTGTGATGCCAGTTGGTTCCACTGTGGTGCTGGGAGGTGGAGTGTGATGCCAGTTGGTGCCACTGTGGTGCTGGAAGGTGGAGTGTGATGCCAGTTAGTGCCACTGTGGTGCTGGGAGGTGGGGTGTGATGCCAGTTGGTCCCACTGTGGGGTTGGGAGGTATAGTGTGATGCCAGTTGGATCCACTGTGGTGCTGGGAGGTGGAGCGTGATGCCAGTTGTAGCCACTGTGGTGCTGGGAGGTGGAGTGTGATGCCAGGTGGAGCCACTGAGGGGCTGGGACGTGGAGTGTGATGCCAGTTGGAGCCACTGTGGTGCTGGGAGGTGGAGTGTGATGCCAGTTGGAGCCACTGTGGTGCTGGGAGGTGGAGTGTGATGCCAGTTGGTGCCACTGTGGTGTTGGGTGGTGGAGTGTGATGCCAGTTGGTCCCACTGTGGTACTGGGAGGTGGAGTGTGATGCCAGTTGGAGCCACTGTGGTGCTGGGAGGTGGATCGTGATGCCAGTTGGAGCCACTGTGGTGCTGGGAGGTGGAGTGTGATGCCAGTTGGTGCCACTGTGGTGCTGGGAGGTGGAGCGTGATGCCAGTTGGAGCCATTGTGGTGCTGGGAGGTGAAGTGTGATGCCAGTTGGTCCCACTGTGGTACTGGGAGGTGGAGTGTGATGCCAGTTGGAGCCACTGTGGTGCTGGGAGGTGGAGTGTGATGCCAGTTGGTGCCACTGTGGTGTTGGGTGGTGGAGTGTGATGCCAGTTGGTGCCATTGTGGTGCTGGGAGGTGGAGTGTGATGCCAGTTGGTCCCACTGTGGTACTGGGAGGTGGAGCGTGATGCCAGTTGGAGCCACTGTGGTACTGGGAGGTGGAGCGTGATGCCAGTTGGTGCCACTGTGGTGCTGGGAGGTGTAGTGTGATGCCAGTTCGTCCCACTGTGGTGCTGGGAGGTGTAGTGTGATGCCAGTTCGTCCCACTGTGGTGCTGGGAGGTAGAGTGTGATGCCAGTTGGAGCCACTGTGGTGCTGGGAGGTGGGGTGTGATGCCAGTTGGAGCCACTGTGGTGCTGGGAGGTGGGGTGTGATGCCAGTTGGAGCCACTGTGGTGTTCGGAGGTGGAGTGTGATGCCAGTTCGTCCCATGTGGTGCTGGGAGGTGGAGTGTGATGCCAGTTGGTGTCACTGTGGTGCTGGGAGGTGGAGTGTGATGCCAGTTGGAGCCACTTTGGTGCTGGGAGGTGGGGTGTGATGCCAGTTGGTGTCACTGTGGTGCTGGGAGGTGGAGTGTGATGCCAGTTGGTGCCACTGTGGTGCTGGGAGGTAGAGTGTGATGCCAGTTGGAGCCACTGTGGTGCTGGGAGGTGGGGTGTGATGCCAGTTGGTGTCACTGTGGTGCTGGGAGGTGGGGTGTGATGCCAGTTGGTGTCACTGTGGTGCTGGGAGGTGGGGTGTGATGCCAGTTGGAGCCACTGTGGTGCTGGGAGGTGGGGTGTGATGCCAGTTGGTGTCACTGTGGTGCTGGGAGGTGGGGTGTGATGCCAGTTGGTGTCACTGTGGTGCTGGGAGGTGGGGTGTGATGCCAGTTGGAGCCACTGTGGTGCTGGGAGGTGGGGTGTGATGCCAGTTGGTGTCACTGTGGTGCTGGGAGGTGGGGTGTGATGCCAGTTGGAGCCACTGTGGTGCTGGGAGGTGGGGTGTGATGCCAGTTGGAGCCACTGTGGTACTGGGAGGTGGAGTGTGATGCCAGTTGGTGTCACTGTGGTGCTGGGAGTTGGAGTGTGATGCCAGTTGGAGCCACTGTGGTGCTGGGAGGTGGGGTGTGATGCCAGTTGGTGTCACTGTGGTGCTGGGAGGTGGGGTGTGATGCCAGTTGGAGCCACTGTGGTGCTGGGAGGTGGGGTGTGATGCCAGTTGGTGTCACTGTGGTGCTGGGAGGTGGGGTGTGATGCCAGTTGGTGTCACTGTGGTGCTGGGAGGTGGGGTGTGATGTCAGTTGGTGCCACTGTGGTGCTGGGAGGTAGAGTGTGATGCCAGTTGGAGCCACTGTGGTGCTGGGAGGTGGGGTGTGATGCCAGTTAGTGCCACTGTGGTGCTGGGAGGTGGAGCGTGATGCCAGTTGGTGCCACTGTGGGGCGGAGGGGGGAGGGGGGAGTGTGATGCCAGTTCGTCCCACTGTGGTGCTGGGAGGTGGGGTGTGATGCCAGTTCGTCCCACTGTGGTGCTGGGAGGTAGAGTGTGATGCCAGTTAGTGCCACTGTGCCCCTGGGAGGTAGAGTGTGATGCCAGTTAGTGCCACTGTGGTGCTGGGAGGTGGTGTGTGATGCCAGTTGGTGCCACTGTGGAGCTGGGGGTGGGGTGTGATGCCAGTTGGTGCCATGGTGGTGCAGGGAGGTGGAGTGTGATGCCAGTTGGTGCCACTGTGAAGCTGGGAGGTGGAGTATGATGCCAGTTGGTGCCACTGTGGTGCTGGGGGTGGGATGTGATGCCAGTTGGTGCCACTGTGGGGTTCGGAGGTGGAGTGTGATGCCAGTTGGTGTCACTGTGGTGTTGGGTGGTGGAGTGTGATGCCAGTTGGTGCCACTGTGGTGCTGGGGGTGGGATGTGATGCCAGTTGGTGCCACTGTGGGGTTCGGAGGTGGAGTGTGATGCCAGTTGGTGCCACTGTGGTGCTGGGGGTGGGATGTGATGCCAGTTGGTGCCACTCAGGGGTTCGGAGGTGGAGTGTGATGCCAGTTGGTGTCACTGTGGTGTTGGGTGGTGGAGTGTGATGCCAGTTAGTGCCACTGTGGGGCTGGGAGATGGAGTGTGATGCCAGCTGGTGCCACTGTGGAGTTGGGAGGTAGAGTGTGATGCCAGTTGGTGCCACCGTGGGGCTGGGAGGTGGAGTGTGATGCCAGTTGGTGCCATTGTGGTGCTGGGAGGTGGAGTGTGATGCCAGTTGGTGCCACTGTGGTGCTGGGAGGTGGAGTGTGATGCCAGTTGGTGCCACTGTGGTGCTGGGAGGTGGAGTGTAATGCCAGTTGGTGCCACTGCGGCGCTGGGATGTAGAGTGTGATGCCTGTTGGTGCCACTGTGGAGTTGGGAGGCAGAGTGTGATTCCAGTTGGTGCCACTGTGGTGTTGGGAGGTAGAGTGTGATGCCAGTTGGTGCCACTGAGGGGCTGGGACGTGGAGTGTGATGCCAGTTGGAGCCACTGTGGTGCTGGGAGGTGGAGTGTGATGCCAGTTGGTGCCACTGTGGTGTTGGGTGGTGGAGTGTGATGCCAGTTGGTGCCATTGTGGTGCTGGGAGGTGGAGTGTGATGCCAGTTGGTGACACTGTGGTGCTGGGAGGTGGAGCGTGATGCCAGTTGGAGCCATTGTGGTGCTGGGAGGTGAAGTGTGATGCCAGTTGGTCCCACTGTGGTACTGGGAGGTGGAGTGTGATGCCAGTTGGAGCCACTGTGGTACTGGGAGGTGGAGCGTGATGCCAGTTGGTGCCACTGTGGTGCTGGGAGGTAGAGTGTGATGCCAGTTGGACCCACTGTGGTGCTGGGAGGTGGAGTGTGATGCCAGTTGGTGTCACTGTGGTGCTGGGAGGTGGAGTGTGATGCCAGTTCGTCCCACTGTGGTGCTGGGAGGTGGAGTGTGATGCCAGTTGGTGTCACTGTGGTGCTGGGAGGTGGAGTGTGATGCCAGTTGGAGCCACTTTGGTGCTGGGAGGTGGGGTGTGATGCCAGTTGGTGTCACTGTGGTGCTGGGAGGTGGAGTGTGATGCCAGTTGGTGCCACTGTGGTGCTGGGAGGTAGAGTGTGATGCCAGTTGGAGCCACTGTGGTGCTGGGAGGTGGGGTGTGATGCCAGTTGGAGCCACTGTGGTGCTGGGAGGTGGGGTGTGATGCCAGTTGGAGCCACTGTGGTGTTCGGAGGTGGAGTGTGATGCCAGTTCGTCCCATGTGGTGCTGGGAGGTGGAGTGTGATGCCAGTTGGTGTCACTGTGGTGCTGGGAGTTGGAGTGTGATGCCAGTTGGAGCCACTGTGGTGCTGGGAGGTGGGGTGTGATGCCAGTTGGTGTCACTGTGGTGCTGGGAGGTGGGGTGTGATGCCAGTTGGTGTCACTGTGGTGCTGGGAGGTGGAGTGTGATGCCAGTTGGTGCCACTGTGGTGCTGGGAGGTAGAGTGTGATGCCAGTTGGAGCCACTGTGGTGCTGGGAGGTGGGGTGTGATGCCAGTTAGTGCCACTGTGGTGCTGGGAGGTGGAGCGTGATGCCAGTTGGTGCCACTGTGGGGCGGAGGGGGGAGGGGGGAGTGTGATGCCAGTTCGTCGCACTGTGGTGCTGGGAGGTGGGGTGTGATGCCAGTTCGTCCCACTGTGGTGCTGGGAGGTGGTGTGTGATGCCAGTTGGTGCCACTGTGGAGCTGGGGGTGGGGTGTGATGCCAGTTGGTGCCATGGTGGTGCAGGGAGGTGTAGTGTGATGCCAGTTGGTGCCACTGTGAAGCTGGGAGGTGGAGTATGATGCCAGTTGGTGCCACTGTGGTGCTGGGGGTGGGATGTGATGCCAGTTGGTGCCACTGTGGGGTTCGGAGGTGGAGTGTGATGCCAGTTGGTGTCACTGTGGTGTTGGGTGGTGGAGTGTGATGCCAGTTGGTGCCACTGTGGTGCTGGGGGTGGGATGTGATGCCAGTTGGTGCCACTGTGGGGTTCGGAGGTGGAGTGTGATGCCAGTTGGTGCCACTGTGGTGCTGGGGGTGGGATGTGATGCCAGTTGGTGCCACTGTGGGGTTCGGAGGTGGAGTGTGATGCCAGTTGGTGTCACTGTGGTGTTGGGTGGTGGAGTGTGATGCCAGTTAGTGCCACTGTGGGGCTGGGAGATGGAGTCTGATGCCAGCTGGTGCCACTGTGGAGTTGGGAGGTAGAGTGTGATGCCAGTTGGTGCCACCGTGGGGCTGGGAGGTGGAGTGTGATGCCAGTTGGTGCCATTGTGGTGCTGGGAGGTGGAGTGTGATGCCAGTTGGTGCCACTGTGGTGCTGGGAGGTGGAGTGTGATGCCAGTTGGTGCCACTGCGACGCTGGGAGGTGGAGTGTGATGCCAGTTGGTGCCACTGTGGTGCTGGGAGGTGGAGTGTAATGCCAGTTGGTGCCACTGCGGCGCTGGGATGTAGAGTGTGATGCCTGTTGGTGCCACTGTGGAGTTGGGAGGCAGAGTGTGATTCCAGTTGGTGCCACTGTGGTGTTGGGAGGTAGAGTGTGATGCCAGTTGGTGCCACTGTGGTGCTGGGGGTGGGGTGTGATGCCAGTTGGTGCCACTGTGGGGTTCGGAGGTGGAGTGTGATGCCAGTTGGTGTCACTGTGGTGTTGGGTGGTGGAGTGTGACGCCAGTTAGTGCCACTGTGACCCTGGGAGGTAGAGTGTGATGCCAGTTGGTGCCATTGTGGGGCTGGGAGGTAGAGTGTGATGCCAGTTGGTGCCATTTTGGTGCTGGGAGGTGGAGTGTGATGCCAGCTGGTGCCACTATGGGGCTGGGCGGTAGAGTGTGATGCCAGTTGGTGCCACTGTGGGGTTGGGAGGTAGAGTGTTATGCCAGTTGGTGCCACTGTGGAGTTGGGGGGTGGATTTTGATGCCAGTTGGTGCCACTGTGGAGTTGGGAGGTGGAGTGTGATTCAAGTTGGTGCCACTGTGGAACTGGGAGGTGGTGTGTGATGCCAGTTGGTGCCACTGTGGGGTTGGGAGGTGGAGTGTGATGCCAATTGGTCCCACTGTGGTGCTGGGGGTGGACTGTGATGCCAGTTGGTGCCACTGTGGTGTTGGGAGGTAGAGTGTGATGCCAGTTGGTGCCACTGTGGGGCTGGGAGGTGGTGTGTGATGCCAGTTGGTGCCACTGTGGTGTTGGGAGGTAGAGTGTGATGCCAGTTGGTCCCACTGTGGTGCTGGGAGGTGGAGTGTGATGCCAGTTGGTGCCACTGTGGAGTTGGGAGGTGGGGTGTGATGCCAGTTGGTGCCACTGTGACCCTGGGAGGTAGAGTGTGATGCCAGTTGGTGCCACTGTGGAGTTGGGAGGTGGGGTGTGATGGCAGTTGGTGCCACTGTGACCCTGGGAGGTAGAGTGTGATGCCAGTTGGTCCCACTGTGGTGCTGGGAGGTGGAGTGTGATGCCAGTTGTGTCCCACTGTGGTGCTGGGAGGTGGAGTGTGATGCCAGTTGGTGCCATTGTGGTGCTGGGAGGTGGATTGTTATGCCAGTTGGTCCCACTGTGGAGCTGCGGGTGGAGTGTGATACTAGTTGGTCCCACTGTGGTGCTGGGAGGTGGAGTATGATGCCAGTTGGAGCCACTGTGGTGCTGGGGGTGGAGTGTGATGCTAGTTGGTCCCACTGTGGTGCTGGGGGTGGTGTGTGATGCCAGTTGGTCCCACTGTGGTGCTGGTGGTGGTGTGTGATGATAGTTGGTGCCACTGTGGAGTGTGATGCCAGTTGGTCCCACTGTGGTGCTGGGAGGTGGAGTGTGATGCCAGTTGGTCCCACTCTGGTGCTGGGGGTGGAGTGTGATGCCAGTTGGTCCAACTGTGGTGCTGGGGGTGGAATGTGATATCAGTTGGTCCCACTGTGGTGCTGGGAGGTGGAGTATGATGCCAGTTCGTCCCACTGTGGTGCTAGGGGTGGAGTGTTATGCCAGTTGGTCCCACTGTGGTGCTGGGAGGTGGAGTGTGATGCCAGTTGGAGCCACTGTGGTGCTGGGCGGTGGAGTGTGATGCCAGTTGGTCCCACTGTGGTGCTGGGGGTGGAGTGTGATGCCAGTTGGTCCCACTGTGGTGCTGGGGTTGGAGTGTGATGCCAGTTGGTCCCACTGTGGAGCTGGGAGGTGGAGTGTGATGCCAGTTGGTCCCACTGTGATGCTGGGGGTGGAGTGTGATGCCAGTTGGTCCCACTGTGGTGCTGGGAGGTGGAGTGTAATGCCAGTTGGTGCCATTGTGGTGCTGGGAGGTGGAGTGTGTTGCCAGTTGGTGCCATTGTGGTGCTGGGAGGTGGAGTGTGATGCCAGTTGGTGCCATTGTGGTGCTGGGAGGTCGAGTGTGATGCCAGTTGGTCCCACTGCGGGGCTGGGAGGTGGATCGTCATGCCTGTTGGTGCCACTGTGGTGCTGGGGGTGGAGTGTGATGCCAGTTGGTGCCACTGTGGGGTTCGGAGGTGGAGTGTGATGCCAGTTGGTGTCACTGTGGTGTAGGGTGGTGGAGTGTGATGCCAGTTAGTTCCACTGTAACCCTGGGAGGTAGAGTATGATGCCAGTTGGTGCCACTGTGGGGCTGGGAGGTAGAGTGTGATGCCAGTTGGTGCCATTTTGGTGCTGGGAGGTGGAGTGTGATCCCAGTTGGTGCCACTGTGGAGTTGAGTGGTGGTGTGTGATCCCAGTTGGTGCAACTGCGGAGCTGGGAGGTGGAGTGTGATGCCAGTTGGTGCCACTGTTGGGCTGGGAGGTAGAGTGTAATGCCAGTTGGTGCCACTGCGGGGCTGGGAGGTGGATCGTCATGCCTGTTGGTGCCACTGTGGTGCTGGGGGTGGAGTGTGATGCCAGTTGGTGCCACTGTGGTGCTGGGGGTGGAGTGTGATGCCTGTTGGTGCCACTGTGGTGCTGGGGGTGGAGTGTGTTGCCAGTTGGTCCCACTGTGGTGCTGGGGGTGGAGTGTGTTGCCAGTTGGTGCCACTGTTGGGTTCGGAGTTGGAGTGTGATGCCAGTTGGTGTCACTGTGGTGTTGGGTGGTGGAGTGTGATGCCAGTTAGTTCCACTGTAACCCTGGGAGGTAGAGTGTGATGCCAGTTGGTGCCACTGTGGGGCTGGGAGGTAGAGTGTGATGCCAGTTGGTGCCACTGTGGTGCTGGGGGAGGAGTGTGATGCCAGTTGGTGCCACTGTGGGGCTGGGAGGTGGAGTGTGATGCCTGCTGGTGCCACTATGGGGCTGGGAGGTGGAGTGTGATGCCAGTTGGTGCCACTGTTGGGCTGGGAGGTAGGGTGCGATGCAAGTTGGTGCCACTGTGGGGCTGCGAGGTAGAGTGTAATGCCACTTGGTACCACTGTGGGGCGGAGGGGGGAGGGGGGAGTGTGATGCCAGTTGGTGCAACTGTGGATTTGGGAGGTGGAGTGTGATGCCAGTTGGTGCCACTGTGGGGCTGGGGGGTAGAGTGTGATGCCAGTTGGTGCCGTTGTGGAGCTGGGGGTGGGGTGTGATGCCAGTTGGTGCCACTGTGGTGCTGGGGGTGGAGTGTGATGCCAGTTAGTGCCACTGTGGAGCTGGGATGTGGGGTGTGATGCAAGTTGGTGCCACTGTGGGGCTGGGAGTTAGAGTGTAATGCCAGTTGGTGCCACTGTGGGGCTGCGAGGTATAGTGTAATGCCACTTGGTGCCACTGTGGTGCGGGGGGGGGGGGAGATGCCAGTTGGTGCCAGTGTGGAGCTGGGAGGTAGAGTGTGATGCCAGTTGGTGCCACTATGGAGCTGGGAGGTAGAGTTTGATGCCAGTTGGTGGCACTCTGGAGTTGGGAGGTGGAGTGTGATGCCAGTTGGTGCCACTGTGGAGCTGGGAGTTGGTGTGTGATGCCAGTTGGTGCCACTGTGGGGCTGGGAGGTGGATTGTGATGCCAGTTGGTCCCACTGTGGAGCTGGGGGTGGACTGTGATGCCAGTTGGTTCCACTGTGGAGCTGGGGGTGGACTGTGATGCCAGTTGGTGCCACTGTGGTGTTGGGAGGTAGAGTGTGATGCCAGTTGGTGCCACTGTGGTGCTGGGAGGTGGAGTGTGATGCCAGTTGGTGCCACTGTGGAGTTGGGAGGTGGGGTGTGATGCCAGTTGGTGCCACTGTGACCCTGGGAGGTAGAGTATGATGCCAGTTGGTGCCACTGTGGAGTTGGGAGGTGGGGTGTGATGCCAGTTGATGCCACTGTGACCCTGGGAGGTAGTGTGATGCCAGTTGGTCCCACTGTGGTGCTGGGAGGTGGAGTGTGATGCCAGTTGGTCCCACTGTGGTGCTGGGAGGTGGAGCGTGATGCCAGTTGGAGCCACTGTGGTGCTGGGAGGTGGAGTGTGATGCCAGTTGGTCCCACTCTGGTGCTGGGGGTGGAGTGTGATGCCAGTTGGTCCAACTGTGGTGCTGGGGGTGGAATGTGATATCAGTTGGTCCCACTGTGGTGCTGGGAGGTGGAGTATGATGCCAGTTCGTCCCACTGTGGTGCTAGGGGTGGAGTGTTATGCCAGTTGGTCCCACTGTGGTGCTGGGAGGTGGAGTGTGATGCCAGTTGGAGCCACTGTGGTGCTGGGCGGTGGAGTGTGATGCCAGTTGGTCCCACTGTGGTGCTGGGGGTGGAGTGTGATGCCAGTTGGTCCCACTGTGGTGCTGGGGTTGGAGTGTGATGCCAGTTGGTCCCACTGTGGAGCTGGGAGGTGGAGTGTGATGCCAGTTGGTCCCACTGTGATGCTGGGGGTGGAGTGTGATGCCAGTTGGTCCCACTGTGGTGCTGGGAGGTGGAGTGTAATGCCAGTTGGTGCCATTGTGGTGCTGGGAGGTGGAGTGTGTTGCCAGTTGGTGCCATTGTGGTGCTGGGAGGTGGAGTGTGATGCCTGTTGGTGCCATTGTGGTGCTGGGAGGTGGAGTGTGATGCCAGTTGGTGCCACTGTGGAGCTGGGAGTTGGAGTGTGATGCCAGTTGGTGCCACTGTGGGGCTGGGAGGTGGAGTGTGATGCCAGTTGGTGCCACTGTGGAGTTGGGAGGTGGGGTGTGATGCCAGTTGGTGCCACTGTGACCCTGGGAGGTAGAGTATGATGCCAGTTGGTGCCACTGTGGAGTTGGGAGGTGGGGTGTGATGCCAGTTGATGCCACTGTGACCCTGGGAGGTAGTGTGATGCCAGTTGGTCCCACTGTGGTGCTGGGAGGTGGAGTGTGATGCCAGTTGGTCCCACTGTGGAGCTGGGGGTGGAGTGTGATGCCAGTTGGTCCCACTGTGGTGCTGGGGGTGGTGTGTGATGCTAGTTGGTGCCACTGTGGAGCTGGGGGTGGAGTGTGATGCCAGTTGGTCCCACTTTGGTGCTGGGAGGTGAAGTGTGATGCCAGTTGGAGCCACTGTGGTGCTGGGAGGTGGATTGTGATGCCAGTTGGAGCCACTGTGGTGCTGGGAGGTGGAGTGTGATGCTAGTTGGTGCCACTGTGGGGCTGGGGGTGGAGTGTGATGCCAGTTGGTCCCACTGTGGTGCTGGGAGGTGGGGTGTGATGCCAGTTGGTGCCATTGTGGTGCTGGGAGGTGGATTGTGATGCCAGTTGGTCCCACTGTGGTGCTGGGGGTGGAGTGTGATGCCAGTTGGTCCCACTGTGGTGCTGGGGGTGGAGTGTGATGCCAGTTGGTCCCACTGTGGTGCTGGGGGTGGTGTGTGATGCTAGTTGGTGCCACTGTGGAGCTGGGGGTGGAGTGTGATGCCAGTTGGTCCCACTTTGGTGCTGGCAGGTGGAGTGTGATGCCAGTCGGAGCCACTGTGGTGCTGGGAGGTGGAGTGTGATGCCAGTTGGTCCCACTGTGGTGCTGGGGGTGGAGTGTGATGCCAGTTGGTCCCACTGTGGTGCTGGGAGGTGGAGTGTGATGCCAGTTGGTGCCACTGTGGTGCTGGGGGTGGAGTGTGATGCCAGTTGGTCCCACTGTGGTGCTGGGGGTGGAGTGTGATGCCAGTTGGTCCCACTGTGGTGCTGGGAGGTGGAGTGTAATGCCAGTTGGTGCCACTGTGGGGCTGGGAGGTAGAGTGTGATGCCAGTTGGTGCCACTGTGGTGCTGGGAGGTGGAGTGTGATGCCAGTTGGTGCCACTGTGGTGCTGGAAGGTGCGGTGTGATGCCAGTTGGTGCCATTGTGGTGCTGGGAGGTGGAGTGTGATGCCAGTTCGTCCCACTGTGGTGCTGGGAGGTGGAGTGTGATGCCAGTTGGACCCACTGTGTTGCTGGGCGGTGGAGTGTGATGCCAGTTGGTCCCACTGTGGTGCTGGGGGTGGAGTGTGTTGCCAGTTGGTCCCACTGTGGTGCTGGGGGTGGAGTGTGATGTCAGTTGGTCCCACTGTGGTGCTGGGGGTGGAGTGTGATGCCAGTTGGTCCCACTGTGGTGCTGGGAGGTGGAGTGTAATGCCAGTTGGTGCCATTGTGGTGCTGGGAGGTGGAGTGTGATGCCAGTTGGTACCACTATGGGACTGGGAGGTAGAGTGTGATGCCAGTTGGTGCCACTGTGGTGCTGAGAGGTAGAGTGTGATGCCAGTTGGTGCCACTGTGGGGCTGGGAGGTAGAGTGTGATGCCAGTTGGTGCCACCGTGGGGCTGGGGGTGGAGTGTGATGCCAGTTGGTGCCACTGCAGCGCTGGGAGGTGGATCGTCATGCCAGTTGGTGCTGCTGTGGAGCTGGGAGGTGGAGTGTGATGTCAGCTGGTTCCACTGTGGAGTTGGGAGGTAGAGTGAGATGCCAGTTGGTGCCACAGTGGAGTTGGGGTGTGCGGTGTGTTGCCAGTTGGTGCCACCGTGGGGCTGGTGGTGGAGTGTGATGCCAGTTGGTGCCACTCTGGAGCTGGGAGGTGGAGTGTGATGCCAGTTGGTGCCACTGTGGGGCTGGGAAGTAGAGTGTGATGCCAGTTGGTGCCACTCTTGAGTTGTGGGGTGGAGTGTGATGCCAGTTAGTTCCACTGTGACCCTGGGAGGTAGAGTGAGATGCCAGTTGGTGCCACAGTGGAGTTGGGGTGTGCGGTGTGATGCCAGTTGGTGCCACCGTGGGGCTGGGGGTGGAGTGTGATGCCAGTTGGTGCCACTGTGGGGCTGGGAGGTAGAGTGTGATGCCAGTTGGTGCCACTGTGGAGTTGAGTGGTGTAATGTGATCCCAGTTGGTCCAACTGCGGAGCTGGGAGGTGGAGTGTGATGCCAGTTGGTGCCACTGTGGGGCTGGGGGGTAGGGTGTGATGCAAGTTGGTGCCACTGTGGGGCTGGGAGGTAGAGTGTGATGCCAGTTGTTCCCACTGTGGGGCTGCGAGGTAGAGTGTAATGCCACTTGGTGCCACTGTGGGGCGGAGGGGGGTGGAGAGTGATGCCAGTTGGTGCAACTGTGGATTTGGGAGGTGGAGTGTGATGCCAGTTGGTGCCAATGTGGTGCTGGGTCATGGGGTGTGATGCCAGTTGGTGCCACTGTGGAGTTGGGAGGTGGAGTGTGATGCCAGTTGGTGCCACTGTGGTGCTGGGGGGTAGAGTGTGATGCCAGTTGGTGCCACTGTGGAGCTGGGGGTGGGGTGTGATGCCAGTTGGTGCCACTGTGGTGCTGGGGGTGGAGTGTGATGCCAGTTAGTGCCACTGTGGGGCTGGGATGTGGGGTGTGATGCAAGTTGGTGCCACTGTGGGGCTGGGAGGTAGAGTGTGATGCCAGTTGGTGCCACTGTGGGGCTGCGAGGTATAGTGTGATGCCACTTGGTGCCACTGTGGTTCGGGGGGGGGGGGCGATGCCAGTTGGTGCCACTGTGGAGCTGGGAGGTAGAGTGTGATGCCAGTTGGTGCCACTATGGAGCTGGGAGGTAGAGTTTGATGCCAGTTGGTGGCACTCTGGAGTTGGGAGGTGGAGTGTGATGCCAGTTGGTGCCACTGTGGGGCTGGGAGTTGGAGTGTGATGCCAGTTGGTGTCACTGTGGAGCTGGGAGGTGGTGTGTGTTGCCAGTTGGTCCCACTGTGGAGCTGGCAGGTGGAGTGCGATGCCAGTTGGTGCCACTATGGAGCTGGCAGGTGGAGTGCGATAGCAGTTGGTGCCACTGTGGAGGGGAGGGGGGAGTGTGATGCCAGTTGGTACCACTGTGGGGCTGGGGGTGGAGTGTGAAACCAGTTGGTACAACTGTCGAGCTGGGGGTGGAGTGTGATGCAAGTTGGTGCCACTGTGGTGTTGGGAGGTGGTGTGTGATGCCAGCTGGGGCCACTGTGGTGTTGGGAGTTGGGGTGTGATGCCAGTTGGTCCCACTGTGGGGCTTGGAGGTGGAGTGTGATGCCAGTTGGTGCCACTGTGGGTTTGGGAGGTGGAGTGTGATGTCAGTTGGTACCACTGTGGGGCTGGGAGGTAGAGTGTGATGCCAGTTGGTGCCACTTTGCAGTTGGGAGGTGGAGTGTGATGTCACTTGGTGACACTGTGGAGTTAGAAGGTAGAGTGTGATGATAGTTGATGCCCCTGTGGGGCTTGCAGGTGGGGGTGATGCCAGTTGGTTCCACTGTGGAGCTGTGAGGTGGAGTGTGATCTCAGTTGGTGTCACTGTGGGGCTGGGAGGTAGAGTGTGATGCCAGTTGGTGCCACTGTGGTGCTGGGGGTGGGGTGTGATGCCAGTTGGTGCCACTGTGGGGTTCGGAGGTGGAGTGTGATGCCAGTTGGTGTCACTGTGGTGTTGGGTGGTGGAGTGTGAAGCCAGTTAGTCCCACTGTGACCCTGGGAGATAGAGTGTGATGCCAGTTGGTGCCATTGTGGGGCTGGGAGGTAGAGTGTGATGCCAGTTGGTGCCATTTTGGTGCTGGGAGGTGGAGTGTGATGCCAGCTGGTGCCACTATGGGGCTGGGTGGTAGAGTGTGATGCCAGTTGGTGCCACTGTGGGGTTGGGAGGTAGAGTGTTATGCCAGTTGGTGCCACTGTGGAGTTGGGGGGTGGTGTGTGATGCCAGTTGGTGCCACTGTGGAGTTGGGAGGTGGAGTGTGATTCCAGTTGGTGCCACTGTGGAACTGGGAGGTGGTGTGTGATGCCAGTTGGTGCCACTGTGGGGTTGAGAGGTGGAGTGTGATGCCAATTGGTCCCACTGTGGTGCTGGGGGTGGACTGTGATGCCAGTTGGTGCCACTGTGGTGTTGGGAGGTAGAGTGTGATGCCAGTTGGTGCCACTGTGGGGCTGGGAGGTGGTGTGTGATGCCAGTTGGTGCCACTGTGGTGTTGGGGGGTAGAGTGTGATGCCAGTTGGTGCCACTGTGGTGCTGGGAGGTGGAGTGTGATGCCAGTTGGTGCCACTGTGGTGTTGGGAGGTGGGGTGTGATGCCAGTTGGTGCCACTGTGACCCTGGGAGGTAGAGTGTGATGCCAGTTGGTGCCACTGTGGAGTTGGGAGGTGGGGTGTGATGGCAGTTGGTGCCACTGTGACCCTGGGAGGTAGAGTGTGATGCCAGTTGGTCCCACTGTGGTGCTGGGAGGTGGAGTGTGATGCCAGTTGGGTCCCACTGTGGTGCTGGGAGGTGGAGTGTGATGCCAGTTGGTCCAACTGTGGTGCTGGGAGGGGGAGTGTGATGCCAGTTGGTGCCACTGTGGGGCTGGGAGGTAGAGTGTGATGCCAGTTGGTGCCATTGTGGTGCTGGGAGGTGGATTGTTATGCCAGTTGGTCCCACTGTGGAGCTGCGGGTGGAGTGTGATACTAGTTGGTCCCACTGTGGTGCTGGGAGGTGGAGTGTGATGCCAGTTGGAGCCACTGTGGTGCTGGGAGGTGGTGTGTGATGCCAATTGGTCCCACTGTGGTGCTGGGGGTGGAGTGTGATGCTAGTTGGTCCCACTGTGGTGCTGGGGGTGGGGTGTGATGCCAGTTGGTGCCACTGTGGGGTTCGGAGGTGGAGTGTGATGCCAGTTGGTGTCACTGTGGTGTTGGGTGGTGGAGTGTGAAGCCAGTTAGTCCCACTGTGACCCTGGGAGATAGAGTGTGATGCCAGTTGGTGCCATTGTGGGGCTGGGAGGTAGAGTGTGATGCCAGTTGGTGCCATTTTGGTGCTGGGAGGTGGAGTGTGATGCCAGCTGGTGCCACTATGGGGCTGGGTGGTAGAGTGTGATGCCAGTTGGTGCCACTGTGGGGTTGGGAGGTAGAGTGTTATGCCAGTTGGTGCCACTGTGGAGTTGGGGGGTGGATTTTGATGCCAGTTGGTGCCACTGTGGAGTTGGGAGGTGGAGTGTGATTCCAGTTGGTGCCACTGTGGAACTGGGAGGTGGTGTGTGATGCCAGTTGGTGCCACTGTGGGGTTGAGAGGTGGAGTGTGATGCCAATTGGTCCCACTGTGGTGCTGGGGGTGGACTGTGATGCCAGTTGGTGCCACTGTGGTGTTGGGAGGTAGAGTGTGATGCCAGTTGGTGCCACTGTGGGGCTGGGAGGTGGTGTGTGATGCCAGTTGGTGCCACTGTGGTGTTGGGGGGTAGAGTGTGATGCCAGTTGGTGCCACTGTGGTGCTGGGAGGTGGAGTGTGATGCCAGTTGGTGCCACTGTGGTGTTGGGAGGTGGGGTGTGATGCCAGTTGGTGCCACTGTGACCCTGGGAGGTAGAGTGTGATGCCAGTTGGTGCCACTGTGGAGTTGGGAGGTGGGGTGTGATGGCAGTTGGTGCCACTGTGACCCTGGGAGGTAGAGTGTGATGCCAGTTGGTCCCACTGTGGTGCTGGGAGGTGGAGTGTGATGCCAGTTGGGTCCCACTGTGGTGCTGGGAGGTGGAGTGTGATGCCAGTTGGTCCAACTGTGGTGCTGGGAGGGGGAGTGTGATGCCAGTTGGTGCCACTGTGGGGCTGGGAGGTAGAGTGTGATGCCAGTTGGTGCCATTGTGGTGCTGGGAGGTGGATTGTTATGCCAGTTGGTCCCACTGTGGAGCTGCGGGTGGAGTGTGATACTAGTTGGTCCCACTGTGGTGCTGGGAGGTGGAGTGTGATGCCAGTTGGAGCCACTGTGGTGCTGGGAGGTGGTGTGTGATGCCAATTGGTCCCACTGTGGTGCTGGGGGTGGAGTGTGATGCTAGTTGGTCCCACTGTGGTGTTGGGGGTGGAGTGTGATGCCAGTTGGTCCCACTGTGGAGCTGGGGGTGGAGTGTGATGCCAGTTGGTCCCACTGTGGTGCTGGGAGGTGGAGCGTGATGCCAGTTGGAGCCACTGTGGTGCTGGGAGGTGGAGTGTGATGCCAGTTGGTCCCACTGTGGTGCTGGGGGTGGAGTGTGATGCCAGTTGGTCCCACTGTGGTGCTGGGAGGTGGGGTGTGATGCCAGTTGGTGCCATTGTGGTGCTGGGAGGTGGAGTGTGATGCCAGTTGGTCCCACTGTGGGGCTAGGGGTGGAGTGTTATGCCAGTTGGTCCCACTGTGGTGCTGGGGGTGGAGTGTGATGCCAGTTGGTCCCACTGTGATGCTGGGGGTGGAGTGTGATGCCAGTTGGTCCCACTGTGGTGCTGGGAGGTGGAGTGTAATGCCAGTTGGTGCCATTGTGGTGCTGGGAGGTGGAGTGTGATGCCAGTTGGTACCACTATGGGACTGGGAGGTGGAGTGTGATGCCAGTTGGTGCCACTGCGGGGCTGGGAGGTGGATCGTCATGCCTGTTGGTGCCACTGTGGTGCTGGGGGTGGAGTGTGATGCCAGTTGGTGCCACTGTGGTGCTGGGGGTGGAGTGTGATGCCAGTTGGTGCCACTGTGGTGCTGGGGGTGGAGTGTGATGCCAGTTGGTCCCACTGTGGAGTTGGGAGGTGGAGTGTAATGCCAGTTGGTGCCACTGTGGTGCTGGGGGTGGAGTGTGATGCCAGTTGGTACCACTATGGGGCTGGGAGGTAGAGTGTGATGCCAGTTGGTGCCACTGTGGTGCTGGGGGTGGAGTGTGATGCCAGTTGGTGCCACTGTGGTGCTGGGGGTGGAGTGTGATGCCAGTTGGTGCCACTGTGGTGCTGGGAGGTTGAGTGTGATGACAGTTGGTCCCACTGTGGTGCTGGGAGGTGGTGTGTGATGCCAGTTGGTGCCACTGTGGAGCTGGGAGGTGGAGTGTGCTGCCAGTTGGTTCCATTGTGGTCCTGGGGGTGGAGTGTGTTGCCAGTTGGTCCCACTGTGGTGCTGGGGGTGGAGTGTGTTGCCAGTTGGTGCCACTGTGGGGTTCGGAGTTGGAGTGTGATGCCAGTTGGTGTCACTGTGGTGTTGGGTGGTGGAGTGTGATGCCAGTTAGTCCCACTGTAACCCTGGGAGGTAGAGTGTGATGCCAGTTGGTGCCACTGTGGGGCTGGGAGGTAGAGTGTGATGCCAGTTGGTGCCATTTTGGTGCTGGGAGGTGGAGTGTGATGCCTGCTGGTGCCACTATGGGGCTGGGAGGTAGAGTGTGATGCCAGTTGGTGCCACTGTGGGGCTGGGAGGTAGAGTGTGATGCCAGTTGGTGCCATTTTGGTGCTGGGAGGTGGAGTGTGATGCCTGCTGGTGCCACTATGGGGCTGGGAGGTGGAGTGTGATGCCAGTTGGTGCCACTGTGGGGCTGCGAGGTAGAGTGTAATGCCACTTGGTGCCACTGTGGAGCGGAGGGGGGAGGGGGGAGTGTGATGCCAGTTGGTGCAACTGTGGATTTGGGAGGTGGAGTGTGATGCCAGTTGGTGCCACTGTGGGGCTGGGGGGTAGAGTGTGATGCCAGTTGGTGCCGTTGTGGGGCTGGGGGTGGGGTGTGATGCCAGTTGGTGCCACTGTGGTGCTGGGGGTGGAGTGTGATGCCAGTTAGTGCCACTGTGGAGCTGGGATGTGGGGTGTGATGCAAGTTGGTGCCACTGTGGGGCTGGGAGGTAGAGTGTAATGCCAGTTGGTGCCACTGCGGGGCTGCGAGGTATAGTGTATTGCCACTTGGTGCCACTGTGGTGCGGGGGGGGGGGGGGGGAGATGCCAGTTGGTGCCACTGTGGAGCTGGGAGGTAGAGTGTGATGCCAGTTGGTGCCACTATGGAGCTGGGAGGTAGAGTTTGATGCCAGTTGGTGGCACTCTGGAGTTGGGAGGTGGAGTGTGATGCCAGTTGGTGCCACTGTGGAGCTGGGAGTTGGTGTGTGATGCCAGTTGGTGCCACTGTGGGGCTGGGAGGTGGATTGTGATGCCAGTTGGGTCACTGTGGAGCTGGGGGTGGACTGTGATGCCAGTTGGTGCCACTGTGGTGCTGGGAGGTGGAGTGTGATGCCAGTTGGTGCCACTGTGGAGTTGGGAGGTGGGGTGTGATGCCAGTTGGTGCCACTGTGACCCTGGGAGGTAGAGTATGATGCCAGTTGGTGCCACTGTGGAGTTGGGAGGTGGGGTGTGATGCCAGTTGATGCCACTGTGACCCTGGGAGGTAGTGTGATGCCAGTTGGTCCCACTGTGGTGCTGGGAGGTGGAGTGTGATGCCAGTTGGTCCCACTGTGGTGCTGGGAGGTGGATTGTGATGCCAGTTGGAGCCACTGTGGTGCTGGGAGGTGGAGTGTGATGCCAGTTGGTCCCACTGTGGTGCTGGGGGTGGAGTGTGATGCCAGTTGGTCCCACTGTGGTGCTGGGGGTGGAGTGTGATGCCACTTGGTCCCACTGTGGTGCTGGGGGTGGTGTGTGATGCTAGTTGGTGCCACTGTGGAGATGGGGGTGGAGTGTGATGCCAGTTGGTCCCACTGTGGTGCTGGGAGGTGGAGTGTGATGCCAGTTGGAGCCACTGTGGTGCTGGGAGGTGGAGTGTGATGCCAGTTGGTCCCACTGTGGTGCTGGGGGTGGAGTGTGATGCCAGTTGGTCCCACTGTGGTGCTGGGATGTGGAGTGTGATGCCAGTTGGTGCCACTGTGGGGCTGGGAGGTAGAGTGTGATGCCAGTTGGTGCCACTGTGGTGCTGGGAGGTGGGGTGTGATGCCAGTTGGTGCCATTGTGGTGCTGGGAGGTGGAGTGTGATGCCAGTTCGTCCCACTGTGGTGCTGGGCGGTGGAGTGTGATGCCAGTTGGTCCAACTGTGGAGCTGGGAGGTGGAGTGTGATGCCAGTTGGTCCCACTGTGGTGCTGGGGGTGGAGTGTGATGCCAGTTGGTCCCACTGTGGAGCTGGGAGGTGGAGTGTGATGCCAGTTGGTCCCACTGTGGTGCTGGGGGTGGAGTGTGATGCCAGTTGGTCCCACTGTGGTGCTGGGAGGTGGAGTGTAATGCCAGTTGGTGCCATTGTGGTGCTGGGAGGTGGAGTGTGATGCCAGTTGGTACCACTATGGGACTGGGAGGTAGAGTGTGATGCCAGTTGGTGCCACTGTGGGGCTGAGAGGTAGAGTGTGATGCCAGTTGGTGCCACTGTGGTGCTGGGAGGTAGAGTGTGATGCCAGTTGGTACCACTGTGGTGCTGGGAGGTGGGGTGTGATGCCAGTTGGTGCCACTGTGGGGCTGGGAGGTAGAGTGTGATGTCAGCTGGTGCCACTGTGGAGTTGGGAGGTAGAGTGAGATGCCAGTTGGTTCCACAGTGGAGTTGGGGTGTGCGGTGTGATGCCAGTTGGTGCCACCGTGGGGCTGGGGGTGGAGTGTGATGCCAGTTGGTGCCACTGCAGCGCTGGGAGGTGGATCGTCATGCCAGTTGGTGCTGCTGTGGAGCTGGGAGGTGGAGTATGATGTCAGCTGGTTCCACTGTGGAGTTGGGAGGTAGAGTGAGATGCCAGTTGGTGCCACGGTGGAGTTGGGGTGTGCGGTGTGATGCCAGTTGGTGCCACCGTGGGGCTGGTGGTGGAGTGTGATGCCAGTTGGTGCCACTGTGGAGTTGGGAGGTGGGGTGTGATGCCAGTTGGTGCCACTGTGACCCTGGGAGGTAGAGTGTGATGCCAGTTGGTGCCATTTTGGAGTTGGGAGGTGGGGTGTGATGCCAGTTGGTGCCACTGTGACCCTGGGAGGTAGAGTGTGATGCCAGTTGGTCCCACTGAGGTGCTGGGAGGTGGAGTGTGATGCCAGTTGGTCCCACTGTGGTGCTGGGAGGTGGAGTGTGATGCCAGTTGGTCCAACTGTGGTGCTGGGAGGTCGAGTGTGATGCCAGTTGGTGCCACTGTGGGGCTGGGAGGTAGAGTGTGTTGCCAGTTGGTGCCATTGTGGTGCTGGGAGGTGGATTGTGATGCCAGTTGGTCCCACTGTGGGGCTCCGGGTGGAGTGTGATGCTAGTCGGTCCCACTGTGGTGCTGGGAGGTGGAGTGTGATGCCAGTTGGAGCCACTGTGGTGCTGGGAGGTGGAGTGTGATGCCAATTGGTCCCACTGTGGTGCTGGGGGTGGAGTGTGATGCCAGTTGGTGCCACTGTGGTGCTGGGGGTGGAGTGTGATGCCAGTTGGTCCCACTGTGGTGCTGGTGGTGGTGTGTGATGCTAGTTGGTGCCACTGTGGGGCTGGGGGTGGAGTGTGATGCCAGTTGGTCCCACTGTGGTGCTGGGAGGTGGAGCGTGATGCCAGTTGGTCCCACTGTGGTGCTGGGGGTGGAGTGTGATGCCAGTTGGACCCACTGTGGTGCTGGGAGGTGGAGTGTGATGCCAGTTGGTCCCACTGTGGTGCTGGGGGTGGAGTGTGATGCCAGTTGGACCCACTGTGGTGCTGGGCGGTGGAGTGTGATGCCAGTTGGTCCCACTGTGGTGCTGGGGGTGGAGTGTGTTGCCAGTTGGTCCCACTGTGGTGCTGGGGGTGGAGTGTGATGCCAGTTGGTCCCACTGTGGTGCTGGGGGTGGAGTGTGATGCCAGTTGGTGCCATTGTGGTGCTGGGAGGTGGAGTGTGATGCCAGTTGGTACCACTATGGGACTGGGAGGTAGAGTGTGATGCCAGTTGGTGCCACTGTGGTGCTGGGAGGTGGGGTGTGATGCCAGTTGGTCCCACTGTGGGGCTGGGAGGTAGAGTGTGATGTCAGCTGGTGCCACTGTGTGGTTGGGAGGTAGAGTGAGATGCCAGTTGGTGCCACAGTGGAGTTGGGGTGTGCGGTGTGATGCCAGTTGGTGCCACCGTGGGGCTGGGGGTGGAGTGTGATGCCAGTTGGTGCCATTGTGGTGCTGGGGGTGGAGTGTGATGCCAGTTGGTGCCATTGTGGTGCTGGGGGTGGAGTGTGATGCCAGTTGGTCCCACTGTGGTGCTGGGGGTGGAGTGTGATGCCAGTTGGTCCCACTGTGGTGCTGGGAGGTGGAGTGTAATGCCGGTTGGTGCTGCTGTGGAGCTGGGAGGTGGAGTGTGATGTCAGCTGGTTCCACTGTGGAGTTGGGAGGTAGAGTGAGATGCCAGTTGGTGCCACAGTGGAGTTGGGGTGTGCGGTGTGATGCCAGTTGGTGCCACCGTGGGGCTGGTGGTGGAGTGTGATGCCAGTTGGTGCCACTCTGGAGCTGGGAGGTGGAGTGTGATGCCAGTTGGTGCCACTGTGGGGCTGGGAAGTAGAGTGTGATGCCAGTTGGTGCCACTCTTGAGTTGTGGGGTGGAGTGTGATGCCAGTTAGTTCCACTGTGACCCTGGGAGGTAGAGTGTGATGCCAGTTGGTGCCACTGTGGGGCTGGGAGGTAGAGTGTGATGCCAGTTGGTGCCATTTTGGTGCTGGGAGGTGGAGTGTGATGCCAGCTGGTGCCACTATGGGGCTGGGAGGTAGAGTGTGATGCCAGTTGGTGCCACTGTGGGGCTGGGAGGTAGAGTGTGATGCCAGATGTTCCCACTGTGGGGCTGCGAGGTAGAGTGTAATGCCACTTGGTGCCACTGTGGGGCGGAGGGGGGGGGAGTGTGATGCCAGTTGGTGCAACTGTGGATTTGGGAGGTGGAGTGTGATGCCAGTTGGTGCCAATGTGGTGCTGGGGCATGGGGTGTGATGCCAGTTGGTGCCACTGTGGGGCTGGGGGGTAGAGTGTGATGCCAGTTGGTGCCACTGTGGAGCTGGGGGTGGAGTGTGATGCCAGTTGGTGCCACTGTGGTGCTGGGGGTGGAGTGTGATGCCAGTTAGTGCCACTGTGGAGCTGGGATGTGGGGTGTGATGCAAGTTGGTGCCACTGTGGGGCTGGGAGGTAGAGTGTGATGCCAGTTGGTGCCACTGTGGGGCTGCGAGGTATAATGTGATGCCACTTGGTGCCACTGTGGTTCGGGGGGGGGGGGCGATGCCAGTTGGTACCACTGTGGAGCTGGGAGGTAGAGTGTGATGCCAGTTGGTGCCACTATGGAGCTGGGAGGTAGAGTTTGATGCCAGTTGGTGGCACTCTGGAGTTGGGAGGTGGAGTGTGATGCCAGTTGGTGCCACTGTGGGGCTGGGAGATAGAGTGTGATGCCAGTTGGTGCCACTGTGGAGCTGGGAGTTGGAGTGTGATGCCAGTTGGTGTCACTGTGGAGCTGGGAGGTGGTGTGTGTTGCCAGTTGGTCCCACTGTGGAGCTGGCAGGTGGAGTGCGATGACAGTTGGTGCCACTATGGAGCTGGCAGGTGGAGTGCGATAGCAGTTGGTGTCACTGTGGAGGGGAGGGGGGAGTGTGATGCCAGTTGGTACCACTGTGGGGCTGGGGGTGGAGTGTGAAACCAGTTGGTGCCACTGTCGAGCTGGGGGTGGAGTGTGATGCAAGTTGGTGCCACTGTGGTGTTGGGAGGTGGCGTGTGATGCCAGCTGGGGCCACTGTGGTGTTGGGAGTTGGGGTGTGATGCCAGTTGGTCCCACTGTGGGGCTTGGAGGTGGAGTGTGATGCCAGTTGGTGCCACTGTGGGTTTGGGAGGTGGAGTGTGATGTCAGTTGTTCCCACTGTGGGGCTGGAAGGTAGAGTATGATGCCAGTTGGTGCCACTTTGCAGTTGGGAGGTGGAGTGTGATGTCACTTGGTGACACTGTGGAGTTAGAAGGTAGAGTGTGATGATAGTTGATGCCACTGTGGGGCTTGGAGGTGGGGGTGATGCCAGTTGGTGCCACTGTGGTGCTGGGAGGTAGAGTGTGATCTCAGTTGGTGCCACTGTGGGGCTGGGAGGTAGAGTGTGATGCCAGTTGGTTCCACTGTGGGGCTGGGAGGTGGAGTGTGATGCCAGTTGGTCCCACTGTGGAACTGAGAGGTGGAGTGTGATGCCAGTTGGTGCCACTGTGGGGCTGGGAGGTGGAGTGTGATGCCTGGTGGGTCCACTGTGGAGTGGGAGGTGGAGTGTGTTGCCAGTTGGTGCCACTGTGGCGTTGGGAGGTGGTGTGTGTTTCCAGTTGGTGCCACTGTGGGGCTGGGAGGTGGTGTGTGATGCCAGTTGGTGCCACTGTGGGGCTGGGGGTAAAGTGGGATGCCAGTTGATGCCACTGTGGGACTGTGGGTGGAGTGTGATGTCACTTGGTCCCACTGTGGGGCTGGGAGGTGGAGTGTGATGCCAGTTGTGCCACTGTGGGGTTGGGAGGTGGAGTGTGATTCCAGTTGGTGCCACTGTGGAGCTGGGAGGCAGAGTGTAATGCCAGTTGGTCCCACTGTGGAGTTGGGAGGTAGAGTGTGATGCCAGTGGGTCCCACTGTGTGGCTGGGGGTGGAGTGTGATGCCAGTTGGTGCCACTGTGTTGTTGGGAGGTGGGGTGTGATGCCAGTTTGTGCCACTGTGGGGCTGGGAGCTGGAGTGTGATGCCAGTCGGTACCACTGTGGATTTGGGAGATGGAGTGTTATGTCACTTGGTGCCACTGTGGGTCTGGGAGGTAGAGTGTGATGATAGTTGGTGCCACTGTGGGGCTTGTAGGTGGAGTGCGATGCCAGTTGGTGCCACTGTGGTGCAGGTAGGTGGAGTGTGATGCCAGTTGGAGCCACTGTGGTGCTGGGAGGTAGAGTGTGATGCCAGTTGGTCCCACTGTGGTGCTGGGGGTGGAGTGTGATGCCAGTTGGTCCCACTGTGGTGCTGGGAGGTGGAGTGTGATGCCAGTTGGTGCCACTGTGGTGCTGGGAGGTGGAGTGTGATGCCAATTAGTGCCACTGTGGGGCTGGGAGATGGAGTGTGATGCCAGCTGGTGCCACTGTGGAGTTGGGAGGTAGAGCGTGATGCTAGTTGGTGCCACCGTGGGGCTGGGGGTGGAGTGTGATGCCAGTTGGTGCCACTGCGACGCTGGGATGTAGAGTGTGATGCCAGTTGGTGCCACTGTGGAGTTGGGAGGTAGAGTGTGATGCCAGTTGGTGCCACTATGCAGCTGGGAGGTGGATGTGTGATGCCAGTTGGTGCCACTGTGACCCTGGGAGGTAGAGTGTGATGCCAGTTGGTGCCACTGTGGTGCTGGGGGTGGGGTGTGATGCCAGTTGGTGCCACTGTGGGGTTCGGAGGTGGAGTGTGATGCCAGTTGGTGCCACTGTGGTGTTGGGTGGTGGAGTGTGAAGCCAGTTAGTGCCACTGTGACCCTGGGAGGTAGAGTGTGATGCCAGTTGGTGCCACTGTGGGGCTGGGAGTTAGAGTGTGATGCCAGTTGGTGCCATTTTGGTTCTGGGAGGTGGAGTGTGATGCCAGCTGGTGCCACTGTGGATTTGGGAGGTGGAGTGTGATGCCAGTTGGTGTCACTGTGGGGTTGGGAGGTGGAGTGTGTTGCCAGTTGGTGCTACTGTGGAGCTGGGAGGTGGGGTGTGATGCCAGTTGGTGCCTCTGTGGAGCTGGGAGGTGGTGTGTGATGCCAGTTAGTCCCACTGTGGAGCTGGTGGTGGACTGTGATGCCATTTGGTTCCACTGTGGGGCTGGGGGTGAACTGTGATGCCAGTTGGTGCCTCTGTGGAGCTGGGAGGTGGTGTGTGATGCCAGTTAGTCCCACTGTGGAGCTGGTGGTGGACTGTGATGCCATTTGGTCCCACTGTGGGGCTGGGGGTGAACTGTGATGCCAGTTGGTGCCACTGTTGTGTTGGGAGGTAGAGTGTGATGCCAGTTGGTGCCACTGTGGGGCTGGGAGGTGGTGTGTGATGCCAGTTGGTGCCACTGTGGTGTTGGGAGGTAGAGTGTGATGCCAGTTGGTGCCACTGTGGTGCTGGGAGGTGGAGTGTGATGCCAATTGGTGCCACTGTGGAGTTGGGAGGTGCGGTGTGATGCCAGTTGGTGCCACTGTGACCCTGGGAGGTAGAGTGTGATGCCAGTTGGTGCCACTGTGGAGTTGGGAGGTGGGGTGTGATGCTAGTTGGTGCCACTGTGACCCTGGCAGGTAGACTGTGATGCCAGTTGGTCCCACTGAGGTGCTGGGAGGTGGAGTGTGATGCCAGTTGGTCCCACTGTGGTGCTGGGAGGTGGAGTGTGATGCCAGTTGGTCCAACTGTGGTGCTGGGAGGTGGAGTATGATGCCAGTTGGTCCCACTGTGGGGCTGCGGGTGGAGTGTGATGCTAGTCGGTCCCACTGTGGTGCTGGGAGGTGGAGTGTGATGCCAGTTGGTGCCACTGTGGCGCTGGGAGGTGGTGTGCGATGCCAGTTGGAGCCACTGTGGTGCTGGGAGGTGGAGTGTGATGCCAATTGGTCCCACTGTGGTGCTGGGGGTGGAGTGTGATGTCAGTTGGTCCCACTGTGGTGCTGGGGGTGGAGTGTGATGCCAGTTGGTCCCACTGTGGTGCTGGGAGGTGGAGTTTGATGCCAGTTGGAACCACTGTGGTGCTGGGAGGTGGAGTGTGATGCCAGTTGGTCCCACTGTGGTGCTGGGGGTGGAGTGTGATGCCAGTTGGTCCCACTCTGGTGCTGGGGGTGGAGTGTGATGCCAGTTGGTCCCACTGTGGTGCTGGGAGGTGGAGCGTGATGCCAGTTGGAACCACTGTGGTGCTGGGAGGTGGAGTGTGATGCCAGTTGGTCCCACTGTGGTGCTGGGGGTGGAGTGTGATGCCAGTTGGTCCCACTGTGGTGCTGGGGGTGGAGTGTGATGCCAGTTGGTCCCACTGTGGTGCTGGGAGGTGGGGTGTGATGCCAGTTGGTGCCATTGTGGTGCTGGGAGGTGGAGTGTGATGCCAGTTGGTCCCACTGTGGTGCTGGGGGTGGAGTGTGATGCCAGTTGGTCCCACTGTGGTGCTGGGAGGTGGAGTGTAATGCCAGTTGGTCCCACTGTGGTGCTGGGGGTGGAGTGTGATGCCAGTTGGTCCCACTGTGATGCTGGGGGTGGAGTGTGATGCCAGTTGGTCCCACTGTGGTGCTGGGGGTGGAGTGTGATGCCAGTTGGTCCCACTGTGGTGCTGGGAGGTGGAGTGTGATGCCAGTTGGTGCCATTGTGGTGCTGGGAGGTGGAGTGTGATGCCAGTTGGTGCCACTGTGGAGCTGGGGGAGGAGTGTGATGCCAGTTGGTGCCACTGCGGCGTTGGGAGGTGGATCGTCATGCCAGTTGGTGCCACTATGGGACTGGGAGGTAGAGTGTGATGCCAGTTGGTGCCATTTTGGTGCTGGGAGGTGGAGTGTGATGCCTGCTGGTGCCACTATGGGGCTGGGAGGTAGAGTGTGATGCCAGTTGGTGCCACTGTGGAGTTAAGTGGTGGTGTGTGATCCCAGTTGGTGCAACTGCGGGGCTGGGAGGTGGAGTGTGATGCCAATTGGTGCCACTGTGGGGCTGGGATGTAGAGTGTGATGCCAGTTGTTCCCACTGTGGGGCTGCGAGGTAGAGTGTAATGCCACTTGGTGCCACTGTGGGGCGGAGGGGGGGGAGTGTGATGCCAGTTGGTGCAACTGTGGAGTTGGGAGGTGGAGTGTGATACAAGTTGGTGCCACTGTGGGGCTGGGGGGTAGAGTGTGATGCCAGTTGGTGCCGCTGTGAAGCTGGGGGTGGGGTGTGATGCCAGTTGGTGCCACTGTGGAGCTGGGATGTGGGGTGTGATGCAAGTTGGTGCCACTGTGGGGCTGGGAGGTGGAGTGTGATGCCAGTTGGTGCCATTGTGGTGCTGGGAGGTGGAGTGTGATGCCAGTTGGTGCCACTGTGGAGCTGGGGGAGGAGTGTGATGCCAGTTGGTGCCACTGCGGCGTTGGGAGGTGGATCGTCATGCCAGTTGGTGCCACTATGGGACTGGGAGGTAGAGTGTGATGCCAGTTGGTGCCATTTTGGTGCTGGGAGGTGGAGTGTGATGCCTGCTGGTGCCACTATGGGGCTGGGAGGTAGAGTGTGATGCCAGTTGGTGCCACTGTGGAGTTAAGTGGTGGTGTGTGATCCCAGTTGGTGCAACTGCGGGGCTGGGAGGTGGAGTGTGATGCCAATTGGTGCCACTGTGGGGCTGGGATGTAGAGTGTGATGCCAGTTGTTCCCACTGTGGGGCTGCGAGGTAGAGTGTAATGCCACTTGGTGCCACTGTGGGGCGGAGGGGGGGGGAGTGTGATGCCAGTTGGTGCAACTGTGGAGTTGGGAGGTGGAGTGTGATACAAGTTGGTGCCACTGTGGGGCTGGGGGGTAGAGTGTGATGCCAGTTGGTGCCGCTGTGAAGCTGGGGGTGGGGTGTGATGCCAGTTGGTGCCACTGTGGAGCTGGGATGTGGGGTGTGATGCAAGTTGGTGCCACTGTGGGGCTGGGAGGTAGAGTGTAATGCCAGTTGGTGCCACTCTGGGGCTGCGAGGTATAGTGTAATGCCACTTGGTGCCACTGTGGTGCGGGGGGTGGGGGGCGATGCCAGTTGGTGCCACTGTGGACTGGGAGGTAGAGTGTGATGCCAGTTGGTGCCACTATGGAGCTGGGAGGTAGAGTTTGATGCCAGTTGGTGGCACTCTGGAGTTGGGAGGTGGAGTGTGATGCCAGTTGGTGCCACTGTGGAGCTGGGAGTTGGAGTGTGATGCCAGTTGGTGCCACTGTGGGGCTGGGAGGTGGAGTGTGATGCCAGTTGGTCCCACTGTGGAGCTGGGGGTGGACTGTGATGCCAGTTGGTTCCACTGTGACCCTGGGGGTGGACTGTGATGCCAGTTGGTTCCACTGTGACCCTGGAGGTGGACTGTGATGCCTGTTGGTGCCACTGTGGTGTTGGGAGGTAGAGTGTGATGCCAGTTGGTGCCACTGTGGGGCTGGGAGGTGGTGTGTGATGCCAGTTGGTGCCACTGTGGTGTTGGGAGGTAGAGTGTGATGCCAGTTGGTGCCACTGTGGTGCTGGGAGGTGGAGTGTGATGCCAGTTGATGCCACTGTGGAGTTGGGAGGCGGGGTGTGATGCCAGTTGGTGCCACTGTGACCCTGGGAGGTAGAGTGTGATGCCAGTTGGTGCCACTGTGGAGTTGGGAGGTGGGGTGTGATGCCAGTTGGTGCCACTGTGACCCTGGGAGGTAGAGTGTGATGCCAGTTGGTCCCACTGTGGTGCTGGGAGGTGGAGTGTGATGCCAGTTGGTCCCACTGTGGTGCTGGGAGGTGGAGTGTGATGCTAGTTGGTCCCACTGTGGTGCTGGGAGATGGATTGTGATGCCAGTTGGAGCCACTGTGGTGCTGGGAGGTGGAGTGTGATGCCAGTTGGTGCCACTGTGGGGCTGGGGGTGGAGTGTGATGCCAGTTGGTCCCACTGTGTGGCTGTGGGTGGCGTGTGATGTCACTTGGTCCCACTGTGGGGCTGGGAGGTGGAGTGTGATGCCAGTTGTGCCACTGTGGGGTTGGGAGGTGGAGTGTGATTCCAGTTGGTGCCACTGTGGAGCTGGGAGGCAGAGTGTAATGCCAGTTGGTCCTACTGTGGAGTTGGGAGGTAGAGTGTGATGCCAGTGGGTCCCACTGTGTGGCTGGGGGTGGAGTGTGATGCCAGTTGGTCCCACTGTGGAGCTGGGGGTGGACTGTGATGCCAGTTGGTTCCACTGTGACCCTGGGGGCGGACTGTGATGCCAGTTGGTTCCACTGTGACCCTGGGGGTGGACTGTGATGCCAGTTGGTGCCACTGTGGTGTTGGGAGGTAGAGTGTGATGCCAGTTGGTTCCACTGTGGTGCTGGGAGGTGGAGTGTGATGCCAATTGATGCCACTGTGGAGTTGGGAGGTGGGGTGTGATGCCAGTTGGTGCCACTGTGACCCTGGGAGGTAGAGTGTGATGCCAGTTGGTGCCACTGTGGAGTTGGGAGGTGGGGTGTGATGCCAGTTGGTGCCACTGTGACCCTGGGAGGTAGAGTGTGATGCCAGTTGGTCCCACTGTGGTGCTGGGAGGTGGAGTGTGATGCCAGTTGGTCCCACTGTGGTGCTGGGAGGTGGAGTGTGATGCTAGTTGGTCCCACTGTGGTGCTGGGAGATGGATTGTGATGCCAGTTGGAGCCACTGTGGTGCTGGGAGGTGGAGTGTGATGCCAGTTGGTCCCACTGTGGTGCTGGGAGGTGGAGTGTGATGCTAGTTGGTCCCACTGTGGTGCTGGGAGGTGGAGTGTGATGCCAGTTGGTGCCACTGTGGGGCTGGGGGTGGAGTGTGATGCCAGTTGGTCCCACTGTGGGGCTGTGGGTGGCGTGTGATGTCACTTGGTCCCACTGTGGGGCTGGGAGGTGGAGTGTGATGCCAGTTGTGCCACTGTGGGGTTGGGAGGTGGAGTGTGATTCCAGTTGGTGCCACTGTGGAGCTGGGAGGCAGAGTGTAATGCCAGTTGGTCCTACTGTGGAGTTGGGAGGTAGAGTGTGATGCCAGTGGGTCCCACTGTGTGGCTGGGGGTGGAGTGTGATGCCAGTTGGTGCCACTGTGTTGTTGGGAGGTGGGGTGTGATGACAGTTTGTGCCACTGTGGTGCTGGGAGGTGGAGTGTGATGCCAGTCGGTACCACTGTGGATTTGGGAGGTGGAGTGTTATGTCACTTGGTGCCACTGTGGGTCTGGGAGGTAGAGTGTGATGATAGTTGGTGCCACTGTGGGGCTTGGAGGTGGAGTGTGATGCCAGTTGGTGCCACTGTGGTGCTGGGAGGTGGAGTGTGATGCCAGTTGGTGCCACTGTTGTGCTGGGAGGTGGAGTGTGATGCCAGTTGGTCCCACTGTGGTGCTGGGGGTGGAGTGTGATGCCAGTTGGTGCCACTGTGGTGCTGGGAGGTGGAGTGTGATGCCAGTTGGTGCCACTGTGGTGCTGGGAGGTGGAGTGTGATGCCTATTAGTGCCACTGTGGGGCTGGGAGATGGAGTGTGATACCAGCTGGTGCCACTGTGGCGTTGGGAGGTAGAGTGTGATGCTAGTTGGTGCCACCGTGGGGCTGGGGGTGGAGTGTGATGCCAGTTGGTGCCACTGCGGCGCTGGGATGTAGAGTGTGATGCCAGTTGGTGCCACTGTGGAGTTGGGAGGTAGAGTGTGATGCCAGTTGGTGCCACTATGCAGCTGGGAGGTGGATGTGTGATGCCAGTTGGTGCCACTATGGGGCTGGGAGGTAGAGTGTGATGCCAGTTGGTGCCACTGTGGTGCTGGGGCTGGGGTGTGATGCCAGTTGGTGCCACTGTGGGGCTGGGAGGTAGAGTGTGATGCCAGTTGGTGCCATTTTGGTGCTGGGAGGTGGAGTGTGATGCCAGCTGGTGCCACTATGGAGCTGGGAGGTAGAGTGTGATTCCAGTTGGTGCCACTGTGGGGGTGGGAGGTAGAGTGTTATGCCAGTAGGTGCCACTGTGGAGTTGGGGGGTGGATTTTGATACCAGTTAGTGCCACTATGGTGCTAGGAGGTAGAGTGTGATGCCAGTTGGTGCCACTGTGGAGTTGAGTGGTGGTATGTGATCCCAGTTGGTGCAACTGCGGAGCTGGGAGGTGGAGTGTGATGCCAGTTGGTGCCACTGTGGGGCTGGGGGGTAGGGTGTGATGCAAGTTGGTGCCACTGTGGGGCTGGGAGGTAGAGTGTGATGCCAGTTGTCCCACTGTGGGGCTGCGAGGTAGAGTGTAATGCCACTTGGTGCCACTGTGGGGCGGAGGGGGGAGGGGGGGGTGATACCAGTTGGTGCAACTGTGGATTTGGGATGTGGTGTGTGATGCCAGTTGGTGCCAATGTGGTGCTGGGGCATGGGGTGTGATGCCAGTTGGTGCCACTGTGGAGTTGGGAAGTGGAGTGTGATGCCAGTTGGTGCCACTGTGGGGCTGGGGGGTAAAGTGTGATGCCAGTTGGTGCCACTGTGGAGCTGGGTGTGGGGTGTGATGCCAGTTGGGGCCACTGTGGTGCTGGGGGTGGAGTGTGATGCCAGTTAGTGCCACTGTGGAGCTGGGATGTGAGGTGTGATGCAAGTTGGTGCCACTGTGGGGCTGGGGGGTAGAGTGTGATGCCAGTTGGTGCCACTGTGGAGCTGGGGGTGGGGTGTGATGCCAGTTGGGGCCACTGTGGGGCTGGGAGGTAGAGTGTGATGCCAGTTGGTGCCACTGTGGGGCTGCGAGGTATAGTGTAATGCCACTTGGTGCCACTGTGGTTCGAGGGGGGGGGGGGGTGCGATGCCAGTTGGTGCCACTGTGGCCCTGGGAGGTAGAGTGTGATGCCAGTTGGTGCCACTATGGAGCTGGGAGGTAGAGTTTGATGCCAGTTGGTGGCACTCTGGAGTTGGGAGGTGGAGTGTGATGCCAGTTGGTGCCACTGTGGAGCTGGGAGTTGGAGTGTGATGCCAGTTGGTGTCACTGTGGAGCTGGGAGGTGGTGTGTGTTGCCAGTTGGTTCCACTGTGGAGCTGGCAGGTGGAGTGCGATGCCAGTTGGTGCCACTATGGAGCTGGCAGGTGGAGTGCGATAGCAGTTGGTGCCACTGTGGAGGGGGGGGGAGTGTGATGCCAGTTGGTACCACTATGGAGCTGGGAGGTGGAGAGTGCTGCCAGTTGATCCCACTGTGGAGCTGGCAGGTGGAGTGTGATGCCAGTTGGTCCCACTGTGGGGCTGGGGGTGGAGTGTGAAACCAGTTGGTGCCACTGTGGGTTTGGGAGGTGGAGTGTGATGTCAGTTGGTGCCACTGTGGGGCTGGGAGGTAGAGTGTGATGCCAGTTGGTGCCACTTTGCAGTTGGGAGGTGGTGTGTGATGTCACTTGTTGACACTGTGGAGTTAGAAGGTAGAGTGTGATGATAGTTGATGCCACTGTGGGGCTTGGAGGTGGGGGTGATGCCAGTTGGTGCCACTGTGGAGCTGTGAGGTGGAGTGTGATCTCAGTTGGTGCCACTGTGGGGCTGGGAGGTAGAGTGTGATGCCAGTTGGTTCCACTGTGGAACTGGGAGGTGGAGTGTGATGCCAGTTGGTCCCACTGTGGAACTGGGAGGTGGAGTGTGATGCCAGTTGGTGCCACTGTGGAACTGGGAGGTGGAGTGTGATGCCAGTTGGTGCCACTGTGGGGCTGGGAGGTGGAGTGTGATGCCAGTTGGGTCCACTGTGGAACTGGGAGGTGGAGTGTGATGCCAGTTGGTGCCACTGTGGGGCTGGGAGGTGGAGTGTGATGCCAGTTGGGTCCACTGTGGAGTGGGAGGTGGAGTGTGTTGCCAGTTGGTGCCACTGTGGCGTTGGGAGGTGGTGTGTGTTTCCAGTTGGTGCCACTGTGGTGCTGGGAGGTGGTGTGTGATGCCAGTTGGTACCACTGTGGGGCTGGGGGTAGAGTGGGATGCCAGTTGATGTCACTGTGGGGCTGTAGGTGGAGTGTGATGTCACTTGGTGTCACTGTGGGGCTGGGAGGTGGAGTGTGATGCCAGTTGTGCCACTGTGGGGTTGGGAGGTGGAGTGTGATTCCAGTTGGTGCCACAGTGGAGCTGGGAGGCAGAGTGTAATGCCAGTTGGTCCCACTGTGGAGTTGGGAGGTAGAGTGTGATGCCAGTGGGTCCCACTGTGTGGCTGGGGGTGGAGTGTGATGCCAGTTGGTGCCACTGTGTTGTTGGGAGGTGGGGTGTGGTGCCAGTTTGTGCCACTGTGGGGCTGGGAGGTGGAGTGTGATGCCAGTCGGTACCACTGTGGATTTGGGAGGTGGAGTGTTATGTCACTTGGTGCCACTGTGGGTCTGGGAGGTAGAGTGTGATGGTAGTTGGTGCCACTGTGGGGCTTGGAGGTGGAGTGTGATGCCAGTTGGTGCCACTGTGGTGCTGGGAGGTGGAGTGTGATGCCAGTTGGTACCACTGTGGGGTTGGGAGGTGGAGTGTGTTGCCAGTTGGTGCTACTGTGGCGTTGGGTGGTGGTGTGTGTTTCCAGTTGGTGCCACTGTGGAGATGGGAGGTGGAGTGTGATGCCAGTTGGTGCCACTGTGTAGCTGGGAGGTAGAGTGTGATGCCAGTTGGTGCAACTGTGGAGTGTGATGCCAGTTGGTCCCACTGTGGAGTGTGATGCCAGTTGGTGCCACTGTGGAGCTGGGGGGTGGAGTGTGATGCCAGTTGGTCCCACTGTGGAGTTGGGAGGTGGAGTGTGATGCCAGTTGGTCCCACTATGGAGCTGGGGGTGGAGTGTGATGCCAGTTGGTGCCACTGTGCGGCTGGGAGGTGGTGTGTGATGCCAGTTGGTGCCACTGTGTAGCTGGGGTGGTGGAGTGTGATGCCAGTTTGTGCCACTGTGGAGTGTGATGCCAGTTGGTACTACTGTGGAGTTGGGAGGTGGAGTGTGATGCCAGTTGGTGCCACTGTGGATCTGGGAGGTGGAGTGTGACATATCAGTTGGTGGAGCTGGGAGCTGGGAGGGTGACACGTCTCTTGGTACCATCATGGGGCAGGGAAGTGGAATGCGATATTTGTCTATGCCACTGGGAGATGGAGTGTGACATGTCAGTTAATGGAGCTAAGAGATGACACCAGTTGGTACCACTGGGAGCTGGAGTGTGACGTATCTACATGAATGGCCAGCCAGAAGCCTTGACTTAACGTCATGTGATTATTATTCCTATGGTGTTATGAAGAGCATCCAGCCTTAGAAAATCAACCAGAAACACCCCTTTATGAGTGAGACTTGCCTCTAAATGGGACCCGTCTACCCCATGCTAGCATGAAAGATAGACGTTAATCGATGATGATGATAATGTGTGTGCGAAGGAAGAAGTTTAACCCCAAACTCTGACTCCGGAACACATTCGTCGTGTACTGACCAACATACCACTTGAGTTCTTGGTGAAGTCAGTTGAGGATAAACACAGATGATTACAAATGCTGGTAGACAACGCTGGTGCTTATGTAGAATTTTAACACCGTACTATGCTTCAACCATTATGCTGTTCAAAATAAAACATATTTTATGAAAATATACCAATAATACTTTCTTTCCACCCACTTTATACATATATATATCAACTAATACATAATATGCTTGTGTATTTGTCCGTCACAAGAGATGACTGAGGAAGTAAGCGGTGATGATAAACTGAGAAAGGAAGGGGTGATAACATCGACTGAGAGAGGAAGAGGCGATAATGTTGACTTAGAAAGGAAGGGGTGGCAGCATCCAATATTCGCTACATCTGTGTGTGTCTATATGTATAAGGAATTGGCTACACACATTGGCTGTTATGATTATGTGTGTTTGTGTAAATTTATATTTATTTATGTGAGTGTATATGTGTTAGTGTGTGTTTATTTTGAAAGATATGTAGACAATAGAATTACAAGCACACACAAATCTACACATACATATATTTAAACAGTCATACTTAGAAAAAATTATTATTACATACACACATATCTATGTGAGGACTGGAGCATTAGGAAGGGCATCCAGCCATAGAAAACCAGCCAGAAACTCTCCTATATGAGTTAGATAGGTGTGGGTATAGTGTGGTGTGCGGTGGCCGGAAGCTGGGGAGTGCTCGACCGGAAAAGTGCTTGACCGGAAGGGTGTTTGGCCAGAAGGGTGCTCGACCGGAAGGGCCAGCAGATCGGTCTCTCTCTAGTGGTGATCAAACGGTGTGGACGCAAGTTTGGCAGCTCCCGGGTGTTAATGAGTTGGATGCACATGGAAGAGGAGAAACCAGCCATGGGATTTAGCGGCGCCTATGAAAAGCAGTAAGTGAGATAGCTTTTTCTTCTAACCACAATAGGGTCACCCGACCCAACATGCCTCTAAATGGGACAAACCCTTTAACCCATGCTAGCATGGAAGATAGACGTTAATCGATGATGCTGATATATATATATATAAGTGCTTTATTCAACAGTGCCATTCTAGTAACATACTTATGATGGGAGACTTTAATCTACCCTGTGATGATTGGTCTACAAACAGTTTGAAACCAGGCATTCCCACCTCAACCGCTGACAAAGAAGCAGTTGAGTCACTTCTTGACTTTATGAATGAGTTTTTCTTGTCTCAACTTGTCCTTGCACCAACAAGATATCAGAAGAAGATTTTGGACTTAGTGTTTAGTAACCACATTAACACTATACATAATATTACAGTGGAAAAAAACCTTTCTTTCAGACCATGACATGGTTCTTTGAAACCTGAGATTCCACCAGCCGAAAGCTAATCCTAGTGACCTCTCTCCAGTCCACCCATTTGATGACATGGATCTCCATAATGCCAACTGGGATGCAATCATGAACGAGCTATCACATGTTGACTGGTCTTTTACACACGCACACATCTCCACCAACATCAAAACATCTTGGCAGATCTTTGTAGACACCGTCATAAATATATGTGCAAAACACACCTCACCAAGACCTGTGAACAAAACTAAGTCCAGAATCCCCCAAAACAGAAAAACTATTATCAGAAAAATAAAAAGAATAAACAAAAAAATTAACAAACTAAAATACTGTCAATAGCAACATACACATTCAACGGCTATCACACTGTTTGAATAAAAAAATATATAACCTCCAACAATACATGAAGACCATCATCAATAACGAAAGAACAGCTGAGGAGAAATGACCCATTGAAAAAATCAAACTTAACCCTAAAATGTTCTTTTCATTTGCGAAAAAACACAAGGTCACTGTCCCCATTGTTGACTCTCTAATTGATGAAAATGGCGCTCTCCTAGATAATGCCAAAACCATGGGTGAGATACTGCAGAAACAATACTGCTCTGTTTTCAGCAATCCTGATCTGGGCAGTATCAGTGATGTTAATCCCCAACACACTATATTGGACATAACATTTGGTGCCCCTGATGTCTTAGCGGCAATAAATGAAATTAAACACAATTCAGCAGTAGACCTCAATAGGTTCCCCACTTGTGACCTGAAGGTGTCGACACCAACTCGCATCTTCTCTTGCTAATCTGTGGAGGAACTCACTGGATGTTGGCTATATTCATGAAAACCTGTCCCAGTTTTCAAAAAGGGAAACAAGTCCCTTGTTGTGAACTAACATCCGATCTCACTCACTTCTCATGTCATCAAGGTATTTGAGAAGGTGGTGAGATCATGAATAACTCACTTTCTTGAAAGCAACAGTATGGGTTCCGTAATGGAAGGGACTGCCTAACATAGCTCCTGCATCACTTTGATGATATTCTGAGAGCTTTGGGAGAGGGCTCCAATACTAATATCATCTACCTTGATTTCAGCAAGGCCTTTGACAGGGTTGATCATAAGATTCTATTGAAAAAACTATCCAATATTGGTGTCTCTGGAAAGTTACTACAGTGGATCAAGTGTTTCCTGACAGACAGAGCCCAACATGTTGTAGACGAAGGAGTAAAATCAAGCCCAGCCAAAGTCAGCAGTGGCAATCCGCAAGGCACTGTGTTGGGCCCACTTCTTTTCATTATCTGCATTAATGACATTACTGACATCATCAAGCACAACAACATAAGAATCTTTGTGGATGATTCCAAGCTCCAGAAGGTCATCAGTGAAGTGGGTGACCGGACATGCCTTCAGTCAGACCTATTGGCTGTTATCCAATGGGCAGAAAGGAACAATATGCTGCTGAATGAGGATATATTTGGGTTAATCAACTTTGGAAAAGAGGATGGCCTGAAACTCCCATACTCCCTTCCTTCAGATGAAACTCTCGTGGCATCCAACAATAACAGAGACTTGGGAGTGATTGTGGACAACATAAGCTGGGCCACTCATATAAACAACAAAGTTGACATGGCCCGCAGAATGTATTCCTGGATTCTCAGAACTTTCCAGTCAAGAGATATCCACACTGTTATCCTTCTCTTCTCCACTTTTGCCCAACCCCACCTTGAATATTGTTGTCCACTGTGGTCTCCCAACACAAAACAAAGTATTATGAAAGTTGAAGCACCTCAAAGGTCAATTACAAAAAAGATAGATGGCATGACAGGCCTTGACTATTGGGGTCGACTAGAAGAGCTCAACCTTTATTCTCTCCAACGTCGCCGTGAGCGCTACATTATCTGCATGATGAGGAAAATATTCCATTAGCATTGCCCAAATGATGTTAGCATCGCCTTTAATGTACACCCAAGGCTTGACCCCCGTGCTACCCACCCACCACAAAAATCACACTCACATCTCATAACAACAATATAGCACAATTATTTCACCTCAATTGGTCCTGTTCTCTTTAACATTACACCAAAACATATTAAAACAGAAACAGACCCCATAAGGTTCAAGAAGTCTTAGGACAAATTCCTTCAACCTCCTACACCCAGGTATTAATGCTTGAAATAGCTGGAAGAGGGTCTTAACGTTTTGGACGCTAGTCCTTCCGTCATCGAAATATGTATCATGGCCTTATCAATAAAGGACTTTATCATCTAAACTTTGTATTTCCTTATTCTAAAAACACTCCGTCACTCCTACGTGGAAAAAGCACGTTGAGTTCTCGAATTGAATTACGTCAATATTTTACCCTATGTATATATATATATATATATATATATATATGCATGACGACACACGTTAACATTGCTAACTCATCCCACCACACATACCTGCGCATATATATATATATATATATATATATATACGTATAGATGTATAAGCATATATATATATATATATATATATATATATATATATATATATATATACGTGCACGCATCATCACCACCACAAACAGTATGTACACCTACTCCAACACAAACTCAGTTGCCATCCACTCCACTATCACCATCCACATCATTCTCCCTGGCACCTTCCACACTCAGCATACACTCCTTCAATCTCCATACCCTACACCCTATTTGATCGCTGACCAGAACACCAGGTGTATAACAATATCTGTTTCAACACACGTTTTCAGATAAGAAATCTTGCAAAAGAAATACAAAAACGATGTGTGTGTGTGTGTGTGTATATATATTCATTTATTAAAATAACAGATTAAAATTTAAGCAAAGAATCGCTGCTTCGGATTTTAGTCTTCACATTTATTATTATTACTATATATATATATAAGAAAGAGTCGGGGACCGACGGTTGAGTTCTTGCGTTTCAACAGTTAGTTCAAGACACACACACTCGCTGTATATATATATATATATATTTTAAAGTCGTCTGAGGATTACCAGCTAATGTATCCTATGTATGTAGAAAAATATAAAACTGAAAATTATAGATGTTAATAAAAAAAATAGTTTGGTATATTTTGAAACAATAGTGGTAACAAATAGCTTTTATTAGTTGTTACGTAAGAAGAATTTATCGGGAGGGGCAAATGGCGTCAGTATATTTTGATAAACAAAAAACTGGTGTATTTTATACTCGCAATTTATAATAATAATAATGAAATTATTGTGTAAAGTGCTCAGGTGCACTACAACTCGTCAATATAGTACATAGAATATGTTTCTATGTGTAGTCGCTATAATAATTAAATTATATTGTATTAAAAAATTATGAGGTAAAGGGAATAACGACTTAAATTACTGTTATTTTACATAATATACAAAAATGTATATCTAATATACACTTTCATATACTAGAAAATAATGGTTTCTGATTTAGGCATAAGGCCACATACTAGAAAATAAAACACATTTAATCGACAACAGAATATAAAAAATGTATTTTATAGTTTTTCGCTTATAGAAATTGCACTACATAGGAAATAGGGAGTTGAGTCTTCAACACGAACAAAAAATAGCTGTTATAAAAGAAGAAAATATTCAAAACTGTAAATTTTATCATAAAAATAGCGAGAAATAAATTAGCAGCGGAAATTTAAAATATTTAATTATATAAGTGAAATAAAATAAGCTACGACAAGGGTCGAAACCGGACTGCCTGGTTTGGAAAGATTATTAATGACGTCACAATAAAAACGATGACCTTTGGAAAGAATTCAGAATGTCCTTATAAGGAAATAGTTGTTGGGTGCAGTGTGACTATTTCAGATATGCGCATTTCACTCGACCTTACATCTCCACTTTAAATATAACCTTCCGCAATTGGTATTTTATAATTGTAATATATATATATATATATATACACACATTGATTGGCTTCAAAGATTAAAAAACACTTTTATGTTTTAAAATTATTTTCTATACTAACATGAAATAAAACTGTTTGTTATTAAGAACTATATTCTGCGTATGATCTCAGTGAGTAGTCTCGTAGTAATATTGATGCATTAGTAACCATCAGTTGGAAGATACCTACCACCAAAGGAACACTTTATCTGAATTCTTGTTGTAATTTCGGTTTGATATTTTTACTGTCTGGTAAGACAAAGATGTATTCTGATTTCATAATTACAATAAAACGTTTTCTTAAAATTTAAGTTTGTTTTGATTGTTTTTAAGCGTTAATCACCTCTTCGCAGTTTTTATTTCTTATTTAGTGGATAATGCTGATGTATTCTACGCCATGTTGAAAACTGAAGAAAATTTGATAATGCTCTCTTCAACTGACTCAACTATTTTGGGGTTTCTTTATTCTGGGTAAGCCAAGTCAAATAGTATGAACCACTTATTATTTAGTGTTAAAAAAATTCACACATAAGTAAAAAATAAAATTTGTAATTTTCTTTATTCTTTAAGTTCTTAAAGAAATCAACAACCCACTTTTTTCCTGTTGGTGCCTCCCTGTTAAATTTTCTTTTCACAGTTGACCAGCTGAGATAGAAATTAACTAACATGTCGCCAGTTTGCCGTCTGTCATCATAGGGAATGTTTTAAAAACAAAAACGGACGCTAAGGTTGGCTTTTCATTGCCTCATTATTAAAAAAAAAAAAGTAAATTTTATATTTTCTCAGATAAACGTTAAATTTAAATTCACAATGAATAATTTATTCATTTACCTGGTAACAAAAAAAAAAAAAAGCAATATTTTTTCAACGTTTTAGAATTAGCAAATTAAAGGACTGCCAAGCATGATTTTTTTTGCCGCACTCAATAACGTTTCTTTTCAGTTAATGACTGGACTAAATTCCTAATATATAGACACCATTCTGCCTGACCCAGATTCCTGCATTAAAAATACAGATATCTTACTGGATTTAAAGGTTGGCTTTTCATTGCCTTTTGAGAAATTAAGTTATCACATATCTCCGTTTGTAAATTTGTTTCTGCTGTTGATTATCACTAACTTGATTTTATCCCAGCTAGAATAATTTGATGCTGGTTTCTATCGCTATTTATTCCAGCTAAAACCATTTTGTGCTGGTATCGCTATTCCAGTCAAAATATTTCATACTGGTTTCTTAAGCTTGTATGAAGCCTTTCTTGCTGGTATGTTTGTTCTAGCTATAGTCAATGTGCTGGTATCTTCTATTTATCCCAGTTACAATCAATTTGTACTTTTGTCGATATTCGGTTGTGTAGTACATAACAATGTACCACATTTTGCTAACTTACTGATTGTTTTATCATTCTTCTATAAAAGAAGAAAACAGCTGGGAAATCAATGAATTTTAAATTTAATAAACCATTTCATTTTAATTTTCAACCGTATTAATTGGTGTAAACCTTTTGTATAAACATTGTTTCAGCTAGTAGCTATTATCAAGTGGCTATCGCTTTGTAATAAGAAGCCTTGTTCTAAAGGATCCTCTTAAAAGTCCGATATGGAGGTAACTATAAGACATTTTAATGTTTCTGAACCCCGAAAAATAGTTTTTTTTTTGTAAAATGTGTAGTAATTATAATCCTAAAAGGTTTTTTAATTTTATTGGGCCTCCATTTCCTTTTGGTTTGACCTTAATTGCGAAGCCAAGGTCATCAATCACTACTGTATCACTGTCTGTCACATTTATTTTACTAATAAATACTATTGCTTGACTCATTTTGAGAGATTTAAAACATTTAATGCTGTTAAAATTAAACTTGAAGTGTATATATACCACATTGCGATAAGTTAATTTTCCATAAGTATTGAATTTCCTTTTTCACCTGTTTTCTAACCTACTGAGTCTGCATAGTTAAGTTTAAAGATTATTTAGAACATGAAATTAAAAATGTTATTTAATGATTTCATTCTTAGTTAAAATTAGGAGGATTTACCTTCTTACACTTGCAGTATTTTAATATATTTGAGCATTAGTTTCAACTAATTGTAATTTTTATTGTACTGTAGCTGTAAGTTCCCTGAATTTAATGTAATCGGCGTTTGATTTAGAAAGAAATTGGATTCTGTAACTGTTGGAAGCAATTTTAAAGTATTTACCATTACTAGTTGTAGTAAAATAAATCTGACCGTCTGTGTTTTACAGTAGTAATCCCACCTAATCTAAAGGTTGAGTGGGGTCACTAGACAATAACAATGCATGTTCTGCGACTGGTCTCCTGACTGGATTATAATCTGGAGGTTTTGTAGGGGTCACTGTAGGAAATTACTCTTCCCTATTTGTGTTGTAAACGCTTCCTTGTTTACACGAAATTTCACTGCTTGTTTACTGTTTTGTACTAATCGATAGTGACCATTGTATCAGTTGTTTGTTTTCATCAATATATTCACTATATTGTAGTAATATTCAATTTTGTTAAATTTGTTGAAATTTCGAAATCACTAACTTTTCATTTCTAAATTCTTGCTTCGTTCATAATCGGAAAAAATGTTTTCGCATATTCCACCTTTTTCATTTTTATTTATTTTGCGAACTTTAAAAATAAACTCCTTCCTAACAATTTTTCCGAAAAATTCACATCCTTTTCACATTCTTTTACGTTTGTATTAATGCGATCGAATTTCAGTTGGTATAATTTAGTTTGACATGCGACCACCTTTTAAACAGTTTATAAAAGTAATGATTGTGATATATATGGTAATATGTAATATCTAATAGATGTGTGTAAATATGTCAGTGAAATACCTGTGGAATTTTTCTCTGACGAAAAAGCACCCATCAGTCGTTTTAGTGCCACGATAAAAAAAGAAACACCTAGTCCACATGAATTGTCTCCTAATGTGACAACTCGTCTAACATGTATGTAAACATGGAAAAATAGATGTTAAACGGTGGTGATACTGGCCTATAAACCCTATTCCACCTTATTGTTTTTATTAAGTTGGTGTATATATTGCATAAATATATAGTGGGTGTGATAGTACACACGAGATGTGAAAATGTACTATACTAATTGTTTCAGTATTGAAGACATGCACGTATTTGGTGTGAAGATGTTTTTTTAAAAATCATAAAAGTTAGGGTGGGAAGAGTACATATTCCGAAACCGTCAATAGTATTGTAGGTTAAAGGAAAATAAAGAACCAAAGCAAGAGGTGATCTTAGAATATAACATACTGCTGTTATTGTCATTTAGGCAAATGAAGGGTAACGATAATTATTTTTTCAGAATATAAAATAAAACAGACAATTAGTGTGGCCCTCTGACTGAAAGCTAATAAATTACTGAATACAAAATTCATTTTTTTCTTTATGAAATATCAAAGAAAAATGATTATCTCCTTGGAAATATACATTCATTCTTTGATGATTACTGCAATTTTAATTTTCTGAAATATATTTTGTTTGAAAAATTCATTTAGAAACATTTTCATATACTAATTAGATTTTTAATCAGTCTCTCCTTCAATATCACCTCTATAGAAACAGACAAGCAGTGAAATAGTGTTTGCGAATATTTCTCTTTCTACGTTATAGTTAAATATTCAAATTTATTTTGTTACCCTTTCTGGAGCCTGATGAAAGTGTTTGCTTTATCAAAAATGTGTTTTCCTGAGCAAAAAATTCATTTATTAGATTTAATATCTTTTAAATAATTGCTAAAATGTATCACTAGCATATCTTTAGTGAGCTTGAACATTACCAACAGGACAGTTGAATGCAATGAAGGCCATAATTTAGAAAAGTATGAATCTTAAAGGTAAACATTTGGAGCTGGTGAAAATAATGGGAACATTTTTATTCTATCTATTTCAGTTAGATTCAATAAATACTTTACAATTATATTCATGATCAACATGATTGTGATTTTACAGCAAATATAATTTTCAATTTTCTAAAATTATACTTGTCATATCAGTCATCTGCCCTGGTTGTGATGTGGATAGGAAGCTAATGATGGACTTAATTTGTGTGTAATAACACATTTTACTTAGGATATTGTTTTGACAAAGTAAACATTTACTTTCTTGGGGTCCCATGAAATGAAAACCACAGAATTTGAACCTGCTTTAAATTTTTTAATTCTTTCCTCCACAACACATCATCATACTGGACACCTTGAGATACAGGGTTTGTTTAGATTGATGTTAGATTCCTGTACATAATAATACTGTATATATATATATATATATATATGTATACATATGGGTATGTTACATATATTGCTAAAGTGGATTCTCATAATTTATCTGAAATTGTTTGGGAAAGATGTGGGTGGGATAATTGATTCCTTACTCAATACCTCTTCAGGCAGAAGTCTTCTGAATATTGACCCTCCTTGGAAAAATGTGCTGATCATTGGCCAGTGGTGGTAAGTATGATTGTTGGTGTTTGACTTGTCACACCTAGAATAAACTATCATTGAGTGTAATAAATAACCGGCTACTAATGTAGATAGTTAACTACATTTGGATAATTAGCTGGATATTGTTTGACAAATGTGTTTTACTATGGATTGCTTGATTAACTGGTTTGCATGATTAGACTGCAGTGATGCTGGGACACTACCTTCAATGATATTAGCTCAAATGTTTTGCTTATTGGGAACGGTATTGAAATAATGTCATTGATTTTAAGACCACACCAATACAGCCGGTTTATCTAGCAAATTTCACTCAAGGTTTCAATTGAAATAAGATTGAACCAGGATCTAGTTGTATAGTTGTTAACAGCTACTAAAGGTTTCAATTGAAATAAAATTGAACCATGATCCAGTTATGTAGTTGTTGACAACACGGCCGTGCTGGTACCTATGTTGATTGTTTATAAAGAAATGCCAGGATGTCTCAAGAATATGAATGACAAGGAGATTGCACTTAACACAAAATGATATTCATGGGGAAAAAAAACATCTACATAACATTTTCTTTCAGTTTTCTTGTAATTGTTTCAAAAATGTCTTTGAAGGAGCAACCCTAAAGAGCAAGTTAAGCTCTTGACAGTGATCTACACATACCATCAAGTGACAGAAAAAGTTTACATAAGGTAAAAACTGGAATTGAACTTGCTTCCTCTCTGCTGAAACTCATGAAATAATCCTATTTAGAATTGTCATTAAAACTTAGATTCTGCACTTTTAGAAAGCATCAAGTTTATTACATATAACTACAATGTATGAGTAAATACCTGAACAGGATATTGTGTGGAGTTTTCTTTATGAGAAAAAAGTTTTTACAATTATCTGGGTTACACATTTTTTTCACATGCAACTTTCTACTTGTTTACATGGTCCTATTCCAACTTCATGTAAATGTCTTGGAAACCTGTAGTGAAACTCAAGGCATCAAATACTGAGTTTAGTATTCTTATTTCCAAACACCAAGAAAAGATTTTAGACAATTACAAGTGTCTAAGATGTGAGAATAATTGATTTCAGTATTTAGCTTAACATAAATGTCTCTACCACATAGACTGCAAAGGATATGTTAGAAAACTTACAAATGTGATATAGAACTAAAGCAACTATCACAAAATTATGAATTGGCACATTGGTCCATATTAGCAAATAAATATTGAATAGTAACTTTAGGAATATTAGATTTATTAATTCTTGACACTTAATATTCAAAGAATTCTTTACATTTGAAGATTATGTAAGCAATTACTTGTCAATGTGGAATTTACACACCTTAAATAGGCTATAAATACTAATAAAAAATGTTTGCATTTCCCCATATGGATGCGAAAGTTACATTTGTAAATTCCCTTTATATACATAAAATTTGATGACTATGACCAGTAATGAAATCCATTTTTATTAATGAGAATACTTATTAACTGAAATTTCCAATTTAAAGTATAAAAGTAGTTAATTGGTACTGCATTTTAATTTTCTACTGTCGACATTTTTTGTTCGATATATTGTTTTGCATAATATGGTTTCATTGCATTTGAGGTTTGGATTCTTTGGCTAAGAAAGTGGTTTTCCAGGATCGCACTTCCCAAAATTTAAAGGTAGGATTGTTGCCTTTATAATTGGCATTGTCTTGCATCATAATTCAATTCTATTGTTCCTTATTAATTCAGTGCAAAAGAAAAATGACAGTGGATACAATTTTACAGATAGAAGCAACTTGTTGTAAATTATGAGTTACATAATTATCAACAATAGTTGACAGCTATAAGCAAAAAACATTGAAACATTTTTTATTGCATATTGCACATGTACACACACAGGCACTGAATTTTTTGTTGGAGGGTTTTTAAGATAGGTGAAATAGCTATTGTAAGCTGGAGCAAATACTTTTGAATTCAAATAATTGTTGCCACAGTTAAATCTTCATTTCTATTGAATATTTAATATCTATCCAAAATCAAATGAATACATTAGCTTGTGGTTACTATTCTGCTGTTCTATTTTTCAATTTTAATCAGCATTTTGACAATATTCTGAGCATTTTATGATGCCTCTACTATGAAATATCAGACCAAAAGGATATTTAACCTTTTTCAGAGTGTGATAGAACATTGCAGTAGATAACTACCATTAGTTAAAACTTGAAGAAAATGTATCACTATATGTTTGATACTATTTGACTAGCAAATGCATTTAAACTAAGAACTTATAGAACTGGAAAATGTATGTGAGCAACAAGAGTTGGTGAACATTATAGACCTGGTTGCCAGTCCTATTTGCAAACATGGCTAATATTTTAATTTAACTGGCAATTGACATATACCACATTAGTAAAACATACCTGAAAAGTACAAAACATCACTGACTCACGAAAATATTAGTCTTACGGTAATAAACATTAAAATCAACATACCTGCTTTTAGATATTTTCTGCTACAACTCAGTTTCTGTGATTTACAACAATTGAACAAAGATTAACACTTGATCCATCAGGATCTAAGGAACTGTTTCAAGTTGAAAATACCTCTAGCAATAGTACATCAAAGAAAGATTACAGAAACTGACCAGAATGTAATACATATGAAAAGTTAGTCAAAGCGCAGCAAATATTGTATCTAAACATTTTTGCTTTCAGTTGAAAAAAAAAAGTCACTTTCTGGATCCAATTGTATATAGAAGTGATAAGTCAAATTTCTTTTTTTTTGTTTAAAAAAATGTGCCACTTGTGGTAAATAATTTTATTTCAGGCCTTCAATGTGAAAATCAAGAGATGTCTGAAGATGAAATGGTGGAAATCATTTGAAAAAGTTGGCCAGAAAATCAACTGGAAACAATTTTAAAGTTAGAAATGTATACTGTTTGTTCATATTTTTCGATGTTTTGTGAAATGTGGATGAATTTTGAAGTAGATAAATTATTCTCACTTCAACTACATACAAAAAGAAAGTGTTACTGATTGACAAAGATTTAATTATTAACCACTAGCTCAGATATATATATATTTTTTTTCTTTTGAGAAAAAAATATTTTAATAGTGTAAAATTACACATGTACACCAGGTCTGAACACAGAGGAACCAAAGTCCAACTTTCATCACCTCCGTCTCTTGTCCTCTCCATCTCTCACTATATAATTTCTTATTTCAGTAATGGTTACCTGAAAGTAGCTATTTGCATACTCCAGGCTGACTTATCCCACCAGTCTTTCCTCCTGTTGCTTTACTGTGCCTACCAATTAACACTGAACATTAATTGAAGTTTATTTAAATTTTTTTTTTTTTCTGATATCAGTTTGTTCCCTGCAAATACCTATTTAATGAGTCATTTTAATGCATTTTATCGACCCCCGAAATTAATATAGAGCAAGCTTGTAAATATCTTTTTTACTTTCAGCCACAAATATCTGAAATAATTACACGTAATTTTTGTAGCATACAACTTTAATAATAAATTCCAATACTTGTCAACTGAAAATATCAGGTGCAATGTTGTATGTCTTTATCTTTAGTGGGGCATATTTCCCTGGAAAAATTTGTTTTGGAGGAATCTCTAAATTTAAATAAAATCTATACATAATAAAAGATAAATTTATTAGTGACAGCTATTTGATGCATTGGATCATACCTTTTAGTATTCTAGGAATAGAAGCCCTTCTTGACACTTACTTCCTTACCTCTTCCCAATAAGTTACATCCTGCGCAGTTTCACTGTCATCATCATCATCATCATCAGGTTTAGCGTCCGTGTTCCACGCTTGCATGGGTTTGGACGGGGGTTTTCCCACTTGAGGCAAGAGTGGTTGTCTTGCTCGCATAGGACTGTCTGGCGGGTTTTCTACAGTTGGATGCCCTTCCTAACACCAACCACATTTACAGTGTGGGGCTGGGAGGTTTTTACCGTGTTGCCTACACGGCCACATTACAGCGTGGACTGTCTGGCGGGTTTTCTACAGCTGGATGCCCTTCCTAACACCAACCACATTTACAGTGTGGGGCTGGGAGGTTTTTACCGTGTTGCCTACACGGCCACATTTACAGCGTGGACTGTGTGTTTTTTTGTCGTGACACCTACACGATCTCATTTGTTTCGGCCTGGATGTTGTGGGACCAACATAACTGTACATTGAAAGGGGCGGTGTGGAGGTGGTGGGACGGGGGGGTGTTTTGATAGAGATGCCTACTGACTGTAGTAGGTTTTTACTTTGTATTTAGGTAAGGCGGGTCTTCTCTATTACTGAGTCTCGGTCCAGTGACATTGTCTTGGAGAGGTGTAAGCGTGTGAGGTCGGAATTTATCAGCTCGTCCCATGTTTTTCTGGGTCTGCCTACTCCGTGGCTACCGTCTATCTTTATTGCCCTGCACTTTGTTATACAGCTGTCGTCTTTCATGCGCATCACGTGACCGTACCAACGTAGCCTTCTCTCGAGTAAACAACATCTGATCCCTCTTATTTCTAATTTTTTCCTTAGTTCGTTTATGCTTTGCCGTTCACAGCCTTCTCTCGAGTAAACAACATCTGATCCCTCTTATTTCTAATTTTTTCCTTAGTTCGTTTATGCTTTGCCGTTCACGTATATTACTATTGCACATCCAGCGGAGCATGCAAGCTTCGTTCCTCTCTAGTCTGCGTATATCCTCTGCACACAATGCCCAGGTCTCACTGCCAATCGAAGTCTATAGCAGGAGACGCTCAAGATGCCACACTGGGATTGAGTTGAATACATATAAGTTACTAGTGTTTCAGTAATTTCTAAATGTTCTAAAAAGTGAATATACTTATCTATAAACTTTTACATTGGAGTAAAGCCTTTATTTTCACAATTTCTATATAATTAGAAGGCATATAATTGCACAAGATTTGAGTTTTCTTATATAAAATGTTAATGGTATTGGAGCAGTTATAAAATCTGTTAGAAATGATTTTACTGGAAAAGCTACTTCCTTCGTAATTTGTCACATATTAATGTGTACTGAATCAGAAAACCATATTGCATCATGCAAATATTTCAGCTATATTGAAACTATTTTGCTGGTTGTGTATGGATGGCAGGAAGTTTTAGAATTTTACCTTGTATATGAGTTTCTTCAGGCACACTTAATATTTCAAAAAATGCCCAGTAAATACTGTAAATGTGATTTGTGTTAGGAACGGTATCCAGCCATAGGAACCAAACCAGAAACAGTTCTCTATGAGCAAGAGATGGTCAGCTGATCTGGCTTTCCCTACAATTGGACAGCTTATCTAACCCATGCTAGTGTGCAAAAAATAGATGTTAGATGGTGATCAAGATAAGCTCAGTTCTTTCATACCTGCATGCATTAGATTGGTTGATTAAGGTGTCAATACTTAATCAGAGCTATTGTCCAGTTACGGCATGGTTCCAATGGGTGAATGCCCTTCCTAATATCATCCACATTACAGAGTGTACTAGGTGCATTTTATTGACATGACTGAAGGGCTCTCCTGAATTAATGTTTGGGATTAAATGTTTAGCATTTTAGAGTGTACTAAAATATTTTAGTGGCACCAAGTTTAGGACGGTTGCCATTTGTTGAAGCAATGCTGAAATGAATATTTTTGTCTGTTATGTGCACACATTTGATGAGCCCATATTGGAAGATGCAACAGTAAGAATAGCACTAGGTGGTCAATATCACAAATATAGTTGATAGCGCTGGCAATATATAATTCAAGAAATTATTTGTAATTAATGTTTACTAAGTGCCAGTAAATTATTGTAGTCATGAAATGTCATTTTTATTCTCTACATGCTTTTGGCTTGTTTTGGAAGCACATTCATTACAGTGTACAAAACAAAACTAGATATTACACTGTAAGAAGCACATCTTAACTGTTGATTTATAAGATACAGTGTTTAGGAAAACATGCTTTGTTTTATTAAAAGGATTTAGGTAATAATAATGGCAATCTTTTGTAGGATGGATTAAAATTTTGCTGGAGTGATCATGTTTTCAGTTTTCTACATGAAAGTTATAATTCTAAACATTTAGATACAATTAACATTAAGAGAATGTTTAAGATATGTGTGTGAGTGTTTCTCTCTATTTGATTTATTGACGGATATGATCAACAATATAACAAAATACATGACAGCTAAATATTTGTTTCAGTAAATTAATTTTTTCATTACTTCGCATTTCTTGCATGTTAAACATGACTGTATCAGAAATTTTGATTCTGTCTGTTTTGTATTCATGTAAATTAATTACAGATCAAACATTTTCATCATAAAATAACATGTTTCTCAAATTTCAACATAATGTTGTAGTATAGATATTATCTGTATAAAAAGACTGTTGATATAATATAACTAGTAAATTAAATCAGTAACTACTGATTTAATTTACTAGTTATATTTGTTATTAAAATAATATATTTGCTGTAAGAAATCTTTCATTTCAACAACTGTATTTCCCAGCACCGAAGACACTGTGTCCTCGAGGATGCACCCTAGTTTTGACAATCAAAAATTTGCAAAAAAATAAACAACCTTCGGCCTCCGGGACGCACAGTAGATTTTTGAGATTTATTTTGACGTCGGGGGCAAATACGGTGGTTTGTAGTGTTTAGGAAAACATACTTCGTTTTACAGAAGAGGTTTAGGTACTAAAAATGGAAAGTTTTGAGAAGTAAGGTGGATTCAAGGCAGAAAGAATGAAATGGTGCTGGTATGAAACTGTTTTCCAACTTTAGTGAATGTCAGTATAACTTGAACATGGAATGTAAAATGATAAACAATTTTAATATAACATGAAATTGCTTTTCTGTGCATTAAAATTGATGTAGCCTTTTTGACTGCATTTGTGTGTGTGTTTGTGTAATTTTTTATCCTTGGCAGATATAATGCTGACATGAAAAGGGCAAAGTAGAATATTTCCATCAGATAAGACATCTTCATTTCTATTTTCTGTTGGTCTTTTGAAATGTTAAATTGATAGTTTAAGGAATATTTAAACCATAGTTTTGTAATCGTTTAGTAAATACAGAATATATTGTCAATACATAACTGTAAAGGTTATGGATATTTTTTTTTGTCTCTACAACCGTTTCATTTAAGGTATTGCACTAATTGGGGAAATTAATGTAAGTGTATTTTAATTTCTACATAAAAAACAATTCTTAACGTTTGAAGATATTTCCTAGAAAGTATTTCCTAGGATGAGTTTGTGTGCGTGTTTCTGTGTTTTATATATTAGCAGATGTGATTCGGATTAAAGATAAATACAACTATCAGTAAGATAATAAAATTTTTCATTTCTTCACTTAATCTCTTCCGCAATTTTTCTGTAAATTGAATATTTTACTCACTCATGAAATGATGTTTTAGATTTAGAATCGAACATTTCTTAATGTAGGTTACAAGATTTTTTTTTCTTCCAAAATATTCTCATTTAAGGTATTGGAGTAGTTTGAAAGTTTCATGTAAGTGTTTTCTGTTTTCTAAATAAAAGTTAAAATTCTAAACATTTAAATATAATTCACATGTTGATTGATTAACTCTTTAGCATTTACAATACTCTAAATATACTATTATAGTTTTGTGGGAAAGGCTTTACCTCACATAATTATCACACATAATATCGAATCTGAGATTTTTATAGTATTTATTTTGAGAACAATACCTTCTCAGTATGATTGGCCAGTTTGAACAGCAAGAGGTGAGAGAATTCTTGCCAGATATCGGTTTAAATGCAAAAAGGTTCAGAGAAGGGTTCAAATATAATTTGTGTGTGTGTGTTTCTATTTTGTTTCTTGACATATAATCAACAATATAACACAAAATACATGAAAGCCAACAAAGATAAACTAAATATTTGTTTGAGTAAATTAATTTTTATTATTTCTTTAAATTTCTTGCATGTTAAACATGACTATCTATGAGAAATTTTGATTCCTTCATTGTTAATTTCTGTTTTTCATTGATGTAAATTAATTACATATTAAACATTTTCATCCTAAAATAACATGCTTCTGACATATTAATGTAAATACTTGTCTAATATTGTAGTATAGATAATATCCGTATAGAATGACGCTTGACATAATATAACTAGGAAATTAAATCAGTAGTTGATAATGTGTTATATTACACATTTAGGTTTGTTGTTGAAATAATACATTGGAATATTGTACCGTAAGAAAGAATTCTTTCATTTCAACTAGTTTGTAGTGTTTAGGAAAACATGCTTTATTTGTTTCACAGAAAAGGTTTAGGTACTGAAAATGGAAAGTATTTTGAGAAATGAGGTGCACCAAGATCTTTGGCGCTACGCAGTAATACAGAAGACCCGCCTTACCTAAGTACAAAGCGAAACCTAGTCAGTAGGCACCTCTTAACAAATATACACACGCATCCCACTACTCCTCCCATCAAAACCACCCCTTTCTCTGTAAGCTATGTTGTACCACAACATCAAGTCCTAAATAAATGAGGTCGTGTAGGTGTCGCGACAAAAAACACAGTCCACGCTGTAATGTCGCCGTGTAGGTAACGGTAAAAACCTCCCAGTCCACACTGTAAACGTGGTTGGTGTGAGGAAGGGCATCCAGCTGTAGCAAACCTGCCAGACAATCCTATACGAGCAAGACATCATCACCTGACCAATCTTACCTCAAGTAGGACAATTCCCGTCTAAACCCATGCTAGCGTGGGAGATAGACGTTAAGCGATGAGTATTTAAGGTATTGGACTCATCATTCATCATCATTTAATTTTACGTCCGCTTTTTCCCTGCTTGCAAGCGTGGGACGGGAACTGATTTTGGCTTGATTTCTACAGCTGGATGTCCTTCCTAACACCAATCTCATTTACAGTGAGTGCTGGGTGCTTTTTTTCCGTGGCGCATACACGTCCACTTTACAGTGTGGGCTGGGTGCTTTTTAGCCGTGGCACACCCACGACCATCTTGCAGTGGGGGCATATTGTCTATTTGCTTCACCCTTGGCATGTACCCATGAGGGGGTCGGGTCTTCTGTATTACTAAGTGACGCCAGAGGTCAGGGTCGTGTGTCATCTACTTTGAGAGGTGTAATTGGGTATGGTTGGCTTTTATCACCTCATCCCAGGTCTTCTTGGGTCTCCCCACTCCGCGGTTTCCATCGACTTCTAGTGCTCTGCACCTTTTTATGCAGCTGTCATCCTTCATACGCATCACATGATATGTATTATATTATACATGTAGGTTTGTTGTTGAAATAATGTATTTGAATATTGTAGTGTAAGAAAGAATTCTTTCCTTTCAACTAGTTTGTAGTGTTTCGGAAAACATGCTCTATTTGTTTCACAGAAAAGGTTTAGGTACTGAAAATGGAAAGTGTTTAGAGAAATGATGTGGATTCAAGGCAGAAAGATTGAAATTGTGCTGGTATGAAACTGTTTTCCAACTTTAGTGAATGTCAGTATAACTTGAACATGGAATGTAAAATGATAAACAATTTTAATATAACATGAAATTGCTTTTCTGTGCATTACAATTGATGTAGCCTTTTTGACTGCATATGTGTGTGTGTTTGTGTAATTTTTTATCCTTGGCAGATATAATGCTGACATGAAAAGGGCAAAGTAGAATATTTCCATCAGATAAGACATCTTCATTTCTATTTTCTGTTGGTCTTTTGTAATGTTAAATTGATAGTTTAAGGAATATTTAAACCATAGTTTTGTAATCGTTTAGTAAATACAGAATATATTGTCAATACATAACTGTAAAGGTTATGGATATTTTTTTTTGTCTCTACAACTGATTCATTTAAGGTATTGGACTAGTTGGAAAAATTAATGTAAGTGTATTCTAATTTCTACATAAAAACCATAATTCTTTAGATTTGAATATATTTCTCACAAGTGTTTCCTAGCTTAACTTTGTGTTAAAAATGAGTTTGTGTGTGTGTTTCTGTGTTTCATTTATTGGCAGATGTGATCGACATTAAAGGAAAATACAACTATCAGTAAGATAATAAAATCTTTTAATTTTTTATTCTTAACTTCTGAGGTTAATTTTCTGTAAATTGAATATTTTACTCAGACAATGAAATGAAATTTCAATTTAGTATATAGCATTTTCTTATGTTTCAAGATTTTGATAATATCACTGTAATGAGAATGTTGGTATGGTAATATATATAATTAACAAGACAAATTAGTAGTTGTCATGTGTTGCACATCATCAATTTTGGCTTGTTTTGTAAACACTTTAATTCCAGCATACAAAACTAAGGTGAATATTACTCTGTAAGTAGCAAGTTTTACTTATCAGTTGATATATAAGATGCAGTGCTTAGGAAAACATGCTTTGTTTTACCCAAAATATTTAGGCAATAATAATGGCAGTTTTTCAAGATCCAATGGATTGAAGATAGAAGCATTGAAATTGTGCGGTATGATCAATTCTTTTCTATTAGTATGTGTGAATAACTAATACATACAGAATGCCAAATAATATATAATATCAATATAACAGTGAAATTATTGACTTCTAAGTATATTATTATTTTCTGGCTATGTATGTAAGTTTCTATCATTAGCAGATGTAAAGATGACATACAGGAGATCAGATAGAACCGTTCACTAAGCTAAGATGTTTTTCCTTCCTCTCTATTAACTATTGGTCTTTTGGTGTGTTAAAGTAAATATTTTATATAATGTCCTTGATAGATATGTGAAAAAACCAAATTTCCTAATTCTTTTCTACGTATGTAGGTTATAAGATTGTTTTTCTCCTAAATTATTCTCATTTAAGGAATTGGAGTAGTTTGAAAGTTTCCTGTAAGTGTTTTTCAGTTTTCTACTTGAAAGTTATAATTCTTAACATTTTAGATATAATTCACATTCATTATAAGAATGTTTAAAATATATATATGTATGTGTGTGTGTGTGTGTTTCTCTCTATTTTGTTTCTTGACAGATGTGATCAACAATATAACACAAAATACATGAAAGCCAACAAAGATAAGCTAAATATTTGTTTTAGTGAATTAATTTTTTTTTTACTTCACATTTCTTGCATGATTAATATGTATGATAAATTTTGATTCTGTGATTGTGAATTTCTATTTTTCATTGATGTAAATTAGTTTCAGATTAAACATTTTCATCTTAAAATAACATGCTTCTGTAATTATAACATAAACATTTTGTGTCTCTTTGTAGTATAGATATTATCTGTATAGAATGACTCTTGATATGTATTATATTATACATGTAGGTTTGTTATTGAAATAATATATTTGAATATTGTAGTGTAAGAAAGAATTCTTTCCTTTCAACTAGTTTGTAGTGTTTCGGAAAACATGCTCTATTTGTTTCACAGAAAAGGTTTAGGTACTGAAAATGGAAAGTGTTTAGAGAAATGATGTGGATTCAAGGCAGAAAGATTGAAATTGTGCTGGTATGAAACTGTTTTCCAACTTTAGTGAATGTCAGTATAACTTGAACATGGAATGTAAAATGATAAACAATTTTAATATAACATGAAATTGCTTTTCTGTGCATTAAAATTGATGTAGCCTTTTTGACTGCATATGTGTGTGTGTTTGTGTAATTTTTTATCCTTGGCAGATATAATGCTGACATGAAAAGGGCAAAGTAGAATATTTCCATCAGATAAGACATCTTCATTTCTATTTTCTGTTGGTCTTTTGTAATGTTAAATTGATAGTTTAAGGAATATTTAAACCATAGTTTTGTAATCGTTTAGTAAATCATCATCATCATCATTTCAATTAACGTCCACTTTTCTCTGCTTGCAAGGGTGGGACGGAAACTGATTCTGGCTTGATTTCTACAGCTGGATGCCCTTCCTAACACCAACCTCATTTACAGTGAGTGCTGGGTGCTTTTTGCCGTGGCACCTCCACGACCACTTTGCAGTGGAATGATAGGGACCCCAGTCCCTATCATCTCATTTCTACAGCTGAGTAAACTGGAGCAATGTGAAATAAAGTGTCTTGCTCAAGGAAACAACACATCACCCGGTCTGAGAATTGAACTCACAACCTTTCGATTGCAAGGCCAATGCTCTAACCACTAAGCCATGTGCCTCCATAAATACAGAATATATTGTCAATACATAACTGTAAAGGTTATGGATATTTTTTTTTGTCTCTACAACTGATTCATTTAAGGTATTGGACTAGTTGGAAAAATTAATGTAAGTGTATTCTAATTTCTACATAAAAACCATAATTCTTTAGATTTGAATATATTTCTCACGTGTTTCCTAGCTTAACTTTGTGTTAAAAATGAGTTTGTGTGTGTGTTTCTGTGTTTCATTTATTGGCAGATGTGATCGACATTAAAGGAAAATACAACTATCAGTAAGATAATAAAATCTTTTAATTTTTTATTCTTAACTTCTGAGGTTAATTTTCTGTAAATTGAATATTTTACTCAGACAATGAAATGAAATTTCAATTTAGTATATAGCATTTTCTTATGTTTCAAGATTTTGATAATATCACTGTAATGAGAATGTTGGTATGGTAATATATATAATTAACAAGACAAATTAGTAGTTGTCATGTGTTGCACATCATCAATTTTGGCTTGTTTTGTAAACACTTTAATTCCAGCATACAAAACTAAGGTGAATATTACTCTGTAAGTAGCAAGTTTTACTTATCAGTTGATATATAAGATGCAGTGCTTAGGAAAACATGCTTTGTTTTACCCAAAATATTTAGGCAATAATAATGGCAGTTTTTCAAGATCCAATGGATTGAAGATAGAAGCATTGAAATTGTGCGGTATGATCAATTCTTTTCTATTAGTATGTGTGAATAACTAATACATACAGAATTCCAAATAATATATAATATCAATATAACAGTGAAATTATTGACTTCTAAGTATATTATTATTTTCTGGCTATGTATGTAAGTTTCTATCATTAGCAGATGTAAAGATGACATACAGGAGATCAGATAGAACCGTTCACTAAGCTAAGATGTTTTTCCTTCCTCTCTATTAACTATTGGTCTTTTGGTGTGTTAAAGTAAATATTTTATATAATGTCCTTGATAGATATGTGAAAAAAACAAATTTCCTAATTCTTTTCTACGTATGTAGGTTATAAGATTGTTTTTCTCCTAAATTATTCTCATTTAAGGAATTGGAGTAGTTTGAAAGTTTCCTGTAAGTGTTTTTCAGTTTTCTACTTGAAAGTTATAATTCTTAACATTTTAGATATAATTCACATTCATTATAAGAATGTTTAAAATATATATATGTATGTGTGTGTGTGTGTGTTTCTCTCTATTGTGTTTCTTGACAGATGTGATCAACAATATAACACAAAATACATGAAAGCCAACAAAGATAAGCTAAATATTTGTTTTAGTGAATTAATTTTTTTTTTACTTCACATTTCTTGCATGATTAATATGTATGATAAATTTTGATTCTGTGATTGTGAATTTCTATTTTTCATTGATGTAAATTAGTTTCAGATTAAACATTTTCATCTTAAAATAACATGCTTCTGTAATTATAACATAAACATTTTGTGTCTCTTTGTAGTATAGATATTATCTGTATAGAATGACTCTTGATATGTATTATATTATACATGTAGGTTTGTTATTGAAATAATATATTTGAATATTGTAGTGTAAGAAAGAATTCTTTCCTTTCAACTAGTTTGTAGTGTTTCGGAAAACATGCTCTATTTGTTTCACAGAAAATGTTTAGGTACTGAAAATGGAAAGTGTTTAGAGAAATGATGTGGATTCAAGGCAGAAAGATTGAAATTGTGCTGGTATGAAACTGTTTTCCAACTTTAGTGAATGTCAGTATAACTTGAACATGGAATGTAAAATGATAAACAATTTTAATATAACATGAAATTGCTTTTCTGTGCATTAAAATTGATGTAGCCTTTTTGACTGCATATGTGTGTGTGTTTGTGTAATTTTTTATCCTTGGCAGATATAATGCTGACATGAAAAGGGCAAAGTAGAATATTTCCATCAGATAAGACATCTTCATTTCTATTTTCTGTTGGTCTTTTGAAATGTTAAATTGATAGTTTAAGGAATATTTAAACCATAGTTTTGTAATCGTTTAGTAAATACTGAATATATTGTCAATACATAACTGTAAAGATTATGGATATTTTTTTTTGTCTCTACAACTGATTCATTTAAGGTATTGGACTAGTTGGAAAAATTAATGTAAGTGTATTCTAATTTCTACATAAAAACCATAATTCTTTAGATTTGAATATATTTCTCACAAGTGTTTCCTAGCTTAACTTTGTGTTAAAAATGAGTTTGTGTGTGTGTTTCTGTGTTTCATTTATTGGCAGATGTGATCGACATTAAAGGAAAATACAACTATCAGTAAGATAATAAAATCTTTTAATTTTTTATTCTTAACTTCTGAGGTTAATTTTCTGTAAATTGAATATTTTACTCACACAATGAAATGAAATTTCAATTTAGTATATAGCATTTTCTTATGTTTCAAGATTTTGATAATATCACTGTAATGAGAATGTTGGTATGGTAATATATATAATTAACAAGACAAATTAGTAGTTGTCATGTGTTGCACATCATCAATTTTGGCTTGTTTTGTAAACACTTTAATTCCAGCATACAAAACTAAGGTGAATATTACTCTGTAAGTAGCAAGTTTTACTTATCAGTTGATATATAAGATGCAGTGCTTAGGAAAACATGCTTTGTTTTACCCAAAATATTTAGGCAATAATAATGGCAGTTTTTCAAGATCCAATGGATTGAAGATAGAAGCATTGAAATTGTGCGGTATGATCAATTCTTTTCTATTAGTATGTGTGAATGCCAAATAATATATAATATCAATATAACAGTGAAATTATTGACTTCTAAGTATATTATTATTTTCTGGCTATGTATGTAAGTTTCTATCATTAGCAGATGTAAAGATGACATACAGGAGATCAGATAGAACCGTTCACTAAGCTAAGATGTTTTTCCTTCCTCTCTATTAACTATTGGTCTTTTGGTGTGTTAAAGTAAATATTTTATATAATGTCCTTGATAGATATGTGAAAAAAACAAATTTCCTAATTCTTTTCTACGTATGTAGGTTATAAGATTGTTTTTCTCCTAAATTATTCTCATTTAAGGAATTGGAGTAGTTTGAAAGTTTCCTGTAAGTGTTTTTCAGTTTTCTACTTGAAAGTTATAATTCTTAACATTTTAGATATAATTCACATTCATTATAAGAATGTTTAAAATATATATATGTATGTGTGTGTGTGTGTGTTTCTCTCTATTTTGTTTCTTGACAGATGTGATCAACAATATAACACAAAATACATGAAAGCCAACAAAGATAAGCTAAATATTTGTTTTAGTGAATTAATTTTTTTTTTACTTCACATTTCTTGCATGATTAATATGTATGATAAATTTTGATTCTGTGATTGTGAATTTCTATTTTTCATTGATGTAAATTAGTTTCAGATTAAACATTTTCATCTTAAAATAACATGCTTCTGTAATTATAACATAAACATTTTGTGTCTCTTTGTAGTATAGATATTATCTGTATAGAATGACTCTTGATATGTATTATATTATACATGTAGGTTTGTTATTGAAATAATATATTTGAATATTGTAGTGTAAGAAAGAATTCTTTCCTTTCAACTAGTTTGTAGTGTTTCGGAAAACATGCTCTATTTGTTTCACAGAAAAGGTTTAGGTACTGAAAATGGAAAGTGTTTAGAGAAATGATGTGGATTCAAGGCAGAAAGATTGAAATTGTGCTGGTATGAAACTGTTTTCCAACTTTAGTGAATGTCAGTATAACTTGAACATGGAATGTAAAATGATAAACAATTTTAATATAACATGAAATTGCTTTTCTGTGCATTAAAATTGATGTAGCCTTTTTGACTGCATATGTGTGTGTGTTTGTGTAATTTTTTATCCTTGGCAGATATAATGCTGACATGAAAAGGGCAAAGTAGAATATTTCCATCAGATAAGACATCTTCATTTCTATTTTCTGTTGGTCTTTTGTAATGTTAAATTGATAGTTTAAGGAATATTTAAACCATAGTTTTGTAATCGTTTAGTAAATCATCATCATCATCATTTCAATTAACGTCCACTTTTCTCTGCTTGCAAGGGTGGGACGGAAACTGATTCTGGCTTGATTTCTACAGCTGGATGCCCTTCCTAACACCAACCTCATTTACAGTGAGTGCTGGGTGCTTTTTGCCGTGGCACCTCCACGACCACTTTGCAGTGGAATGATAGGGACCCCAGTCCCTATCATCTCATTTCTACAGCTGAGTAAACTGGAGCAATGTGAAATAAAGTGTCTTGCTCAAGGAAACAACACATCACCCGGTCTGAGAATTGAACTCACAACCTTTCGATTGCAAGGCCAATGCTCTAACCACTAAGCCATGTGCCTCCATAAATACAGAATATATTGTCAATACATAACTGTAAAGGTTATGGATATTTTTTTTTGTCTCTACAACTGATTCATTTAAGGTATTGGACTAGTTGGAAAAATTAATGTAAGTGTATTCTAATTTCTACATAAAAACCATAATTCTTTAGATTTGAATATATTTCTCACAAGTGTTTCCTAGCTTAACTTTGTGTTAAAAATGAGTTTGTGTGTGTGTTTCTGTGTTTCATTTATTGGCAGATGTGATCGACATTAAAGGAAAATACAACTATCAGTAAGATAATAAAATCTTTTAATTTTTTATTCTTAACTTCTGAGGTTAATTTTCTGTAAATTGAATATTTTACTCAGACAATGAAATGAAATTTCAATTTAGTATATAGCATTTTCTTATGTTTCAAGATTTTGATAATATCACTGTAATGAGAATGTTGGTATGGTAATATATATAATTAACAAGACAAATTAGTAGTTGTCATGTGTTGCACATCATCAATTTTGGCTTGTTTTGTAAACACTTTAATTCCAGCATACAAAACTAAGGTGAATATTACTCTGTAAGTAGCAAGTTTTACTTATCAGTTGATATATAAGATGCAGTGCTTAGGAAAACATGCTTTGTTTTACCCAAAATATTTAGGCAATAATAATGGCAGTTTTTCAAGATCCAATGGATTGAAGATAGAAGCATTGAAATTGTGCGGTATGATCAATTCTTTTCTATTAGTATGTGTGAATAACTAATACATACAGAATGCCAAATAATATATAATATCAATATAACAGTGAAATTATTGACTTCTAAGTATATTATTATTTTCTGGCTATGTATGTAAGTTTCTATCATTAGCAGATGTAAAGATGACATACAGGAGATCAGATAGAACCGTTCACTAAGCTAAGATGTTTTTCCTTCTTCTCTATTAACTATTGGTCTTTTGGTGTGTTAAAGTAAATATTTTATATAATGTCCTTGATAGATATGTGAAAAAAACAAATTTCCTAATTCTTTTCTACGTATGTAGGTTATAAGATTGTTTTTCTCCTAAATTATTCTCATTTAAGGAATTGGAGTAGTTTGAAAGTTTCCTGTAAGTGTTTTTCAGTTTTCTACTTGAAAGTTATAATTCTTAACATTTTAGATATAATTCACATTCATTATAAGAATGTTTAAAATATATATATGTATGTGTGTGTGTGTGTGTTTCTCTCTATTTTGTTTCTTGACAGATGTGATCAACAATATAACACAAAATACATGAAAGCCAACAAAGATAAGCTAAATATTTGTTTTAGTGAATTAATTTTTTTTTTACTTCACATTTCTTGCATGATTAATATGTATGATAAATTTTGATTCTGTGATTGTGAATTTCTATTTTTCATTGATGTAAATTAGTTTCAGATTAAACATTTTCATCTTAAAATAACATGCTTCTGTAATTATAACATAAACATTTTGTGTCTCATTGTAGTATAGATATTATCTGTATAGAATGACTCTTGATATGTATTATATTATACATGTAGGTTTGTTGTTGAAATAATATATTTGAATATTGTAGTGTAAGAAAGAATTCTTTCCTTTCAACTAGTTTGTAGTGTTTCGGAAAACATGCTCTATTTGTTTCACAGAAAAGGTTTAGGTACTGAAAATGGAAAGTGTTTAGAGAAATGATGTGGATTCAAGGCAGAAAGATTGAAATTGTGCTGGTATGAAACTGTTTTCCAACTTTAGTGAATGTCAGTATAACTTGAACATGGAATGTAAAATGATAAACAATTTTAATATAACATGAAATTGCTTTTCTGTGCATTACAATTGATGTAGCCTTTTTGACTGCATATGTGTGTGTGTTTGTGTAATTTTTTATCCTTGGCAGATATAATGCTGACATGAAAAGGGCAAAGTAGAATATTTCCATCAGATAAGACATCTTCATTTCTATTTTCTGTTGGTCTTTTGTAATGTTAAATTGATAGTTTAAGGAATATTTAAACCATAGTTTTGTAATCGTTTAGTAAATACAGAATATATTGTCAATACATAACTGTAAAGGTTATGGATATTTTTTTTTGTCTCTACAACTGATTCATTTAAGGTATTGGACTAGTTGGAAAAATTAATGTAAGTGTATTCTAATTTCTACATAAAAACCATAATTCTTTAGATTTGAATATATTTCTCACAAGTGTTTCCTAGCTTAACTTTGTGTTAAAAATGAGTTTGTGTGTGTGTTTCTGTGTTTCATTTATTGGCAGATGTGATCGACATTAAAGGAAAATACAACTATCAGTAAGATAATAAAATCTTTTAATTTTTTATTCTTAACTTCTGAGGTTAATTTTCTGTAAATTGAATATTTTACTCACACAATGAAATGAAATTTCAATTTAGTATATAGCATTTTCTTATGTTTCAAGATTTTGATAATATCACTGTAATGAGAATGTTGGTATGGTAATATATATAATTAACAAGACAAATTAGTAGTTGTCATGTGTTGCACATCATCAATTTTGGCTTGTTTTGTAAACACTTTAATTCCAGCATACAAAACTAAGGTGAATATTACTCTGTAAGTAGCAAGTTTTACTTATCAGTTGATATATAAGATGCAGTGCTTAGGAAAACATGCTTTGTTTTACCCAAAATATTTAGGCAATAATAATGGCAGTTTTTCAAGATCCAATGGATTGAAGATAGAAGCATTGAAATTGTGCGGTATGATCAATTCTTTTCTATTAGTATGTGTGAATAACTAATACATACAGAATTCCAAATAATATATAATATCAATATAACAGTGAAATTATTGACTTCTAAGTATATTATTATTTTCTGGCTATGTATGTAAGTTTCTATCATTAGCAGATGTAAAGATGACATACAGGAGATCAGATAGAACCGTTCACTAAGCTAAGATGTTTTTCCTTCCTCTCTATTAACTATTGGTCTTTTGGTGTGTTAAAGTAAATATTTTATATAATGTCCTTGATAGATATGTGAAAAAAACAAATTTCCTAATTCTTTTCTACGTATGTAGGTTATAAGATTGTTTTTCTCCTAAATTATTCTCATTTAAGGAATTGGAGTAGTTTGAAAGTTTCCTGTAAGTGTTTTTCAGTTTTCTACTTGAAAGTTATAATTCTTAACATTTTAGATATAATTCACATTCATTATAAGAATGTTTAAAATATATATATGTATGTGTGTGTGTGTGTGTTTCTCTCTATTGTGTTTCTTGACAGATGTGATCAACAATATAACACAAAATACATGAAAGCCAACAAAGATAAGCTAAATATTTGTTTTAGTGAATTAATTTTTTTTTTACTTCACATTTCTTGCATGATTAATATGTATGATAAATTTTGATTCTGTGATTGTGAATTTCTATTTTTCATTGATGTAAATTAGTTTCAGATTAAACATTTTCATCTTAAAATAACATGCTTCTGTAATTATAACATAAACATTTTGTGTCTCTTTGTAGTATAGATATTATCTGTATAGAATGACTCTTGATATGTATTATATTATACATGTAGGTTTGTTATTGAAATAATATATTTGAATATTGTAGTGTAAGAAAGAATTCTTTCCTTTCAACTAGTTTGTAGTGTTTCGGAAAACATGCTCTATTTGTTTCACAGAAAAGGTTTAGGTACTGAAAATGGAAAGTGTTTAGAGAAATGATGTGGATTCAAGGCAGAAAGATTGAAATTGTGCTGGTATGAAACTGTTTTCCAACTTTAGTGAATGTCAGTATAACTTGAACATGGAATGTAAAATGATAAACAATTTTAATATAACATGAAATTGCTTTTCTGTGCATTACAATTGATGTAGCCTTTTTGACTGCATATGTGTGTGTGTTTGTGTAATTTTTTATCCTTGGCAGATATAATGCTGACATGAAAAGGGCAAAGTAGAATATTTCCATCAGATAAGACATCTTCATTTCTATTTTCTGTTGGTCTTTTGTAATGTTAAATTGATAGTTTAAGGAATATTTAAACCATAGTTTTGTAATCGTTTAGTAAATCATCATCATCATCATTTCAATTAACGTCCACTTTTCTCTGCTTGCAAGGGTGGGACGGAAACTGATTCTGGCTTGATTTCTACAGCTGGATGCCCTTCCTATCACCAACCTCATTTACAGTGAGTGCTGGGTGCTTTTTGCCGTGGCACCTCCACGACCACTTTGCAGTGGAATGATAGGGACCCCAGTCCCTATCATCTCATTTCTACAGCTGAGTAAACTGGAGCAATGTGAAATAAAGTGTCTTGCTCAAGGAAACAACACATCACCCGGTCTGAGAATTGAACTCACAACCTTTCGATTGCAAGGCCAATGCTCTAACCACTAAGCCATGTGCCTCCATAAATACAGAATATATTGTCAATACATAACTGTAAAGGTTATGGATATTTTTTTTTGTCTCTACAACTGATTCATTTAAGGTATTGGACTAGTTGGAAAAATTAATGTAAGTGTATTCTAATTTCTACATAAAAACCATAATTCTTTAGATTTGAATATATTTCTCACAAGTGTTTCCTAGCTTAACTTTGTGTTAAAAATGAGTTTGTGTGTGTGTTTCTGTGTTTCATTTATTGGCAGATGTGATCGACATTAAAGGAAAATACAACTATCAGTAAGATAATAAAATCTTTTAATTTTTTATTCTTAACTTCTGAGGTTAATTTTCTGTAAATTGAATATTTTACTCAGACAATGAAATGAAATTTCAATTTAGTATATAGCATTTTCTTATGTTTCAAGATTTTGATAATATCACTGTAATGAGAATGTTGGTATGGTAATATATATAATTAACAAGACAAATTAGTAGTTGTCATGTGTTGCACATCATCAATTTTGGCTTGTTTTGTAAACACTTTAATTCCAGCATACAAAACTAAGGTGAATATTACTCTGTAAGTAGCAAGTTTTACTTATCAGTTGATATATAAGATGCAGTGCTTAGGAAAACATGCTTTGTTTTACCCAAAATATTTAGGCAATAATAATGGCAGTTTTTCAAGATCCAATGGATTGAAGATAGAAGCATTGAAATTGTGCGGTATGATCAATTCTTTTCTATTAGTATGTGTGAATAACTAATACATACAGAATGCCAAATAATATATAATATCAATATAACAGTGAAATTATTGACTTCTAAGTATATTATTATTTTCTGGCTATGTATGTAAGTTTCTATCATTAGCAGATGTAAAGATGACATACAGGAGATCAGATAGAACCGTTCACTAAGCTAAGATGTTTTTCCTTCCTCTCTATTAACTATTGGTCTTTTGGTGTGTTAAAGTAAATATTTTATATAATGTCCTTGATAGATATGTGAAAAAAACAAATTTCCTAATTCTTTTCTACGTATGTAGGTTATAAGATTGTTTTTCTCCTAAATTATTCTCATTTAAGGAATTGGAGTAGTTTGAAAGTTTCCTGTAAGTGTTTTTCAGTTTTCTACTTGAAAGTTATAATTCTTAACATTTTAGATATAATTCACATTCATTATAAGAATGTTTAAAATATATATATGTATGTGTGTGTGTGTGTGTTTCTCTCTATTTTGTTTCTTGACAGATGTGATCAACAATATAACACAAAATACATGAAAGCCAACAAAGATAAGCTAAATATTTGTTTTAGTGAATTAATTTTTTTTTTACTTCACATTTCTTGCATGATTAATATGTATGATAAATTTTGATTCTGTGATTGTGAATTTCTATTTTTCATTGATGTAAATTAGTTTCAGATTAAACATTTTCATCTTAAAATAACATGCTTCTGTAATTATAACATAAACATTTTGTGTCTCTTTGTAGTATAGATATTATCTGTATAGAATGACTCTTGATATGTATTATATTATACATGTAGGTTTGTTATTGAAATAATATATTTGAATATTGTAGTGTAAGAAAGAATTCTTTCCTTTCAACTAGTTTGTAGTGTTTCGGAAAACATGCTCTATTTGTTTCACAGAAAAGGTTTAGGTACTGAAAATGGAAAGTGTTTAGAGAAATGATGTGGATTCAAGGCAGAAAGATTGAAATTGTGCTGGTATGAAACTGTTTTCCAACTTTAGTGAATGTCAGTATAACTTGAACATGGAATGTAAAATGATAAACAATTTTAATATAACATGAAATTGCTTTTCTGTGCATTAAAATTGATGTAGCCTTTTTGACTGCATATGTGTGTGTGTTTGTGTAATTTTTTATCCTTGGCAGATATAATGCTGACATGAAAAGGGCAAAGTAGAATATTTCCATCAGATAAGACATCTTCATTTCTATTTTCTGTTGGTCTTTTGAAATGTTAAATTGATAGTTTAAGGAATATTTAAACCATAGTTTTGTAATCGTTTAGTAAATACTGAATATATTGTCAATACATAACTGTAAAGATTATGGATATTTTTTTTTGTCTCTACAACTGATTCATTTAAGGTATTGGACTAGTTGGAAAAATTAATGTAAGTGTATTCTAATTTCTACATAAAAACCATAATTCTTTAGATTTGAATATATTTCTCACAAGTGTTTCCTAGCTTAACTTTGTGTTAAAAATGAGTTTGTGTGTGTGTTTCTGTGTTTCATTTATTGGCAGATGTGATCGACATTAAAGGAAAATACAACTATCAGTAAGATAATAAAATCTTTTAATTTTTTATTCTTAACTTCTGAGGTTAATTTTCTGTAAATTGAATATTTTACTCACACAATGAAATGAAATTTCAATTTAGTATATAGCATTTTCTTATGTTTCAAGATTTTGATAATATCACTGTAATGAGAATGTTGGTATGGTAATATATATAATTAACAAGACAAATTAGTAGTTGTCATGTGTTGCACATCATCAATTTTGGCTTGTTTTGTAAACACTTTAATTCCAGCATACAAAACTAAGGTGAATATTACTCTGTAAGTAGCAAGTTTTACTTATCAGTTGATATATAAGATGCAGTGCTTAGGAAAACATGCTTTGTTTTACCCAAAATATTTAGGCAATAATAATGGCAGTTTTTCAAGATCCAATGGATTGAAGATAGAAGCATTGAAATTGTGCGGTATGATCAATTCTTTTCTATTAGTATGTGTGAATGCCAAATAATATATAATATCAATATAACAGTGAAATTATTGACTTCTAAGTATATTATTATTTTCTGGCTATGTATGTAAGTTTCTATCATTAGCAGATGTAAAGATGACATACAGGAGATCAGATAGAACCGTTCACTAAGCTAAGATGTTTTTCCTTCCTCTCTATTAACTATTGGTCTTTTGGTGTGTTAAAGTAAATATTTTATATAATGTCCTTGATAGATATGTGAAAAAAACAAATTTCCTAATTCTTTTCTACGTATGTAGGTTATAAGATTGTTTTTCTCCTAAATTATTCTCATTTAAGGAATTGGAGTAGTTTGAAAGTTTCCTGTAAGTGTTTTTCAGTTTTCTACTTGAAAGTTATAATTCTTAACATTTTAGATATAATTCACATTCATTATAAGAATGTTTAAAATATATATATGTATGTGTGTGTGTGTGTGTTTCTCTCTATTGTGTTTCTTGACAGATGTGATCAACAATATAACACAAAATACATGAAAGCCAACAAAGATAAGCTAAATATTTGTTTTAGTGAATTAATTTTTTTTTTACTTCACATTTCTTGCATGATTAATATGTATGATAAATTTTGATTCTGTGATTGTGAATTTCTATTTTTCATTGATGTAAATTAGTTTCAGATTAAACATTTTCATCTTAAAATAACATGCTTCTGTAATTATAACATAAACATTTTGTGTCTCTTTGTAGTATAGATATTATCTGTATAGAATGACTCTTGATATGTATTATATTATACATGTAGGTTTGTTATTGAAATAATATATTTGAATATTGTAGTGTAAGAAAGAATTCTTTCCTTTCAACTAGTTTGTAGTGTTTCGGAAAACATGCTCTATTTGTTTCACAGAAAAGGTTTAGGTACTGAAAATGGAAAGTGTTTAGAGAAATGATGTGGATTCAAGGCAGAAAGATTGAAATTGTGCTGGTATGAAACTGTTTTCCAACTTTAGTGAATGTCAGTATAACTTGAACATGGAATGTAAAATGATAAACAATTTTAATATAACATGAAATTGCTTTTCTGTGCATTACAATTGATGTAGCCTTTTTGACTGCATATGTGTGTGTTTGTGTAATTTTTTATCCTTGGCAGATATAATGCTGACATGAAAAGGGCAAAGTAGAATATTTCCATCAGATAAGACATCTTCATTTCTATTTTCTGTTGGTCTTTTGTAATGTTAAATTGATAGTTTAAGGAATATTTAAACCATAGTTTTGTAATCGTTTAGTAAATCATCATCATCATCATTTCAATTAACGTCCACTTTTCTCTGCTTGCAAGGGTGGGACGGAAACTGATTCTGGCTTGATTTCTACAGCTGGATGCCCTTCCTATCACCAACCTCATTTACAGTGAGTGCTGGGTGCTTTTTGCCGTGGCACCTCCACGACCACTTTGCAGTGGAATGATAGGGACCCCAGTCCCTATCATCTCATTTCTACAGCTGAGTAAACTGGAGCAATGTGAAATAAAGTGTCTTGCTCAAGGAAACAACACATCACCCGGTCTGAGAATTGAACTCACAACCTTTCGATTGCAAGGCCAATGCTCTAACCACTAAGCCATGTGCCTCCATAAATACAGAATATATTGTCAATACATAACTGTAAAGGTTATGGATATTTTTTTTTGTCTCTACAACTGATTCATTTAAGGTATTGGACTAGTTGGAAAAATTAATGTAAGTGTATTCTAATTTCTACATAAAAACCATAATTCTTTAGATTTGAATATATTTCTCACAAGTGTTTCCTAGCTTAACTTTGTGTTAAAAATGAGTTTGTGTGTGTGTTTCTGTGTTTCATTTATTGGCAGATGTGATCGACATTAAAGGAAAATACAACTATCAGTAAGATAATAAAATCTTTTAATTTTTTATTCTTAACTTCTGAGGTTAATTTTCTGTAAATTGAATATTTTACTCACACAATGAAATGAAATTTCAATTTAGTATATAGCATTTTCTTATGTTTCAAGATTTTGATAATATCACTGTAATGAGAATGTTGGTATGGTAATATATATAATTAACAAGACAAATTAGTAGTTGTCATGTGTTGCACATCATCAATTTTGGCTTGTTTTGTAAACACTTTAATTCCAGCATACAAAACTAAGGTGAATATTACTCTGTAAGTAGCAAGTTTTACTTATCAGTTGATATATAAGATGCAGTGCTTAGGAAAACATGCTTTGTTTTACCCAAAATATTTAGGCAATAATAATGGCAGTTTTTCAAGATCCAATGGATTGAAGATAGAAGCATTGAAATTGTGCGGTATGATCAATTCTTTTCTATTAGTATGTGTGAATAACTAATACATACAGAATGCCAAATAATATATAATATCAATATAACAGTGAAATTATTGACTTCTAAGTATATTATTATTTTCTGGCTATGTATGTAAGTTTCTATCATTAGCAGATGTAAAGATGACATACAGGAGATCAGATAGAACCGTTCACTAAGCTAAGATGTTTTTCCTTCTTCTCTATTAACTATTGGTCTTTTGGTGTGTTAAAGTAAATATTTTATATAATGTCCTTGATAGATATGTGAAAAAAACAAATTTCCTAATTCTTTTCTACGTATGTAGGTTATAAGATTGTTTTTCTCCTAAATTATTCTCATTTAAGGAATTGGAGTAGTTTGAAAGTTTCCTGTAAGTGTTTTTCAGTTTTCTACTTGAAAGTTATAATTCTTAACATTTTAGATATAATTCACATTCATTATAAGAATGTTTAAAATATATATATGTATGTGTGTGTGTGTGTGTGTGTTTCTCTCTATTTTGTTTCTTGACAGATGTGATCAACAATATAACACAAAATACATGAAAGCCAACAAAGATAAGCTAAATATTTGTTTTAGTGAATTAATTTTTTTTTTACTTCACATTTCTTGCATGATTAATATGTATGATAAATTTTGATTCTGTGATTGTGAATTTCTATTTTTCATTGATGTAAATTAGTTTCAGATTAAACATTTTCATCTTAAAATAACATGCTTCTGTAATTATAACATAAACATTTTGTGTCTCATTGTAGTATAGATATTATCTGTATAGAATGACTCTTGATATGTATTATATTATACATGTAGGTTTGTTGTTGAAATAATATATTTGAATATTGTAGTGTAAGAAAGAATTCTTTCCTTTCAACTAGTTTGTAGTGTTTCGGAAAACATGCTCTATTTGTTTCACAGAAAAGGTTTAGGTACTGAAAATGGAAAGTGTTTAGAGAAATGATGTGGATTCAAGGCAGAAAGATTGAAATTGTGCAGGTATGAAACTGTTTTCCAACTTTAGTGAATGTCAGTATAACTTGAACATGGAATGTAATATGATAAACAATTTTAATATAACATGAAATTGCTTTTCTGTGCATTACAATTGATGTAGCCTTTTTGACTGCATATGTGTGTGTGTTTGTGTAATTTTTTATCCTTGGCAGATATAATGCTGACATGAAAAGGGCAAAGTAGAATATTTCCATCAGATAAGACATCTTCATTTCTATTTTCTGTTGGTCTTTTGTAATGTTAAATTGATAGTTTAAGGAATATTTAAACCATAGTTTTGTAATCGTTTAGTAAATACAGAATATATTGTCAATACATAACTGTAAAGGTTATGGATATTTTTTTTTGTCTCTACAACTGATTCATTTAAGGTATTGGACTAGTTGGAAACATTAATGTAAGTGTATTCTAATTTCTACATAAAAACCATAATTCTTTAGATTTGAATATATTTCTCACAAGTGTTTCCTAGCTTAACTTTGTGTTAAAAATGAGTTTGTGTGTGTGTTTCTGTGTTTCATTTATTGGCAGATGTGATCGACATTAAAGGAAAATACAACTATCAGTAAGATAATAAAATCTTTTAATTTTTTATTCTTAACTTCTGAGGTTAATTTTCTGTAAATTGAATATTTTACTCACACAATGAAATGAAATTTCAATTTAGTATATAGCATTTTCTTATGTTTCAAGATTTTGATAATATCACTGTAATGAGAATGTTGGTATGGTAATATATATAATTAACAAGACAAATTAGTAGTTGTCATGTGTTGCACATCATCAATTTTGGCTTGTTTTGTAAACACTTTAATTCCAGCATACAAAACTAAGGTGAATATTACTCTGTAAGTAGCAAGTTTTACTTATCAGTTGATATATAAGATGCAGTGCTTAGGAAAACATGCTTTGTTTTACCCAAAATATTTAGGCAATAATAATGGCAGTTTTTCAAGATCCAATGGATTGAAGATAGAAGCATTGAAATTGTGCGGTATGATCAATTCTTTTCTATTAGTATGTGTGAATAACTAATACATACAGAATTCCAAATAATATATAATATCAATATAACAGTGAAATTATTGACTTCTAAGTATATTATTATTTTCTGGCTATGTATGTAAGTTTCTATCATTAGCAGATGTAAAGATGACATACAGGAGATCAGATAGAACCGTTCACTAAGCTAAGATGTTTTTCCTTCCTCTCTATTAACTATTGGTCTTTTGGTGTGTTAAAGTAAATATTTTATATAATGTCCTTGATAGATATGTGAAAAAAACAAATTTCCTAATTCTTTTCTACGTATGTAGGTTATAAGATTGTTTTTCTCCTAAATTATTCTCATTTAAGGAATTGGAGTAGTTTGAAAGTTTCCTGTAAGTGTTTTTCAGTTTTCTACTTGAAAGTTATAATTCTTAACATTTTAGATATAATTCACATTCATTATAAGAATGTTTAAAATATATATATGTATGTGTGTGTGTGTGTGTTTCTCTCTATTGTGTTTCTTGACAGATGTGATCAACAATATAACACAAAATACATGAAAGCCAACAAAGATAAGCTAAATATTTGTTTTAGTGAATTAATTTTTTTTTTACTTCACATTTCTTGCATGATTAATATGTATGATAAATTTTGATTCTGTGATTGTGAATTTCTATTTTTCATTGATGTAAATTAGTTTCAGATTAAACATTTTCATCTTAAAATAACATGCTTCTGTAATTATAACATAAACATTTTGTGTCTCTTTGTAGTATAGATATTATCTGTATAGAATGACTCTTGATATGTATTATATTATACATGTAGGTTTGTTATTGAAATAATATATTTGAATATTGTAGTGTAAGAAAGAATTCTTTCCTTTCAACTAGTTTGTAGTGTTTCGGAAAACATGCTCTATTTGTTTCACAGAAAAGGTTTAGGTACTGAAAATGGAAAGTGTTTAGAGAAATGATGTGGATTCAAGGCAGAAAGATTGAAATTGTGCTGGTATGAAACTGTTTTCCAACTTTAGTGAATGTCAGTATAACTTGAACATGGAATGTAAAATGATAAACAATTTTAATATAACATGAAATTGCTTTTCTGTGCATTACAATTGATGTAGCCTTTTTGACTGCATATGTGTGTGTGTTTGTGTAATTTTTTATCCTTGGCAGATATAATGCTGACATGAAAAGGGCAAAGTAGAATATTTCCATCAGATAAGACATCTTCATTTCTATTTTCTGTTGGTCTTTTGTAATGTTAAATTGATAGTTTAAGGAATATTTAAACCATAGTTTTGTAATCGTTTAGTAAATCATCATCATCATCATTTCAATTAACGTCCACTTTTCTCTGCTTGCAAGGGTGGGACGGAAACTGATTCTGGCTTGATTTCTACAGCTGGATGCCCTTCCTATCACCAACCTCATTTACAGTGAGTGCTGGGTGCTTTTTGCCGTGGCACCTCCACGACCACTTTGCAGTGGAATGATAGGGACCCCAGTCCCTATCATCTCATTTCTACAGCTGAGTAAACTGGAGCAATGTGAAATAAAGTGTCTTGCTCAAGGAAACAACACATCACCCGGTCTGAGAATTGAACTCACAACCTTTCGATTGCAAGGCCAATGCTCTAACCACTAAGCCATGTGCCTCCATAAATACAGAATATATTGTCAATACATAACTGTAAAGGTTATGGATATTTTTTTTTGTCTCTACAACTGATTCATTTAAGGTATTGGACTAGTTGGAAAAATTAATGTAAGTGTATTCTAATTTCTACATAAAAACCATAATTCTTTAGATTTGAATATATTTCTCACAAGTGTTTCCTAGCTTAACTTTGTGTTAAAAATGAGTTTGTGTGTGTGTTTCTGTGTTTCATTTATTGGCAGATGTGATCGACATTAAAGGAAAATACAACTATCAGTAAGATAATAAAATCTTTTAATTTTTTATTCTTAACTTCTGAGGTTAATTTTCTGTAAATTGAATATTTTACTCAGACAATGAAATGAAATTTCAATTTAGTATATAGCATTTTCTTATGTTTCAAGATTTTGATAATATCACTGTAATGAGAATGTTGGTATGGTAATATATATAATTAACAAGACAAATTAGTAGTTGTCATGTGTTGCACATCATCAATTTTGGCTTGTTTTGTAAACACTTTAATTCCAGCATACAAAACTAAGGTGAATATTACTCTGTAAGTAGCAAGTTTTACTTATCAGTTGATATATAAGATGCAGTGCTTAGGAAAACATGCTTTGTTTTACCCAAAATATTTAGGCAATAATAATGGCAGTTTTTCAAGATCCAATGGATTGAAGATAGAAGCATTGAAATTGTGCGGTATGATCAATTCTTTTCTATTAGTATGTGTGAATAACTAATACATACAGAATGCCAAATAATATATAATATCAATATAACAGTGAAATTATTGACTTCTAAGTATATTATTATTTTCTGGCTATGTATGTAAGTTTCTATCATTAGCAGATGTAAAGATGACATACAGGAGATCAGATAGAACCGTTCACTAAGCTAAGATGTTTTTCCTTCCTCTCTATTAACTATTGGTCTTTTGGTGTGTTAAAGTAAATATTTTATATAATGTCCTTGATAGATATGTGAAAAAAACAAATTTCCTAATTCTTTTCTACGTATGTAGGTTATAAGATTGTTTTTCTCCTAAATTATTCTCATTTAAGGAATTGGAGTAGTTTGAAAGTTTCCTGTAAGTGTTTTTCAGTTTTCTACTTGAAAGTTATAATTCTTAACATTTTAGATATAATTCACATTCATTATAAGAATGTTTAAAATATATATATGTATGTGTGTGTGTGTGTGTTTCTCTCTATTTTGTTTCTTGACAGATGTGATCAACAATATAACACAAAATACATGAAAGCCAACAAAGATAAGCTAAATATTTGTTTTAGTGAATTAATTTTTTTTTTACTTCACATTTCTTGCATGATTAATATGTATGATAAATTTTGATTCTGTGATTGTGAATTTCTATTTTTCATTGATGTAAATTAGTTTCAGATTAAACATTTTCATCTTAAAATAACATGCTTCTGTAATTATAACATAAACATTTTGTGTCTCTTTGTAGTATAGATATTATCTGTATAGAATGACTCTTGATATGTATTATATTATACATGTAGGTTTGTTATTGAAATAATATATTTGAATATTGTAGTGTAAGAAAGAATTCTTTCCTTTCAACTAGTTTGTAGTGTTTCGGAAAACATGCTCTATTTGTTTCACAGAAAAGGTTTAGGTACTGAAAATGGAAAGTGTTTAGAGAAATGATGTGGATTCAAGGCAGAAAGATTGAAATTGTGCTGGTATGAAACTGTTTTCCAACTTTAGTGAATGTCAGTATAACTTGAACATGGAATGTAAAATGATAAACAATTTTAATATAACATGAAATTGCTTTTCTGTGCATTAAAATTGATGTAGCCTTTTTGACTGCATATGTGTGTGTGTTTGTGTAATTTTTTATCCTTGGCAGATATAATGCTGACATGAAAAGGGCAAAGTAGAATATTTCCATCAGATAACTCTTCAAGTTAACATGGCGACAAGGAAGGTCGCTTGACCACGTCTTGACCGAACAAAATATAATATTTTCACCAAAAACTGCCCTTTAAACACATGTCAGATGGATTACAATATTCATTATCACAATTACTTTCACTGTTCCCTGACAACTAGTACCAGTTTCAAGATAGAATTATCTTAACGAAGTATATATAATTTGACTTGATTTTCGCCAACAAACCACGTGTGGACATGGACGGGGAAAAAAGAAAAAAAAAACAAAACAAATCACTACGTCCCTTAAGGATCGCAGTAAGTACTCCACAAAACATATAAACAACAATATACACACAGATTTATATACAGATACATACCATATGCATATACACACACGTGAAAAGAAACCACACTATTTCGTGTGAGACAATATACCGGCCAATTTTACCAATTTACATTGGTAAAATATTTCTTAACATTGACCTCGCTTCTAACCCACATACACCTTTTAATTATATATATATATACTAGCAGCTGAAAGTTAATAATTTGGAAAAAAAAATATTACTGAAAGTTTACTATAAAGAAGCAGTATCAGGGGAAAAAAAAACAAAAAAAAAACCTTATTTCGCTGTTAATAAACAACTGCCTTCTACAGTACGTTTCATTTAACTTACGCAGCATATTTATTTGTTTACATGTAATGTAATTCAGACTCTTCTGTACACACACAACATTTAGGAAAACGGAAACAAAATACACAAAAAAACAGACATTTTATTTCTATCGTAATCAAGTGTGCTAAACCTATATTGTTTACATTCTGTGTTTTTCTACGGATGGGTAGAAATAACAAAATTGCCATGGTGATATCCATCGATGAAATATGCGACAAAACCGGCCGATGTCCCAAGATAGAACATTGCCCAGAAAATCACATCTGCCATATCTGTGCGGAACCCGAAAACTCGTTCCGTAATCGCTGGGTCGAATGTGGAACCTGTCGCATCTCTGTCTGCCTTCAATGCGCCACAGGCTTCCGGAGGATCCCAGGCCAAAAAAAGAGACACCATAATGCTATGATGGATGGAATATGGGAGATGGTCCAGCTAAAATCCTGGTCATTTCAGTGTCTGGCCTGTGTGCCTGCCTCCACGAATGTTATTAATGTTATTGAAAAACAACAACAACAACAAAAACCAATGACTGTGTCTTCCTCTACCACTGTTACTGAACAACGGCAAAAACCTATGACACTGGCTTCTACTGTTATTCCTGTGGGAGAACATCAGAAACAACAACAACCCATGTCTTCCACTCCCAGTACATCTCGACACCAACAACTGGTGACTGTGTCTTCCCCTACCATTCCCGTGGAGGAACATCATCATCACCAACAACAACAACAGCAACAACCTGCGACTGTGTCCTCCCCTGCCATTCCCGTGGAGGAACATCATCATCACCAACAACAACAACAACAGCAACAACCTGCGACTGTGTCCTCCCCTGCCATTCCCGTGGAGGAACATCATCACCAACAACGACAGCAGCAGCAGCAACAACAACAACAACAACAACCGACCAGTACAGATTTTGCGGAACTGCAACTAATGATTTCTGCTCTGAGAAGGGAAGTTGCAGGAATAGAGGCAAGCATTTGGGTAGGACCCCACAATGAGGGGTCTTATCGGAATGCCTTGCTAAAGAATCTCCCTGTACCTCTTGCTGGAAAGACTGAAAAGACTGCGGAATCTGCTACCCATGAAGTGATTGCCATTGGGGTACCAGAGGACAAGGCCGATCTTCAGGCATTTGCTGCCAGCTCGGCCAAAGACCTAGGCTGTGTTCCCCCAAAGGGTGCCCTCCGCCTTGGTCGACCTGGTCCAAAACCCAGACTCATCAGGCTGTCTTTCTCGGACCCCGCAGAGGCAACCTCATATCATCTGGCCTCTGCTAAAGCTGGGCGTGAAAATCGGATTACCTTCCGAACACGCCCAGGCCTACCACCCCATGTACGTCCAAAACTACGTGCTGCAGCCTCCTTGAATCGGAACTCAGCACAAGATGAAAGTTTCAGTCTGCGTGATGATGGGCAGATCTGGAGGTTTGTCAAGGCGGGTGAAACGTGGAAGAGAGATACCAGCTGGTCTGAGTGTGATCTACCCACAATAACTGGCAATGTAAAAACTGCTACAACTCTGGGAAACTAAACCAGAACAACCTGCCACCCTCTACACACCATCATAGACTGCGAGCAGGGTACAAATTGTTGTCCTTAAATGCTCGCAGTTTATGCAACAAGATACATCTGTTCGAATCCTACGTCAGAAGCATCGACCCTGACTTCATCACAGTCACGGAAACATGGGCACATTCCTTACTCTGTGATGGGGTTTTCACCATTACTGGGTACAACCTTTTCCGCAAGGACCGCATTAACCGCCGTGGTGGTGGTGTGATGGTCTACGTTCGTTCAAACTTTTCGGTAATTCCTTGCGTTGATTTGAACGAATCACAGGAAGAATTTTTTTTTCTGTGACATACGTATGACCATGTCAACACTTCTGCTTGGTGTTGTTTATCGCCCCCCAAACTACCATCAGGACACACAGCTTTGCGATATCCTCAGAGTTGCTGCCAAGAAAACAGCCACTTATGTGTTTATTGCAGGTGACTTCAATCATCCTGAGATCGATTGGGAAACCTTTCGTTGGCCACATGGTGCAAACGATTTCCTTGAACTAGTGCTGGACTCAAATTGGTCACAAGTAGTCACCTCTCCAACAAGAGGTGACAACACTTTGGACCTGATCTTCACCACTATTCCTGAAGTGGTTATCAGTTGTACTACTGAGGAACCTCTAGGCGACTCTGATCATGCTATGATCATTGCCAATCTGGCACTTGAGGGCAGCAACAAAAACCAGAGCCATCTCCAATCTGCTTGCTTTGATTGGAAGAGGGCGGATTGGAACTTGTACTGCACTGAGCTACAGCGCCCAAACTGGCATGAGATGTATAACTCTGGAGATGTGAACTCTATACTCCAGAGCATCCTGGACTCAATATGGATAGCGTGTGCAGCATCAGTGCCACGGAAGCGGAAAAATAACCACCCCAAAAGTGCAATCTGGGAAACTTCAGCAGTCCGACTTGCCAGGAAAGAACGTCGGAACGCTGAACGGGAATATAAACTGCATAGATCAGATGCCAACAGAAAAAAGCGGAATAAATCTTCTAACCATCTCAAGCAAGTGACAAAGAAGGCAGTGCTTGAATTTGAACAGTGCATCGCAACCAATCCTGACAGTAAGGTGTTCTGGAAATATGTTCATTCAAAGCAGAGACCTCACTCTCCAGTTGGTCCTCTTCGCAATCCCCACACAAGCCAGATCACTGACGATCCCAAGGAATGCGCAGAACTCATTGCTGAGTGCTATGCAAGTATTTTTACTGTTGAAAACCAGAATGTACCATCTCCACCATCTCTAACATCAAATTCCATAACAACTATGGAATTTACACCTGCAATGTTGCGACGTCACCTTAAGAATAAGCGCAACTATGCCTCCCCTGGTCTTGATGGTGTGACATACCTGCTTCTCAAACGTGGCGGGGATTTCCTTTTGCGCCAGCTTTCTTTTTTCTTTCAATACTGTCTCAGCAATGGTGCTACTCCGGAGCAGTGGAAAACTGCCAGTGTCATTCCCCTGTTCAAAAAGGGCAACCGCATGTCACCTGTCAACTATCGTCCAGTCAGTCTTACTAGCTGTATGGCCAAACTGATGGAATCCTGTGTCAGAGAAACACTTTGGAACTTCTGGAGCTCTCACAGCCTCATCCGGCCATCACAGTTTGGATTTATCCCTAACTCCAGCTGCTGTGATCAGCTTATCGAGTTCCTTGAGGACATCACCCGGATCACTGACAGCGGCTCATGGGTGGATGTTGTTTACCTTGACTTTGCTAAGGCTTTTAATTCTGTGCCACACAAAAGACTTATGGCAAAACTCTCTGCAATGGGTGTGAGGGATGATCTTTTCGACTGGCTGAAATCCTTCATTCTCAGCCGAAGGGAAGTAGTCACGGTTCTAGGACAGCATTCTTCACCATATGAGATGTCATCTGGTGTACCACAGGGATCTGTTCTTGGTCCTCTTTTGTTTGTGGCATATATTAATGACATAGATGCCAACTTACAGAATGCCACGGTACTAAAATATGCAGATGACATCAAGCTGTACCTTGAAATCAAAAGGACTGATCCTGAAATTTACAACTCTTTCCTACAATCAGACCTGGACACAATGCAGCAATGGATCACAGACTGGCAACTGAAGCTGGCTGTGGACAAGTGTACCACCATGCATTTTGGAAGGAAAAATCCAGCGTCCACATACTCCCTCCACAACACTGACATCAAAAAGTCCTCTTGTGAACGTGACCTAGGCATTACTGTCAGCAACGATTTGCATTGGACAAAGCATGTCTCTAAGATTGTCAAGAAGGCCGAGGGTGTCTTGGCATCACTCAGCAAGACCTTTGTTAGCCGCTCTCCAGCCATCTATTTAAAACTGTATACAGCTATGGTGCGACCACACTTGGAATTCGCATCATCAGTCTGGAACCCCTATCTTGCTCGGAACATTGACCTCCTGGAAACTGTTCAGAGACGTGCAACCAAGCGCATACCCTCCATCAGACACCTACCATACTCTGAACGCCTTGCTTCCCTGGGCATGGATTCATTGAAGCTCCGACGTCTGGCAGTGGACTTGGTGAATACCCACAAAGTTTTTAACCATCTCGCCAACTGCAACCCTGAGCGCCTCTTTGATCTCCATGTGTCTAACACACGTGGACATGCCTACAAGATAAGAAAACAGCACAGCTCCCATGACTTTCGCAGACATTTTTTCACGCTCAGAGTTGCTGAAACATGGAACAAACTGCCTGCGTCAATTGTTAGCTGCCGAGACACTGCATCCTTTAAGACACTCATGCTTCCCGAAATACGCCAAAACTACACCTGATGTGCCCCTTCCATACACATGCACACATGTGTGCACTGTTCATTTTACTGATGTTTGTGCATTGCCCTATGTACTGTACATGCACTTTTTTGATGGGTTGTGGTGCACCTGGGCACTGTGCACAATATTTCATTATTGTTATTGTTATTATATCATGACTCATACACTGTTTATTTTCCTGACATTTGTACATTATTCTATGTACTATACATGCACCTTTGATGAGTTGTAGTGCACCTGAGCACTGTACACAATAATTTCATTATTATTATTATTATTATTATCTTCATTTCTATTTTCTGTTGGTCTTTTGAAATGTTAAATTGATAGTTTAAGGAATATTTAAACCATAGTTTTGTAATCGTTTAGTAAATACTGAATATATTGTCAATACATAACTGTAAAGATTATGGATATTTTTTTTTGTCTCTACAACTGATTCATTTAAGGTATTGGACTAGTTGGAAAAATTAATGTAAGTGTATTCTAATTTCTACATAAAAACCATAATTCTTTAGATTTGAATATATTTCTCACAAGTGTTTCCTAGCTTAACTTTGTGTTAAAAATGAGTTTGTGTGTGTGTTTCTGTGTTTCATTTATTGGCAGATGTGATCGACATTAAAGGAAAATACAACTATCAGTAAGATAATAAAATCTTTTAATTTTTTATTCTTAACTTCTGAGGTTAATTTTCTGTAAATTGAATATTTTACTCAGACAATGAAATGAAATTTCAATTTAGTATATAGCATTTTCTTATGTTTCAAGATTTTGATAATATCACTGTAATGAGAATGTTGGTATGGTAATATATATAATTAACAAGACAAATTAGTAGTTGTCATGTGTTGCACATCATCAATTTTGGCTTGTTTTGTAAACACTTTAATTCCAGCATACAAAACTAAGGTGAATATTACTCTGTAAGTAGCAAGTTTTACTTATCAGTTGATATATAAGATGCAGTGCTTAGGAAAACATGCTTTGTTTTACCCAAAATATTTAGGCAATAATAATGGCAGTTTTTCAAGATCCAATGGATTGAAGATAGAAGCATTGAAATTGTGCGGTATGATCAATTCTTTTCTATTAGTATGTGTGAATAACTAATACATACAGAATTCCAAATAATATATAATATCAATATAACAGTGAAATTATTGACTTCTAAGTATATTATTATTTTCTGGCTATGTATGTAAGTTTCTATCATTAGCAGATGTAAAGATGACATACAGGAGATCAGATAGAACCGTTCACTAAGCTAAGATGTTTTTCCTTCCTCTCTATTAACTATTGGTCTTTTGGTGTGTTAAAGTAAATATTTTATATAATGTCCTTGATAGATATGTGAAAAAAACAAATTTCCTAATTCTTTTCTACGTATGTAGGTTATAAGATTGTTTTTCTCCTAAATTATTCTCATTTAAGGAATTGGAGTAGTTTGAAAGTTTCCTGTAAGTGTTTTTCAGTTTTCTACTTGAAAGTTATAATTCTTAACATTTTAGATATAATTCACATTCATTATAAGAATGTTTAAAATATATATATGTATGTGTGTGTGTGTGTGTTTCTCTCTATTGTGTTTCTTGACAGATGTGATCAACAATATAACACAAAATACATGAAAGCCAACAAAGATAAGCTAAATATTTGTTTTAGTGAATTAATTTTTTTTTTACTTCACATTTCTTGCATGATTAATATGTATGATAAATTTTGATTCTGTGATTGTGAATTTCTATTTTTCATTGATGTAAATTAGTTTCAGATTAAACATTTTCATCTTAAAATAACATGCTTCTGTAATTATAACATAAACATTTTGTGTCTCTTTGTAGTATAGATATTATCTGTATAGAATGACTCTTGATATGTATTATATTATACATGTAGGTTTGTTATTGAAATAATATATTTGAATATTGTAGTGTAAGAAAGAATTCTTTCCTTTCAACTAGTTTGTAGTGTTTCGGAAAACATGCTCTATTTGTTTCACAGAAAAGGTTTAGGTACTGAAAATGGAAAGTGTTTAGAGAAATGATGTGGATTCAAGGCAGAAAGATTGAAATTGTGCTGGTATGAAACTGTTTTCCAACTTTAGTGAATGTCAGTATAACTTGAACATGGAATGTAAAATGATAAACAATTTTAATATAACATGAAATTGCTTTTCTGTGCATTACAATTGATGTAGCCTTTTTGACTGCATATGTGTGTGTGTTTGTGTAATTTTTTATCCTTGGCAGATATAATGCTGACATGAAAAGGGCAAAGTAGAATATTTCCATCAGATAAGACATCTTCATTTCTATTTTCTGTTGGTCTTTTGTAATGTTAAATTGATAGTTTAAGGAATATTTAAACCATAGTTTTGTAATCGTTTAGTAAATCATCATCATCATCATTTCAATTAACGTCCACTTTTCTCTGCTTGCAAGGGTGGGACGGAAACTGATTCTGGCTTGATTTCTACAGCTGGATGCCCTTCCTATCACCAACCTCATTTACAGTGAGTGCTGGGTGCTTTTTGCCGTGGCACCTCCACGACCACTTTGCAGTGGAATGATAGGGACCCCAGTCCCTATCATCTCATTTCTACAGCTGAGTAAACTGGAGCAATGTGAAATAAAGTGTCTTGCTCAAGGAAACAACACATCACCCGGTCTGAGAATTGAACTCACAACCTTTCGATTGCAAGGCCAATGCTCTAACCACTAAGCCATGTGCCTCCATAAATACAGAATATATTGTCAATACATAACTGTAAAGGTTATGGATATTTTTTTTTGTCTCTACAACTGATTCATTTAAGGTATTGGACTAGTTGGAAAAATTAATGTAAGTGTATTCTAATTTCTACATAAAAACCATAATTCTTTAGATTTGAATATATTTCTCACAAGTGTTTCCTAGCTTAACTTTGTGTTAAAAATGAGTTTGTGTGTGTGTTTCTGTGTTTCATTTATTGGCAGATGTGATCGACATTAAAGGAAAATACAACTATCAGTAAGATAATAAAATCTTTTAATTTTTTATTCTTAACTTCTGAGGTTAATTTTCTGTAAATTGAATATTTTACTCACACAATGAAATGAAATTTCAATTTAGTATATAGCATTTTCTTATGTTTCAAGATTTTGATAATATCACTGTAATGAGAATGTTGGTATGGTAATATATATAATTAACAAGACAAATTAGTAGTTGTCATGTGTTGCACATCATCAATTTTGGCTTGTTTTGTAAACACTTTAATTCCAGCATACAAAACTAAGGTGAATATTACTCTGTAAGTAGCAAGTTTTACTTATCAGTTGATATATAAGATGCAGTGCTTAGGAAAACATGCTTTGTTTTACCCAAAATATTTAGGCAATAATAATGGCAGTTTTTCAAGATCCAATGGATTGAAGATAGAAGCATTGAAATTGTGCGGTATGATCAATTCTTTTCTATTAGTATGTGTGAATAACTAATACATACAGAATGCCAAATAATATATAATATCAATATAACAGTGAAATTATTGACTTCTAAGTATATTATTATTTTCTGGCTATGTATGTAAGTTTCTATCATTAGCAGATGTAAAGATGACATACAGGAGATCAGATAGAACCGTTCACTAAGCTAAGATGTTTTTCCTTCTTCTCTATTAACTATTGGTCTTTTGGTGTGTTAAAGTAAATATTTTATATAATGTCCTTGATAGATATGTGAAAAAAACAAATTTCCTAATTCTTTTCTACGTATGTAGGTTATAAGATTGTTTTTCTCCTAAATTATTCTCATTTAAGGAATTGGAGTAGTTTGAAAGTTTCCTGTAAGTGTTTTTCAGTTTTCTACTTGAAAGTTATAATTCTTAACATTTTAGATATAATTCACATTCATTATAAGAATGTTTAAAATATATATATGTATGTGTGTGTGTGTGTGTGTGTGTGTTTCTCTCTATTTTGTTTCTTGACAGATGTGATCAACAATATAACACAAAATACATGAAAGCCAACAAAGATAAGCTAAATATTTGTTTTAGTGAATTAATTTTTTTTTTACTTCACATTTCTTGCATGATTAATATGTATGATAAATTTTGATTCTGTGATTGTGAATTTCTATTTTTCATTGATGTAAATTAGTTTCAGATTAAACATTTTCATCTTAAAATAACATGCTTCTGTAATTATAACATAAACATTTTGTGTCTCATTGTAGTATAGATATTATCTGTATAGAATGACTCTTGATATGTATTATATTATACATGTAGGTTTGTTGTTGAAATAATATATTTGAATATTGTAGTGTAAGAAAGAATTCTTTCCTTTCAACTAGTTTGTAGTGTTTCGGAAAACATGCTCTATTTGTTTCACAGAAAAGGTTTAGGTACTGAAAATGGAAAGTGTTTAGAGAAATGATGTGGATTCAAGGCAGAAAGATTGAAATTGTGCAGGTATGAAACTGTTTTCCAACTTTAGTGAATGTCAGTATAACTTGAACATGGAATGTAATATGATAAACAATTTTAATATAACATGAAATTGCTTTTCTGTGCATTACAATTGATGTAGCCTTTTTGACTGCATATGTGTGTGTGTTTGTGTAATTTTTTATCCTTGGCAGATATAATGCTGACATGAAAAGGGCAAAGTAGAATATTTCCATCAGATAAGACATCTTCATTTCTATTTTCTGTTGGTCTTTTGTAATGTTAAATTGATAGTTTAAGGAATATTTAAACCATAGTTTTGTAATCGTTTAGTAAATACAGAATATATTGTCAATACATAACTGTAAAGGTTATGGATATTTTTTTTTGTCTCTACAACTGATTCATTTAAGGTATTGGACTAGTTGGAAAAATTAATGTAAGTGTATTCTAATTTCTACATAAAAACCATAATTCTTTAGATTTGAATATATTTCTCACAAGTGTTTCCTAGCTTAACTTTGTGTTAAAAATGAGTTTGTGTGTGTGTTTCTGTGTTTCATTTATTGGCAGATGTGATCGACATTAAAGGAAAATACAACTATCAGTAAGATAATAAAATCTTTTAATTTTTTATTCTTAACTTCTGAGGTTAATTTTCTGTAAATTGAATATTTTACTCACACAATGAAATGAAATTTCAATTTAGTATATAGCATTTTCTTATGTTTCAAGATTTTGATAATATCACTGTAATGAGAATGTTGGTATGGTAATATATATAATTAACAAGACAAATTAGTAGTTGTCATGTGTTGCACATCATCAATTTTGGCTTGTTTTGTAAACACTTTAATTCCAGCATACAAAACTAAGGTGAATATTACTCTGTAAGTAGCAAGTTTTACTTATCAGTTGATATATAAGATGCAGTGCTTAGGAAAACATGCTTTGTTTTACCCAAAATATTTAGGCAATAATAATGGCAGTTTTTCAAGATCCAATGGATTGAAGATAGAAGCATTGAAATTGTGCGGTATGATCAATTCTTTTCTATTAGTATGTGTGAATAACTAATACATACAGAATGCCAAATAATATATAATATCAATATAACAGTGAAATTATTGACTTCTAAGTATATTATTATTTTCTGGCTATGTATGTAAGTTTCTATCATTAGCAGATGTAAAGATGACATACAGGAGATCAGATAGAACCGTTCACTAAGCTAAGATGTTTTTCCTTCTTCTCTATTAACTATTGGTCTTTTGGTGTGTTAAAGTAAATATTTTATATAATGTCCTTGATAGATATGTGAAAAAAACAAATTTCCTAATTCTTTTCTACGTATGTAGGTTATAAGATTGTTTTTCTCCTAAATTATTCTCATTTAAGGAATTGGAGTAGTTTGAAAGTTTCCTGTAAGTGTTTTTCAGTTTTCTACTTGAAAGTTATAATTCTTAACATTTTAGATATAATTCACATTCATTATAAGAATGTTTAAAATATATATATGTATGTGTGTGTGTGTGTGTGTGTTTCTCTCTATTTTGTTTCTTGACAGATGTGATCAACAATATAACACAAAATACATGAAAGCCAACAAAGATAAGCTAAATATTTGTTTTAGTGAATTAATTTTTTTTTTACTTCACATTTCTTGCATGATTAATATGTATGATAAATTTTGATTCTGTGATTGTGAATTTCTATTTTTCATTGATGTAAATTAGTTTCAGATTAAACATTTTCATCTTAAAATAACATGCTTCTGTAATTATAACATAAACATTTTGTGTCTCATTGTAGTATAGATATTATCTGTATAGAATGACTCTTGATATGTATTATATTATACATGTAGGTTTGTTGTTGAAATAATATATTTGAATATTGTAGTGTAAGAAAGAATTCTTTCCTTTCAACTAGTTTGTAGTGTTTCGGAAAACATGCTCTATTTGTTTCACAGAAAAGGTTTAGGTACTGAAAATGGAAAGTGTTTAGAGAAATGATGTGGATTCAAGGCAGAAAGATTGAAATTGTGCAGGTATGAAACTGTTTTCCAACTTTAGTGAATGTCAGTATAACTTGAACATGGAATGTAATATGATAAACAATTTTAATATAACATGAAATTGCTTTTCTGTGCATTACAATTGATGTAGCCTTTTTGACTGCATATGTGTGTGTGTTTGTGTAATTTTTTATCCTTGGCAGATATAATGCTGACATGAAAAGGGCAAAGTAGAATATTTCCATCAGATAAGACATCTTCATTTCTATTTTCTGTTGGTCTTTTGTAATGTTAAATTGATAGTTTAAGGAATATTTAAACCATAGTTTTGTAATCGTTTAGTAAATACAGAATATATTGTCAATACATAACTGTAAAGGTTATGGATATTTTTTTTTGTCTCTACAACTGATTCATTTAAGGTATTGGACTAGTTGGAAAAATTAATGTAAGTGTATTCTAATTTCTACATAAAAACCATAATTCTTTAGATTTGAATATATTTCTCACAAGTGTTTCCTAGCTTAACTTTGTGTTAAAAATGAGTTTGTGTGTGTGTTTCTGTGTTTCATTTATTGGCAGATGTGATCGACATTAAAGGAAAATACAACTATCAGTAAGATAATAAAATCTTTTAATTTTTTATTCTTAACTTCTGAGGTTAATTTTCTGTAAATTGAATATTTTACTCACACAATGAAATGAAATTTCAATTTAGTATATAGCATTTTCTTATGTTTCAAGATTTTGATAATATCACTGTAATGAGAATGTTGGTATGGTAATATATATAATTAACAAGACAAATTAGTAGTTGTCATGTGTTGCACATCATCAATTTTGGCTTGTTTTGTAAACACTTTAATTCCAGCATACAAAACTAAGGTGAATATTACTCTGTAAGTAGCAAGTTTTACTTATCAGTTGATATATAAGATGCAGTGCTTAGGAAAACATGCTTTGTTTTACCCAAAATATTTAGGCAATAATAATGGCAGTTTTTCAAGATCCAATGGATTGAAGATAGAAGCATTGAAATTGTGCGGTATGATCAATTCTTTTCTATTAGTATGTGTGAATAACTAATACATACAGAATGCCAAATAATATATAATATCAATATAACAGTGAAATTATTGACTTCTAAGTATATTATTATTTTCTGGCTATGTATGTAAGTTTCTATCATTAGCAGATGTAAAGATGACATACAGGAGATCAGATAGAACCGTTCACTAAGCTAAGATGTTTTTCCTTCCTCTCTATTAACTATTGGTCTTTTGGTGTGTTAAAGTAAATATTTTATATAATGTCCTTGATAGATATGTGAAAAAAACAAATTTCCTAATTCTTTTCTACGTATGTAGGTTATAAGATTGTTTTTCTCCTAAATTATTCTCATTTAAGGAATTGGAGTAGTTTGAAAGTTTCCTGTAAGTGTTTTTCAGTTTTCTACTTGAAAGTTATAATTCTTAACATTTTAGATATAATTCACATTCATTATAAGAATGTTTAAAATATATATATGTATGTGTGTGTGTGTGTGTTTCTCTCTATTTTGATTCTTGACAGATGTGATCAACAATATAACACAAAATACATGAAAGCCAACAAAGATAAGCTAAATATTTGTTTTAGTGAATTAATTTTTTTTTTACTTCACATTTCTTGCATGATTAATATGTATGATAAATTTTGATTCTGTGATTGTGAATTTCTATTTTTCATTGATGTAAATTAGTTTCAGATTAAACATTTTCATCTTAAAATAACATGCTTCTGTAATTATAACATAAACATTTTGTGTCTCTTTGTAGTATAGATATTATCTGTATAGAATGACTCTTGATATGTATTATATTATACATGTAGGTTTGTTATTGAAATAATATATTTGAATATTGTAGTGTAAGAAAGAATTCTTTCCTTTCAACTAGTTTGTAGTGTTTCGGAAAACATGCTCTATTTGTTTCACAGAAAAGGTTTAGGTACTGAAAATGGAAAGTGTTTAGAGAAATGATGTGGATTCAAGGCAGAAAGATTGAAATTGTGCTGGTATGAAACTGTTTTCCAACTTTAGTGAATGTCAGTATAACTTGAACATGGAATGTAAAATGATAAACAATTTTAATATAACATGAAATTGCTTTTCTGTGCATTAAAATTGATGTAGCCTTTTTGACTGCATATGTGTGTGTGTTTGTGTAATTTTTTATCCTTGGCAGATATAATGCTGACATGAAAAGGGCAAAGTAGAATATTTCCATCAGATAAGACATCTTCATTTCTATTTTCTGTTGGTCTTTTGAAATGTTAAATTGATAGTTTAAGGAATATTTAAACCATAGTTTTGTAATCGTTTAGTAAATACTGAATATATTGTCAATACATAACTGTAAAGATTATGGATATTTTTTTTTGTCTCTACAACTGATTCATTTAAGGTATTGGACTAGTTGGAAAAATTAATGTAAGTGTATTCTAATTTCTACATAAAAACCATAATTCTTTAGATTTGAATATATTTCTCACAAGTGTTTCCTAGCTTAACTTTGTGTTAAAAATGAGTTTGTGTGTGTGTTTCTGTGTTTCATTTATTGGCAGATGTGATCGACATTAAAGGAAAATACAACTATCAGTAAGATAATAAAATCTTTTAATTTTTTATTCTTAACTTCTGAGGTTAATTTTCTGTAAATTGAATATTTTACTCACACAATGAAATGAAATTTCAATTTAGTATATAGCATTTTCTTATGTTTCAAGATTTTGATAATATCACTGTAATGAGAATGTTGGTATGGTAATATATATAATTAACAAGACAAATTAGTAGTTGTCATGTGTTGCACATCATCAATTTTGGCTTGTTTTGTAAACACTTTAATTCCAGCATACAAAACTAAGGTGAATATTACTCTGTAAGTAGCAAGTTTTACTTATCAGTTGATATATAAGATGCAGTGCTTAGGAAAACATGCTTTGTTTTACCCAAAATATTTAGGCAATAATAATGGCAGTTTTTCAAGATCCAATGGATTGAAGATAGAAGCATTGAAATTGTGCGGTATGATCAATTCTTTTCTATTAGTATGTGTGAATAACTAATACATACAGAATGCCAAATAATATATAATATCAATATAACAGTGAAATTATTGACTTCTAAGTATATTATTATTTTCTGGCTATGTATGTAAGTTTCTATCATTAGCAGATGTAAAGATGACATACAGGAGATCAGATAGAACCGTTCACTAAGCTAAGATGTTTTTCCTTCCTCTCTATTAACTATTGGTCTTTTGGTGTGTTAAAGTAAATATTTTATATAATGTCCTTGATAGATATGTGAAAAAAACAAATTTCCTAATTCTTTTCTACGTATGTAGGTTATAAGATTGTTTTTCTCCTAAATTATTCTCATTTAAGGAATTGGAGTAGTTTGAAAGTTTCCTGTAAGTGTTTTTCAGTTTTCTACTTGAAAGTTATAATTCTTAACATTTTAGATATAATTCACATTCATTATAAGAATGTTTAAAATATATATATGTATGTGTGTGTGTGTGTGTTTCTCTCTATTTTGTTTCTTGACAGATGTGATCAACAATATAACACAAAATACATGAAAGCCAACAAAGATAAGCTAAATATTTGTTTTAGTGAATTAATTTTTTTTTTACTTCACATTTCTTGCATGATTAATATGTATGATAAATTTTGATTCTGTGATTGTGAATTTCTATTTTTCATTGATGTAAATTAGTTTCAGATTAAACATTTTCATCTTAAAATAACATGCTTCTGTAATTATAACATAAACATTTTGTGTCTCTTTGTAGTATAGATATTATCTGTATAGAATGACTCTTGATATGTATTATATTATACATGTAGGTTTGTTATTGAAATAATATATTTGAATATTGTAGTGTAAGAAAGAATTCTTTCCTTTCAACTAGTTTGTAGTGTTTCGGAAAACATGCTCTATTTGTTTCACAGAAAAGGTTTAGGTACTGAAAATGGAAAGTGTTTAGAGAAATGATGTGGATTCAAGGCAGAAAGATTGAAATTGTGCTGGTATGAAACTGTTTTCCAACTTTAGTGAATGTCAGTATAACTTGAACATGGAATGTAAAATGATAAACAATTTTAATATAACATGAAATTGCTTTTCTGTGCATTAAAATTGATGTAGCCTTTTTGACTGCATATGTGTGTGTGTTTGTGTAATTTTTTATCCTTGGCAGATATAATGCTGACATGAAAAGGGCAAAGTAGAATATTTCCATCAGATAAGACATCTTCATTTCTATTTTCTGTTGGTCTTTTGAAATGTTAAATTGATAGTTTAAGGAATATTTAAACCATAGTTTTGTAATCGTTTAGTAAATACTGAATATATTGTCAATACATAACTGTAAAGATTATGGATATTTTTTTTTGTCTCTACAACTGATTCATTTAAGGTATTGGACTAGTTGGAAAAATTAATGTAAGTGTATTCTAATTTCTACATAAAAACCATAATTCTTTAGATTTGAATATATTTCTCACAAGTGTTTCCTAGCTTAACTTTGTGTTAAAAATGAGTTTGTGTGTGTGTTTCTGTGTTTCATTTATTGGCAGATGTGATCGACATTAAAGGAAAATACAACTATCAGTAAGATAATAAAATCTTTTAATTTTTTATTCTTAACTTCTGAGGTTAATTTTCTGTAAATTGAATATTTTACTCAGACAATGAAATGAAATTTCAATTTAGTATATAGCATTTTCTTATGTTTCAAGATTTTGATAATATCACTGTAATGAGAATGTTGGTATGGTAATATATATAATTAACAAGACAAATTAGTAGTTGTCATGTGTTGCACATCATCAATTTTGGCTTGTTTTGTAAACACTTTAATTCCAGCATACAAAACTAAGGTGAATATTACTCTGTAAGTAGCAAGTTTTACTTATCAGTTGATATATAAGATGCAGTGCTTAGGAAAACATGCTTTGTTTTACCCAAAATATTTAGGCAATAATAATGGCAGTTTTTCAAGATCCAATGGATTGAAGATAGAAGCATTGAAATTGTGCGGTATGATCAATTCTTTTCTATTAGTATGTGTGAATGCCAAATAATATATAATATCAATATAACAGTGAAATTATTGACTTCTAAGTATATATTTATTTTCTGGCTATGTATGTAAGTTTCTATCATTAGCAGATGTAAAGATGACATACAGGAGATCAGATAGAACCGTTCACTAAGCTAAGATGTTTTTCCTTCCTCTCTATTAACTATTGGTCTTTTGGTGTGTAAATATTTTATATAATGTCCTTGATAGATATGTGAAAAAAACAAATTTCCTAATTCTTTACGTATGTAGGTTATAAGATTGTTTTTCTCCTAAATTATTCTCATTTAAGGAATTGGAGTAGTTTGAAAGTTTCCTGTAAGTGTTTTTCAGTTTTCTACTTGAAAGTTATAATTCTTAACATTTTAGATATAATTCACATTCATTATAAGAATGTTTAAAATATATATATGTATGTGTGTGTGTGTGTGTTTCTCTCTATTTTGTTTCTTGACAGATGTGATCAACAATATAACACAAAATACATGAAAGCCAACAAAGATAAGCTAAATATTTGTTTTTGTGAATTAATTTTTTTTTTACTTCACATTTCTTGCATGATTAATATGTATGATAAATTTTGATTCTGTGATTGTGAATTTCTATTTTTCATTGATGTAAATTAATTTCAGATTAAACATTTTCATCTTAAAATAACATGCTTCTGTAATTATAACATAAACATTTTGTGTCTCATTGTAGTATAGATATTATCTGTATAGAATGACTCTTGATATGTATTATATTATACATGTAGGTTTGTTGTTGAAATAATATATTTGAATATTGTAGTGTAAGAAAGATTTCTTTCCTTTCAACTAGTTTGTAGTGTTTCGGAAAACATGCTCTATTTGTTTCACAGAAAAGGTTTAGGTACTGAAAATGGAAAGTGTTTAGAGAAATGATGTGGATTCAAGGCAGAAAGATTGAAATTGTGCTGGTATGAAACTGTTTTCCAACTTTAGTGAATGTCAGTATAACTTGAACATGGAATGTAAAATGATAAACAATTTTAATATAACATGAAATTGCTTTTCTGTGCATTAAAATTGATGTAGCCTTTTTGACTGCATATGTGTGTGTGTTTGTGTAATTTTCTATCCTTGGCAGATATAATGCTGACATGAAAAGGGCAAAGTAGAATATTTCCATCAGATAAGACATCTTCATTTCTATTTTCTGTTGGTCTTTTGAAATGTTAAATTGATAGTTTAAGGAATATTTAAACCATAGTTTTGTAATCGTTTAGTAAATACAGAATATATTGTCAATACATAACTGTGAAGGTTATGGATATTTTTTTTTGTCTCTACAACTGATTCATTTAAGGTATTGGACTAGTTGGAAAAATTAATGTAAGTGTATTCTAATTTCTACATAAAAACCATAATTCTTTAGATTTGAATATATTTCTCACAAGTGTTTCCTAGCTTAACTTTGTGTTAAAAATGAGTTTGTGTGTGTGTTTCTGTGTTTCATTTATTGGCAGATGTGATCGACATTAAAGGAAAATACAACTATCAGTAAGATAATAAAATCTTTTAATTTTTTATTCTTAACTTCTGAGGTTAATTTTCTGTAAATTGAATATTTTACTCAGACAATGAAATGAAATTTCAATTTAGTATATAGCATTTTCTTATGTTTCAAGATTTTGATAATATCACTGTAATGAGAATGTTGGTATGGTAATATATATAATTAACAAGACAAATTAGTAGTTGTCATGTGTTGCACATCATCAATTTTGGCTTGTTTTGTAAACACTTTAATTCCAGCATACAAAACTAAGGTGAATATTACTCTGTAAGTAGCAAGTTTTACTTATCAGTTGATATATAAGATGCAGTGCTTAGGAAAACATGCTTTGTTTTACCCAAAATATTTAGGCAATAATAATGGCAGTTTTTCAAGATCCAATGGATTGAAGATAGAAGCATTGAAATTGTGCGGTATGATCAATTCTTTTCTATTAGTATGTGTGAATGCCAAATAATATATAATATCAATATAACAGTGAAATTATTGACTTCTAAGTATATTATTATTTTCTGGCTATGTATGTAAGTTTCTATCATTAGCAGATGTAAAGATGACATACAGGAGATCAGATAGAACCGTTCACTAAGCTAAGATGTTTTTCCTTCCTCTCTATTAACTATTGGTCTTTTGGTGTGTTAAAGTAAATATTTTATATAATGTCCTTGATAGATATGTGAAAAAAACAAATTTCCTAATTCTTTTCTACGTATGTAGGTTATAAGATTGTTTTTCTCCTAAATTATTCTCATTTAAGGAATTGGAGTAGTTTGAAAGTTTCCTGTAAGTGTTTTTCAGTTTTCTACTTGAAAGTTATAATTCTTAACATTTTAGATATAATTCACATTCATTATAAGAATGTTTAAAATATATATATGTATGTGTGTGTGTGTGTGTGTGTGTGTTTCTCTCTATTTTGTTTCTTGACAGATGTGATCAACAATATAACACAAAATACATGAAAGCCAACAAAGATAAGCTAAATATTTGTTTTTGTGAATTAATTTTTTTTTTACTTCACATTTCTTGCATGATTAATATGTATGATAAATTTTGATTCTGTGATTGTGAATTTCTATTTTTCATTGATGTAAATTAATTTCAGATTAAACATTTTCATCTTAAAATAACATGCTTCTGTAATTATAACATAAACATTTTGTGTCTCATTGTAGTATAGATATTATCTGTATAGAATGACTCTTGATATGTATTATATTATACATGTAGGTTTGTTGTTGAAATAATATATTTGAATATTGTAGTGTAAGAAAGAATTCTTTCCTTTCAACTAGTTTGTAGTGTTTCGGAAAACATGCTCTATTTGTTTCACAGAAAAGGTTTAGGTACTGAAAATGGAAAGTGTTTAGAGAAATGATGTGGATTCAAGGCAGAAAGATTGAAATTGTGCTGGTATGAAACTGTTTTCCAACTTTAGTGAATGTCAGTATAACTTGAACATGGAATGTAAAATGATAAACAATTTTAATATAACATGAAATTGCTTTTCTGTGCATTAAAATTGATGTAGCCTTTTTGACTGCATATGTGTGTGTGTTTGTGTAATTTTTTATCCTTGGCAGATATAATGCTGACATGAAAAGGGCAAAGTAGAATATTTCCATCAGATAAGACATCTTCATTTCTATTTTCTGTTGGTCTTTTGAAATGTTAAATTGATAGTTTAAGGAATATTTAAACCATAGTTTTGTAATCGTTTAGTAAATACAGAATATATTGTCAATACATAACTGTAAAGGTTATGGATATTTTTTTTTGTCTCTACAACTGATTCATTTAAGGTATTGGACTAGTTGGAAAAATTAATGTAAGTGTATTCTAATTTCTACATAAAAACCATAATTCTTTAGATTTGAATATATTTCTCACAAGTGTTTCCTAGCTTAACTTTGTGTTAAAAATGAGTTTGTGTGTGTGTTTCTGTGTTTCATTTATTGGCAGATGTGATCGACATTAAAGGAAAATACAACTATCAGTAAGATAATAAAATCTTTTAATTTTTTATTCTTAACTTCTGAGGTTAATTTTCTGTAAATTGAATATTTTACTCAGACAATGAAATGAAATTTCAATTTAGTATATAGCATTTTCTTATGTTTCAAGATTTTGATAATATCACTGTAATGAGAATGTTGGTATGGTAATATATATAATTAACAAGACAAATTAGTAGTTGTCATGTGTTGCACATCATCAATTTTGGCTTGTTTTGTAAACACTTTAATTCCAGCATACAAAACTAAGGTGAATATTACTCTGTAAGTAGCAAGTTTTACTTATCAGTTGATATATAAGATGCAGTGCTTAGGAAAACATGCTTTGTTTTACCCAAAATATTTAGGCAATAATAATGGCAGTTTTTCAAGATCCAATGGATTGAAGATAGAAGCATTGAAATTGTGCGGTATGATCAATTCTTTTCTATTAGTATGTGTGAATGCCAAATAATATATAATATCAATATAACAGTGAAATTATTGACTTCTAAGTATATTATTATTTTCTGGCTATGTATGTAAGTTTCTATCATTAGCAGATGTAAAGATGACATACAGGAGATCAGATAGAACCGTTCACTAAGCTAAGATGTTTTTCCTTCCTCTCTATTAACTATTGGTCTTTTGGTGTGTTAAAGTAAATATTTTATATAATGTCCTTGATAGATATGTGAAAAAAACAAATTTCCTAATTCTTTTCTACGTATGTAGGTTATAAGATTGTTTTTCTCCTAAATTATTCTCATTTAAGGAATTGGAGTAGTTTGAAAGTTTCCTGTAAGTGTTTTTCAGTTTTCTACTTGAAAGTTATAATTCTTAACATTTTAGATATAATTCACATTCATTATAAGAATGTTTAAAATATATATATGTATGTGTGTGTGTGTGTGTGTTTCTCTCTATTTTGTTTCTTGACAGATGTGATCAACAATATAACACAAAATACATGAAAGCCAACAAAGATAAGCTAAATATTTGTTTTTGTGAATTAATTTTTTTTTTACTTCACATTTCTTGCATGATTAATACGTATGATAAATTTTGATTCTGTGATTGTGAATTTCTATTTTTCATTGATGTAAATTAATTTCAGATTAAACATTTTCTTCTTAAAATAACATGCTTCTGTAATTATAACATAAACATTTTGTGTCTCATTGTAGTATAGATATTATCTGTATAGAATGACTCTTGATATGTATTATATTATACATGTAGGTTTGTTGTTGAAATAATATATTTTAATATTGTAGTGTAAGAAAGAATTCTTTCCTTTCAACTAGTTTGTAGTGTTTCGGAAAACCTGCTCTATTTGTTTCACAGAAAAGGTTTAGGTACTGAAAATGGAAAGTGTTTAGAGAAATGATGTGAATTCAAGGCAGAAAGATTGAAATTGTGCTGGTATGAAACTGTTTTCCAACTTTAGTGAATGTCAGTATAACTTGAACATGGAATGTAAAATGATAAACAATTTTAATATAACATGAAATTGCTTTTCTGTGCATTAAAATTGATGTAGCCTTTTTGACTGCATATGTGTGTGTGTTTGTGTAATTTTTTATCCTTGGCAGATATAATGCTGACATGAAAAGGGCAAAGTAGAATATTTCCATCAGATAAGACATCTTCATTTCTATTTTCTGTTGGTCTTTTGAAATGTTAAATTGATAGTTTAAGGAATATTTAAACCATAGTTTTGTAATCGTTTAGTAAATACAGAATATATTGTCAATACATAACTGTAAAGGTTATGGATATTTTTTTTTGTCTCTACAACTGATTCATTTAAGGTATTGGACTAGTTGGAAAAATTAATGTAAGTGTATTCTAATTTCTACATAAAAACCATAATTCTTTAGATTTGAATATATTTCTCACAAGTGTTTCCTAGCTTAACTTTGTGTTAAAAATGAGTTTGTGTGTGTGTTTCTGTGTTTCATTTATTGGCAGATGTGATCGACATTAAAGGAAAATACAACTATCAGTAAGATAATAAAATCTTTTAATTTTTTATTCTTAACTTCTGAGGTTAATTTTCTGTAAATTGAATATTTTACTCAGACAATGAAATGAAATTTCAATTTAGTATATAGCATTTTCTTATGTTTCAAGATTTTGATAATATCACTGTAATGAGAATGTTGGTATGGTAATATATATAATTAACAAGACAAATTAGTAGTTGTCATGTGTTGCACATCATCAATTTTGGCTTGTTTTGTAAACACTTTAATTCCAGCATACAAAACTAAGGTGAATATTACTCTGTAAGTAGCAAGTTTTACTTATCAGTTGATATATAAGATGCAGTGCTTAGGAAAACATGCTTTGTTTTACCCAAAATATTTAGGCAATAATAATGGCAGTTTTTCAAGATCCAATGGATTGAAGATAGAAGCATTGAAATTGTGCGGTATGATCAATTCTTTTCTATTAGTATGTGTGAATGCCAAATAATATATAATATCAATATAACAGTGAAATTATTGACTTCTAAGTATATTATTATTTTCTGGCTATGTATGTAAGTTTCTATCATTAGCAGATGTAAAGATGACATACAGGAGATCAGATAGAACCGTTCACTAAGCTAAGATGTTTTTCCTTCCTCTCTATTAACTATTGGTCTTTTGGTGTGTTAAAGTAAATATTTTATATAATGTCCTTGATAGATATGTGAAAAAAACAAATTTCCTAATTCTTTTCTACGTATGTAGGTTATAAGATTGTTTTTCTCCTAAATTATTCTCATTTAAGGAATTGGAGTAGTTTGAAAGTTTCCTGTAAGTGTTTTTCAGTTTTCTACTTGAAAGTTATAATTCTTAACATTTTAGATATAATTCACATTCATTATAAGAATGTTTAAAATATATATATGTATGTGTGTGTGTGTGTGTGTGTGTTTCTCTCTATTTTGTTTCTTGACAGATGTGATCAACAATATAACACAAAATACATGAAAGCCAACAAAGATAAGCTAAATATTTGTTTTGGTGAATTAATTTTTTTTTTACTTCACATTTCTTGCATGATTAATATGTATGATAAATTTTGATTCTGTGATTGTGAATTTCTATTTTTCATTGATGTAAATTAATTTCAGATTAAACATTTTCATCTTAAAATAACATGCTTCTGTAATTATAACATAAACATTTTGTGTCTCATTGTAGTATAGATATTATCTGTATAGAATGACTCTTGATATGTATTATATTATACATGTAGGTTTGTTGTTGAAATAATATATTTGAATATTGTAGTGTAAGAAAGAATTCTTTCCTTTCAACTAGTTTGTAGTGTTTCGGAAAACATGCTCTATTTGTTTCACAGAAAAGGTTTAGGTACTGAAAATGGAAAGTGTTTAGAGAAATGATGTGGATTCAAGGCAGAAAGATTGAAATTGTGCTGGTATGAAACTGTTTTCCAACTTTAGTGAATGTCAGTATAACTTGAACATGGAATGTAAAATGATAAACAATTTTAATATAACATGAAATTGCTTTTCTGTGCATTAAAATTGATGTAGCCTTTTTGACTGCATATGTGTGTGTGTTTGTGTAATTTTTTATCCTTGGCAGATATAATGCTGACATGAAAAGGGCAAAGTAGAATATTTCCATCAGATAAGACATCTTCATTTCTATTTTCTGTTGGTCTTTTGAAATGTTAAATTGATAGTTTAAGGAATATTTAAACCATAGTTTTGTAATCGTTTAGTAAATACAGAATATATTGTCAATACATAACTGTAAAGGTTATGGATATTTTTTTTTGTCTCTACAACTGATTCATTTAAGGTATTGGACTAGTTGGAAAAATTAATGTAAGTGTATTCTAATTTCTACATAAAAACCATAATTCTTTAGATTTGAATATATTTCTCACAAGTGTTTCCTAGCTTAACTTTGTGTTAAAAATGAGTTTGTGTGTGTGTTTCTGTGTTTCATTTATTGGCAGATGTGATCGACATTAAAGGAAAATACAACTATCAGTAAGATAATAAAATCTTTTAATTTTTTATTCTTAACTTCTGAGGTTAATTTTCTGTAAATTGAATATTTTACTCAGACAATGAAATGAAATTTCAATTTAGTATATAGCATTTTCTTATGTTTCAAGATTTTGATAATATCACTGTAATGAGAATGTTGGTATGGTAATATATATAATTAACAAGACAAATTAGTAGTTGTCATGTGTTGCACATCATCAATTTTGGCTTGTTTTGTAAACACTTTAATTCCAGCATACAAAACTAAGGTGAATATTACTCTGTAAGTAGCAAGTTTTACTTATCAGTTGATATATAAGATGCAGTGCTTAGGAAAACATGCTTTGTTTTACCCAAAATATTTAGGCAATAATAATGGCAGTTTTTCAAGATCCAATGGATTGAAGATAGAAGCATTGAAATTGTGCGGTATGATCAATTCTTTTCTATTAGTATGTGTGAATGCCAAATAATATATAATATCAATATAACAGTGAAATTATTGACTTCTAAGTATATTATTATTTTCTGGCTATGTATGTAAGTTTCTATCATTAGCAGATGTAAAGATGACATACAGGAGATCAGATAGAACCGTTCACTAAGCTAAGATGTTTTTCCTTCCTCTCTATTAACTATTGGTCTTTTGGTGTGTTAAAGTAAATATTTTATATAATGTCCTTGATAGATATGTGAAAAAAACAAATTTCCTAATTCTTTTCTACGTATGTAGGTTATAAGATTGTTTTTCTCCTAAATTATTCTCATTTAAGGAATTGGAGTAGTTTGAAAGTTTCCTGTAAGTGTTTTTCAGTTTTCTACTTGAAAGTTATAATTCTTAACATTTTAGATATAATTCACATTCATTATAAGAATGTTTAAAATATATATATGTATGTGTGTGTGTGTGTGTGTGTGTGTTTCTCTCTATTTTGTTTCTTGACAGATGTGATCAACAATATAACACAAAATACATGAAAGCCAACAAAGATAAGCTAAATATTTGTTTTTGTGAATTAATTTTTTTTTTACTTCACATTTCTTGCATGATTAATATGTATGATAAATTTTGATTCTGTGATTGTGAATTTCTATTTTTCATTGATGTAAATTAATTTCAGATTAAACATTTTCATCTTAAAATAACATGCTTCTGTAATTATAACATAAACATTTTGTGTCTCATTGTAGTATAGATATTATCTGTATAGAATGACTCTTGATATGTATTATATTATACATGTAGGTTTGTTGTTGAAATAATATATTTGAATATTGTAGTGTAAGAAAGATTTCTTTCCTTTCAACTAGTTTGTAGTGTTTCGGAAAACATGCTCTATTTGTTTCACAGAAAAGGTTTAGGTACTGAAAATGGAAAGTGTTTAGAGAAATGATGTGGATTCAAGGCAGAAAGATTGAAATTGTGCTGGTATGAAACTGTTTTCCAACTTTAGTGAATGTCAGTATAACTTGAACATGGAATGTAAAATGATAAACAATTTTAATATAACATGAAATTGCTTTTCTGTGCATTAAAATTGATGTAGCCTTTTTGACTGCATATGTGTGTGTGTTTGTGTAATTTTTTATCCTTGGCAGATATAATGCTGACATGAAAAGGGCAAAGTAGAATATTTCCATCAGATAAGACATCTTCATTTCTATTTTCTGTTGGTCTTTTGAAATGTTAAATTGATAGTTTAAGGAATATTTAAACCATAGTTTTGTAATCGTTTAGTAAATACAGAATATATTGTCAATACATAACTGTAAAGGTTATGGATATTTTTTTTTGTCTCTACAACTGATTCATTTAAGGTATTGGACTAGTTGGAAAAATTAATGTAAGTGTATTCTAATTTCTACATAAAAACCATAATTCTTTAGATTTGAATATATTTCTCACAAGTGTTTCCTAGCTTAACTTTGTGTTAAAAATGAGTTTGTGTGTGTGTTTCTGTGTTTCATTTATTGGCAGATGTGATCGACATTAAAGGAAAATACAACTATCAGTAAGATAATAAAATCTTTTAATTTTTTATTCTTAACTTCTGAGGTTAATTTTCTGTAAATTGAATATTTTACTCAGACAATGAAATGAAATTTCAATTTAGTATATAGCATTTTCTTATGTTTCAAGATTTTGATAATATCACTGTAATGAGAATGTTGGTATGGTAATATATATAATTAACAAGACAAATTAGTAGTTGTCATGTGTTGCACATCATCAATTTTGGCTTGTTTTGTAAACACTTTAATTCCAGCATACAAAACTAAGGTGAATATTACTCTGTAAGTAGCAAGTTTTACTTATCAGTTGATATATAAGATGCAGTGCTTAGGAAAACATGCTTTGTTTTACCCAAAATATTTAGGCAATAATAATGGCAGTTTTTCAAGATCCAATGGATTGAAGATAGAAGCATTGAAATTGTGCGGTATGATCAATTCTTTTCTATTAGTATGTGTGAATGCCAAATAATATATAATATCAATATAACAGTGAAATTATTGACTTCTAAGTATATTATTATTTTCTGGCTATGTATGTAAGTTTCTATCATTAGCAGATGTAAAGATGACATACAGGAGATCAGATAGAACCGTTCACTAAGCTAAGATGTTTTTCCTTCCTCTCTATTAACTATTGGTCTTTTGGTGTGTTAAAGTAAATATTTTATATAATGTCCTTGATCGATATGTGAAAAAAACAAATTTCCTAATTCTTTTCTACGTATGTAGGTTATAAGATTGTTTTTCTCCTAAATTATTCTCATTTAAGGAATTGGAGTAGTTTGAAAGTTTACTGTAAGTGTTTTTCAGTTTTCTACTTGAAAGTTATAATTCTTAACATTTTAGATATAATTCACATTCATTATAAGAATGTTTAAAATATATATATGTATGTGTGTGTGTGTGTGTGTGTCTGTTTCTCTCTATTTTGTTTCTTGACAGATGTGATCAACAATATAACACAAAATACATGAAAGCCAACAAAGATAAGCTAAATATTTGTTTTTGTGAATTAATTTTTTTTTTACTTCACATTTCTTGCATGATTAATATGTATGATAAATTTTGATTCTGTGATTGTGAATTTCTATTTTTCATTGATGTAAATTAATTTCAGATTAAACATTTTCTTCTTAAAATAACATGCTTCTGTAATTATAACATAAACATTTTGTGTCTCATTGTAGTATAGATATTATCTGTATAGAATGACTCTTGATATGTATTATATTATACATGTAGGTTTGTTGTTGAAATAATATATTTTAATATTGTAGTGTAAGAAAGAATTCTTTCCTTTCAACTAGTTTGTAGTGTTTCGGAAAACATGCTCTATTTGTTTCACAGAAAAGGTTTAGGTACTGAAAATGGAAAGTGTTTAGAGAAATGATGTGGATTCAAGGCAGAAAGATTGAAATTGTGCTGGTATGAAACTGTTTTCCAACTTTAGTGAATGTCAGTATAACTTGAACATGGAATGTAAAATGATAAACAATTTTAATATAACATGAAATTGCTTTTCTGTGCATTAAAATTGATGTAGCCTTTTTGACTGCATATGTGTGTGTGTTTGTGTAATTTTTTATCCTTGGCAGATATAATGCTGACATGAAAAGGGCAAAGTAGAATATTTCCATCAGATAAGACATCTTCATTTCTATTTTCTGTTGGTCTTTTGTAATGTTAAATTGATAGTTTAAGGAATATTTAAACCATAGTTTTGTAATCGTTTAGTAAATACAGAATATATTGTCAATACATAACTGTAAAGGTTATGGATATTTTTTTTTGTCTCTACAACTGATTCATTTAAGGTATTGGACTAGTTGGAAAAATTAATGTAAGTGTATTCTAATTTCTACATAAAAACCATAATTCTTTAGATTTGAATATATTTCTCACAAGTGTTTCCTAGCTTAACTTTGTGTTAAAAATGAGTTTGTGTGTGTGTTTCTGTGTTTCATTTATTGGCAGATGTGATCGACATTAAAGGAAAATACAACTATCAGTAAGATAATAAAATCTTTTAATTTTTTATTCTTAACTTCTGAGGTTAATTTTCTGTAAATTGAATATTTTACTCAGACAATGAAATGAAATTTCAATTTAGTATATAGCATTTTCTTATGTTTCAAGATTTTGATAATATCACTGTAATGAGAATGTTGGTATGGTAATATATATAATTAACAAGACAAATTAGTAGTTGTCATGTGTTGCACATCATCAATTTTGGCTTGTTTTGTAAACACTTTAATTCCAGCATACAAAACTAAGGTGAATATTACTCTGTAAGTAGCAAGTTTTACTTATCAGTTGATATATAAGATGCAGTGCTTAGGAAAACATGCTTTGTTTTACCCAAAATATTTAGGCAATAATAATGGCAGTTTTTCAAGATCCAATGGATTGAAGATAGAAGCATTGAAATTGTGCGGTATGATCAATTCTTTTCTATTAGTATGTGTGAATGCCAAATAATATATAATATCAATATAACAGTGAAATTATTGACTTCTAAGTATATTATTATTTTCTGGCTATGTATGTAAGTTTCTATCATTAGCAGATGTAAAGATGACATACAGGAGATCAGATAGAACCGTTCACTAAGCTAAGATGTTTTTCCTTCCTCTCTATTAACTATTGGTCTTTTGGTGTGTTAAAGTAAATATTTTATATAATGTCCTTGATCGATATGTGAAAAAAACAAATTTCCTAATTCTTTTCTACGTATGTAGGTTATAAGATTGTTTTTCTCCTAAATTATTCTCATTTAAGGAATTGGAGTAGTTTGAAAGTTTACTGTAAGTGTTTTTCAGTTTTCTACTTGAAAGTTATAATTCTTAACATTTTAGATATAATTCACATTCATTATAAGAATGTTTAAAATATATATATGTATGTGTGTGTGTGTGTGTGTGTCTGTTTCTCTCTATTTTGTTTCTTGACAGATGTGATCAACAATATAACACAAAATACATGAAAGCCAACAAAGATAAGCTAAATATTTGTTTTTGTGAATTAATTTTTTTTTTACTTCACATTTCTTGCATGATTAATATGTATGATAAATTTTGATTCTGTGATTGTGAATTTCTATTTTTCATTGATGTAAATTAATTTCAGATTAAACATTTTCATCTTAAAATAACATGCTTCTGTAATTATAACATAAACATTTTGTGTCTCATTGTAGTATAGATATTATCTGTATAGAATGACTCTTGATATGTATTATATTATACATGTAGGTTTGTTGTTGAAATAATATATTTGAATATTGTAGTGTAAGAAAGATTTCTTTCCTTTCAACTAGTTTGTAGTGTTTCGGAAAACATGCTCTATTTGTTTCACAGAAAAGGTTTAGGTACTGAAAATGGAAAGTGTTTAGAGAAATGATGTGGATTCAAGGCAGAAAGATTGAAATTGTGCTGGTATGAAACTGTTTTCCAACTTTAGTGAATGTCAGTATAACTTGAACATGGAATGTAAAATGATAAACAATTTTAATATAACATGAAATTGCTTTTCTGTGCATTAAAATTGATGTAGCCTTTTTGACTGCATATGTGTGTGTGTTTGTGTAATTTTTTATCCTTGGCAGATATAATGCTGACATGAAAAGGGCAAAGTAGAATATTTCCATCAGATAAGACATCTTCATTTCTATTTTCTGTTGGTCTTTTGAAATGTTAAATTGATAGTTTAAGGAATATTTAAACCATAGTTTTGTAATCGTTTAGTAAATACAGAATATATTGTCAATACATAACTGTAAAGGTTATGGATATTTTTTTTTGTCTCTACAACTGATTCATTTAAGGTATTGGACTAGTTGGAAAAATTAATGTAAGTGTATTCTAATTTCTACATAAAAACCATAATTCTTTAGATTTGAATATATTTCTCACAAGTGTTTCCTAGCTTAACTTTGTGTTAAAAATGAGTTTGTGTGTGTGTTTCTGTGTTTCATTTATTGGCAGATGTGATCGACATTAAAGGAAAATACAACTATCAGTAAGATAATAAAATCTTTTAATTTTTTATTCTTAACTTCTGAGGTTAATTTTCTGTAAATTGAATATTTTACTCAGACAATGAAATGAAATTTCAATTTAGTATATAGCATTTTCTTATGTTTCAAGATTTTGATAATATCACTGTAATGAGAATGTTGGTATGGTAATATATATAATTAACAAGACAAATTAGTAGTTGTCATGTGTTGCACATCATCAATTTTGGCTTGTTTTGTAAACACTTTAATTCCAGCATACAAAACTAAGGTGAATATTACTCTGTAAGTAGCAAGTTTTACTTATCAGTTGATATATAAGATGCAGTGCTTAGGAAAACATGCTTTGTTTTACCCAAAATATTTAGGCAATAATAATGGCAGTTTTTCAAGATCCAATGGATTGAAGATAGAAGCATTGAAATTGTGCGGTATGATCAATTCTTTTCTATTAGTATGTGTGAATGCCAAATAATATATAATATCAATATAACAGTGAAATTATTGACTTCTAAGTATATTATTATTTTCTGGCTATGTATGTAAGTTTCTATCATTAGCAGATGTAAAGATGACATACAGGAGATGAGATAGAACCGTTCACTAAGCTAAGATGTTTTTCCTTCCTCTCTATTAACTATTGGTCTTTTGGTGTGTTAAAGTAAATATTTTATATAATGTCCTTGATCGATATGTGAAAAAAACAAATTTCCTAATTCTTTTCTACGTATGTAGGTTATAAGATTGTTTTTCTCCTAAATTATTCTCATTTAAGGAATTGGAGTAGTTTGAAAGTTTACTGTAAGTGTTTTTCAGTTTTCTACTTGAAAGTTATAATTCTTAACATTTTAGATATAATTCACATTCATTATAAGAATGTTTAAAATATATATATGTATGTGTGTGTGTGTGTGTGTGTGTCTGTTTCTCTCTATTTTGTTTCTTGACAGATGTGATCAACAATATAACACAAAATACATGAAAGCCAACAAAGATAAGCTAAATATTTGTTTTTGTGAATTAATTTTTTTTTTACTTCACATTTCTTGCATGATTAATATGTATGATAAATTTTGATTCTGTGATTGTGAATTTCTATTTTTCATTGATGTAAATTAATTTCAGATTAAACATTTTCATCTTAAAATAACATGCTTCTGTAATTATAACATAAACATTTTGTGTCTCATTGTAGTATAGATATTATCTGTATAGAATGACTCTTGATATGTATTATATTATACATGTAGGTTTGTTGTTGAAATAATATATTTGAATATTGTAGTGTAAGAAAGATTTCTTTCCTTTCAACTAGTTTGTAGTGTTTCGGAAAACATGCTCTATTTGTTTCACAGAAAAGGTTTAGGTACTGAAAATGGAAAGTGTTTAGAGAAATGATGTGGATTCAAGGCAGAAAGATTGAAATTGTGCTGGTATGAAACTGTTTTCCAACTTTAGTGAATGTCAGTATAACTTGAACATGGAATGTAAAATGATAAACAATTTTAATATAACATGAAATTGCTTTTCTGTGCATTAAAATTGATGTAGCCTTTTTGACTGCATATGTGTGTGTGTTTGTGTAATTTTTTATCCTTGGCAGATATAATGCTGACATGAAAAGGGCAAAGTAGAATATTTCCATCAGATAAGACATCTTCATTTCTATTTTCTGTTGGTCTTTTGTAATGTTAAATTGATAGTTTAAGGAATATTTAAACCATAGTTTTGTAATCGTTTAGTAAATACAGAATATATTGTCAATACATAACTGTAAAGGTTATGGATATTTTTTTTTGTCTCTACAACTGATTCATTTAAGGTATTGGACTAGTTGGAAAAATTAATGTAAGTGTATTCTAATTTCTACATAAAAACCATAATTCTTTAGATTTGAATATATTTCTCACAAGTGTTTCCTAGCTTAACTTTGTGTTAAAAATGAGTTTGTGTGTGTGTTTCTGTGTTTCATTTATTGGCAGATGTGATCGACATTAAAGGAAAATACAACTATCAGTAAGATAATAAAATCTTTTAATTTTTTATTCTTAACTTCTGAGGTTAATTTTCTGTAAATTGAATATTTTACTCAGACAATGAAATGAAATTTCAATTTAGTATATAGCATTTTCTTATGTTTCAAGATTTTGATAATATCACTGTAATGAGAATGTTGGTATGGTAATATATATAATTAACAAGACAAATTAGTAGTTGTCATGTGTTGCACATCATCAATTTTGGCTTGTTTTGTAAACACTTTAATTCCAGCATACAAAACTAAGGTGAATATTACTCTGTAAGTAGCAAGTTTTACTTATCAGTTGATATATAAGATGCAGTGCTTAGGAAAACATGCTTTGTTTTACCCAAAATATTTAGGCAATAATAATGGCAGTTTTTCAAGATCCAATGGATTGAAGATAGAAGCATTGAAATTGTGCGGTATGATCAATTCTTTTCTATTAGTATGTGTGAATGCCAAATAATATATAATATCAATATAACAGTGAAATTATTGACTTCTAAGTATATTATTATTTTCTGGCTATGTATGTAAGTTTCTATCATTAGCAGATGTAAAGATGACATACAGGAGATCAGATAGAACCGTTCACTAAGCTAAGATGTTTTTCCTTCCTCTCTATTAACTATTGGTCTTTTGGTGTGTTAAAGTAAATATTTTATATAATGTCCTTGATCGATATGTGAAAAAAACAAATTTCCTAATTCTTTTCTACGTATGTAGGTTATAAGATTGTTTTTCTCCTAAATTATTCTCATTTAAGGAATTGGAGTAGTTTGAAAGTTTACTGTAAGTGTTTTTCAGTTTTCTACTTGAAAGTTATAATTCTTAACATTTTAGATATAATTCACATTCATTATAAGAATGTTTAAAATATATATATGTATGTGTGTGTGTGTGTGTGTGTCTGTTTCTCTCTATTTTGTTTCTTGACAGATGTGATCAACAATATAACACAAAATACATGAAAGCCAACAAAGATAAGCTAAATATTTGTTTTTGTGAATTAATTTTTTTTTTACTTCACATTTCTTGCATGATTAATATGTATGATAAATTTTGATTCTGTGATTGTGAATTTCTATTTTTCATTGATGTAAATTAATTTCAGATTAAACATTTTCATCTTAAAATAACATGCTTCTGTAATTATAACATAAACATTTTGTGTCTCATTGTAGTATAGATATTATCTGTATAGAATGACTCTTGATATGTATTATATTATACATGTAGGTTTGTTGTTGAAATAATATATTTGAATATTGTAGTGTAAGAAAGATTTCTTTCCTTTCAACTAGTTTGTAGTGTTTCGGAAAACATGCTCTATTTGTTTCACAGAAAAGGTTTAGGTACTGAAAATGGAAAGTGTTTAGAGAAATGATGTGGATTCAAGGCAGAAAGATTGAAATTGTGCTGGTATGAAACTGTTTTCCAACTTTAGTGAATGTCAGTATAACTTGAACATGGAATGTAAAATGATAAACAATTTTAATATAACATGAAATTGCTTTTCTGTGCATTAAAATTGATGTAGCCTTTTTGACTGCATATGTGTGTGTGTTTGTGTAATTTTTTATCCTTGGCAGATATAATGCTGACATGAAAAGGGCAAAGTAGAATATTTCCATCAGATAAGACATCTTCATTTCTATTTTCTGTTGGTCTTTTGAAATGTTAAATTGATAGTTTAAGGAATATTTAAACCATAGTTTTGTAATCGTTTAGTAAATACAGAATATATTGTCAATACATAACTGTAAAGGTTATGGATATTTTTTTTTGTCTCTACAACTGATTCATTTAAGGTATTGGACTAGTTGGAAAAATTAATGTAAGTGTATTCTAATTTCTACATAAAAACCATAATTCTTTAGATTTGAATATATTTCTCACAAGTGTTTCCTAGCTTAACTTTGTGTTAAAAATGAGTTTGTGTGTGTGTTTCTGTGTTTCATTTATTGGCAGATGTGATCGACATTAAAGGAAAATACAACTATCAGTAAGATAATAAAATCTTTTAATTTTTTATTCTTAACTTCTGAGGTTAATTTTCTGTAAATTGAATATTTTACTCAGACAATGAAATGAAATTTCAATTTAGTATATAGCATTTTCTTATGTTTCAAGATTTTGATAATATCACTGTAATGAGAATGTTGGTATGGTAATATATATAATTAACAAGACAAATTAGTAGTTGTCATGTGTTGCACATCATCAATTTTGGCTTGTTTTGTAAACACTTTAATTCCAGCATACAAAACTAAGGTGAATATTACTCTGTAAGTAGCAAGTTTTACTTATCAGTTGATATATAAGATGCAGTGCTTAGGAAAACATGCTTTGTTTTACCCAAAATATTTAGGCAATAATAATGGCAGTTTTTCAAGATCCAATGGATTGAAGATAGAAGCATTGAAATTGTGCGGTATGATCAATTCTTTTCTATTAGTATGTGTGAATGCCAAATAATATATAATATCAATATAACAGTGAAATTATTGACTTCTAAGTATATTATTATTTTCTGGCTATGTATGTAAGTTTCTATCATTAGCAGATGTAAAGATGACATACAGGAGATCAGATAGAACCGTTCACTAAGCTAAGATGTTTTTCCTTCCTCTCTATTAACTATTGGTCTTTTGGTGTGTTAAAGTAAATATTTTATATAATGTCCTTGATCGATATGTGAAAAAAACAAATTTCCTAATTCTTTTCTACGTATGTAGGTTATAAGATTGTTTTTCTCCTAAATTATTCTCATTTAAGGAATTGGAGTAGTTTGAAAGTTTACTGTAAGTGTTTTTCAGTTTTCTACTTGAAAGTTATAATTCTTAACATTTTAGATATAATTCACATTCATTATAAGAATGTTTAAAATATATATATGTATGTGTGTGTGTGTGTGTGTGTCTGTTTCTCTCTATTTTGTTTCTTGACAGATGTGATCAACAATATAACACAAAATACATGAAAGCCAACAAAGATAAGCTAAATATTTGTTTTTGTGAATTAATTTTTTTTTTACTTCACATTTCTTGCATGATTAATATGTATGATAAATTTTGATTCTGTGATTGTGAATTTCTATTTTTCATTGATGTAAATTAATTTCAGATTAAACATTTTCATCTTAAAATAACATGCTTCTGTAATTATAACATAAACATTTTGTGTCTCATTGTAGTATAGATATTATCTGTATAGAATGACTCTTGATATGTATTATATTATACATGTAGGTTTGTTGTTGAAATAATATATTTGAATATTGTAGTGTAAGAAAGATTTCTTTCCTTTCAACTAGTTTGTAGTGTTTCGGAAAACATGCTCTATTTGTTTCACAGAAAAGGTTTAGGTACTGAAAATGGAAAGTGTTTAGAGAAATGATGTGGATTCAAGGCAGAAAGATTGAAATTGTGCTGGTATGAAACTGTTTTCCAACTTTAGTGAATGTCAGTATAACTTGAACATGGAATGTAAAATGATAAACAATTTTAATATAACATGAAATTGCTTTTCTGTGCATTAAAATTGATGTAGCCTTTTTGACTGCATATGTGTGTGTGTTTGTGTAATTTTTTATCCTTGGCAGATATAATGCTGACATGAAAAGGGCAAAGTAGAATATTTCCATCAGATAAGACATCTTCATTTCTATTTTCTGTTGGTCTTTTGAAATGTTAAATTGATAGTTTAAGGAATATTTAAACCATAGTTTTGTAATCGTTTAGTAAATACAGAATATATTGTCAATACATAACTGTAAAGGTTATGGATATTTTTTTTTGTCTCTACAACTGATTCATTTAAGGTATTGGACTAGTTGGAAAAATTAATGTAAGTGTATTCTAATTTCTACATAAAAACCATAATTCTTTAGATTTGAATATATTTCTCACAAGTGTTTCCTAGCTTAACTTTGTGTTAAAAATGAGTTTGTGTGTGTGTTTCTGTGTTTCATTTATTGGCAGATGTGATCGACATTAAAGGAAAATACAACTATCAGTAAGATAATAAAATCTTTTAATTTTTTATTCTTAACTTCTGAGGTTAATTTTCTGTAAATTGAATATTTTACTCAGACAATGAAATGAAATTTCAATTTAGTATATAGCATTTTCTTATGTTTCAAGATTTTGATAATATCACTGTAATGAGAATGTTGGTATGGTAATATATATAATTAACAAGACAAATTAGTAGTTGTCATGTGTTGCACATCATCAATTTTGGCTTGTTTTGTAAACACTTTAATTCCAGCATACAAAACTAAGGTGAATATTACTCTGTAAGTAGCAAGTTTTACTTATCAGTTGATATATAAGATGCAGTGCTTAGGAAAACATGCTTTGTTTTACCCAAAATATTTAGGCAATAATAATGGCAGTTTTTCAAGATCCAATGGATTGAAGATAGAAGCATTGAAATTGTGCGGTATGATCAATTCTTTTCTATTAGTATGTGTGAATGCCAAATAATATATAATATCAATATAACAGTGAAATTATTGACTTCTAAGTATATTATTATTTTCTGGCTATGTATGTAAGTTTCTATCATTAGCAGATGTAAAGATGACATACAGGAGATCAGATAGAACCGTTCACTAAGCTAAGATGTTTTTCCTTCCTCTCTATTAACTATTGGTCTTTTGGTGTGTTAAAGTAAATATTTTATATAATGTCCTTGATCGATATGTGAAAAAAACAAATTTCCTAATTCTTTTCTACGTATGTAGGTTATAAGATTGTTTTTCTCCTAAATTATTCTCATTTAAGGAATTGGAGTAGTTTGAAAGTTTACTGTAAGTGTTTTTCAGTTTTCTACTTGAAAGTTATAATTCTTAACATTTTAGATATAATTCACATTCATTATAAGAATGTTTAAAATATATATATGTATGTGTGTGTGTGTGTGTGTGTCTGTTTCTCTCTATTTTGTTTCTTGACAGATGTGATCAACAATATAACACAAAATACATGAAAGCCAACAAAGATAAGCTAAATATTTGTTTTTGTGAATTAATTTTTTTTTTACTTCACATTTCTTGCATGATTAATATGTATGATAAATTTTGATTCTGTGATTGTGAATTTCTATTTTTCATTGATGTAAATTAATTTCAGATTAAACATTTTCATCTTAAAATAACATGCTTCTGTAATTATAACATAAACATTTTGTGTCTCATTGTAGTATAGATATTATCTGTATAGAATGACTCTTGATATGTATTATATTATACATGTAGGTTTGTTGTTGAAATAATATATTTGAATATTGTAGTGTAAGAAAGATTTCTTTCCTTTCAACTAGTTTGTAGTGTTTCGGAAAACATGCTCTATTTGTTTCACAGAAAAGGTTTAGGTACTGAAAATGGAAAGTGTTTAGAGAAATGATGTGGATTCAAGGCAGAAAGATTGAAATTGTGCTGGTATGAAACTGTTTTCCAACTTTAGTGAATGTCAGTATAACTTGAACATGGAATGTAAAATGATAAACAATTTTAATATAACATGAAATTGCTTTTCTGTGCATTAAAATTGATGTAGCCTTTTTGACTGCATATGTGTGTGTGTTTGTGTAATTTTTTATCCTTGGCAGATATAATGCTGACATGAAAAGGGCAAAGTAGAATATTTCCATCAGATAAGACATCTTCATTTCTATTTTCTGTTGGTCTTTTGTAATGTTAAATTGATAGTTTAAGGAATATTTAAACCATAGTTTTGTAATCGTTTAGTAAATACAGAATATATTGTCAATACATAACTGTAAAGGTTATGGATATTTTTTTTTGTCTCTACAACTGATTCATTTAAGGTATTGGACTAGTTGGAAAAATTAATGTAAGTGTATTCTAATTTCTACATAAAAACCATAATTCTTTAGATTTGAATATATTTCTCACAAGTGTTTCCTAGCTTAACTTTGTGTTAAAAATGAGTTTGTGTGTGTGTTTCTGTGTTTCATTTATTGGCAGATGTGATCGACATTAAAGGAAAATACAACTATCAGTAAGATAATAAAATCTTTTAATTTTTTATTCTTAACTTCTGAGGTTAATTTTCTGTAAATTGAATATTTTACTCAGACAATGAAATGAAATTTCAATTTAGTATATAGCATTTTCTTATGTTTCAAGATTTTGATAATATCACTGTAATGAGAATGTTGGTATGGTAATATATATAATTAACAAGACAAATTAGTAGTTGTCATGTGTTGCACATCATCAATTTTGGCTTGTTTTGTAAACACTTTAATTCCAGCATACAAAACTAAGGTGAATATTACTCTGTAAGTAGCAAGTTTTACTTATCAGTTGATATATAAGATGCAGTGCTTAGGAAAACATGCTTTGTTTTACCCAAAATATTTAGGCAATAATAATGGCAGTTTTTCAAGATCCAATGGATTGAAGATAGAAGCATTGAAATTGTGCGGTATGATCAATTCTTTTCTATTAGTATGTGTGAATGCCAAATAATATATAATATCAATATAACAGTGAAATTATTGACTTCTAAGTATATTATTATTTTCTGGCTATGTATGTAAGTTTCTATCATTAGCAGATGTAAAGATGACATACAGGAGATCAGATAGAACCGTTCACTAAGCTAAGATGTTTTTCCTTCCTCTCTATTAACTATTGGTCTTTTGGTGTGTTAAAGTAAATATTTTATATAATGTCCTTGATCGATATGTGAAAAAAACAAATTTCCTAATTCTTTTCTACGTATGTAGGTTATAAGATTGTTTTTCTCCTAAATTATTCTCATTTAAGGAATTGGAGTAGTTTGAAAGTTTACTGTAAGTGTTTTTCAGTTTTCTACTTGAAAGTTATAATTCTTAACATTTTAGATATAATTCACATTCATTATAAGAATGTTTAAAATATATATATGTATGTGTGTGTGTCTGTTTCTCTCTATTTTGTTTCTTGACAGATGTGATCAACAATATAACACAAAATACATGAAAGCCAACAAAGATAAGCTAAATATTTGTTTTTGTGAATTAATTTTTTTTTTACTTCACATTTCTTGCATGATTAATATGTATGATAAATTTTGATTCTGTGATTGTGAATTTCTATTTTTCATTGATGTAAATTAATTTCAGATTAAACATTTTCTTCTTAAAATAACATGCTTCTGTAATTATAACATAAACATTTTGTGTCTCATTGTAGTATAGATATTATCTGTATAGAATGACTCTTGATATGTATTATATTATACATGTAGGTTTGTTGTTGAAATAATATATTTTAATATTGTAGTGTAAGAAAGAATTCTTTCCTTTCAACTAGTTTGTAGTGTTTCGGAAAACCTGCTCTATTTGTTTCACAGAAAAGGTTTAGGTACTGAAAATGGAAAGTGTTTAGAGAAATGATGTGAATTCAAGGCAGAAAGATTGAAATTGTGCTGGTATGAAACTGTTTTCCAACTTTAGTGAATGTCAGTATAACTTGAACATGGAATGTAAAATGATAAACAATTTTGATATAACATGAAATTGCTTTTCTGTGCATTAAAATTGATGTAGCCTTTTTGACTGCATATGTGTGTGTGTTTGTGTAATTTTTTATCCTTGGCAGATATAATGCTGACATGAAAAGGGCAAAGTAGAATATTTCCATCAGATAAGACATCTTCATTTCTATTTTCTGTTGGTCTTTTGAAATGTTAAATTGATAGTTTAAGGAATATTTAAACCATAGTTTTGTAATCGTTTAGTAAATACAGAATATATTGTCAATACATAACTGTAAAGGTTATGGATATTTTTTTTTGTCTCTACAACTGATTCATTTAAGGTATTGGACTAGTTGGAAAAATTAATGTAAGTGTATTCTAATTTCTACATAAAAACCATAATTCTTTAGATTTGAATATATTTCTCACAAGTGTTTCCTAGCTTAACTTTGTGTTAAAAATGAGTTTGTGTGTGTGTTTCTGTGTTTCATTTATTGGCAGATGTGATCGACATTAAAGGAAAATACAACTATCAGTAAGATAATAAAATCTTTTAATTTTTTATTCTTAACTTCTGAGGTTAATTTTCTGTAAATTGAATATTTTACTCAGACAATGAAATGAAATTTCAATTTAGTATATAGCATTTTCTTATGTTTCAAGATTTTGATAATATCACTGTAATGAGAATGTTGGTATGGTAATATATATAATTAACAAGACAAATTAGTAGTTGTCATGTGTTGCACATCATCAATTTTGGCTTGTTTTGTAAACACTTTAATTCCAGCATACAAAACTAAGGTGAATATTACTCTGTAAGTAGCAAGTTTTACTTATCAGTTGATATATAAGATGCAGTGCTTAGGAAAACATGCTTTGTTTTACCCAAAATATTTAGGCAATAATAATGGCAGTTTTTCAAGATCCAATGGATTGAAGATAGAAGCATTGAAATTGTGCGGTATGATCAATTCTTTTCTATTAGTATGTGTGAATGCCAAATAATATATAATATCAATATAACAGTGAAATTATTGACTTCTAAGTATATTATTATTTTCTGGCTATGTATGTAAGTTTCTATCATTAGCAGATGTAAAGATGACATACAGGAGATCAGATAGAACCGTTCACTAAGCTAAGATGTTTTTCCTTCCTCTCTATTAACTATTGGTCTTTTGGTGTGTTAAAGTAAATATTTTATATAATGTCCTTGATCGATATGTGAAAAAAACAAATTTCCTAATTCTTTTCTACGTATGTAGGTTATAAGATTGTTTTTCTCCTAAATTATTCTCATTTAAGGAATTGGAGTAGTTTGAAAGTTTACTGTAAGTGTTTTTCAGTTTTCTACTTGAAAGTTATAATTCTTAACATTTTAGATATAATTCACATTCATTATAAGAATGTTTAAAATATATATATGTATGTGTGTGTGTCTGTTTCTCTCTATTTTGTTTCTTGACAGATGTGATCAACAATATAACACAAAATACATGAAAGCCAACAAAGATAAGCTAAATATTTGTTTTTGTGAATTAATTTTTTTTTTACTTCACATTTCTTGCATGATTAATATGTATGATAAATTTTGATTCTGTGATTGTGAATTTCTATTTTTCATTGATGTAAATTAATTTCAGATTAAACATTTTCTTCTTAAAATAACATGCTTCTGTAATTATAACATAAACATTTTGTGTCTCATTGTAGTATAGATATTATCTGTATAGAATGACTCTTGATATGTATTATATTATACATGTAGGTTTGTTGTTGAAATAATATATTTTAATATTGTAGTGTAAGAAAGAATTCTTTCCTTTCAACTAGTTTGTAGTGTTTCGGAAAACCTGCTCTATTTGTTTCACAGAAAAGGTTTAGGTACTGAAAATGGAAAGTGTTTAGAGAAATGATGTGAATTCAAGGCAGAAAGATTGAAATTGTGCTGGTATGAAACTGTTTTCCAACTTTAGTGAATGTCAGTATAACTTGAACATGGAATGTAAAATGATAAACAATTTTGATATAACATGAAATTGCTTTTCTGTGCATTAAAATTGATGTAGCCTTTTTGACTGCATATGTGTGTGTGTTTGTGTAATTTTTTATCCTTGGCAGATATAATGCTGACATGAAAAGGGCAAAGTAGAATATTTCCATCAGATAAGACATCTTCATTTCTATTTTCTGTTGGTCTTTTGAAATGTTAAATTGATAGTTTAAGGAATATTTAAACCATAGTTTTGTAATCGTTTAGTAAATACAGAATATATTGTCAATACATAACTGTAAAGGTTATGGATATTTTTTTTTGTCTCTACAACTGATTCATTTAAGGTATTGGACTAGTTGGAAAAATTAATGTAAGTGTATTCTAATTTCTACATAAAAACCATAATTCTTTAGATTTGAATATATTTCTCACAAGTGTTTCCTAGCTTAACTTTGTGTTAAAAATGAGTTTGTGTGTGTGTTTCTGTGTTTCATTTATTGGCAGATGTGATCGACATTAAAGGAAAATACAACTATCAGTAAGATAATAAAATCTTTTAATTTTTTATTCTTAACTTCTGAGGTTAATTTTCTGTAAATTGAATATTTTACTCAGACAATGAAATGAAATTTCAATTTAGTATATAGCATTTTCTTATGTTTCAAGATTTTGATAATATCACTGTAATGAGAATGTTGGTATGGTAATATATATAATTAACAAGACAAATTAGTAGTTGTCATGTGTTGCACATCATCAATTTTGGCTTGTTTTGTAAACACTTTAATTCCAGCATACAAAACTAAGGTGAATATTACTCTGTAAGTAGCAAGTTTTACTTATCAGTTGATATATAAGATGCAGTGCTTAGGAAAACATGCTTTGTTTTACCCAAAATATTTAGGCAATAATAATGGCAGTTTTTCAAGATCCAATGGATTGAAGATAGAAGCATTGAAATTGTGCGGTATGATCAATTCTTTTCTATTAGTATGTGTGAATGCCAAATAATATATAATATCAATATAACAGTGAAATTATTGACTTCTAAGTATATTATTATTTTCTGGCTATGTATGTAAGTTTCTATCATTAGCAGATGTAAAGATGACATACAGGAGATCAGATAGAACCGTTCACTAAGCTAAGATGTTTTTCCTTCCTCTCTATTAACTATTGGTCTTTTGGTGTGTTAAAGTAAATATTTTATATAATGTCCTTGATAGATATGTGAAAAAAACAAATTTCCTAATTCTTTTCTACGTATGTAGGTTATAAGATTGTTTTTCTCCTAAATTATTCTCATTTAAGGAATTGGAGTAGTTTGAAAGTTTCCTGTAAGTGTTTTTCAGTTTTCTACTTGAAAGTTATAATTCTTAACATTTTAGATATAATTCACATTCATTATAAGAATGTTTAAAATATATATATGTATGTGTGTGTGTGTGTGTGTGTGTTTCTCTCTATTTTGTTTCTTGACAGATGTGATCAACAATATAACACAAAATACATGAAAGCCAACAAAGATAAGCTAAATATTTGTTTTTGTGAATTAATTTTTTTTTTACTTCACATTTCTTGCATGATTAATATGTATGATAAATTTTGATTCTGTGATTGTGAATTTCTATTTTTCATTGATGTAAATTAATTTCAGATTAAACATTTTCATCTTAAAATAACATGCTTCTGTAATTATAACATAAACATTTTGTGTCTCATTGTAGTATAGATATTATCTGTATAGAATGACTCTTGATATGTATTATATTATACATGTAGGTTTGTTGTTGAAATAATATATTTGAATATTGTAGTGTAAGAAAGAATTCTTTCCTTTCAACTAGTTTGTAGTGTTTCGGAAAACATGCTCTATTTGTTTCACAGAAAAGGTTTAGGTACTGAAAATGGAAAGTGTTTAGAGAAATGATGTGGATTCAAGGCAGAAAGATTGAAATTGTGCTGGTATGAAACTGTTTTCCAACTTTAGTGAATGTCAGTATAACTTGAACATGGAATGTAAAATGATAAACAATTTTAATATAACATGAAATTGCTTTTCTGTGCATTAAAATTGATGTAGCCTTTTTGACTGCATATGTGTGTGTGTTTGTGTAATTTTTTATCCTTGGCAGATATAATGCTGACATGAAAAGGGCAAAGTAGAATATTTCCATCAGATAAGACATCTTCATTTCTATTTTCTGTTGGTCTTTTGAAATGTTAAATTGATAGTTTAAGGAATATTTAAACCATAGTTTTGTAATCGTTTAGTAAATACAGAATATATTGTCAATACATAACTGTAAAGGTTATGGATATTTTTTTTTGTCTCTACAACTGATTCATTTAAGGTATTGGACTAGTTGGAAAAATTAATGTAAGTGTATTCTAATTTCTACATAAAAACCATAATTCTTTAGATTTGAATATATTTCTCACAAGTGTTTCCTAGCTTAACTTTGTGTTAAAAATGAGTTTGTGTGTGTGTTTCTGTGTTTCATTTATTGGCAGATGTGATCGACATTAAAGGAAAATACAACTATCAGTAAGATAATAAAATCTTTTAATTTTTTATTCTTAACTTCTGAGGTTAATTTTCTGTAAATTGAATATTTTACTCAGACAATGAAATGAAATTTCAATTTAGTATATAGCATTTTCTTATGTTTCAAGATTTTGATAATATCACTGTAATGAGAATGTTGGTATGGTAATATATATAATTAACAAGACAAATTAGTAGTTGTCATGTGTTGCACATCATCAATTTTGGCTTGTTTTGTAAACACTTTAATTCCAGCATACAAAACTAAGGTGAATATTACTCTGTAAGTAGCAAGTTTTACTTATCAGTTGATATATAAGATGCAGTGCTTAGGAAAACATGCTTTGTTTTACCCAAAATATTTAGGCAATAATAATGGCAGTTTTTCAAGATCCAATGGATTGAAGATAGAAGCATTGAAATTGTGCGGTATGATCAATTCTTTTCTATTAGTATGTGTGAATGCCAAATAATATATAATATCAATATAACAGTGAAATTATTGACTTCTAAGTATATTATTATTTTCTGGCTATGTATGTAAGTTTCTATCATTAGCAGATGTAAAGATGACATACAGGAGATCAGATAGAACCGTTCACTAAGCTAAGATGTTTTTCCTTCCTCTCTATTAACTATTGGTCTTTTGGTGTGTTAAAGTAAATATTTTATATAATGTCCTTGATCGATATGTGAAAAAAACAAATTTCCTAATTCTTTTCTACGTATGTAGGTTATAAGATTGTTTTTCTCCTAAATTATTCTCATTTAAGGAATTGGAGTAGTTTGAAAGTTTACTGTAAGTGTTTTTCAGTTTTCTACTTGAAAGTTATAATTCTTAACATTTTAGATATAATTCACATTCATTATAAGAATGTTTAAAATATATATATGTATGTGTGTGTGTGTGTGTGTGTCTGTTTCTCTCTATTTTGTTTCTTGACAGATGTGATCAACAATATAACACAAAATACATGAAAGCCAACAAAGATAAGCTAAATATTTGTTTTTGTGAATTAATTTTTTTTTTACTTCACATTTCTTGCATGATTAATATGTATGATAAATTTTGATTCTGTGATTGTGAATTTCTATTTTTCATTGATGTAAATTAATTTCAGATTAAACATTTTCATCTTAAAATAACATGCTTCTGTAATTATAACATAAACATTTTGTGTCTCATTGTAGTATAGATATTATCTGTATAGAATGACTCTTGATATGTATTATATTATACATGTAGGTTTGTTGTTGAAATAATATATTTGAATATTGTAGTGTAAGAAAGATTTCTTTCCTTTCAACTAGTTTGTAGTGTTTCGGAAAACATGCTCTATTTGTTTCACAGAAAAGGTTTAGGTACTGAAAATGGAAAGTGTTTAGAGAAATGATGTGGATTCAAGGCAGAAAGATTGAAATTGTGCTGGTATGAAACTGTTTTCCAACTTTAGTGAATGTCAGTATAACTTGAACATGGAATGTAAAATGATAAACAATTTTAATATAACATGAAATTGCTTTTCTGTGCATTAAAATTGATGTAGCCTTTTTGACTGCATATGTGTGTGTGTTTGTGTAATTTTTTATCCTTGGCAGATATAATGCTGACATGAAAAGGGCAAAGTAGAATATTTCCATCAGATAAGACATCTTCATTTCTATTTTCTGTTGGTCTTTTGTAATGTTAAATTGATAGTTTAAGGAATATTTAAACCATAGTTTTGTAATCGTTTAGTAAATACAGAATATATTGTCAATACATAACTGTAAAGGTTATGGATATTTTTTTTTGTCTCTACAACTGATTCATTTAAGGTATTGGACTAGTTGGAAAAATTAATGTAAGTGTATTCTAATTTCTACATAAAAACCATAATTCTTTAGATTTGAATATATTTCTCACAAGTGTTTCCTAGCTTAACTTTGTGTTAAAAATGAGTTTGTGTGTGTGTTTCTGTGTTTCATTTATTGGCAGATGTGATCGACATTAAAGGAAAATACAACTATCAGTAAGATAATAAAATCTTTTAATTTTTTATTCTTAACTTCTGAGGTTAATTTTCTGTAAATTGAATATTTTACTCAGACAATGAAATGAAATTTCAATTTAGTATATAGCATTTTCTTATGTTTCAAGATTTTGATAATATCACTGTAATGAGAATGTTGGTATGGTAATATATATAATTAACAAGACAAATTAGTAGTTGTCATGTGTTGCACATCATCAATTTTGGCTTGTTTTGTAAACACTTTAATTCCAGCATACAAAACTAAGGTGAATATTACTCTGTAAGTAGCAAGTTTTACTTATCAGTTGATATATAAGATGCAGTGCTTAGGAAAACATGCTTTGTTTTACCCAAAATATTTAGGCAATAATAATGGCAGTTTTTCAAGATCCAATGGATTGAAGATAGAAGCATTGAAATTGTGCGGTATGATCAATTCTTTTCTATTAGTATGTGTGAATGCCAAATAATATATAATATCAATATAACAGTGAAATTATTGACTTCTAAGTATATTATTATTTTCTGGCTATGTATGTAAGTTTCTATCATTAGCAGATGTAAAGATGACATACAGGAGATCAGATAGAACCGTTCACTAAGCTAAGATGTTTTTCCTTCCTCTCTATTAACTATTGGTCTTTTGGTGTGTTAAAGTAAATATTTTATATAATGTCCTTGATAGATATGTGAAAAAAACAAATTTCCTAATTCTTTTCTACGTATGTAGGTTATAAGATTGTTTTTCTCCTAAATTATTCTCATTTAAGGAATTGGAGTAGTTTGAAAGTTTCCTGTAAGTGTTTTTCAGTTTTCTACTTGAAAGTTATAATTCTTAACATTTTAGATATAATTCACATTCATTATAAGAATGTTTAAAATATATATATGTATGTGTGTGTGTGTGTGTGTGTGTGTTTCTCTCTATTTTGTTTCTTGACAGATGTGATCAACAATATAACACAAAATACATGAAAGCCAACAAAGATAAGCTAAATATTTGTTTTTGTGAATTAATTTTTTTTTTACTTCACATTTCTTGCATGATTAATATGTATGATAAATTTTGATTCTGTGATTGTGAATTTCTATTTTTCATTGATGTAAATTAATTTCAGATTAAACATTTTCATCTTAAAATAACATGCTTCTGTAATTATAACATAAACATTTTGTGTCTCATTGTAGTATAGATATTATCTGTATAGAATGACTCTTGATATGTATTATATTATACATGTAGGTTTGTTGTTGAAATAATATATTTGAATATTGTAGTGTAAGAAAGAATTCTTTCCTTTCAACTAGTTTGTAGTGTTTCGGAAAACATGCTCTATTTGTTTCACAGAAAAGGTTTAGGTACTGAAAATGGAAAGTGTTTAGAGAAATGATGTGGATTCAAGGCAGAAAGATTGAAATTGTGCTGGTATGAAACTGTTTTCCAACTTTAGTGAATGTCAGTATAACTTGAACATGGAATGTAAAATGATAAACAATTTTAATATAACATGAAATTGCTTTTCTGTGCATTAAAATTGATGTAGCCTTTTTGACTGCATATGTGTGTGTGTTTGTGTAATTTTTTATCCTTGGCAGATATAATGCTGACATGAAAAGGGCAAAGTAGAATATTTCCATCAGATAAGACATCTTCATTTCTATTTTCTGTTGGTCTTTTGAAATGTTAAATTGATAGTTTAAGGAATATTTAAACCATAGTTTTGTAATCGTTTAGTAAATACAGAATATATTGTCAATACATAACTGTAAAGGTTATGGATATTTTTTTTTGTCTCTACAACTGATTCATTTAAGGTATTGGACTAGTTGGAAAAATTAATGTAAGTGTATTCTAATTTCTACATAAAAACCATAATTCTTTAGATTTGAATATATTTCTCACAAGTGTTTCCTAGCTTAACTTTGTGTTAAAAATGAGTTTGTGTGTGTGTTTCTGTGTTTCATTTATTGGCAGATGTGATCGACATTAAAGGAAAATACAACTATCAGTAAGATAATAAAATCTTTTAATTTTTTATTCTTAACTTCTGAGGTTAATTTTCTGTAAATTGAATATTTTACTCAGACAATGAAATGAAATTTCAATTTAGTATATAGCATTTTCTTATGTTTCAAGATTTTGATAATATCACTGTAATGAGAATGTTGGTATGGTAATATATATAATTAACAAGACAAATTAGTAGTTGTCATGTGTTGCACATCATCAATTTTGGCTTGTTTTGTAAACACTTTAATTCCAGCATACAAAACTAAGGTGAATATTACTCTGTAAGTAGCAAGTTTTACTTATCAGTTGATATATAAGATGCAGTGCTTAGGAAAACATGCTTTGTTTTACCCAAAATATTTAGGCAATAATAATGGCAGTTTTTCAAGATCCAATGGATTGAAGATAGAAGCATTGAAATTGTGCGGTATGATCAATTCTTTTCTATTAGTATGTGTGAATGCCAAATAATATATAATATCAATATAACAGTGAAATTATTGACTTCTAAGTATATTATTATTTTCTGGCTATGTATGTAAGTTTCTATCATTAGCAGATGTAAAGATGACATACAGGAGATCAGATAGAACCGTTCACTAAGCTAAGATGTTTTTCCTTCCTCTCTATTAACTATTGGTCTTTTGGTGTGTTAAAGTAAATATTTTATATAATGTCCTTGATCGATATGTGAAAAAAACAAATTTCCTAATTCTTTTCTACGTATGTAGGTTATAAGATTGTTTTTCTCCTAAATTATTCTCATTTAAGGAATTGGAGTAGTTTGAAAGTTTACTGTAAGTGTTTTTCAGTTTTCTACTTGAAAGTTATAATTCTTAACATTTTAGATATAATTCACATTCATTATAAGAATGTTTAAAATATATATATGTATGTGTGTGTGTGTGTGTGTGTCTGTTTCTCTCTATTTTGTTTCTTGACAGATGTGATCAACAATATAACACAAAATACATGAAAGCCAACAAAGATAAGCTAAATATTTGTTTTTGTGAATTAATTTTTTTTTTACTTCACATTTCTTGCATGATTAATATGTATGATAAATTTTGATTCTGTGATTGTGAATTTCTATTTTTCATTGATGTAAATTAATTTCAGATTAAACATTTTCATCTTAAAATAACATGCTTCTGTAATTATAACATAAACATTTTGTGTCTCATTGTAGTATAGATATTATCTGTATAGAATGACTCTTGATATGTATTATATTATACATGTAGGTTTGTTGTTGAAATAATATATTTGAATATTGTAGTGTAAGAAAGATTTCTTTCCTTTCAACTAGTTTGTAGTGTTTCGGAAAACATGCTCTATTTGTTTCACAGAAAAGGTTTAGGTACTGAAAATGGAAAGTGTTTAGAGAAATGATGTGGATTCAAGGCAGAAAGATTGAAATTGTGCTGGTATGAAACTGTTTTCCAACTTTAGTGAATGTCAGTATAACTTGAACATGGAATGTAAAATGATAAACAATTTTAATATAACATGAAATTGCTTTTCTGTGCATTAAAATTGATGTAGCCTTTTTGACTGCATATGTGTGTGTGTTTGTGTAATTTTTTATCCTTGGCAGATATAATGCTGACATGAAAAGGGCAAAGTAGAATATTTCCATCAGATAAGACATCTTCATTTCTATTTTCTGTTGGTCTTTTGTAATGTTAAATTGATAGTTTAAGGAATATTTAAACCATAGTTTTGTAATCGTTTAGTAAATACAGAATATATTGTCAATACATAACTGTAAAGGTTATGGATATTTTTTTTTGTCTCTACAACTGATTCATTTAAGGTATTGGACTAGTTGGAAAAATTAATGTAAGTGTATTCTAATTTCTACATAAAAACCATAATTCTTTAGATTTGAATATATTTCTCACAAGTGTTTCCTAGCTTAACTTTGTGTTAAAAATGAGTTTGTGTGTGTGTTTCTGTGTTTCATTTATTGGCAGATGTGATCGACATTAAAGGAAAATACAACTATCAGTAAGATAATAAAATCTTTTAATTTTTTATTCTTAACTTCTGAGGTTAATTTTCTGTAAATTGAATATTTTACTCAGACAATGAAATGAAATTTCAATTTAGTATATAGCATTTTCTTATGTTTCAAGATTTTGATAATATCACTGTAATGAGAATGTTGGTATGGTAATATATATAATTAACAAGACAAATTAGTAGTTGTCATGTGTTGCACATCATCAATTTTGGCTTGTTTTGTAAACACTTTAATTCCAGCATACAAAACTAAGGTGAATATTACTCTGTAAGTAGCAAGTTTTACTTATCAGTTGATATATAAGATGCAGTGCTTAGGAAAACATGCTTTGTTTTACCCAAAATATTTAGGCAATAATAATGGCAGTTTTTCAAGATCCAATGGATTGAAGATAGAAGCATTGAAATTGTGCGGTATGATCAATTCTTTTCTATTAGTATGTGTGAATGCCAAATAATATATAATATCAATATAACAGTGAAATTATTGACTTCTAAGTATATTATTATTTTCTGGCTATGTATGTAAGTTTCTATCATTAGCAGATGTAAAGATGACATACAGGAGATCAGATAGAACCGTTCACTAAGCTAAGATGTTTTTCCTTCCTCTCTATTAACTATTGGTCTTTTGGTGTGTTAAAGTAAATATTTTATATAATGTCCTTGATAGATATGTGAAAAAAACAAATTTCCTAATTCTTTTCTACGTATGTAGGTTATAAGATTGTTTTTCTCCTAAATTATTCTCATTTAAGGAATTGGAGTAGTTTGAAAGTTTCCTGTAAGTGTTTTTCAGTTTTCTACTTGAAAGTTATAATTCTTAACATTTTAGATATAATTCACATTCATTATAAGAATGTTTAAAATATATATATGTATGTGTGTGTGTGTGTGTGTGTGTGTTTCTCTCTATTTTGTTTCTTGACAGATGTGATCAACAATATAACACAAAATACATGAAAGCCAACAAAGATAAGCTAAATATTTGTTTTTGTGAATTAATTTTTTTTTTACTTCACATTTCTTGCATGATTAATATGTATGATAAATTTTGATTCTGTGATTGTGAATTTCTATTTTTCATTGATGTAAATTAATTTCAGATTAAACATTTTCATCTTAAAATAACATGCTTCTGTAATTATAACATAAACATTTTGTGTCTCATTGTAGTATAGATATTATCTGTATAGAATGACTCTTGATATGTATTATATTATACATGTAGGTTTGTTGTTGAAATAATATATTTGAATATTGTAGTGTAAGAAAGAATTCTTTCCTTTCAACTAGTTTGTAGTGTTTCGGAAAACCTGCTCTATTTGTTTCACAGAAAAGGTTTAGGTACTGAAAATGGAAAGTGTTTAGAGAAATGATGTGGATTCAAGGCAGAAAGATTGAAATTGTGCTGGTATGAAACTGTTTTCCAACTTTAGTGAATGTCAGTATAACTTGAACATGGAATGTAAAATGATAAACAATTTTAATATAACATGAAATTGCTTTTCTGTGCATTAAAATTGATGTAGCCTTTTTGACTGCATATGTGTGTGTGTTTGTGTAATTTTTTATCCTTGGCAGATATAATGCTGACATGAAAAGGGCAAAGTAGAATATTTCCATCAGATAAGACATCTTCATTTCTATTTTCTGTTGGTCTTTTGAAATGTTAAATTGATAGTTTAAGGAATATTTAAACCATAGTTTTGTAATCGTTTAGTAAATACAGAATATATTGTCAATACATAACTGTAAAGGTTATGGATATTTTTTTTTGTCTCTACAACTGATTCATTTAAGGTATTGGACTAGTTGGAAAAATTAATGTAAGTGTATTCTAATTTCTACATAAAAACCATAATTCTTTAGATTTGAATATATTTCTCACAAGTGTTTCCTAGCTTAACTTTGTGTTAAAAATGAGTTTGTGTGTGTGTTTCTGTGTTTCATTTATTGGCAGATGTGATCGACATTAAAGGAAAATACAACTATCAGTAAGATAATAAAATCTTTTAATTTTTTATTCTTAACTTCTGAGGTTAATTTTCTGTAAATTGAATATTTTACTCAGACAATGAAATGAAATTTCAATTTAGTATATAGCATTTTCTTATGTTTCAAGATTTTGATAATATCACTGTAATGAGAATGTTGGTATGGTAATATATATAATTAACAAGACAAATTAGTAGTTGTCATGTGTTGCACATCATCAATTTTGGCTTGTTTTGTAAACACTTTAATTCCAGCATACAAAACTAAGGTGAATATTACTCTGTAAGTAGCAAGTTTTACTTATCAGTTGATATATAAGATGCAGTGCTTAGGAAAACATGCTTTGTTTTACCCAAAATATTTAGGCAATAATAATGGCAGTTTTTCAAGATCCAATGGATTGAAGATAGAAGCATTGAAATTGTGCGGTATGATCAATTCTTTTCTATTAGTATGTGTGAATGCCAAATAATATATAATATCAATATAACAGTGAAATTATTGACTTCTAAGTATATTATTATTTTCTGGCTATGTATGTAAGTTTCTATCATTAGCAGATGTAAAGATGACATACAGGAGATCAGATAGAACCGTTCACTAAGCTAAGATGTTTTTCCTTCCTCTCTATTAACTATTGGTCTTTTGGTGTGTTAAAGTAAATATTTTATATAATGTCCTTGATCGATATGTGAAAAAAACAAATTTCCTAATTCTTTTCTACGTATGTAGGTTATAAGATTGTTTTTCTCCTAAATTATTCTCATTTAAGGAATTGGAGTAGTTTGAAAGTTTACTGTAAGTGTTTTTCAGTTTTCTACTTGAAAGTTATAATTCTTAACATTTTAGATATAATTCACATTCATTATAAGAATGTTTAAAATATATATATGTATGTGTGTGTGTGTGTGTGTGTCTGTTTCTCTCTATTTTGTTTCTTGACAGATGTGATCAACAATATAACACAAAATACATGAAAGCCAACAAAGATAAGCTAAATATTTGTTTTTGTGAATTAATTTTTTTTTTACTTCACATTTCTTGCATGATTAATATGTATGATAAATTTTGATTCTGTGATTGTGAATTTCTATTTTTCATTGATGTAAATTAATTTCAGATTAAACATTTTCATCTTAAAATAACATGCTTCTGTAATTATAACATAAACATTTTGTGTCTCATTGTAGTATAGATATTATCTGTATAGAATGACTCTTGATATGTATTATATTATACATGTAGGTTTGTTGTTGAAATAATATATTTGAATATTGTAGTGTAAGAAAGATTTCTTTCCTTTCAACTAGTTTGTAGTGTTTCGGAAAACATGCTCTATTTGTTTCACAGAAAAGGTTTAGGTACTGAAAATGGAAAGTGTTTAGAGAAATGATGTGGATTCAAGGCAGAAAGATTGAAATTGTGCTGGTATGAAACTGTTTTCCAACTTTAGTGAATGTCAGTATAACTTGAACATGGAATGTAAAATGATAAACAATTTTAATATAACATGAAATTGCTTTTCTGTGCATTAAAATTGATGTAGCCTTTTTGACTGCATATGTGTGTGTGTTTGTGTAATTTTTTATCCTTGGCAGATATAATGCTGACATGAAAAGGGCAAAGTAGAATATTTCCATCAGATAAGACATCTTCATTTCTATTTTCTGTTGGTCTTTTGTAATGTTAAATTGATAGTTTAAGGAATATTTAAACCATAGTTTTGTAATCGTTTAGTAAATACAGAATATATTGTCAATACATAACTGTAAAGGTTATGGATATTTTTTTTTGTCTCTACAACTGATTCATTTAAGGTATTGGACTAGTTGGAAAAATTAATGTAAGTGTATTCTAATTTCTACATAAAAACCATAATTCTTTAGATTTGAATATATTTCTCACAAGTGTTTCCTAGCTTAACTTTGTGTTAAAAATGAGTTTGTGTGTGTGTTTCTGTGTTTCATTTATTGGCAGATGTGATCGACATTAAAGGAAAATACAACTATCAGTAAGATAATAAAATCTTTTAATTTTTTATTCTTAACTTCTGAGGTTAATTTTCTGTAAATTGAATATTTTACTCAGACAATGAAATGAAATTTCAATTTAGTATATAGCATTTTCTTATGTTTCAAGATTTTGATAATATCACTGTAATGAGAATGTTGGTATGGTAATATATATAATTAACAAGACAAATTAGTAGTTGTCATGTGTTGCACATCATCAATTTTGGCTTGTTTTGTAAACACTTTAATTCCAGCATACAAAACTAAGGTGAATATTACTCTGTAAGTAGCAAGTTTTACTTATCAGTTGATATATAAGATGCAGTGCTTAGGAAAACATGCTTTGTTTTACCCAAAATATTTAGGCAATAATAATGGCAGTTTTTCAAGATCCAATGGATTGAAGATAGAAGCATTGAAATTGTGCGGTATGATCAATTCTTTTCTATTAGTATGTGTGAATGCCAAATAATATATAATATCAATATAACAGTGAAATTATTGACTTCTAAGTATATTATTATTTTCTGGCTATGTATGTAAGTTTCTATCATTAGCAGATGTAAAGATGACATACAGGAGATCAGATAGAACCGTTCACTAAGCTAAGATGTTTTTCCTTCCTCTCTATTAACTATTGGTCTTTTGGTGTGTTAAAGTAAATATTTTATATAATGTCCTTGATCGATATGTGAAAAAAACAAATTTCCTAATTCTTTTCTACGTATGTAGGTTATAAGATTGTTTTTCTCCTAAATTATTCTCATTTAAGGAATTGGAGTAGTTTGAAAGTTTACTGTAAGTGTTTTTCAGTTTTCTACTTGAAAGTTATAATTCTTAACATTTTAGATATAATTCACATTCATTATAAGAATGTTTAAAATATATATATGTATGTGTGTGTGTGTGTGTGTGTCTGTTTCTCTCTATTTTGTTTCTTGACAGATGTGATCAACAATATAACACAAAATACATGAAAGCCAACAAAGATAAGCTAAATATTTGTTTTTGTGAATTAATTTTTTTTTTACTTCACATTTCTTGCATGATTAATATGTATGATAAATTTTGATTCTGTGATTGTGAATTTCTATTTTTCATTGATGTAAATTAATTTCAGATTAAACATTTTCATCTTAAAATAACATGCTTCTGTAATTATAACATAAACATTTTGTGTCTCATTGTAGTATAGATATTATCTGTATAGAATGACTCTTGATATGTATTATATTATACATGTAGGTTTGTTGTTGAAATAATATATTTGAATATTGTAGTGTAAGAAAGATTTCTTTCCTTTCAACTAGTTTGTAGTGTTTCGGAAAACATGCTCTATTTGTTTCACAGAAAAGGTTTAGGTACTGAAAATGGAAAGTGTTTAGAGAAATGATGTGGATTCAAGGCAGAAAGATTGAAATTGTGCTGGTATGAAACTGTTTTCCAACTTTAGTGAATGTCAGTATAACTTGAACATGGAATGTAAAATGATAAACAATTTTAATATAACATGAAATTGCTTTTCTGTGCATTAAAATTGATGTAGCCTTTTTGACTGCATATGTGTGTGTGTTTGTGTAATTTTTTATCCTTGGCAGATATAATGCTGACATGAAAAGGGCAAAGTAGAATATTTCCATCAGATAAGACATCTTCATTTCTATTTTCTGTTGGTCTTTTGTAATGTTAAATTGATAGTTTAAGGAATATTTAAACCATAGTTTTGTAATCGTTTAGTAAATACAGAATATATTGTCAATACATAACTGTAAAGGTTATGGATATTTTTTTTTGTCTCTACAACTGATTCATTTAAGGTATTGGACTAGTTGGAAAAATTAATGTAAGTGTATTCTAATTTCTACATAAAAACCATAATTCTTTAGATTTGAATATATTTCTCACAAGTGTTTCCTAGCTTAACTTTGTGTTAAAAATGAGTTTGTGTGTGTGTTTCTGTGTTTCATTTATTGGCAGATGTGATCGACATTAAAGGAAAATACAACTATCAGTAAGATAATAAAATCTTTTAATTTTTTATTCTTAACTTCTGAGGTTAATTTTCTGTAAATTGAATATTTTACTCAGACAATGAAATGAAATTTCAATTTAGTATATAGCATTTTCTTATGTTTCAAGATTTTGATAATATCACTGTAATGAGAATGTTGGTATGGTAATATATATAATTAACAAGACAAATTAGTAGTTGTCATGTGTTGCACATCATCAATTTTGGCTTGTTTTGTAAACACTTTAATTCCAGCATACAAAACTAAGGTGAATATTACTCTGTAAGTAGCAAGTTTTACTTATCAGTTGATATATAAGATGCAGTGCTTAGGAAAACATGCTTTGTTTTACCCAAAATATTTAGGCAATAATAATGGCAGTTTTTCAAGATCCAATGGATTGAAGATAGAAGCATTGAAATTGTGCGGTATGATCAATTCTTTTCTATTAGTATGTGTGAATGCCAAATAATATATAATATCAATATAACAGTGAAATTATTGACTTCTAAGTATATTATTATTTTCTGGCTATGTATGTAAGTTTCTATCATTAGCAGATGTAAAGATGACATACAGGAGATCAGATAGAACCGTTCACTAAGCTAAGATGTTTTTCCTTCCTCTCTATTAACTATTGGTCTTTTGGTGTGTTAAAGTAAATATTTTATATAATGTCCTTGATCGATATGTGAAAAAAACAAATTTCCTAATTCTTTTCTACGTATGTAGGTTATAAGATTGTTTTTCTCCTAAATTATTCTCATTTAAGGAATTGGAGTAGTTTGAAAGTTTACTGTAAGTGTTTTTCAGTTTTCTACTTGAAAGTTATAATTCTTAACATTTTAGATATAATTCACATTCATTATAAGAATGTTTAAAATATATATATGTATGTGTGTGTGTGTGTGTGTGTCTGTTTCTCTCTATTTTGTTTCTTGACAGATGTGATCAACAATATAACACAAAATACATGAAAGCCAACAAAGATAAGCTAAATATTTGTTTTTGTGAATTAATTTTTTTTTTACTTCACATTTCTTGCATGATTAATATGTATGATAAATTTTGATTCTGTGATTGTGAATTTCTATTTTTCATTGATGTAAATTAATTTCAGATTAAACATTTTCTTCTTAAAATAACATGCTTCTGTAATTATAACATAAACATTTTGTGTCTCATTGTAGTATAGATATTATCTGTATAGAATGACTCTTGATATGTATTATATTATACATGTAGGTTTGTTGTTGAAATAATATATTTTAATATTGTAGTGTAAGAAAGAATTCTTTCCTTTCAACTAGTTTGTAGTGTTTCGGAAAACATGCTCTATTTGTTTCACAGAAAAGGTTTAGGTACTGAAAATGGAAAGTGTTTAGAGAAATGATGTGGATTCAAGGCAGAAAGATTGAAATTGTGCTGGTATGAAACTGTTTTCCAACTTTAGTGAATGTCAGTATAACTTGAACATGGAATGTAAAATGATAAACAATTTTAATATAACATGAAATTGCTTTTCTGTGCATTAAAATTGATGTAGCCTTTTTGACTGCATATGTGTGTGTGTTTGTGTAATTTTTTATCCTTGGCAGATATAATGCTGACATGAAAAGGGCAAAGTAGAATATTTCCATCAGATAAGACATCTTCATTTCTATTTTCTGTTGGTCTTTTGAAATGTTAAATTGATAGTTTAAGGAATATTTAAACCATAGTTTTGTAATCGTTTAGTAAATACAGAATATATTGTCAATACATAACTGTAAAGGTTATGGATATTTTTTTTTGTCTCTACAACTGATTCATTTAAGGTATTGGACTAGTTGGAAAAATTAATGTAAGTGTATTCTAATTTCTACATAAAAACCATAATTCTTTAGATTTGAATATATTTCTCACAAGTGTTTCCTAGCTTAACTTTGTGTTAAAAATGAGTTTGTGTGTGTGTTTCTGTGTTTCATTTATTGGCAGATGTGATCGACATTAAAGGAAAATACAACTATCAGTAAGATAATAAAATCTTTTAATTTTTTATTCTTAACTTCTGAGGTTAATTTTCTGTAAATTGAATATTTTACTCAGACAATGAAATGAAATTTCAATTTAGTATATAGCATTTTCTTATGTTTCAAGATTTTGATAATATCACTGTAATGAGAATGTTGGTATGGTAATATATATAATTAACAAGACAAATTAGTAGTTGTCATGTGTTGCACATCATCAATTTTGGCTTGTTTTGTAAACACTTTAATTCCAGCATACAAAACTAAGGTGAATATTACTCTGTAAGTAGCAAGTTTTACTTATCAGTTGATATATAAGATGCAGTGCTTAGGAAAACATGCTTTGTTTTACCCAAAATATTTAGGCAATAATAATGGCAGTTTTTCAAGATCCAATGGATTGAAGATAGAAGCATTGAAATTGTGCGGTATGATCAATTCTTTTCTATTAGTATGTGTGAATGCCAAATAATATATAATATCAATATAACAGTGAAATTATTGACTTCTAAGTATATTATTATTTTCTGGCTATGTATGTAAGTTTCTATCATTAGCAGATGTAAAGATGACATACAGGAGATCAGATAGAACCGTTCACTAAGCTAAGATGTTTTTCCTTCCTCTCTATTAACTATTGGTCTTTTGGTGTGTTAAAGTAAATATTTTATATAATGTCCTTGATAGATATGTGAAAAAAACAAATTTCCTAATTCTTTTCTACGTATGTAGGTTATAAGATTGTTTTTCTCCTAAATTATTCTCATTTAAGGAATTGGAGTAGTTTGAAAGTTTCCTGTAAGTGTTTTTCAGTTTTCTACTTGAAAGTTATAATTCTTAACATTTTAGATATAATTCACATTCATTATAAGAATGTTTAAAATATATATATGTATGTGTGTGTGTGTGTGTGTGTGTGTTTCTCTCTATTTTGTTTCTTGACAGATGTGATCAACAATATAACACAAAATACATGAAAGCCAACAAAGATAAGCTAAATATTTGTTTTTGTGAATTAATTTTTTTTTTACTTCACATTTCTTGCATGATTAATATGTATGATAAATTTTGATTCTGTGATTGTGAATTTCTATTTTTCATTGATGTAAATTAATTTCAGATTAAACATTTTCATCTTAAAATAACATGCTTCTGTAATTATAACATAAACATTTTGTGTCTCATTGTAGTATAGATATTATCTGTATAGAATGACTCTTGATATGTATTATATTATACATGTAGGTTTGTTGTTGAAATAATATATTTGAATATTGTAGTGTAAGAAAGAATTCTTTCCTTTCAACTAGTTTGTAGTGTTTCGGAAAACCTGCTCTATTTGTTTCACAGAAAAGGTTTAGGTACTGAAAATGGAAAGTGTTTAGAGAAATGATGTGGATTCAAGGCAGAAAGATTGAAATTGTGCTGGTATGAAACTGTTTTCCAACTTTAGTGAATGTCAGTATAACTTGAACATGGAATGTAAAATGATAAACAATTTTAATATAACATGAAATTGCTTTTCTGTGCATTAAAATTGATGTAGCCTTTTTGACTGCATATGTGTGTGTGTTTGTGTAATTTTTTATCCTTGGCAGATATAATGCTGACATGAAAAGGGCAAAGTAGAATATTTCCATCAGATAAGACATCTTCATTTCTATTTTCTGTTGGTCTTTTGAAATGTTAAATTGATAGTTTAAGGAATATTTAAACCATAGTTTTGTAATCGTTTAGTAAATACAGAATATATTGTCAATACATAACTGTAAAGGTTATGGATATTTTTTTTTGTCTCTACAACTGATTCATTTAAGGTATTGGACTAGTTGGAAAAATTAATGTAAGTGTATTCTAATTTCTACATAAAAACCATAATTCTTTAGATTTGAATATATTTCTCACAAGTGTTTCCTAGCTTAACTTTGTGTTAAAAATGAGTTTGTGTGTGTGTTTCTGTGTTTCATTTATTGGCAGATGTGATCGACATTAAAGGAAAATACAACTATCAGTAAGATAATAAAATCTTTTAATTTTTTATTCTTAACTTCTGAGGTTAATTTTCTGTAAATTGAATATTTTACTCAGACAATGAAATGAAATTTCAATTTAGTATATAGCATTTTCTTATGTTTCAAGATTTTGATAATATCACTGTAATGAGAATGTTGGTATGGTAATATATATAATTAACAAGACAAATTAGTAGTTGTCATGTGTTGCACATCATCAATTTTGGCTTGTTTTGTAAACACTTTAATTCCAGCATACAAAACTAAGGTGAATATTACTCTGTAAGTAGCAAGTTTTACTTATCAGTTGATATATAAGATGCAGTGCTTAGGAAAACATGCTTTGTTTTACCCAAAATATTTAGGCAATAATAATGGCAGTTTTTCAAGATCCAATGGATTGAAGATAGAAGCATTGAAATTGTGCGGTATGATCAATTCTTTTCTATTAGTATGTGTGAATGCCAAATAATATATAATATCAATATAACAGTGAAATTATTGACTTCTAAGTATATTATTATTTTCTGGCTATGTATGTAAGTTTCTATCATTAGCAGATGTAAAGATGACATACAGGAGATCAGATAGAACCGTTCACTAAGCTAAGATGTTTTTCCTTCCTCTCTATTAACTATTGGTCTTTTGGTGTGTTAAAGTAAATATTTTATATAATGTCCTTGATCGATATGTGAAAAAAACAAATTTCCTAATTCTTTTCTACGTATGTAGGTTATAAGATTGTTTTTCTCCTAAATTATTCTCATTTAAGGAATTGGAGTAGTTTGAAAGTTTACTGTAAGTGTTTTTCAGTTTTCTACTTGAAAGTTATAATTCTTAACATTTTAGATATAATTCACATTCATTATAAGAATGTTTAAAATATATATATGTATGTGTGTGTGTGTGTGTGTGTCTGTTTCTCTCTATTTTGTTTCTTGACAGATGTGATCAACAATATAACACAAAATACATGAAAGCCAACAAAGATAAGCTAAATATTTGTTTTTGTGAATTAATTTTTTTTTTACTTCACATTTCTTGCATGATTAATATGTATGATAAATTTTGATTCTGTGATTGTGAATTTCTATTTTTCATTGATGTAAATTAATTTCAGATTAAACATTTTCATCTTAAAATAACATGCTTCTGTAATTATAACATAAACATTTTGTGTCTCATTGTAGTATAGATATTATCTGTATAGAATGACTCTTGATATGTATTATATTATACATGTAGGTTTGTTGTTGAAATAATATATTTGAATATTGTAGTGTAAGAAAGATTTCTTTCCTTTCAACTAGTTTGTAGTGTTTCGGAAAACATGCTCTATTTGTTTCACAGAAAAGGTTTAGGTACTGAAAATGGAAAGTGTTTAGAGAAATGATGTGGATTCAAGGCAGAAAGATTGAAATTGTGCTGGTATGAAACTGTTTTCCAACTTTAGTGAATGTCAGTATAACTTGAACATGGAATGTAAAATGATAAACAATTTTAATATAACATGAAATTGCTTTTCTGTGCATTAAAATTGATGTAGCCTTTTTGACTGCATATGTGTGTGTGTTTGTGTAATTTTTTATCCTTGGCAGATATAATGCTGACATGAAAAGGGCAAAGTAGAATATTTCCATCAGATAAGACATCTTCATTTCTATTTTCTGTTGGTCTTTTGTAATGTTAAATTGATAGTTTAAGGAATATTTAAACCATAGTTTTGTAATCGTTTAGTAAATACAGAATATATTGTCAATACATAACTGTAAAGGTTATGGATATTTTTTTTTGTCTCTACAACTGATTCATTTAAGGTATTGGACTAGTTGGAAAAATTAATGTAAGTGTATTCTAATTTCTACATAAAAACCATAATTCTTTAGATTTGAATATATTTCTCACAAGTGTTTCCTAGCTTAACTTTGTGTTAAAAATGAGTTTGTGTGTGTGTTTCTGTGTTTCATTTATTGGCAGATGTGATCGACATTAAAGGAAAATACAACTATCAGTAAGATAATAAAATCTTTTAATTTTTTATTCTTAACTTCTGAGGTTAATTTTCTGTAAATTGAATATTTTACTCAGACAATGAAATGAAATTTCAATTTAGTATATAGCATTTTCTTATGTTTCAAGATTTTGATAATATCACTGTAATGAGAATGTTGGTATGGTAATATATATAATTAACAAGACAAATTAGTAGTTGTCATGTGTTGCACATCATCAATTTTGGCTTGTTTTGTAAACACTTTAATTCCAGCATACAAAACTAAGGTGAATATTACTCTGTAAGTAGCAAGTTTTACTTATCAGTTGATATATAAGATGCAGTGCTTAGGAAAACATGCTTTGTTTTACCCAAAATATTTAGGCAATAATAATGGCAGTTTTTCAAGATCCAATGGATTGAAGATAGAAGCATTGAAATTGTGCGGTATGATCAATTCTTTTCTATTAGTATGTGTGAATGCCAAATAATATATAATATCAATATAACAGTGAAATTATTGACTTCTAAGTATATTATTATTTTCTGGCTATGTATGTAAGTTTCTATCATTAGCAGATGTAAAGATGACATACAGGAGATCAGATAGAACCGTTCACTAAGCTAAGATGTTTTTCCTTCCTCTCTATTAACTATTGGTCTTTTGGTGTGTTAAAGTAAATATTTTATATAATGTCCTTGATCGATATGTGAAAAAAACAAATTTCCTAATTCTTTTCTACGTATGTAGGTTATAAGATTGTTTTTCTCCTAAATTATTCTCATTTAAGGAATTGGAGTAGTTTGAAAGTTTACTGTAAGTGTTTTTCAGTTTTCTACTTGAAAGTTATAATTCTTAACATTTTAGATATAATTCACATTCATTATAAGAATGTTTAAAATATATATATGTATGTGTGTGTGTGTGTGTGTGTCTGTTTCTCTCTATTTTGTTTCTTGACAGATGTGATCAACAATATAACACAAAATACATGAAAGCCAACAAAGATAAGCTAAATATTTGTTTTTGTGAATTAATTTTTTTTTTACTTCACATTTCTTGCATGATTAATATGTATGATAAATTTTGATTCTGTGATTGTGAATTTCTATTTTTCATTGATGTAAATTAATTTCAGATTAAACATTTTCTTCTTAAAATAACATGCTTCTGTAATTATAACATAAACATTTTGTGTCTCATTGTAGTATAGATATTATCTGTATAGAATGACTCTTGATATGTATTATATTATACATGTAGGTTTGTTGTTGAAATAATATATTTTAATATTGTAGTGTAAGAAAGAATTCTTTCCTTTCAACTAGTTTGTAGTGTTTCGGAAAACATGCTCTATTTGTTTCACAGAAAAGGTTTAGGTACTGAAAATGGAAAGTGTTTAGAGAAATGATGTGGATTCAAGGCAGAAAGATTGAAATTGTGCTGGTATGAAACTGTTTTCCAACTTTAGTGAATGTCAGTATAACTTGAACATGGAATGTAAAATGATAAACAATTTTAATATAACATGAAATTGCTTTTCTGTGCATTAAAATTGATGTAGCCTTTTTGACTGCATATGTGTGTGTGTTTGTGTAATTTTTTATCCTTGGCAGATATAATGCTGACATGAAAAGGGCAAAGTAGAATATTTCCATCAGATAAGACATCTTCATTTCTATTTTCTGTTGGTCTTTTGAAATGTTAAATTGATAGTTTAAGGAATATTTAAACCATAGTTTTGTAATCGTTTAGTAAATACAGAATATATTGTCAATACATAACTGTAAAGGTTATGGATATTTTTTTTTGTCTCTACAACTGATTCATTTAAGGTATTGGACTAGTTGGAAAAATTAATGTAAGTGTATTCTAATTTCTACATAAAAACCATAATTCTTTAGATTTGAATATATTTCTCACAAGTGTTTCCTAGCTTAACTTTGTGTTAAAAATGAGTTTGTGTGTGTGTTTCTGTGTTTCATTTATTGGCAGATGTGATCGACATTAAAGGAAAATACAACTATCAGTAAGATAATAAAATCTTTTAATTTTTTATTCTTAACTTCTGAGGTTAATTTTCTGTAAATTGAATATTTTACTCAGACAATGAAATGAAATTTCAATTTAGTATATAGCATTTTCTTATGTTTCAAGATTTTGATAATATCACTGTAATGAGAATGTTGGTATGGTAATATATATAATTAACAAGACAAATTAGTAGTTGTCATGTGTTGCACATCATCAATTTTGGCTTGTTTTGTAAACACTTTAATTCCAGCATACAAAACTAAGGTGAATATTACTCTGTAAGTAGCAAGTTTTACTTATCAGTTGATATATAAGATGCAGTGCTTAGGAAAACATGCTTTGTTTTACCCAAAATATTTAGGCAATAATAATGGCAGTTTTTCAAGATCCAATGGATTGAAGATAGAAGCATTGAAATTGTGCGGTATGATCAATTCTTTTCTATTAGTATGTGTGAATGCCAAATAATATATAATATCAATATAACAGTGAAATTATTGACTTCTAAGTATATTATTATTTTCTGGCTATGTATGTAAGTTTCTATCATTAGCAGATGTAAAGATGACATACAGGAGATCAGATAGAACCGTTCACTAAGCTAAGATGTTTTTCCTTCCTCTCTATTAACTATTGGTCTTTTGGTGTGTTAAAGTAAATATTTTATATAATGTCCTTGATCGATATGTGAAAAAAACAAATTTCCTAATTCTTTTCTACGTATGTAGGTTATAAGATTGTTTTTCTCCTAAATTATTCTCATTTAAGGAATTGGAGTAGTTTGAAAGTTTACTGTAAGTGTTTTTCAGTTTTCTACTTGAAAGTTATAATTCTTAACATTTTAGATATAATTCACATTCATTATAAGAATGTTTAAAATATATATATGTATGTGTGTGTGTGTGTGTGTGTCTGTTTCTCTCTATTTTGTTTCTTGACAGATGTGATCAACAATATAACACAAAATACATGAAAGCCAACAAAGATAAGCTAAATATTTGTTTTTGTGAATTAATTTTTTTTTTACTTCACATTTCTTGCATGATTAATATGTATGATAAATTTTGATTCTGTGATTGTGAATTTCTATTTTTCATTGATGTAAATTAATTTCAGATTAAACATTTTCATCTTAAAATAACATGCTTCTGTAATTATAACATAAACATTTTGTGTCTCATTGTAGTATAGATATTATCTGTATAGAATGACTCTTGATATGTATTATATTATACATGTAGGTTTGTTGTTGAAATAATATATTTGAATATTGTAGTGTAAGAAAGATTTCTTTCCTTTCAACTAGTTTGTAGTGTTTCGGAAAACATGCTCTATTTGTTTCACAGAAAAGGTTTAGGTACTGAAAATGGAAAGTGTTTAGAGAAATGATGTGGATTCAAGGCAGAAAGATTGAAATTGTGCTGGTATGAAACTGTTTTCCAACTTTAGTGAATGTCAGTATAACTTGAACATGGAATGTAAAATGATAAACAATTTTAATATAACATGAAATTGCTTTTCTGTGCATTAAAATTGATGTAGCCTTTTTGACTGCATATGTGTGTGTGTTTGTGTAATTTTTTATCCTTGGCAGATATAATGCTGACATGAAAAGGGCAAAGTAGAATATTTCCATCAGATAAGACATCTTCATTTCTATTTTCTGTTGGTCTTTTGTAATGTTAAATTGATAGTTTAAGGAATATTTAAACCATAGTTTTGTAATCGTTTAGTAAATACAGAATATATTGTCAATACATAACTGTAAAGGTTATGGATATTTTTTTTTGTCTCTACAACTGATTCATTTAAGGTATTGGACTAGTTGGAAAAATTAATGTAAGTGTATTCTAATTTCTACATAAAAACCATAATTCTTTAGATTTGAATATATTTCTCACAAGTGTTTCCTAGCTTAACTTTGTGTTAAAAATGAGTTTGTGTGTGTGTTTCTGTGTTTCATTTATTGGCAGATGTGATCGACATTAAAGGAAAATACAACTATCAGTAAGATAATAAAATCTTTTAATTTTTTATTCTTAACTTCTGAGGTTAATTTTCTGTAAATTGAATATTTTACTCAGACAATGAAATGAAATTTCAATTTAGTATATAGCATTTTCTTATGTTTCAAGATTTTGATAATATCACTGTAATGAGAATGTTGGTATGGTAATATATATAATTAACAAGACAAATTAGTAGTTGTCATGTGTTGCACATCATCAATTTTGGCTTGTTTTGTAAACACTTTAATTCCAGCATACAAAACTAAGGTGAATATTACTCTGTAAGTAGCAAGTTTTACTTATCAGTTGATATATAAGATGCAGTGCTTAGGAAAACATGCTTTGTTTTACCCAAAATATTTAGGCAATAATAATGGCAGTTTTTCAAGATCCAATGGATTGAAGATAGAAGCATTGAAATTGTGCGGTATGATCAATTCTTTTCTATTAGTATGTGTGAATGCCAAATAATATATAATATCAATATAACAGTGAAATTATTGACTTCTAAGTATATTATTATTTTCTGGCTATGTATGTAAGTTTCTATCATTAGCAGATGTAAAGATGACATACAGGAGATCAGATAGAACCGTTCACTAAGCTAAGATGTTTTTCCTTCCTCTCTATTAACTATTGGTCTTTTGGTGTGTTAAAGTAAATATTTTATATAATGTCCTTGATAGATATGTGAAAAAAACAAATTTCCTAATTCTTTTCTACGTATGTAGGTTATAAGATTGTTTTTCTCCTAAATTATTCTCATTTAAGGAATTGGAGTAGTTTGAAAGTTTCCTGTAAGTGTTTTTCAGTTTTCTACTTGAAAGTTATAATTCTTAACATTTTAGATATAATTCACATTCATTATAAGAATGTTTAAAATATATATATGTATGTGTGTGTGTGTGTGTGTGTGTGTTTCTCTCTATTTTGTTTCTTGACAGATGTGATCAACAATATAACACAAAATACATGAAAGCCAACAAAGATAAGCTAAATATTTGTTTTTGTGAATTAATTTTTTTTTTACTTCACATTTCTTGCATGATTAATATGTATGATAAATTTTGATTCTGTGATTGTGAATTTCTATTTTTCATTGATGTAAATTAATTTCAGATTAAACATTTTCATCTTAAAATAACATGCTTCTGTAATTATAACATAAACATTTTGTGTCTCATTGTAGTATAGATATTATCTGTATAGAATGACTCTTGATATGTATTATATTATACATGTAGGTTTGTTGTTGAAATAATATATTTGAATATTGTAGTGTAAGAAAGAATTCTTTCCTTTCAACTAGTTTGTAGTGTTTCGGAAAACATGCTCTATTTGTTTCACAGAAAAGGTTTAGGTACTGAAAATGGAAAGTGTTTAGAGAAATGATGTGGATTCAAGGCAGAAAGATTGAAATTGTGCTGGTATGAAACTGTTTTCCAACTTTAGTGAATGTCAGTATAACTTGAACATGGAATGTAAAATGATAAACAATTTTAATATAACATGAAATTGCTTTTCTGTGCATTAAAATTGATGTAGCCTTTTTGACTGCATATGTGTGTGTGTTTGTGTAATTTTTTATCCTTGGCAGATATAATGCTGACATGAAAAGGGCAAAGTAGAATATTTCCATCAGATAAGACATCTTCATTTCTATTTTCTGTTGGTCTTTTGAAATGTTAAATTGATAGTTTAAGGAATATTTAAACCATAGTTTTGTAATCGTTTAGTAAATACAGAATATATTGTCAATACATAACTGTAAAGGTTATGGATATTTTTTTTTGTCTCTACAACTGATTCATTTAAGGTATTGGACTAGTTGGAAAAATTAATGTAAGTGTATTCTAATTTCTACATAAAAACCATAATTCTTTAGATTTGAATATATTTCTCACAAGTGTTTCCTAGCTTAACTTTGTGTTAAAAATGAGTTTGTGTGTGTGTTTCTGTGTTTCATTTATTGGCAGATGTGATCGACATTAAAGGAAAATACAACTATCAGTAAGATAATAAAATCTTTTAATTTTTTATTCTTAACTTCTGAGGTTAATTTTCTGTAAATTGAATATTTTACTCAGACAATGAAATGAAATTTCAATTTAGTATATAGCATTTTCTTATGTTTCAAGATTTTGATAATATCACTGTAATGAGAATGTTGGTATGGTAATATATATAATTAACAAGACAAATTAGTAGTTGTCATGTGTTGCACATCATCAATTTTGGCTTGTTTTGTAAACACTTTAATTCCAGCATACAAAACTAAGGTGAATATTACTCTGTAAGTAGCAAGTTTTACTTATCAGTTGATATATAAGATGCAGTGCTTAGGAAAACATGCTTTGTTTTACCCAAAATATTTAGGCAATAATAATGGCAGTTTTTCAAGATCCAATGGATTGAAGATAGAAGCATTGAAATTGTGCGGTATGATCAATTCTTTTCTATTAGTATGTGTGAATGCCAAATAATATATAATATCAATATAACAGTGAAATTATTGACTTCTAAGTATATTATTATTTTCTGGCTATGTATGTAAGTTTCTATCATTAGCAGATGTAAAGATGACATACAGGAGATCAGATAGAACCGTTCACTAAGCTAAGATGTTTTTCCTTCCTCTCTATTAACTATTGGTCTTTTGGTGTGTTAAAGTAAATATTTTATATAATGTCCTTGATCGATATGTGAAAAAAACAAATTTCCTAATTCTTTTCTACGTATGTAGGTTATAAGATTGTTTTTCTCCTAAATTATTCTCATTTAAGGAATTGGAGTAGTTTGAAAGTTTACTGTAAGTGTTTTTCAGTTTTCTACTTGAAAGTTATAATTCTTAACATTTTAGATATAATTCACATTCATTATAAGAATGTTTAAAATATATATATGTATGTGTGTGTGTGTGTGTGTGTCTGTTTCTCTCTATTTTGTTTCTTGACAGATGTGATCAACAATATAACACAAAATACATGAAAGCCAACAAAGATAAGCTAAATATTTGTTTTTGTGAATTAATTTTTTTTTTACTTCACATTTCTTGCATGATTAATATGTATGATAAATTTTGATTCTGTGATTGTGAATTTCTATTTTTCATTGATGTAAATTAATTTCAGATTAAACATTTTCATCTTAAAATAACATGCTTCTGTAATTATAACATAAACATTTTGTGTCTCATTGTAGTATAGATATTATCTGTATAGAATGACTCTTGATATGTATTATATTATACATGTAGGTTTGTTGTTGAAATAATATATTTGAATATTGTAGTGTAAGAAAGATTTCTTTCCTTTCAACTAGTTTGTAGTGTTTCGGAAAACATGCTCTATTTGTTTCACAGAAAAGGTTTAGGTACTGAAAATGGAAAGTGTTTAGAGAAATGATGTGGATTCAAGGCAGAAAGATTGAAATTGTGCTGGTATGAAACTGTTTTCCAACTTTAGTGAATGTCAGTATAACTTGAACATGGAATGTAAAATGATAAACAATTTTAATATAACATGAAATTGCTTTTCTGTGCATTAAAATTGATGTAGCCTTTTTGACTGCATATGTGTGTGTGTTTGTGTAATTTTTTATCCTTGGCAGATATAATGCTGACATGAAAAGGGCAAAGTAGAATATTTCCATCAGATAAGACATCTTCATTTCTATTTTCTGTTGGTCTTTTGTAATGTTAAATTGATAGTTTAAGGAATATTTAAACCATAGTTTTGTAATCGTTTAGTAAATACAGAATATATTGTCAATACATAACTGTAAAGGTTATGGATATTTTTTTTTGTCTCTACAACTGATTCATTTAAGGTATTGGACTAGTTGGAAAAATTAATGTAAGTGTATTCTAATTTCTACATAAAAACCATAATTCTTTAGATTTGAATATATTTCTCACAAGTGTTTCCTAGCTTAACTTTGTGTTAAAAATGAGTTTGTGTGTGTGTTTCTGTGTTTCATTTATTGGCAGATGTGATCGACATTAAAGGAAAATACAACTATCAGTAAGATAATAAAATCTTTTAATTTTTTATTCTTAACTTCTGAGGTTAATTTTCTGTAAATTGAATATTTTACTCAGACAATGAAATGAAATTTCAATTTAGTATATAGCATTTTCTTATGTTTCAAGATTTTGATAATATCACTGTAATGAGAATGTTGGTATGGTAATATATATAATTAACAAGACAAATTAGTAGTTGTCATGTGTTGCACATCATCAATTTTGGCTTGTTTTGTAAACACTTTAATTCCAGCATACAAAACTAAGGTGAATATTACTCTGTAAGTAGCAAGTTTTACTTATCAGTTGATATATAAGATGCAGTGCTTAGGAAAACATGCTTTGTTTTACCCAAAATATTTAGGCAATAATAATGGCAGTTTTTCAAGATCCAATGGATTGAAGATAGAAGCATTGAAATTGTGCGGTATGATCAATTCTTTTCTATTAGTATGTGTGAATGCCAAATAATATATAATATCAATATAACAGTGAAATTATTGACTTCTAAGTATATTATTATTTTCTGGCTATGTATGTAAGTTTCTATCATTAGCAGATGTAAAGATGACATACAGGAGATCAGATAGAACCGTTCACTAAGCTAAGATGTTTTTCCTTCCTCTCTATTAACTATTGGTCTTTTGGTGTGTTAAAGTAAATATTTTATATAATGTCCTTGATAGATATGTGAAAAAAACAAATTTCCTAATTCTTTTCTACGTATGTAGGTTATAAGATTGTTTTTCTCCTAAATTATTCTCATTTAAGGAATTGGAGTAGTTTGAAAGTTTCCTGTAAGTGTTTTTCAGTTTTCTACTTGAAAGTTATAATTCTTAACATTTTAGATATAATTCACATTCATTATAAGAATGTTTAAAATATATATATGTATGTGTGTGTGTGTGTGTGTGTGTGTTTCTCTCTATTTTGTTTCTTGACAGATGTGATCAACAATATAACACAAAATACATGAAAGCCAACAAAGATAAGCTAAATATTTGTTTTTGTGAATTAATTTTTTTTTTACTTCACATTTCTTGCATGATTAATATGTATGATAAATTTTGATTCTGTGATTGTGAATTTCTATTTTTCATTGATGTAAATTAATTTCAGATTAAACATTTTCATCTTAAAATAACATGCTTCTGTAATTATAACATAAACATTTTGTGTCTCATTGTAGTATAGATATTATCTGTATAGAATGACTCTTGATATGTATTATATTATACATGTAGGTTTGTTGTTGAAATAATATATTTGAATATTGTAGTGTAAGAAAGAATTCTTTCCTTTCAACTAGTTTGTAGTGTTTCGGAAAACCTGCTCTATTTGTTTCACAGAAAAGGTTTAGGTACTGAAAATGGAAAGTGTTTAGAGAAATGATGTGGATTCAAGGCAGAAAGATTGAAATTGTGCTGGTATGAAACTGTTTTCCAACTTTAGTGAATGTCAGTATAACTTGAACATGGAATGTAAAATGATAAACAATTTTAATATAACATGAAATTGCTTTTCTGTGCATTAAAATTGATGTAGCCTTTTTGACTGCATATGTGTGTGTGTTTGTGTAATTTTTTATCCTTGGCAGATATAATGCTGACATGAAAAGGGCAAAGTAGAATATTTCCATCAGATAAGACATCTTCATTTCTATTTTCTGTTGGTCTTTTGAAATGTTAAATTGATAGTTTAAGGAATATTTAAACCATAGTTTTGTAATCGTTTAGTAAATACAGAATATATTGTCAATACATAACTGTAAAGGTTATGGATATTTTTTTTTGTCTCTACAACTGATTCATTTAAGGTATTGGACTAGTTGGAAAAATTAATGTAAGTGTATTCTAATTTCTACATAAAAACCATAATTCTTTAGATTTGAATATATTTCTCACAAGTGTTTCCTAGCTTAACTTTGTGTTAAAAATGAGTTTGTGTGTGTGTTTCTGTGTTTCATTTATTGGCAGATGTGATCGACATTAAAGGAAAATACAACTATCAGTAAGATAATAAAATCTTTTAATTTTTTATTCTTAACTTCTGAGGTTAATTTTCTGTAAATTGAATATTTTACTCAGACAATGAAATGAAATTTCAATTTAGTATATAGCATTTTCTTATGTTTCAAGATTTTGATAATATCACTGTAATGAGAATGTTGGTATGGTAATATATATAATTAACAAGACAAATTAGTAGTTGTCATGTGTTGCACATCATCAATTTTGGCTTGTTTTGTAAACACTTTAATTCCAGCATACAAAACTAAGGTGAATATTACTCTGTAAGTAGCAAGTTTTACTTATCAGTTGATATATAAGATGCAGTGCTTAGGAAAACATGCTTTGTTTTACCCAAAATATTTAGGCAATAATAATGGCAGTTTTTCAAGATCCAATGGATTGAAGATAGAAGCATTGAAATTGTGCGGTATGATCAATTCTTTTCTATTAGTATGTGTGAATGCCAAATAATATATAATATCAATATAACAGTGAAATTATTGACTTCTAAGTATATTATTATTTTCTGGCTATGTATGTAAGTTTCTATCATTAGCAGATGTAAAGATGACATACAGGAGATCAGATAGAACCGTTCACTAAGCTAAGATGTTTTTCCTTCCTCTCTATTAACTATTGGTCTTTTGGTGTGTTAAAGTAAATATTTTATATAATGTCCTTGATCGATATGTGAAAAAAACAAATTTCCTAATTCTTTTCTACGTATGTAGGTTATAAGATTGTTTTTCTCCTAAATTATTCTCATTTAAGGAATTGGAGTAGTTTGAAAGTTTACTGTAAGTGTTTTTCAGTTTTCTACTTGAAAGTTATAATTCTTAACATTTTAGATATAATTCACATTCATTATAAGAATGTTTAAAATATATATATGTATGTGTGTGTGTGTGTGTGTGTCTGTTTCTCTCTATTTTGTTTCTTGACAGATGTGATCAACAATATAACACAAAATACATGAAAGCCAACAAAGATAAGCTAAATATTTGTTTTTGTGAATTAATTTTTTTTTTACTTCACATTTCTTGCATGATTAATATGTATGATAAATTTTGATTCTGTGATTGTGAATTTCTATTTTTCATTGATGTAAATTAATTTCAGATTAAACATTTTCATCTTAAAATAACATGCTTCTGTAATTATAACATAAACATTTTGTGTCTCATTGTAGTATAGATATTATCTGTATAGAATGACTCTTGATATGTATTATATTATACATGTAGGTTTGTTGTTGAAATAATATATTTGAATATTGTAGTGTAAGAAAGATTTCTTTCCTTTCAACTAGTTTGTAGTGTTTCGGAAAACATGCTCTATTTGTTTCACAGAAAAGGTTTAGGTACTGAAAATGGAAAGTGTTTAGAGAAATGATGTGGATTCAAGGCAGAAAGATTGAAATTGTGCTGGTATGAAACTGTTTTCCAACTTTAGTGAATGTCAGTATAACTTGAACATGGAATGTAAAATGATAAACAATTTTAATATAACATGAAATTGCTTTTCTGTGCATTAAAATTGATGTAGCCTTTTTGACTGCATATGTGTGTGTGTTTGTGTAATTTTTTATCCTTGGCAGATATAATGCTGACATGAAAAGGGCAAAGTAGAATATTTCCATCAGATAAGACATCTTCATTTCTATTTTCTGTTGGTCTTTTGTAATGTTAAATTGATAGTTTAAGGAATATTTAAACCATAGTTTTGTAATCGTTTAGTAAATACAGAATATATTGTCAATACATAACTGTAAAGGTTATGGATATTTTTTTTTGTCTCTACAACTGATTCATTTAAGGTATTGGACTAGTTGGAAAAATTAATGTAAGTGTATTCTAATTTCTACATAAAAACCATAATTCTTTAGATTTGAATATATTTCTCACAAGTGTTTCCTAGCTTAACTTTGTGTTAAAAATGAGTTTGTGTGTGTGTTTCTGTGTTTCATTTATTGGCAGATGTGATCGACATTAAAGGAAAATACAACTATCAGTAAGATAATAAAATCTTTTAATTTTTTATTCTTAACTTCTGAGGTTAATTTTCTGTAAATTGAATATTTTACTCAGACAATGAAATGAAATTTCAATTTAGTATATAGCATTTTCTTATGTTTCAAGATTTTGATAATATCACTGTAATGAGAATGTTGGTATGGTAATATATATAATTAACAAGACAAATTAGTAGTTGTCATGTGTTGCACATCATCAATTTTGGCTTGTTTTGTAAACACTTTAATTCCAGCATACAAAACTAAGGTGAATATTACTCTGTAAGTAGCAAGTTTTACTTATCAGTTGATATATAAGATGCAGTGCTTAGGAAAACATGCTTTGTTTTACCCAAAATATTTAGGCAATAATAATGGCAGTTTTTCAAGATCCAATGGATTGAAGATAGAAGCATTGAAATTGTGCGGTATGATCAATTCTTTTCTATTAGTATGTGTGAATGCCAAATAATATATAATATCAATATAACAGTGAAATTATTGACTTCTAAGTATATTATTATTTTCTGGCTATGTATGTAAGTTTCTATCATTAGCAGATGTAAAGATGACATACAGGAGATCAGATAGAACCGTTCACTAAGCTAAGATGTTTTTCCTTCCTCTCTATTAACTATTGGTCTTTTGGTGTGTTAAAGTAAATATTTTATATAATGTCCTTGATCGATATGTGAAAAAAACAAATTTCCTAATTCTTTTCTACGTATGTAGGTTATAAGATTGTTTTTCTCCTAAATTATTCTCATTTAAGGAATTGGAGTAGTTTGAAAGTTTACTGTAAGTGTTTTTCAGTTTTCTACTTGAAAGTTATAATTCTTAACATTTTAGATATAATTCACATTCATTATAAGAATGTTTAAAATATATATATGTATGTGTGTGTGTGTGTGTGTGTCTGTTTCTCTCTATTTTGTTTCTTGACAGATGTGATCAACAATATAACACAAAATACATGAAAGCCAACAAAGATAAGCTAAATATTTGTTTTTGTGAATTAATTTTTTTTTTACTTCACATTTCTTGCATGATTAATATGTATGATAAATTTTGATTCTGTGATTGTGAATTTCTATTTTTCATTGATGTAAATTAATTTCAGATTAAACATTTTCATCTTAAAATAACATGCTTCTGTAATTATAACATAAACATTTTGTGTCTCATTGTAGTATAGATATTATCTGTATAGAATGACTCTTGATATGTATTATATTATACATGTAGGTTTGTTGTTGAAATAATATATTTGAATATTGTAGTGTAAGAAAGATTTCTTTCCTTTCAACTAGTTTGTAGTGTTTCGGAAAACATGCTCTATTTGTTTCACAGAAAAGGTTTAGGTACTGAAAATGGAAAGTGTTTAGAGAAATGATGTGGATTCAAGGCAGAAAGATTGAAATTGTGCTGGTATGAAACTGTTTTCCAACTTTAGTGAATGTCAGTATAACTTGAACATGGAATGTAAAATGATAAACAATTTTAATATAACATGAAATTGCTTTTCTGTGCATTAAAATTGATGTAGCCTTTTTGACTGCATATGTGTGTGTGTTTGTGTAATTTTTTATCCTTGGCAGATATAATGCTGACATGAAAAGGGCAAAGTAGAATATTTCCATCAGATAAGACATCTTCATTTCTATTTTCTGTTGGTCTTTTGTAATGTTAAATTGATAGTTTAAGGAATATTTAAACCATAGTTTTGTAATCGTTTAGTAAATACAGAATATATTGTCAATACATAACTGTAAAGGTTATGGATATTTTTTTTTGTCTCTACAACTGATTCATTTAAGGTATTGGACTAGTTGGAAAAATTAATGTAAGTGTATTCTAATTTCTACATAAAAACCATAATTCTTTAGATTTGAATATATTTCTCACAAGTGTTTCCTAGCTTAACTTTGTGTTAAAAATGAGTTTGTGTGTGTGTTTCTGTGTTTCATTTATTGGCAGATGTGATCGACATTAAAGGAAAATACAACTATCAGTAAGATAATAAAATCTTTTAATTTTTTATTCTTAACTTCTGAGGTTAATTTTCTGTAAATTGAATATTTTACTCAGACAATGAAATGAAATTTCAATTTAGTATATAGCATTTTCTTATGTTTCAAGATTTTGATAATATCACTGTAATGAGAATGTTGGTATGGTAATATATATAATTAACAAGACAAATTAGTAGTTGTCATGTGTTGCACATCATCAATTTTGGCTTGTTTTGTAAACACTTTAATTCCAGCATACAAAACTAAGGTGAATATTACTCTGTAAGTAGCAAGTTTTACTTATCAGTTGATATATAAGATGCAGTGCTTAGGAAAACATGCTTTGTTTTACCCAAAATATTTAGGCAATAATAATGGCAGTTTTTCAAGATCCAATGGATTGAAGATAGAAGCATTGAAATTGTGCGGTATGATCAATTCTTTTCTATTAGTATGTGTGAATGCCAAATAATATATAATATCAATATAACAGTGAAATTATTGACTTCTAAGTATATTATTATTTTCTGGCTATGTATGTAAGTTTCTATCATTAGCAGATGTAAAGATGACATACAGGAGATCAGATAGAACCGTTCACTAAGCTAAGATGTTTTTCCTTCCTCTCTATTAACTATTGGTCTTTTGGTGTGTTAAAGTAAATATTTTATATAATGTCCTTGATCGATATGTGAAAAAAACAAATTTCCTAATTCTTTTCTACGTATGTAGGTTATAAGATTGTTTTTCTCCTAAATTATTCTCATTTAAGGAATTGGAGTAGTTTGAAAGTTTACTGTAAGTGTTTTTCAGTTTTCTACTTGAAAGTTATAATTCTTAACATTTTAGATATAATTCACATTCATTATAAGAATGTTTAAAATATATATATGTATGTGTGTGTGTGTGTGTGTGTCTGTTTCTCTCTATTTTGTTTCTTGACAGATGTGATCAACAATATAACACAAAATACATGAAAGCCAACAAAGATAAGCTAAATATTTGTTTTTGTGAATTAATTTTTTTTTTACTTCACATTTCTTGCATGATTAATATGTATGATAAATTTTGATTCTGTGATTGTGAATTTCTATTTTTCATTGATGTAAATTAATTTCAGATTAAACATTTTCTTCTTAAAATAACATGCTTCTGTAATTATAACATAAACATTTTGTGTCTCATTGTAGTATAGATATTATCTGTATAGAATGACTCTTGATATGTATTATATTATACATGTAGGTTTGTTGTTGAAATAATATATTTTAATATTGTAGTGTAAGAAAGAATTCTTTCCTTTCAACTAGTTTGTAGTGTTTCGGAAAACATGCTCTATTTGTTTCACAGAAAAGGTTTAGGTACTGAAAATGGAAAGTGTTTAGAGAAATGATGTGGATTCAAGGCAGAAAGATTGAAATTGTGCTGGTATGAAACTGTTTTCCAACTTTAGTGAATGTCAGTATAACTTGAACATGGAATGTAAAATGATAAACAATTTTAATATAACATGAAATTGCTTTTCTGTGCATTAAAATTGATGTAGCCTTTTTGACTGCATATGTGTGTGTGTTTGTGTAATTTTTTATCCTTGGCAGATATAATGCTGACATGAAAAGGGCAAAGTAGAATATTTCCATCAGATAAGACATCTTCATTTCTATTTTCTGTTGGTCTTTTGAAATGTTAAATTGATAGTTTAAGGAATATTTAAACCATAGTTTTGTAATCGTTTAGTAAATACAGAATATATTGTCAATACATAACTGTAAAGGTTATGGATATTTTTTTTTGTCTCTACAACTGATTCATTTAAGGTATTGGACTAGTTGGAAAAATTAATGTAAGTGTATTCTAATTTCTACATAAAAACCATAATTCTTTAGATTTGAATATATTTCTCACAAGTGTTTCCTAGCTTAACTTTGTGTTAAAAATGAGTTTGTGTGTGTGTTTCTGTGTTTCATTTATTGGCAGATGTGATCGACATTAAAGGAAAATACAACTATCAGTAAGATAATAAAATCTTTTAATTTTTTATTCTTAACTTCTGAGGTTAATTTTCTGTAAATTGAATATTTTACTCAGACAATGAAATGAAATTTCAATTTAGTATATAGCATTTTCTTATGTTTCAAGATTTTGATAATATCACTGTAATGAGAATGTTGGTATGGTAATATATATAATTAACAAGACAAATTAGTAGTTGTCATGTGTTGCACATCATCAATTTTGGCTTGTTTTGTAAACACTTTAATTCCAGCATACAAAACTAAGGTGAATATTACTCTGTAAGTAGCAAGTTTTACTTATCAGTTGATATATAAGATGCAGTGCTTAGGAAAACATGCTTTGTTTTACCCAAAATATTTAGGCAATAATAATGGCAGTTTTTCAAGATCCAATGGATTGAAGATAGAAGCATTGAAATTGTGCGGTATGATCAATTCTTTTCTATTAGTATGTGTGAATGCCAAATAATATATAATATCAATATAACAGTGAAATTATTGACTTCTAAGTATATTATTATTTTCTGGCTATGTATGTAAGTTTCTATCATTAGCAGATGTAAAGATGACATACAGGAGATCAGATAGAACCGTTCACTAAGCTAAGATGTTTTTCCTTCCTCTCTATTAACTATTGGTCTTTTGGTGTGTTAAAGTAAATATTTTATATAATGTCCTTGATCGATATGTGAAAAAAACAAATTTCCTAATTCTTTTCTACGTATGTAGGTTATAAGATTGTTTTTCTCCTAAATTATTCTCATTTAAGGAATTGGAGTAGTTTGAAAGTTTACTGTAAGTGTTTTTCAGTTTTCTACTTGAAAGTTATAATTCTTAACATTTTAGATATAATTCACATTCATTATAAGAATGTTTAAAATATATATATGTATGTGTGTGTGTGTGTGTGTGTGTCTGTTTCTCTCTATTTTGTTTCTTGACAGATGTGATCAACAATATAACACAAAATACATGAAAGCCAACAAAGATAAGCTAAATATTTGTTTTTGTGAATTAATTTTTTTTTTACTTCACATTTCTTGCATGATTAATATGTATGATAAATTTTGATTCTGTGATTGTGAATTTCTATTTTTCATTGATGTAAATTAATTTCAGATTAAACATTTTCTTCTTAAAATAACATGCTTCTGTAATTATAACATAAACATTTTGTGTCTCATTGTAGTATAGATATTATCTGTATAGAATGACTCTTGATATGTATTATATTATACATGTAGGTTTGTTGTTGAAATAATATATTTTAATATTGTAGTGTAAGAAAGAATTCTTTCCTTTCAACTAGTTTGTAGTGTTTCGGAAAACCTGCTCTATTTGTTTCACAGAAAAGGTTTAGGTACTGAAAATGGAAAGTGTTTAGAGAAATGATGTGAATTCAAGGCAGAAAGATTGAAATTGTGCTGGTATGAAACTGTTTTCCAACTTTAGTGAATGTCAGTATAACTTGAACATGGAATGTAAAATGATAAACAATTTTGATATAACATGAAATTGCTTTTCTGTGCATTAAAATTGATGTAGCCTTTTTGACTGCATATGTGTGTGTGTTTGTGTAATTTTTTATCCTTGGCAGATATAATGCTGACATGAAAAGGGCAAAGTAGAATATTTCCATCAGATAAGACATCTTCATTTCTATTTTCTGTTGGTCTTTTGAAATGTTAAATTGATAGTTTAAGGAATATTTAAACCATAGTTTTGTAATCGTTTAGTAAATACAGAATATATTGTCAATACATAACTGTAAAGGTTATGGATATTTTTTTTTGTCTCTACAACTGATTCATTTAAGGTATTGGACTAGTTGGAAAAATTAATGTAAGTGTATTCTAATTTCTACATAAAAACCATAATTCTTTAGATTTGAATATATTTCTCACAAGTGTTTCCTAGCTTAACTTTGTGTTAAAAATGAGTTTGTGTGTGTGTTTCTGTGTTTCATTTATTGGCAGATGTGATCGACATTAAAGGAAAATACAACTATCAGTAAGATAATAAAATCTTTTAATTTTTTATTCTTAACTTCTGAGGTTAATTTTCTGTAAATTGAATATTTTACTCAGACAATGAAATGAAATTTCAATTTAGTATATAGCATTTTCTTATGTTTCAAGATTTTGATAATATCACTGTAATGAGAATGTTGGTATGGTAATATATATAATTAACAAGACAAATTAGTAGTTGTCATGTGTTGCACATCATCAATTTTGGCTTGTTTTGTAAACACTTTAATTCCAGCATACAAAACTAAGGTGAATATTACTCTGTAAGTAGCAAGTTTTACTTATCAGTTGATATATAAGATGCAGTGCTTAGGAAAACATGCTTTGTTTTACCCAAAATATTTAGGCAATAATAATGGCAGTTTTTCAAGATCCAATGGATTGAAGATAGAAGCATTGAAATTGTGCGGTATGATCAATTCTTTTCTATTAGTATGTGTGAATGCCAAATAATATATAATATCAATATAACAGTGAAATTATTGACTTCTAAGTATATTATTATTTTCTGGCTATGTATGTAAGTTTCTATCATTAGCAGATGTAAAGATGACATACAGGAGATCAGATAGAACCGTTCACTAAGCTAAGATGTTTTTCCTTCCTCTCTATTAACTATTGGTCTTTTGGTGTGTTAAAGTAAATATTTTATATAATGTCCTTGATAGATATGTGAAAAAAACAAATTTCCTAATTCTTTTCTACGTATGTAGGTTATAAGATTGTTTTTCTCCTAAATTATTCTCATTTAAGGAATTGGAGTAGTTTGAAAGTTTCCTGTAAGTGTTTTTCAGTTTTCTACTTGAAAGTTATAATTCTTAACATTTTAGATATAATTCACATTCATTATAAGAATGTTTAAAATATATATATGTATGTGTGTGTGTGTGTGTGTGTGTTTCTCTCTATTTTGTTTCTTGACAGATGTGATCAACAATATAACACAAAATACATGAAAGCCAACAAAGATAAGCTAAATATTTGTTTTTGTGAATTAATTTTTTTTTTACTTCACATTTCTTGCATGATTAATATGTATGATAAATTTTGATTCTGTGATTGTGAATTTCTATTTTTCATTGATGTAAATTAATTTCAGATTAAACATTTTCATCTTAAAATAACATGCTTCTGTAATTATAACATAAACATTTTGTGTCTCATTGTAGTATAGATATTATCTGTATAGAATGACTCTTGATATGTATTATATTATACATGTAGGTTTGTTGTTGAAATAATATATTTGAATATTGTAGTGTAAGAAAGAATTCTTTCCTTTCAACTAGTTTGTAGTGTTTCGGAAAACATGCTCTATTTGTTTCACAGAAAAGGTTTAGGTACTGAAAATGGAAAGTGTTTAGAGAAATGATGTGGATTCAAGGCAGAAAGATTGAAATTGTGCTGGTATGAAACTGTTTTCCAACTTTAGTGAATGTCAGTATAACTTGAACATGGAATGTAAAATGATAAACAATTTTAATATAACATGAAATTGCTTTTCTGTGCATTAAAATTGATGTAGCCTTTTTGACTGCATATGTGTGTGTGTTTGTGTAATTTTTTATCCTTGGCAGATATAATGCTGACATGAAAAGGGCAAAGTAGAATATTTCCATCAGATAAGACATCTTCATTTCTATTTTCTGTTGGTCTTTTGAAATGTTAAATTGATAGTTTAAGGAATATTTAAACCATAGTTTTGTAATCGTTTAGTAAATACAGAATATATTGTCAATACATAACTGTAAAGGTTATGGATATTTTTTTTTGTCTCTACAACTGATTCATTTAAGGTATTGGACTAGTTGGAAAAATTAATGTAAGTGTATTCTAATTTCTACATAAAAACCATAATTCTTTAGATTTGAATATATTTCTCACAAGTGTTTCCTAGCTTAACTTTGTGTTAAAAATGAGTTTGTGTGTGTGTTTCTGTGTTTCATTTATTGGCAGATGTGATCGACATTAAAGGAAAATACAACTATCAGTAAGATAATAAAATCTTTTAATTTTTTATTCTTAACTTCTGAGGTTAATTTTCTGTAAATTGAATATTTTACTCAGACAATGAAATGAAATTTCAATTTAGTATATAGCATTTTCTTATGTTTCAAGATTTTGATAATATCACTGTAATGAGAATGTTGGTATGGTAATATATATAATTAACAAGACAAATTAGTAGTTGTCATGTGTTGCACATCATCAATTTTGGCTTGTTTTGTAAACACTTTAATTCCAGCATACAAAACTAAGGTGAATATTACTCTGTAAGTAGCAAGTTTTACTTATCAGTTGATATATAAGATGCAGTGCTTAGGAAAACATGCTTTGTTTTACCCAAAATATTTAGGCAATAATAATGGCAGTTTTTCAAGATCCAATGGATTGAAGATAGAAGCATTGAAATTGTGCGGTATGATCAATTCTTTTCTATTAGTATGTGTGAATGCCAAATAATATATAATATCAATATAACAGTGAAATTATTGACTTCTAAGTATATTATTATTTTCTGGCTATGTATGTAAGTTTCTATCATTAGCAGATGTAAAGATGACATACAGGAGATCAGATAGAACCGTTCACTAAGCTAAGATGTTTTTCCTTCCTCTCTATTAACTATTGGTCTTTTGGTGTGTTAAAGTAAATATTTTATATAATGTCCTTGATAGATATGTGAAAAAAACAAATTTCCTAATTCTTTTCTACGTATGTAGGTTATAAGATTGTTTTTCTCCTAAATTATTCTCATTTAAGGAATTGGAGTAGTTTGAAAGTTTCCTGTAAGTGTTTTTCAGTTTTCTACTTGAAAGTTATAATTCTTAACATTTTAGATATAATTCACATTCATTATAAGAATGTTTAAAATATATATATGTATGTGTGTGTGTGTGTGTGTGTGTTTCTCTCTATTTTGTTTCTTGACAGATGTGATCAACAATATAACACAAAATACATGAAAGCCAACAAAGATAAGCTAAATATTTGTTTTTGTGAATTAATTTTTTTTTTACTTCACATTTCTTGCATGATTAATATGTATGATAAATTTTGATTCTGTGATTGTGAATTTCTATTTTTCATTGATGTAAATTAATTTCAGATTAAACATTTTCATCTTAAAATAACATGCTTCTGTAATTATAACATAAACATTTTGTGTCTCATTGTAGTATAGATATTATCTGTATAGAATGACTCTTGATATGTATTATATTATACATGTAGGTTTGTTGTTGAAATAATATATTTGAATATTGTAGTGTAAGAAAGAATTCTTTCCTTTCAACTAGTTTGTAGTGTTTCGGAAAACATGCTCTATTTGTTTCACAGAAAAGGTTTAGGTACTGAAAATGGAAAGTGTTTAGAGAAATGATGTGGATTCAAGGCAGAAAGATTGAAATTGTGCTGGTATGAAACTGTTTTCCAACTTTAGTGAATGTCAGTATAACTTGAACATGGAATGTAAAATGATAAACAATTTTAATATAACATGAAATTGCTTTTCTGTGCATTAAAATTGATGTAGCCTTTTTGACTGCATATGTGTGTGTGTTTGTGTAATTTTTTATCCTTGGCAGATATAATGCTGACATGAAAAGGGCAAAGTAGAATATTTCCATCAGATAAGACATCTTCATTTCTATTTTCTGTTGGTCTTTTGAAATGTTAAATTGATAGTTTAAGGAATATTTAAACCATAGTTTTGTAATCGTTTAGTAAATACAGAATATATTGTCAATACATAACTGTAAAGGTTATGGATATTTTTTTTTGTCTCTACAACTGATTCATTTAAGGTATTGGACTAGTTGGAAAAATTAATGTAAGTGTATTCTAATTTCTACATAAAAACCATAATTCTTTAGATTTGAATATATTTCTCACAAGTGTTTCCTAGCTTAACTTTGTGTTAAAAATGAGTTTGTGTGTGTGTTTCTGTGTTTCATTTATTGGCAGATGTGATCGACATTAAAGGAAAATACAACTATCAGTAAGATAATAAAATCTTTTAATTTTTTATTCTTAACTTCTGAGGTTAATTTTCTGTAAATTGAATATTTTACTCAGACAATGAAATGAAATTTCAATTTAGTATATAGCATTTTCTTATGTTTCAAGATTTTGATAATATCACTGTAATGAGAATGTTGGTATGGTAATATATATAATTAACAAGACAAATTAGTAGTTGTCATGTGTTGCACATCATCAATTTTGGCTTGTTTTGTAAACACTTTAATTCCAGCATACAAAACTAAGGTGAATATTACTCTGTAAGTAGCAAGTTTTACTTATCAGTTGATATATAAGATGCAGTGCTTAGGAAAACATGCTTTGTTTTACCCAAAATATTTAGGCAATAATAATGGCAGTTTTTCAAGATCCAATGGATTGAAGATAGAAGCATTGAAATTGTGCGGTATGATCAATTCTTTTCTATTAGTATGTGTGAATGCCAAATAATATATAATATCAATATAACAGTGAAATTATTGACTTCTAAGTATATTATTATTTTCTGGCTATGTATGTAAGTTTCTATCATTAGCAGATGTAAAGATGACATACAGGAGATCAGATAGAACCGTTCACTAAGCTAAGATGTTTTTCCTTCCTCTCTATTAACTATTGGTCTTTTGGTGTGTTAAAGTAAATATTTTATATAATGTCCTTGATAGATATGTGAAAAAAACAAATTTCCTAATTCTTTTCTACGTATGTAGGTTATAAGATTGTTTTTCTCCTAAATTATTCTCATTTAAGGAATTGGAGTAGTTTGAAAGTTTACTGTAAGTGTTTTTCAGTTTTCTACTTGAAAGTTATAATTCTTAACATTTTAGATATAATTCACATTCATTATAAGAATGTTTAAAATATATATATGTATGTGTGTGTGTGTGTGTGTGTCTGTTTCTCTCTATTTTGTTTCTTGACAGATGTGATCAACAATATAACACAAAATACATGAAAGCCAACAAAGATAAGCTAAATATTTGTTTTTGTGAATTAATTTTTTTTTTACTTCACATTTCTTGCATGATTAATATGTATGATAAATTTTGATTCTGTGATTGTGAATTTCTATTTTTCATTGATGTAAATTAATTTCAGATTAAACATTTTCATCTTAAAATAACATGCTTCTGTAATTATAACATAAACATTTTGTGTCTCATTGTAGTATAGATATTATCTGTATAGAATGACTCTTGATATGTATTATATTATACATGTAGGTTTGTTGTTGAAATAATATATTTGAATATTGTAGTGTAAGAAAGATTTCTTTCCTTTCAACTAGTTTGTAGTGTTTCGGAAAACATGCTCTATTTGTTTCACAGAAAAGGTTTAGGTACTGAAAATGGAAAGTGTTTAGAGAAATGATGTGGATTCAAGGCAGAAAGATTGAAATTGTGCTGGTATGAAACTGTTTTCCAACTTTAGTGAATGTCAGTATAACTTGAACATGGAATGTAAAATGATAAACAATTTTAATATAACATGAAATTGCTTTTCTGTGCATTAAAATTGATGTAGCCTTTTTGACTGCATATGTGTGTGTGTTTGTGTAATTTTTTATCCTTGGCAGATATAATGCTGACATGAAAAGGGCAAAGTAGAATATTTCCATCAGATAAGACATCTTCATTTCTATTTTCTGTTGGTCTTTTGTAATGTTAAATTGATAGTTTAAGGAATATTTAAACCATAGTTTTGTAATCGTTTAGTAAATACAGAATATATTGTCAATACATAACTGTAAAGGTTATGGATATTTTTTTTTGTCTCTACAACTGATTCATTTAAGGTATTGGACTAGTTGGAAAAATTAATGTAAGTGTATTCTAATTTCTACATAAAAACCATAATTCTTTAGATTTGAATATATTTCTCACAAGTGTTTCCTAGCTTAACTTTGTGTTAAAAATGAGTTTGTGTGTGTGTTTCTGTGTTTCATTTATTGGCAGATGTGATCGACATTAAAGGAAAATACAACTATCAGTAAGATAATAAAATCTTTTAATTTTTTATTCTTAACTTCTGAGGTTAATTTTCTGTAAATTGAATATTTTACTCAGACAATGAAATGAAATTTCAATTTAGTATATAGCATTTTCTTATGTTTCAAGATTTTGATAATATCACTGTAATTAGAATGTTGGTATGGTAATATATATAATTAACAAGACAAATTAGTAGTTGTCATGTGTTGCACATCATCAATTTTGGCTTGTTTTGTAAACACTTTAATTCCAGCATACAAAACTAAGGTGAATATTACTCTGTAAGTAGCAAGTTTTACTTATCAGTTGATATATAAGATGCAGTGCTTAGGAAAACATGCTTTGTTTTACCCAAAATATTTAGGCAATAATAATGGCAGTTTTTCAAGATCCAATGGATTGAAGATAGAAGCATTGAAATTGTGCGGTATGATCAATTCTTTTCTATTAGTATGTGTGAATGCCAAATAATATATAATATCAATATAACAGTGAAATTATTGACTTCTAAGTATATTATTATTTTCTGGCTATGTATGTAAGTTTCTATCATTAGCAGATGTAAAGATGACATACAGGAGATCAGATAGAACCGTTCACTAAGCTAAGATGTTTTTCCTTCCTCTCTATTAACTATTGGTCTTTTGGTGTGTTAAAGTAAATATTTTATATAATGTCCTTGATCGATATGTGAAAAAAACAAATTTCCTAATTCTTTTCTACGTATGTAGGTTATAAGATTGTTTTTCTCCTAAATTATTCTCATTTAAGGAATTGGAGTAGTTTGAAAGTTTACTGTAAGTGTTTTTCAGTTTTCTACTTGAAAGTTATAATTCTTAACATTTTAGATATAATTCACATTCATTATAAGAATGTTTAAAATATATATATGTATGTGTGTGTGTGTGTGTGTGTCTGTTTCTCTCTATTTTGTTTCTTGACAGATGTGATCAACAATATAACACAAAATACATGAAAGCCAACAAAGATAAGCTAAATATTTGTTTTTGTGAATTAATTTTTTTTTACTTCACATTTCTTGCATGATTAATATGTATGATAAATTTTGATTCTGTGATTGTGAATTTCTATTTTTCATTGATGTAAATTAATTTCAGATTAAACATTTTCTTCTTAAAATAACATGCTTCTGTAATTATAACATAAACATTTTGTGTCTCATTGTAGTATAGATATTATCTGTATAGAATGACTCTTGATATGTATTATATTATACATGTAGGTTTGTTGTTGAAATAATATATTTTAATATTGTAGTGTAAGAAAGAATTCTTTCCTTTCAACTAGTTTGTAGTGTTTCGGAAAACCTGCTCTATTTGTTTCACAGAAAAGGTTTAGGTACTGAAAATGGAAAGTGTTTAGAGAAATGATGTGAATTCAAGGCAGAAAGATTGAAATTGTGCTGGCATGAAACTGTTTTCCAACTTTAGTGAATGTCAGTATAACTTGAACATGGAATGTAAAATGATAAACAATTTTGATATAACATGAAATTGCTTTTCTGTGCATTAAAATTGATGTAGCCTTTTTGACTGCATATGTGTGTGTGTTTGTGTAATTTTTTATCCTTGGCAGATATAATGCTGACATGAAAAGGGCAAAGTAGAATATTTCCATCAGATAAGACATCTTCATTTCTATTTTCTGTTGGTCTTTTGAAATGTTAAATTGATAGTTTAAGGAATATTTAAACCATAGTTTTGTAATCGTTTAGTAAATACAGAATATATTGTCAATACATAACTGTAAAGGTTATGGATATTTTTTTTTGTCTCTACAACTGATTCATTTAAGGTATTGGACTAGTTGGAAAAATTAATGTAAGTGTATTCTAATTTCTACATAAAAACCATAATTCTTTAGATTTGAATATATTTCTCACAAGTGTTTCCTAGCTTAACTTTGTGTTAAAAATGAGTTTGTGTGTGTGTTTCTGTGTTTCATTTATTGGCAGATGTGATCGACATTAAAGGAAAATACAACTATCAGTAAGATAATAAAATCTTTTAATTTTTTATTCTTAACTTCTGAGGTTAATTTTCTGTAAATTGAATATTTTACTCAGACAATGAAATGAAATTTCAATTTAGTATATAGCATTTTCTTATGTTTCAAGATTTTGATAATATCACTGTAATGAGAATGTTGGTATGGTAATATATATAATTAACAAGACAAATTAGTAGTTGTCATGTGTTGCACATCATCAATTTTGGCTTGTTTTGTAAACACTTTAATTCCAGCATACAAAACTAAGGTGAATATTACTCTGTAAGTAGCAAGTTTTACTTATCAGTTGATATATAAGATGCAGTGCTTAGGAAAACATGCTTTGTTTTACCCAAAATATTTAGGCAATAATAATGGCAGTTTTTCAAGATCCAATGGATTGAAGATAGAAGCATTGAAATTGTGCGGTATGATCAATTCTTTTCTATTAGTATGTGTGAATGCCAAATAATATATAATATCAATATAACAGTGAAATTATTGACTTCTAAGTATATTATTATTTTCTGGCTATGTATGTAAGTTTCTATCATTAGCAGATGTAAAGATGACATACAGGAGATCAGATAGAACCGTTCACTAAGCTAAGATGTTTTTCCTTCCTCTCTATTAACTATTGGTCTTTTGGTGTGTTAAAGTAAATATTTTATATAATGTCCTTGATCGATATGTGAAAAAAACAAATTTCCTAATTCTTTTCTACGTATGTAGGTTATAAGATTGTTTTTCTCCTAAATTATTCTCATTTAAGGAATTGGAGTAGTTTGAAAGTTTACTGTAAGTGTTTTTCAGTTTTCTACTTGAAAGTTATAATTCTTAACATTTTAGATATAATTCACATTCATTATAAGAATGTTTAAAATATATATATGTATGTGTGTGTGTGTGTGTGTGTCTGTTTCTCTCTATTTTGTTTCTTGACAGATGTGATCAACAATATAACACAAAATACATGAAAGCCAACAAAGATAAGCTAAATATTTGTTTTTGTGAATTAATTTTTTTTTTACTTCACATTTCTTGCATGATTAATATGTATGATAAATTTTGATTCTGTGATTGTGAATTTCTATTTTTCATTGATGTAAATTAATTTCAGATTAAACATTTTCATCTTAAAATAACATGCTTCTGTAATTATAACATAAACATTTTGTGTCTCATTGTAGTATAGATATTATCTGTATAGAATGACTCTTGATATGTATTATATTATACATGTAGGTTTGTTGTTGAAATAATATATTTGAATATTGTAGTGTAAGAAAGATTTCTTTCCTTTCAACTAGTTTGTAGTGTTTCGGAAAACATGCTCTATTTGTTTCACAGAAAAGGTTTAGGTACTGAAAATGGAAAGTGTTTAGAGAAATGATGTGGATTCAAGGCAGAAAGATTGAAATTGTGCTGGTATGAAACTGTTTTCCAACTTTAGTGAATGTCAGTATAACTTGAACATGGAATGTAAAATGATAAACAATTTTAATATAACATGAAATTGCTTTTCTGTGCATTAAAATTGATGTAGCCTTTTTGACTGCATATGTGTGTGTGTTTGTGTAATTTTTTATCCTTGGCAGATATAATGCTGACATGAAAAGGGCAAAGTAGAATATTTCCATCAGATAAGACATCTTCATTTCTATTTTCTGTTGGTCTTTTGTAATGTTAAATTGATAGTTTAAGGAATATTTAAACCATAGTTTTGTAATCGTTTAGTAAATACAGAATATATTGTCAATACATAACTGTAAAGGTTATGGATATTTTTTTTTGTCTCTACAACTGATTCATTTAAGGTATTGGACTAGTTGGAAAAATTAATGTAAGTGTATTCTAATTTCTACATAAAAACCATAATTCTTTAGATTTGAATATATTTCTCACAAGTGTTTCCTAGCTTAACTTTGTGTTAAAAATGAGTTTGTGTGTGTGTTTCTGTGTTTCATTTATTGGCAGATGTGATCGACATTAAAGGAAAATACAACTATCAGTAAGATAATAAAATCTTTTAATTTTTTATTCTTAACTTCTGAGGTTAATTTTCTGTAAATTGAATATTTTACTCAGACAATGAAATGAAATTTCAATTTAGTATATAGCATTTTCTTATGTTTCAAGATTTTGATAATATCACTGTAATGAGAATGTTGGTATGGTAATATATATAATTAACAAGACAAATTAGTAGTTGTCATGTGTTGCACATCATCAATTTTGGCTTGTTTTGTAAACACTTTAATTCCAGCATACAAAACTAAGGTGAATATTACTCTGTAAGTAGCAAGTTTTACTTATCAGTTGATATATAAGATGCAGTGCTTAGGAAAACATGCTTTGTTTTACCCAAAATATTTAGGCAATAATAATGGCAGTTTTTCAAGATCCAATGGATTGAAGATAGAAGCATTGAAATTGTGCGGTATGATCAATTCTTTTCTATTAGTATGTGTGAATGCCAAATAATATATAATATCAATATAACAGTGAAATTATTGACTTCTAAGTATATTATTATTTTCTGGCTATGTATGTAAGTTTCTATCATTAGCAGATGTAAAGATGACATACAGGAGATCAGATAGAACCGTTCACTAAGCTAAGATGTTTTTCCTTCCTCTCTATTAACTATTGGTCTTTTGGTGTGTTAAAGTAAATATTTTATATAATGTCCTTGATCGATATGTGAAAAAAACAAATTTCCTAATTCTTTTCTACGTATGTAGGTTATAAGATTGTTTTTCTCCTAAATTATTCTCATTTAAGGAATTGGAGTAGTTTGAAAGTTTACTGTAAGTGTTTTTCAGTTTTCTACTTGAAAGTTATAATTCTTAACATTTTAGATATAATTCACATTCATTATAAGAATGTTTAAAATATATATATGTATGTGTGTGTGTGTGTGTGTGTCTGTTTCTCTCTATTTTGTTTCTTGACAGATGTGATCAACAATATAACACAAAATACATGAAAGCCAACAAAGATAAGCTAAATATTTGTTTTTGTGAATTAATTTTTTTTTTACTTCACATTTCTTGCATGATTAATATGTATGATAAATTTTGATTCTGTGATTGTGAATTTCTATTTTTCATTGATGTAAATTAATTTCAGATTAAACATTTTCATCTTAAAATAACATGCTTCTGTAATTATAACATAAACATTTTGTGTCTCATTGTAGTATAGATATTATCTGTATAGAATGACTCTTGATATGTATTATATTATACATGTAGGTTTGTTGTTGAAATAATATATTTGAATATTGTAGTGTAAGAAAGATTTCTTTCCTTTCAACTAGTTTGTAGTGTTTCGGAAAACATGCTCTATTTGTTTCACAGAAAAGGTTTAGGTACTGAAAATGGAAAGTGTTTAGAGAAATGATGTGGATTCAAGGCAGAAAGATTGAAATTGTGCTGGTATGAAACTGTTTTCCAACTTTAGTGAATGTCAGTATAACTTGAACATGGAATGTAAAATGATAAACAATTTTAATATAACATGAAATTGCTTTTCTGTGCATTAAAATTGATGTAGCCTTTTTGACTGCATATGTGTGTGTGTTTGTGTAATTTTTTATCCTTGGCAGATATAATGCTGACATGAAAAGGGCAAAGTAGAATATTTCCATCAGATAAGACATCTTCATTTCTATTTTCTGTTGGTCTTTTGTAATGTTAAATTGATAGTTTAAGGAATATTTAAACCATAGTTTTGTAATCGTTTAGTAAATACAGAATATATTGTCAATACATAACTGTAAAGGTTATGGATATTTTTTTTTGTCTCTACAACTGATTCATTTAAGGTATTGGACTAGTTGGAAAAATTAATGTAAGTGTATTCTAATTTCTACATAAAAACCATAATTCTTTAGATTTGAATATATTTCTCACAAGTGTTTCCTAGCTTAACTTTGTGTTAAAAATGAGTTTGTGTGTGTGTTTCTGTGTTTCATTTATTGGCAGATGTGATCGACATTAAAGGAAAATACAACTATCAGTAAGATAATAAAATCTTTTAATTTTTTATTCTTAACTTCTGAGGTTAATTTTCTGTAAATTGAATATTTTACTCAGACAATGAAATGAAATTTCAATTTAGTATATAGCATTTTCTTATGTTTCAAGATTTTGATAATATCACTGTAATGAGAATGTTGGTATGGTAATATATATAATTAACAAGACAAATTAGTAGTTGTCATGTGTTGCACATCATCAATTTTGGCTTGTTTTGTAAACACTTTAATTCCAGCATACAAAACTAAGGTGAATATTACTCTGTAAGTAGCAAGTTTTACTTATCAGTTGATATATAAGATGCAGTGCTTAGGAAAACATGCTTTGTTTTACCCAAAATATTTAGGCAATAATAATGGCAGTTTTTCAAGATCCAATGGATTGAAGATAGAAGCATTGAAATTGTGCGGTATGATCAATTCTTTTCTATTAGTATGTGTGAATGCCAAATAATATATAATATCAATATAACAGTGAAATTATTGACTTCTAAGTATATTATTATTTTCTGGCTATGTATGTAAGTTTCTATCATTAGCAGATGTAAAGATGACATACAGGAGATCAGATAGAACCGTTCACTAAGCTAAGATGTTTTTCCTTCCTCTCTATTAACTATTGGTCTTTTGGTGTGTTAAAGTAAATATTTTATATAATGTCCTTGATCGATATGTGAAAAAAACAAATTTCCTAATTCTTTTCTACGTATGTAGGTTATAAGATTGTTTTTCTCCTAAATTATTCTCATTTAAGGAATTGGAGTAGTTTGAAAGTTTACTGTAAGTGTTTTTCAGTTTTCTACTTGAAAGTTATAATTCTTAACATTTTAGATATAATTCACATTCATTATAAGAATGTTTAAAATATATATATGTATGTGTGTGTGTGTGTGTGTGTCTGTTTCTCTCTATTTTGTTTCTTGACAGATGTGATCAACAATATAACACAAAATACATGAAAGCCAACAAAGATAAGCTAAATATTTGTTTTTGTGAATTAATTTTTTTTTTACTTCACATTTCTTGCATGATTAATATGTATGATAAATTTTGATTCTGTGATTGTGAATTTCTATTTTTCATTGATGTAAATTAATTTCAGATTAAACATTTTCTTCTTAAAATAACATGCTTCTGTAATTATAACATAAACATTTTGTGTCTCATTGTAGTATAGATATTATCTGTATAGAATGACTCTTGATATGTATTATATTATACATGTAGGTTTGTTGTTGAAATAATATATTTTAATATTGTAGTGTAAGAAAGAATTCTTTCCTTTCAACTAGTTTGTAGTGTTTCGGAAAACCTGCTCTATTTGTTTCACAGAAAAGGTTTAGGTACTGAAAATGGAAAGTGTTTAGAGAAATGATGTGAATTCAAGGCAGAAAGATTGAAATTGTGCTGGTATGAAACTGTTTTCCAACTTTAGTGAATGTCAGTATAACTTGAACATGGAATGTAAAATGATAAACAATTTTGATATAACATGAAATTGCTTTTCTGTGCATTAAAATTGATGTAGCCTTTTTGACTGCATATGTGTGTGTGTTTGTGTAATTTTTTATCCTTGGCAGATATAATGCTGACATGAAAAGGGCAAAGTAGAATATTTCCATCAGATAAGACATCTTCATTTCTATTTTCTGTTGGTCTTTTGAAATGTTAAATTGATAGTTTAAGGAATATTTAAACCATAGTTTTGTAATCGTTTAGTAAATACAGAATATATTGTCAATACATAACTGTAAAGGTTATGGATATTTTTTTTTGTCTCTACAACTGATTCATTTAAGGTATTGGACTAGTTGGAAAAATTAATGTAAGTGTATTCTAATTTCTACATAAAAACCATAATTCTTTAGATTTGAATATATTTCTCACAAGTGTTTCCTAGCTTAACTTTGTGTTAAAAATGAGTTTGTGTGTGTGTTTCTGTGTTTCATTTATTGGCAGATGTGATCGACATTAAAGGAAAATACAACTATCAGTAAGATAATAAAATCTTTTAATTTTTTATTCTTAACTTCTGAGGTTAATTTTCTGTAAATTGAATATTTTACTCAGACAATGAAATGAAATTTCAATTTAGTATATAGCATTTTCTTATGTTTCAAGATTTTGATAATATCACTGTAATGAGAATGTTGGTATGGTAATATATATAATTAACAAGACAAATTAGTAGTTGTCATGTGTTGCACATCATCAATTTTGGCTTGTTTTGTAAACACTTTAATTCCAGCATACAAAACTAAGGTGAATATTACTCTGTAAGTAGCAAGTTTTACTTATCAGTTGATATATAAGATGCAGTGCTTAGGAAAACATGCTTTGTTTTACCCAAAATATTTAGGCAATAATAATGGCAGTTTTTCAAGATCCAATGGATTGAAGATAGAAGCATTGAAATTGTGCGGTATGATCAATTCTTTTCTATTAGTATGTGTGAATGCCAAATAATATATAATATCAATATAACAGTGAAATTATTGACTTCTAAGTATATTATTATTTTCTGGCTATGTATGTAAGTTTCTATCATTAGCAGATGTAAAGATGACATACAGGAGATCAGATAGAACCGTTCACTAAGCTAAGATGTTTTTCCTTCCTCTCTATTAACTATTGGTCTTTTGGTGTGTTAAAGTAAATATTTTATATAATGTCCTTGATCGATATGTGAAAAAAACAAATTTCCTAATTCTTTTCTACGTATGTAGGTTATAAGATTGTTTTTCTCCTAAATTATTCTCATTTAAGGAATTGGAGTAGTTTGAAAGTTTACTGTAAGTGTTTTTCAGTTTTCTACTTGAAAGTTATAATTCTTAACATTTTAGATATAATTCACATTCATTATAAGAATGTTTAAAATATATATATGTATGTGTGTGTGTGTGTGTGTGTCTGTTTCTCTCTATTTTGTTTCTTGACAGATGTGATCAACAATATAACACAAAATACATGAAAGCCAACAAAGATAAGCTAAATATTTGTTTTTGTGAATTAATTTTTTTTTTACTTCACATTTCTTGCATGATTAATATGTATGATAAATTTTGATTCTGTGATTGTGAATTTCTATTTTTCATTGATGTAAATTAATTTCAGATTAAACATTTTCTTCTTAAAATAACATGCTTCTGTAATTATAACATAAACATTTTGTGTCTCATTGTAGTATAGATATTATCTGTATAGAATGACTCTTGATATGTATTATATTATACATGTAGGTTTGTTGTTGAAATAATATATTTTAATATTGTAGTGTAAGAAAGAATTCTTTCCTTTCAACTAGTTTGTAGTGTTTCGGAAAACCTGCTCTATTTGTTTCACAGAAAAGGTTTAGGTACTGAAAATGGAAAGTGTTTAGAGAAATGATGTGAATTCAAGGCAGAAAGATTGAAATTGTGCTGGTATGAAACTGTTTTCCAACTTTAGTGAATGTCAGTATAACTTGAACATGGAATGTAAAATGATAAACAATTTTGATATAACATGAAATTGCTTTTCTGTGCATTAAAATTGATGTAGCCTTTTTGACTGCATATGTGTGTGTGTTTGTGTAATTTTTTATCCTTGGCAGATATAATGCTGACATGAAAAGGGCAAAGTAGAATATTTCCATCAGATAAGACATCTTCATTTCTATTTTCTGTTGGTCTTTTGAAATGTTAAATTGATAGTTTAAGGAATATTTAAACCATAGTTTTGTAATCGTTTAGTAAATACAGAATATATTGTCAATACATAACTGTAAAGGTTATGGATATTTTTTTTTGTCTCTACAACTGATTCATTTAAGGTATTGGACTAGTTGGAAAAATTAATGTAAGTGTATTCTAATTTCTACATAAAAACCATAATTCTTTAGATTTGAATATATTTCTCACAAGTGTTTCCTAGCTTAACTTTGTGTTAAAAATGAGTTTGTGTGTGTGTTTCTGTGTTTCATTTATTGGCAGATGTGATCGACATTAAAGGAAAATACAACTATCAGTAAGATAATAAAATCTTTTAATTTTTTATTCTTAACTTCTGAGGTTAATTTTCTGTAAATTGAATATTTTACTCAGACAATGAAATGAAATTTCAATTTAGTATATAGCATTTTCTTATGTTTCAAGATTTTGATAATATCACTGTAATGAGAATGTTGGTATGGTAATATATATAATTAACAAGACAAATTAGTAGTTGTCATGTGTTGCACATCATCAATTTTGGCTTGTTTTGTAAACACTTTAATTCCAGCATACAAAACTAAGGTGAATATTACTCTGTAAGTAGCAAGTTTTACTTATCAGTTGATATATAAGATGCAGTGCTTAGGAAAACATGCTTTGTTTTACCCAAAATATTTAGGCAATAATAATGGCAGTTTTTCAAGATCCAATGGATTGAAGATAGAAGCATTGAAATTGTGCGGTATGATCAATTCTTTTCTATTAGTATGTGTGAATGCCAAATAATATATAATATCAATATAACAGTGAAATTATTGACTTCTAAGTATATTATTATTTTCTGGCTATGTATGTAAGTTTCTATCATTAGCAGATGTAAAGATGACATACAGGAGATCAGATAGAACCGTTCACTAAGCTAAGATGTTTTTCCTTCCTCTCTATTAACTATTGGTCTTTTGGTGTGTTAAAGTAAATATTTTATATAATGTCCTTGATCGATATGTGAAAAAAACAAATTTCCTAATTCTTTTCTACGTATGTAGGTTATAAGATTGTTTTTCTCCTAAATTATTCTCATTTAAGGAATTGGAGTAGTTTGAAAGTTTACTGTAAGTGTTTTTCAGTTTTCTACTTGAAAGTTATAATTCTTAACATTTTAGATATAATTCACATTCATTATAAGAATGTTTAAAATATATATATGTATGTGTGTGTGTGTGTGTGTGTCTGTTTCTCTCTATTTTGTTTCTTGACAGATGTGATCAACAATATAACACAAAATACATGAAAGCCAACAAAGATAAGCTAAATATTTGTTTTTGTGAATTAATTTTTTTTTTACTTCACATTTCTTGCATGATTAATATGTATGATAAATTTTGATTCTGTGATTGTGAATTTCTATTTTTCATTGATGTAAATTAATTTCAGATTAAACATTTTCTTCTTAAAATAACATGCTTCTGTAATTATAACATAAACATTTTGTGTCTCATTGTAGTATAGATATTATCTGTATAGAATGACTCTTGATATGTATTATATTATACATGTAGGTTTGTTGTTGAAATAATATATTTTAATATTGTAGTGTAAGAAAGAATTCTTTCCTTTCAACTAGTTTGTAGTGTTTCGGAAAACCTGCTCTATTTGTTTCACAGAAAAGGTTTAGGTACTGAAAATGGAAAGTGTTTAGAGAAATGATGTGAATTCAAGGCAGAAAGATTGAAATTGTGCTGGTATGAAACTGTTTTCCAACTTTAGTGAATGTCAGTATAACTTGAACATGGAATGTAAAATGATAAACAATTTTGATATAACATGAAATTGCTTTTCTGTGCATTAAAATTGATGTAGCCTTTTTGACTGCATATGTGTGTGTGTTTGTGTAATTTTTTATCCTTGGCAGATATAATGCTGACATGAAAAGGGCAAAGTAGAATATTTCCATCAGATAAGACATCTTCATTTCTATTTTCTGTTGGTCTTTTGAAATGTTAAATTGATAGTTTAAGGAATATTTAAACCATAGTTTTGTAATCGTTTAGTAAATACAGAATATATTGTCAATACATAACTGTAAAGGTTATGGATATTTTTTTTTGTCTCTACAACTGATTCATTTAAGGTATTGGACTAGTTGGAAAAATTAATGTAAGTGTATTCTAATTTCTACATAAAAACCATAATTCTTTAGATTTGAATATATTTCTCACAAGTGTTTCCTAGCTTAACTTTGTGTTAAAAATGAGTTTGTGTGTGTGTTTCTGTGTTTCATTTATTGGCAGATGTGATCGACATTAAAGGAAAATACAACTATCAGTAAGATAATAAAATCTTTTAATTTTTTATTCTTAACTTCTGAGGTTAATTTTCTGTAAATTGAATATTTTACTCAGACAATGAAATGAAATTTCAATTTAGTATATAGCATTTTCTTATGTTTCAAGATTTTGATAATATCACTGTAATGAGAATGTTGGTATGGTAATATATATAATTAACAAGACAAATTAGTAGTTGTCATGTGTTGCACATCATCAATTTTGGCTTGTTTTGTAAACACTTTAATTCCAGCATACAAAACTAAGGTGAATATTACTCTGTAAGTAGCAAGTTTTACTTATCAGTTGATATATAAGATGCAGTGCTTAGGAAAACATGCTTTGTTTTACCCAAAATATTTAGGCAATAATAATGGCAGTTTTTCAAGATCCAATGGATTGAAGATAGAAGCATTGAAATTGTGCGGTATGATCAATTCTTTTCTATTAGTATGTGTGAATGCCAAATAATATATAATATCAATATAACAGTGAAATTATTGACTTCTAAGTATATTATTATTTTCTGGCTATGTATGTAAGTTTCTATCATTAGCAGATGTAAAGATGACATACAGGAGATCAGATAGAACCGTTCACTAAGCTAAGATGTTTTTCCTTCCTCTCTATTAACTATTGGTCTTTTGGTGTGTTAAAGTAAATATTTTATATAATGTCCTTGATCGATATGTGAAAAAAACAAATTTCCTAATTCTTTTCTACGTATGTAGGTTATAAGATTGTTTTTCTCCTAAATTATTCTCATTTAAGGAATTGGAGTAGTTTGAAAGTTTACTGTAAGTGTTTTTCAGTTTTCTACTTGAAAGTTATAATTCTTAACATTTTAGATATAATTCACATTCATTATAAGAATGTTTAAAATATATATATGTATGTGTGTGTGTGTGTGTGTGTCTGTTTCTCTCTATTTTGTTTCTTGACAGATGTGATCAACAATATAACACAAAATACATGAAAGCCAACAAAGATAAGCTAAATATTTGTTTTTGTGAATTAATTTTTTTTTTACTTCACATTTCTTGCATGATTAATATGTATGATAAATTTTGATTCTGTGATTGTGAATTTCTATTTTTCATTGATGTAAATTAATTTCAGATTAAACATTTTCTTCTTAAAATAACATGCTTCTGTAATTATAACATAAACATTTTGTGTCTCATTGTAGTATAGATATTATCTGTATAGAATGACTCTTGATATGTATTATATTATACATGTAGGTTTGTTGTTGAAATAATATATTTTAATATTGTAGTGTAAGAAAGAATTCTTTCCTTTCAACTAGTTTGTAGTGTTTCGGAAAACCTGCTCTATTTGTTTCACAGAAAAGGTTTAGGTACTGAAAATGGAAAGTGTTTAGAGAAATGATGTGAATTCAAGGCAGAAAGATTGAAATTGTGCTGGTATGAAACTGTTTTCCAACTTTAGTGAATGTCAGTATAACTTGAACATGGAATGTAAAATGATAAACAATTTTGATATAACATGAAATTGCTTTTCTGTGCATTAAAATTGATGTAGCCTTTTTGACTGCATATGTGTGTGTGTTTGTGTAATTTTTTATCCTTGGCAGATATAATGCTGACATGAAAAGGGCAAAGTAGAATATTTCCATCAGATAAGACATCTTCATTTCTATTTTCTGTTGGTCTTTTGAAATGTTAAATTGATAGTTTAAGGAATATTTAAACCATAGTTTTGTAATCGTTTAGTAAATACAGAATATATTGTCAATACATAACTGTAAAGGTTATGGATATTTTTTTTTGTCTCTACAACTGATTCATTTAAGGTATTGGACTAGTTGGAAAAATTAATGTAAGTGTATTCTAATTTCTACATAAAAACCATAATTCTTTAGATTTGAATATATTTCTCACAAGTGTTTCCTAGCTTAACTTTGTGTTAAAAATGAGTTTGTGTGTGTGTTTCTGTGTTTCATTTATTGGCAGATGTGATCGACATTAAAGGAAAATACAACTATCAGTAAGATAATAAAATCTTTTAATTTTTTATTCTTAACTTCTGAGGTTAATTTTCTGTAAATTGAATATTTTACTCAGACAATGAAATGAAATTTCAATTTAGTATATAGCATTTTCTTATGTTTCAAGATTTTGATAATATCACTGTAATGAGAATGTTGGTATGGTAATATATATAATTAACAAGACAAATTAGTAGTTGTCATGTGTTGCACATCATCAATTTTGGCTTGTTTTGTAAACACTTTAATTCCAGCATACAAAACTAAGGTGAATATTACTCTGTAAGTAGCAAGTTTTACTTATCAGTTGATATATAAGATGCAGTGCTTAGGAAAACATGCTTTGTTTTACCCAAAATATTTAGGCAATAATAATGGCAGTTTTTCAAGATCCAATGGATTGAAGATAGAAGCATTGAAATTGTGCGGTATGATCAATTCTTTTCTATTAGTATGTGTGAATGCCAAATAATATATAATATCAATATAACAGTGAAATTATTGACTTCTAAGTATATTATTATTTTCTGGCTATGTATGTAAGTTTCTATCATTAGCAGATGTAAAGATGACATACAGGAGATCAGATAGAACCGTTCACTAAGCTAAGATGTTTTTCCTTCCTCTCTATTAACTATTGGTCTTTTGGTGTGTTAAAGTAAATATTTTATATAATGTCCTTGATAGATATGTGAAAAAAACAAATTTCCTAATTCTTTTCTACGTATGTAGGTTATAAGATTGTTTTTCTCCTAAATTATTCTCATTTAAGGAATTGGAGTAGTTTGAAAGTTTCCTGTAAGTGTTTTTCAGTTTTCTACTTGAAAGTTATAATTCTTAACATTTTAGATATAATTCACATTCATTATAAGAATGTTTAAAATATATATATGTATGTGTGTGTGTGTGTGTGTGTTTCTCTCTATTTTGTTTCTTGACAGATGTGATCAACAATATAACACAAAATACATGAAAGCCAACAAAGATAAGCTAAATATTTGTTTTTGTGAATTAATTTTTTTTTTACTTCACATTTCTTGCATGATTAATATGTATGATAAATTTTGATTCTGTGATTGTGAATTTCTATTTTTCATTGATGTAAATTAATTTCAGATTAAACAGTTTCTTCTTAAAATAACATGCTTCTGTAATTATAACATAAACATTTTGTGTCTCATTGTAGTATAGATATTATCTGTATAGAATGACTCTTGATATGTATTATATTATACATGTAGGTTTGTTGTTGAAATAATATATTTTAATATTGTAGTGTAAGAAAGAATTCTTTCCTTTCAACTAGTTTGTAGTGTTTCGGAAAACCTGCTCTATTTGTTTCACAGAAAAGGTTTAGGTACTGAAAATGGAAAGTGTTTAGAGAAATGATGTGAATTCAAGGCAGAAAGATTGAAATTGTGCTGGTATGAAACTGTTTTCCAACTTTAGTGAATGTCAGTATAACTTGAACATGGAATGTAAAATGATAAACAATTTTAATATAACATGAAATTGCTTTTCTGTGCATTAAAATTGATGTAGCCTTTTTTGACTGCATATGTGTGTGTGTTTGTGTAATTTTTTATCCTTGGCAGATATAATGCTGACATGAAAAGGGCAAAGTAGAATATTTCCATCAGATAAGACATCTTCATTTCTATTTTCTGTTGGTCTTTTGAAATGTTAAATTGATAGTTTAAGGAATATTTAAACCATAGTTTTGTAATCGTTTAGTAAATGCAGAATATATTGTCAATACATAACTGTAAAGGTTATGGATATTTTTTTTTGTCTCTACAACTGATTCATTTAAGGTATTGGACTAGTTGGAAAAATTAATGTAAGTGTATTCTAATTTCTACATAAAAACCATAATTCTTTAGATTTGAATATATTTCTCACAAGTGTTTCCTAGCTTAACTTTGTGTTAAAAATGAGTTTGTGTGTGTGTTTCTGTGTTTCATTTATTGGCAGATGTGATCGACATTAAAGGAAAATACAACTATCAGTAAGATAATAAAATCTTTTAATTTTTTATTCTTAACTTCTGAGGTTAATTTTCTGTAAATTGAATATTTTACTCACACAATGAAATGAAATTTCAATTTAGTATATAGCATTTTCTTATGTTTCAAGATTTTGATAATATCACTGTAATGAGAATGTTGGTATGGTAATATATATAATTAACAAGACAAATTAGTAGTTGTCATGTGTTGCACATCATCAATTTTGGCTTGTTTTGTAAACACTTTAATTCCAGCATACAAAACTAAGGTGAATATTACTCTGTAAGTAGCAAGTTTTACTTATCAGTTGATATATAAGATGCAGTGCTTAGGAAAACATGCTTTGTTTTACCCAAAATATTTAGGCAATAATAATGGCAGTTTTTCAAGATCCAATGGATTGAAGATAGAAGCATTGAAATTGTGCGGTATGATCAATTCTTTTCTATTAGTATGTGTGAATGCCAAATAATATATAATATCAATATAACAGTGAAATTATTGACTTCTAAGTATATTATTATTTTCTGGCTATGTATGTAAGTTTCTATCATTAGCAGATGTAAAGATGACATACAGGAGATCAGATAGAACCGTTCACTAAGCTAAGATGTTTTTCCTTCCTCTCTATTAACTATTGGTCTTTTGGTGTGTTAAAGTAAATATTTTATATAATGTCCTTGATCGATATGTGAAAAAAACAAATTTCCTAATTCTTTTCTACGTATGTAGGTTATAAGATTGTTTTTCTCCTAAATTATTCTCATTTAAGGAATTGGAGTAGTTTGAAAGTTTACTGTAAGTGTTTTTCAGTTTTCTACTTGAAAGTTATAATTCTTAACATTTTAGATATAATTCACATTCATTATAAGAATGTTTAAAATATATATATGTATGTGTGTGTGTGTGTCTGTTTCTCTCTATTTTGTTTCTTGACAGATGTGATCAACAATATAACACAAAATACATGAAAGCCAACAAAGATAAGCTAAATATTTGTTTTTGTGAATTAATTTTTTTTTTACTTCACATTTCTTGCATGATTAATATGTATGATAAATTTTGATTCTGTGATTGTGAATTTCTATTTTTCATTGATGTAAATTAATTTCAGATTAAACATTTTCTTCTTAAAATAACATGCTTCTGTAATTATAACATAAACATTTTGTGTCTCATTGTAGTATAGATATTATCTGTATAGAATGACTCTTGATATGTATTATATTATACATGTAGGTTTGTTGTTGAAATAATATATTTTAATATTGTAGTGTAAGAAAGAATTCTTTCCTTTCAACTAGTTTGTAGTGTTTCGGAAAACCTGCTCTATTTGTTTCACAGAAAAGGTTTAGGTACTGAAAATGGAAAGTGTTTAGAGAAATGATGTGAATTCAAGGCAGAAAGATTGAAATTGTGCTGGTATGAAACTGTTTTCCAACTTTAGTGAATGTCAGTATAACTTGAACATGGAATGTAAAATGATAAACAATTTTGATATAACATGAAATTGCTTTTCTGTGCATTAAAATTGATGTAGCCTTTTTGACTGCATATGTGTGTGTGTTTGTGTAATTTTTTATCCTTGGCAGATATAATGCTGACATGAAAAGGGCAAAGTAGAATATTTCCATCAGATAAGACATCTTCATTTCTATTTTCTGTTGGTCTTTTGAAATGTTAAATTGATAGTTTAAGGAATATTTAAACCATAGTTTTGTAATCGTTTAGTAAATACAGAATATATTGTCAATACATAACTGTAAAGGTTATGGATATTTTTTTTTGTCTCTACAACTGATTCATTTAAGGTATTGGACTAGTTGGAAAAATTAATGTAAGTGTATTCTAATTTCTACATAAAAACCATAATTCTTTAGATTTGAATATATTTCTCACAAGTGTTTCCTAGCTTAACTTTGTGTTAAAAATGAGTTTGTGTGTGTGTTTCTGTGTTTCATTTATTGGCAGATGTGATCGACATTAAAGGAAAATACAACTATCAGTAAGATAATAAAATCTTTTAATTTTTTATTCTTAACTTCTGAGGTTAATTTTCTGTAAATTGAATATTTTACTCAGACAATGAAATGAAATTTCAATTTAGTATATAGCATTTTCTTATGTTTCAAGATTTTGATAATATCACTGTAATGAGAATGTTGGTATGGTAATATATATAATTAACAAGACAAATTAGTAGTTGTCATGTGTTGCACATCATCAATTTTGGCTTGTTTTGTAAACACTTTAATTCCAGCATACAAAACTAAGGTGAATATTACTCTGTAAGTAGCAAGTTTTACTTATCAGTTGATATATAAGATGCAGTGCTTAGGAAAACATGCTTTGTTTTACCCAAAATATTTAGGCAATAATAATGGCAGTTTTTCAAGATCCAATGGATTGAAGATAGAAGCATTGAAATTGTGCGGTATGATCAATTCTTTTCTATTAGTATGTGTGAATGCCAAATAATATATAATATCAATATAACAGTGAAATTATTGACTTCTAAGTATATTATTATTTTCTGGCTATGTATGTAAGTTTCTATCATTAGCAGATGTAAAGATGACATACAGGAGATCAGATAGAACCGTTCACTAAGCTAAGATGTTTTTCCTTCCTCTCTATTAACTATTGGTCTTTTGGTGTGTTAAAGTAAATATTTTATATAATGTCCTTGATAGATATGTGAAAAAAACAAATTTCCTAATTCTTTTCTACGTATGTAGGTTATAAGATTGTTTTTCTCCTAAATTATTCTCATTTAAGGAATTGGAGTAGTTTGAAAGTTTCCTGTAAGTGTTTTTCAGTTTTCTACTTGAAAGTTATAATTCTTAACATTTTAGATATAATTCACATTCATTATAAGAATGTTTAAAATATATATATGTATGTGTGTGTGTGTGTGTGTGTTTCTCTCTATTTTGTTTCTTGACAGATGTGATCAACAATATAACACAAAATACATGAAAGCCAACAAAGATGTTGTGAATTAATTTTTTTTTTACTTCACATTTCTTGCATGATTAATATGTATGATAAATTTTGATTCTGTGATTGTGAATTTCTATTTTTCATTGATGTAAATTAATTTCAGATTAAACAGTTTCTTCTTAAAATAACATGCTTCTGTAATTATAACATAAACATTTTGTGTCTCATTGTAGTATAGATATTATCTGTATAGAATGACTCTTGATATGTATTATATTATACATGTAGGTTTGTTGTTGAAATAATATATTTTAATATTGTAGTGTAAGAAAGAATTCTTTCCTTTCAACTAGTTTGTAGTGTTTCGGAAAACCTGCTCTATTTGTTTCACAGAAAAGGTTTAGGTACTGAAAATGGAAAGTGTTTAGAGAAATGATGTGAATTCAAGGCAGAAAGATTGAAATTGTGCTGGTATGAAACTGTTTTCCAACTTTAGTGAATGTCAGTATAACTTGAACATGGAATGTAAAATGATAAACAATTTTGATATAACATGAAATTGCTTTTCTGTGCATTAAAATTGATGTAGCCTTTTTGACTGCATATGTGTGTGTGTTTGTGTAATTTTTTATCCTTGGCAGATATAATGCTGACATGAAAAGGGCAAAGTAGAATATTTCCATCAGATAAGACATCTTCATTTCTATTTTCTGTTGGTCTTTTGAAATGTTAAATTGATAGTTTAAGGAATATTTAAACCATAGTTTTGTAATCGTTTAGTAAATACAGAATATATTGTCAATACATAACTGTAAAGGTTATGGATATTTTTTTTTGTCTCTACAACTGATTCATTTAAGGTATTGGACTAGTTGGAAAAATTAATGTAAGTGTATTCTAATTTCTACATAAAAACCATAATTCTTTAGATTTGAATATATTTCTCACAAGTGTTTCCTAGCTTAACTTTGTGTTAAAAATGAGTTTGTGTGTGTGTTTCTGTGTTTCATTTATTGGCAGATGTGATCGACATTAAAGGAAAATACAACTATCAGTAAGATAATAAAATCTTTTAATTTTTTATTCTTAACTTCTGAGGTTAATTTTCTGTAAATTGAATATTTTACTCAGACGATGAAATGAAATTTCAATTTAGTATATAGCATTTTCTTATGTTTCAAGATTTTGATAATATCACTGTAATGAGAATGTTGGTATGGTAATATATATAATTAACAAGACAAATTAGTAGTTGTCATGTGTTGCACATCATCAATTTTGGCTTGTTTTGTAAACACTTTAATTCCAGCATACAAAACTAAGGTGAATATTACTCTGTAAGTAGCAAGTTTTACTTATCAGTTGATATATAAGATGCAGTGCTTAGGAAAACATGCTTTGTTTTACCCAAAATATTTAGGCAATAATAATGGCAGTTTTTCAAGATCCAATGGATTGAAGATAGAAGCATTGAAATTGTGCGGTATGATCAATTCTTTTCTATTAGTATGTGTGAATGCCAAATAATATATAATATCAATATAACAGTGAAATTATTGACTTCTAAGTATATTATTATTTTCTGGCTATGTATGTAAGTTTCTATCATTAGCAGATGTAAAGATGACATACAGGAGATCAGATAGAACCGTTCACTAAGCTAAGATGTTTTTCCTTCCTCTCTATTAACTATTGGTCTTTTGGTGTGTTAAAGTAAATATTTTATATAATGTCCTTGATCGATATGTGAAAAAAACAAATTTCCTAATTCTTTTCTACGTATGTAGGTTATAAGATTGTTTTTCTCCTAAATTATTCTCATTTAAGGAATTGGAGTAGTTTGAAAGTTTCCTGTAAGTGTTTTTCAGTTTTCTACTTGAAAGTTATAATTCTTAACATTTTAGATATAATTCACATTCATTATAAGAATGTTTAAAATATATATATGTATGTGTGTGTGTGTGTGTGTGTCTGTTTCTCTCTATTTTGTTTCTTGACAGATGTGATCAACAATATAACACAAAATACATGAAAGCCAACAAAGATAAGCTAAATATTTGTTTTTGTGAATTAATTTTTTTTTTACTTCACATTTCTTGCATGATTAATATGTATGATAAATTTTGATTCTGTGATTGTGAATTTCTATTTTTCATTGATGTAAATTAATTTCAGATTAAACATTTTCTTCTTAAAATAACATGCTTCTGTAATTATAACATAAACATTTTGTGTCTCATTGTAGTATAGATATTATCTGTATAGAATGACTCTTGATATGTATTATATTATACATGTAGGTTTGTTGTTGAAATAATATATTTTAATATTGTAGTGTAAGAAAGAATTCTTTCCTTTCAACTAGTTTGTAGTGTTTCGGAAAACCTGCTCTATTTGTTTCACAGAAAAGGTTTAGGTACTGAAAATGGAAAGTGTTTAGAGAAATGATGTGAATTCAAGGCAGAAAGATTGAAATTGTGCTGGTATGAAACTGTTTTCCAACTTTAGTGAATGTCAGTATAACTTGAACATGGAATGTAAAATGATAAACAATTTTGATATTACATGAAATTGCTTTTCTGTGCATTAAAATTGATGTAGCCTTTTTGACTGCATATGTGTGTGTGTTTGTGTAATTTTTTATCCTTGGCAGATATAATGCTGACATGAAAAGGGCAAAGTAGAATATTTCCATCAGATAAGACATCTTCATTTCTATTTTCTGTTGGTCTTTTGAAATGTTAAATTGATAGTTTAAGGAATATTTAAACCATAGTTTTGTAATCGTTTAGTAAATACAGAATATATTGTCAATACATAACTGTAAAGGTTATGGATATTTTTTTTTGTCTCTACAACTGATTCATTTAAGGTATTGGACTAGTTGGAAAAATTAATGTAAGTGTATTCTAATTTCTACATAAAAACCATAATTCTTTAGATTTGAATATATTTCTCACAAGTGTTTCCTAGCTTAACTTTGTGTTAAAAATGAGTTTGTGTGTGTGTTTCTGTGTTTCATTTATTGGCAGATGTGATCAACATTAAAGGAAAATACAACTATCAGTAAGATAATAAAATCTTTTAATTTTTTATTCTTAACTTCTGAGGTTAATTTTCTGTAAATTGAATATTTTACTCAGACAATGAAATGAAATTTCAATTTAGTATATAGCATTTTCTTATGTTTCAAGATTTTGATAATATCACTGTAATGAGAATGTTGGTATGGTAATATATATAATTAACAAGACAAATTAGTAGTTGTCATGTGTTGCACATCATCAATTTTGGCTTGTTTTGTAAACACTTTAATTCCAGCATACAAAACTAAGGTGAATATTACTCTGTAAGTAGCAAGTTTTACTTATCAGTTGATATATAAGATGCAGTGCTTAGGAAAACATGCTTTGTTTTACCCAAAATATTTAGGCAATAATAATGGCAGTTTTTCAAGATCCAATGGATTGAAGATAGAAGCATTGAAATTGTGCGGTATGATCAATTCTTTTCTATTAGTATGTGTGAATGCCAAATAATATATAATATCAATATAACAGTGAAATTATTGACTTCTAAGTATATTATTATTTTCTGGCTATGTATGTAAGTTTCTATCATTAGCAGATGTAAAGATGACATACAGGAGATCAGATAGAACCGTTCACTAAGCTAAGATGTTTTTCCTTCCTCTCTATTAACTATTGGTCTTTTGGTGTGTTAAAGTAAATATTTTATATAATGTCCTTGATCGATATGTGAAAAAAACAAATTTCCTAATTCTTTTCTACGTATGTAGGTTATAAGATTGTTTTCCTCCTAAATTATTCTCATTTAAGGAATTGGAGTAGTTTGAAAGTTTACTGTAAGTGTTTTTCAGTTTTCTACTTGAAAGTTATAATTCTTAACATTTTAGATATAATTCACATTCATTATAAGAATGTTTAAAATATATATATATATGTATGTGTGTGTGTGTGTGTGTGTGTCTGTTTCTCTCTATTTTGTTTCTTGACAGATGTGATCAACAATATAACACAAAATACATGAAAGCCAACAAAGATAAGCTAAATATTTGTTTTTGTGAATTAATTTTTTTTTTACTTCACATTTCTTGCATGATTAATATGTATGATAAATTTTGATTCTGTGATTGTGAATTTCTATTTTTCATTGATGTAAATTAATTTCAGATTAAACATTTTCATCTTAAAATAACATGCTTCTGTAATTATAACATAAACATTTTGTGTCTCATTGTAGTATAGATATTATCTGTATAGAATGACTCTTGATATGTATTATATTATACATGTAGGTTTGTTGTTGAAATAATATATTTGAATATTGTAGTGTAAGAAAGATTTCTTTCCTTTCAACTAGTTTGTAGTGTTTCGGAAAACATGCTCTATTTGTTTCACAGAAAAGGTTTAGGTACTGAAAATGGAAAGTGTTTAGAGAAATGATGTGGATTCAAGGCAGAAAGATTGAAATTGTGCTGGTATGAAACTGTTTTCCAACTTTAGTGAATGTCAGTATAACTTGAACATGGAATGTAAAATGATAAACAATTTTAATATAACATGAAATTGCTTTTCTGTGCATTAAAATTGATGTAGCCTTTTTGACTGCATATGTGTGTGTGTTTGTGTAATTTTTTATCCTTGGCAGATATAATGCTGACATGAAAAGGGCAAAGTAGAATATTTCCATCAGATAAGACATCTTCATTTCTATTTTCTGTTGGTCTTTTGTAATGTTAAATTGATAGTTTAAGGAATATTTAAACCATAGTTTTGTAATCGTTTAGTAAATACAGAATATATTGTCAATACATAACTGTAAAGGTTATGGATATTTTTTTTTGTCTCTACAACTGATTCATTTAAGGTATTGGACTAGTTGGAAAAATTAATGTAAGTGTATTCTAATTTCTACATAAAAACCATAATTCTTTAGATTTGAATATATTTCTCACAAGTGTTTCCTAGCTTAACTTTGTGTTAAAAATGAGTTTGTGTGTGTGTTTCTGTGTTTCATTTATTGGCAGATGTGATCGACATTAAAGGAAAATACAACTATCAGTAAGATAATAAAATCTTTTAATTTTTTATTCTTAACTTCTGAGGTTAATTTTCTGTAAATTGAATATTTTACTCAGACAATGAAATGAAATTTCAATTTAGTATATAGCATTTTCTTATGTTTCAAGATTTTGATAATATCACTGTAATGAGAATGTTGGTATGGTAATATATATAATTAACAAGACAAATTAGTAGTTGTCATGTGTTGCACATCATCAATTTTGGCTTGTTTTGTAAACACTTTAATTCCAGCATACAAAACTAAGGTGAATATTACTCTGTAAGTAGCAAGTTTTACTTATCAGTTGATATATAAGATGCAGTGCTTAGGAAAACATGCTTTGTTTTACCCAAAATATTTAGGCAATAATAATGGCAGTTTTTCAAGATCCAATGGATTGAAGATAGAAGCATTGAAATTGTCCGGTATGATCAATTCTTTTCTATTAGTATGTGTGAATGCCAAATAATATATAATATCAATATAACAGTGAAATTATTGACTTCTAAGTATATTATTATTTTCTGGCTATGTATGTAAGTTTCTATCATTAGCAGATGTAAAGATGACATACAGGAGATCAGATAGAACCGTTCACTAAGCTAAGATGTTTTTCCTTCCTCTCTATTAACTATTGGTCTTTTGGTGTGTTAAAGTACATATTTTATATAATGTCCTTGATCGATATGTGAAAAAAACAAATTTCCTAATTCTTTTCTACGTATGTAGGTTATAAGATTGTTTTTCTCCTAAATTATTCTCATTTAAGGAATTGGAGTAGTTTGAAAGTTTACTGTAAGTGTTTTTCAGTTTTCTACTTGAAAGTTATAATTCTTAACATTTTAGATATAATTCACATTCATTATAAGAATGTTTAAAATATATATATGTATGTGTGTGTGTGTGTGTGTGTCTGTTTCTCTCTATTTTGTTTCTTGACAGATGTGATCAACAATATAACACAAAATACATGAAAGCCAACAAAGATAAGCTAAATATTTGTTTTTGTGAATTAATTTTTTTTTTACTTCACATTTCTTGCATGATTAATATGTATGATAAATTTTGATTCTGTGATTGTGAATTTCTATTTTTCATTGATGTAAATTAATTTCAGATTAAACATTTTCTTCTTAAAATAACATGCTTCTGTAATTATAACATAAACATTTTGTGTCTCATTGTAGTATAGATATTATCTGTATAGAATGACTCTTGATATGTATTATATTATACATGTAGGTTTGTTGTTGAAATAATATATTTTAATATTGTAGTGTAAGAAAGAATTCTTTCCTTTCAACTAGTTTGTAGTGTTTCGGAAAACCTGCTCTATTTGTTTCACAGAAAAGGTTTAGGTACTGAAAATGGAAAGTGTTTAGAGAAATGATGTGAATTCAAGGCAGAAAGATTGAAATTGTGCTGGTATGAAACTGTTTTCCAACTTTAGTGAATGTCAGTATAACTTGAACATGGAATGTAAAATGATAAACAATTTTGATATAACATGAAATTGCTTTTCTGTGCATTAAAATTGATGTAGCCTTTTTGACTGCATATGTGTGTGTGTTTGTGTAATTTTTTATCCTTGGCAGATATAATGCTGACATGAAAAGGGCAAAGTAGAATATTTCCATCAGATAAGACATCTTCATTTCTATTTTCTGTTGGTCTTTTGAAATGTTAAATTGATAGTTTAAGGAATATTTAAACCATAGTTTTGTAATCGTTTAGTAAATACAGAATATATTGTCAATACATAACTGTAAAGGTTATGGATATTTTTTTTTGTCTCTACAACTGATTCATTTAAGGTATTGGACTAGTTGGAAAAATTAATGTAAGTGTATTCTAATTTCTACATAAAAACCATAATTCTTTAGATTTGAATATATTTCTCACAAGTGTTTCCTAGCTTAACTTTGTGTTAAAAATGAGTTTGTGTGTGTGTTTCTGTGTTTCATTTATTGGCAGATGTGATCGACATTAAAGGAAAATACAACTATCAGTAAGATAATAAAATCTTTTAATTTTTTATTCTTAACTTCTGAGGTTAATTTTCTGTAAATTGAATATTTTACTCAGACAATGAAATGAAATTTCAATTTAGTATATAGCATTTTCTTATGTTTCAAGATTTTGATAATATCACTGTAATGAGAATGTTGGTATGGTAATATATATAATTAACAAGACAAATTAGTAGTTGTCATGTGTTGCACATCATCAATTTTGGCTTGTTTTGTAAACACTTTAATTCCAGCATACAAAACTAAGGTGAATATTACTCTGTAAGTAGCAAGTTTTACTTATCAGTTGATATATAAGATGCAGTGCTTAGGAAAACATGCTTTGTTTTACCCAAAATATTTAGGCAATAATAATGGCAGTTTTTCAAGATCCAATGGATTGAAGATAGAAGCATTGAAATTGTGCGGTATGATCAATTCTTTTCTATTAGTATGTGTGAATGCCAAATAATATATAATATCAATATAACAGTGAAATTATTGACTTCTAAGTATATTATTATTTTCTGGCTATGTATGTAAGTTTCTATCATTAGCAGATGTAAAGATGACATACAGGAGATCAGATAGAACCGTTCACTAAGCTAAGATGTTTTTCCTTCCTCTCTATTAACTATTGGTCTTTTGGTGTGTTAAAGTAAATATTTTATATAATGTCCTTGATAGATATGTGAAAAAAACAAATTTCCTAATTCTTTTCTACGTATGTAGGTTATAAGATTGTTTTTCTCCTAAATTATTCTCATTTAAGGAATTGGAGTAGTTTGAAAGTTTCCTGTAAGTGTTTTTCAGTTTTCTACTTGAAAGTTATAATTCTTAACATTTTAGATATAATTCACATTCATTATAAGAATGTTTAAAATATATATATGTATGTGTGTGTGTGTGTGTGTGTTTCTCTCTATTTTGTTTCTTGACAGATGTGATCAACAATATAACACAAAATACATGAAAGCCAACAAAGATGTTGTGAATTAATTTTTTTTTTACTTCACATTTCTTGCATGATTAATATGTATGATAAATTTTGATTCTGTGATTGTGAATTTCTATTTTTCATTGATGTAAATTAATTTCAGATTAAACAGTTTCTTCTTAAAATAACATGCTTCTGTAATTATAACATAAACATTTTGTGTCTCATTGTAGTATAGATATTATCTGTATAGAATGACTCTTGATATGTATTATATTATACATGTAGGTTTGTTGTTGAAATAATATATTTTAATATTGTAGTGTAAGAAAGAATTCCTTCCTTTCAACTAGTTTGTAGTGTTTCGGAAAACCTGCTCTATTTGTTTCACAGAAAAGGTTTAGGTACTGAAAATGGAAAGTGTTTAGAGAAATGATGTGAATTCAAGGCAGAAAGATTGAAATTGTGCTGGTATGAAACTGTTTTCCAACTTTAGTGAATGTCAGTATAACTTGAACATGGAATGTAAAATGATAAACAATTTTGATATAACATGAAATTGCTTTTCTGTGCATTAAAATTGATGTAGCCTTTTTGACTGCATATGTGTGTGTGTTTGTGTAATTTTTTATCCTTGGCAGATATAATGCTGACATGAAAAGGGCAAAGTAGAATATTTCCATCAGATAAGACATCTTCATTTCTATTTTCTGTTGGTCTTTTGAAATGTTAAATTGATAGTTTAAGGAATATTTAAACCATAGTTTTGTAATCGTTTAGTAAATACAGAATATATTGTCAATACATAACTGTAAAGGTTATGGATATTTTTTTTTGTCTCTACAACTGATTCATTTAAGGTATTGGACTAGTTGGAAAAATTAATGTAAGTGTATTCTAATTTCTACATAAAAACCATAATTCTTTAGATTTGAATATATTTCTCACAAGTGTTTCCTAGCTTAACTTTGTGTTAAAAATGAGTTTGTGTGTGTGTTTCTGTGTTTCATTTATTGGCAGATGTGATCGACATTAAAGGAAAATACAACTATCAGTAAGATAATAAAATCTTTTAATTTTTTATTCTTAACTTCTGAGGTTAATTTTCTGTAAATTGAATATTTTACTCAGACAATGAAATGAAATTTCAATTTAGTATATAGCATTTTCTTATGTTTCAAGATTTTGATAATATCACTGTAATGAGAATGTTGGTATGGTAATATATATAATTAACAAGACAAATTAGTAGTTGTCATGTGTTGCACATCATCAATTTTGGCTTGTTTTGTAAACACTTTAATTCCAGCATACAAAACTAAGGTGAATATTACTCTGTAAGTAGCAAGTTTTACTTATCAGTTGATATATAAGATGCAGTGCTTAGGAAAACATGCTTTGTTTTACCCAAAATATTTAGGCAATAATAATGGCAGTTTTTCAAGATCCAATGGATTGAAGATAGAAGCATTGAAATTGTGCGGTATGATCAATTCTTTTCTATTAGTATGTGTGAATGCCAAATAATATATAATATCAATATAACAGTGAAATTATTGACTTCTAAGTATATTATTATTTTCTGGCTATGTATGTAAGTTTCTATCATTAGCAGATGTAAAGATGACATACAGGAGATCAGATAGAACCGTTCACTAAGCTAAGATGTTTTTCCTTCCTCTCTATTAACTATTGGTCTTTTGGTGTGTTAAAGTAAATATTTTATATAATGTCCTTGATAGATATGTGAAAAAAACAAATTTCCTAATTCTTTTCTACGTATGTAGGTTATAAGATTGTTTTTCTCCTAAATTATTCTCATTTAAGGAATTGGAGTAGTTTGAAAGTTTCCTGTAAGTGTTTTTCAGTTTTCTACTTGAAAGTTATAATTCTTAACATTTTAGATATAATTCACATTCATTATAAGAATGTTTAAAATATATATATGTATGTGTGTGTGTGTGTTTCTCTCTATTTTGTTTCTTGACAGATGTGATCAACAATATAACACAAAATACATGAAAGCCAACAAAGATAAGCTAAATATTTGTTTTTGTGAATTAATTTTTTTTTTACTTCACATTTCTTGCATGATTAATATGTATGATAAATTTTGATTCTGTGATTGTGAATTTCTATTTTTCATTGATGTAAATTAATTTCAGATTAAACATTTTCTTCTTAAAATAACATGCTTCTGTAATTATAACATAAACATTTTGTGTCTCATTGTAGTATAGATATTATCTGTATAGAATGACTCTTGATATGTATTATATTATACATGTAGGTTTGTTGTTGAAATAATATATTTTAATATTGTAGTGTAAGAAAGAATTCTTTCCTTTCAACTAGTTTGTAGTGTTTCGGAAAACCTGCTCTATTTGTTTCACAGAAAAGGTTTAGGTACTGAAAATGGAAAGTGTTTAGAGAAATGATGTGAATTCAAGGCAGAAAGATTGAAATTGTGCTGGTATGAAACTGTTTTCCAACTTTAGTGAATGTCAGTATAACTTGAACATGGAATGTAAAATGATAAACAATTTTGATATAACATGAAATTGCTTTTCTGTGCATTAAAATTGATGTAGCCTTTTTGACTGCATATGTGTGTGTGTTTGTGTAATTTTTTATCCTTGGCAGATATAATGCTGACATGAAAAGGGCAAAGTAGAATATTTCCATCAGATAAGACATCTTCATTTCTATTTTCTGTTGGTCTTTTGAAATGTTAAATTGATAGTTTAAGGAATATTTAAACCATAGTTTTGTAATCGTTTAGTAAATACAGAATATATTGTCAATACATAACTGTAAAGGTTATGGATATTTTTTTTTGTCTCTACAACTGATTCATTTAAGGTATTGGACTAGTTGGAAAAATTAATGTAAGTGTATTCTAATTTCTACATAAAAACCATAATTCTTTAGATTTGAATATATTTCTCACAAGTGTTTCCTAGCTTAACTTTGTGTTAAAAATGAGTTTGTGTGTGTGTTTCTGTGTTTCATTTATTGGCAGATGTGATCGACATTAAAGGAAAATACAACTATCAGTAAGATAATAAAATCTTTTAATTTTTTATTCTTAACTTCTGAGGTTAATTTTCTGTAAATTGAATATTTTACTCAGACAATGAAATGAAATTTCAATTTAGTATATAGCATTTTCTTATGTTTCAAGATTTTGATAATATCACTGTAATGAGAATGTTGGTATGGTAATATATATAATTAACAAGACAAATTAGTAGTTGTCATGTGTTGCACATCATCAATTTTGGCTTGTTTTGTAAACACTTTAATTCCAGCATACAAAACTAAGGTGAATATTACTCTGTAAGTAGCAAGTTTTACTTATCAGTTGATATATAAGATGCAGTGCTTAGGAAAACATGCTTTGTTTTACCCAAAATATTTAGGCAATAATAATGGCAGTTTTTCAAGATCCAATGGATTGAAGATAGAAGCATTGAAATTGTGCGGTATGATCAATTCTTTTCTATTAGTATGTGTGAATGCCAAATAATATATAATATCAATATAACAGTGAAATTATTGACTTCTAAGTATATTATTATTTTCTGGCTATGTATGTAAGTTTCTATCATTAGCAGATGTAAAGATGACATACAGGAGATCAGATAGAACCGTTCACTAAGCTAAGATGTTTTTCCTTCCTCTCTATTAACTATTGGTCTTTTGGTGTGTTAAAGTAAATATTTTATATAATGTCCTTGATAGATATGTGAAAAAAACAAATTTCCTAATTCTTTTCTACGTATGTAGGTTATAAGATTGTTTTTCTCCTAAATTATTCTCATTTAAGGAATTGGAGTAGTTTGAAAGTTTCCTGTAAGTGTTTTTCAGTTTTCTACTTGAAAGTTATAATTCTTAACATTTTAGATATAATTCACATTCATTATAAGAATGTTTAAAATATATATATGTATGTGTGTGTGTGTGTGTGTGTGTTTCTCTCTATTTTGTTTCTTGACGGATGTGATCAACAATATAACACAAAATACATGAAAGCCAACAAAGATAAGCTAAATATTTGTTTTTGTGAATTAATTTTTTTTTTACTTCACATTTCTTGCATGATTAATATGTATGATAAATTTTGATTCTGTGATTGTGAATTTCTATTTTTCATTGATGTAAATTAATTTCAGATTAAACATTTTCATCTTAAAATAACATGCTTCTGTAATTATAACATAAACATTTTGTGTCTCATTGTAGTATAGATATTATCTGTATAGAATGACTCTTGATATGTATTATATTATACATGTAGGTTTGTTGTTGACATAATATATTTGAATATTGTAGTGTAAGAAAGAATTCTTTCCTTTCAACTAGTTTGTAGTGTTTCGGAAAACATGCTCTATTTGTTTCACAGAAAAGGTTTAGGTACTGAAAATGGAAAGTGTTTAGAGAAATGATGTGAATTCAAGGCAGAAAGATTGAAATTGTGCTGGTATGAAACTGTTTTCCAACTTTAGTGAATGTCAGTATAACTTGAACATGGAATGTAAAATGATAAACAATTTTAATATAACATGAAATTGCTTTTCTGTGCATTAAAATTGATGTAGCCTTTTTTGACTGCATATGTGTGTGTGTTTGTGTAATTTTTTATCCTTGGCAGATATAATGCTGACATGAAAAGGGCAAAGTAGAATATTTCCATCAGATAAGACATCTTCATTTCTATTTTCTGTTGGTCTTTTGAAATGTTAAATTGATAGTTTAAGGAATATTTAAACCATAGTTTTGTAATCGTTTAGTAAATGCAGAATATATTGTCAATACATAACTGTAAAGGTTATGGATATTTTTTTTTGTCTCTACAACTGATTCATTTAAGGTATTGGACTAGTTGGAAAAATTAATCTAAGTGTATTCTAATTTCTATGTGTGTGTGTGTGTTTCTTGATAGATGTGATCAACAATATAACACAAAATACATGAAAGCCAACAAAGATAAGCTAAAATGATAAAAAAATTTAATATAGCACTAAGCTTCTTTTCTCTGAAGTAAAATTGATATAAACCTCTTTGATATATACCTTAACAAGATAATAATTGATAATTCTTCTGGTTCACCTGAATGAAATCCTGTTGTTATGGAAACACCTACAACTGCTTAAGCACACCCACACAAATTTGTACGACGCTTCCTTACAGTTTAGTCTATGACATCATTCAGAAGGCATTGGAAGGCTACAGTAGAAGTCACTTACACAAGATGCTACAATATAGAATGGTGAACTTTTAACTACAGAAGCATACTTTTGTCTGTTTGTATGGAATGTAAGTAGCACTTTAAACATCTGGGTTATTTCACTTAGAATTTTTAAGTCTTTCCATTATTGTAATTATCATTTTGTATTTAAAATGTTAAAAAATATTCAATTTTCTATTTTTGTATATATCTGTGAATGTATCTCCTCTCTTTATATATATATCTACTATATAAGTCCTGTTCTGTCTGTGTGTGTAAAGTATTATAACTTGCGTATTGTTCACCCGATCTCGCTAAAATTTTACACATTGCCAAAGGAGAATGCGAGACGTGCCAATAACAACTATTTATTGCATAATTGTTACTTTCAAAGTGATAATCGCCATTTTTATAATCCTTGTGTGACTTTGCGTTAAAAAATCTCCATTAGAACTGCTGTAAGCAGGAACGCGGTTGAGAAAGAGAAGTAGAAAGTGCAGAGTAGAAGAGAGAGAATGTCTATAGGAGGGAAACAGCGACAGAAAGAAAGAGACAAAGAAAAAAGGGGAAGAGAGAAGGCTTTGTGAGAGAAGGGACTGGCAAAAAGAGAGAGAAAGAAGAGGCTGTGTGAGAGGGGAAGGAAAGAGAGAGTGAGACAGTAAGTAACCACATGTGAGAAGAGAAGCAGATGACAATATAAAATATTAAACATGATATTAGAAAAATATTTTTGTAAATTTTATATATACATACATGCATAGATAAATCTACATATACAATTGTATGTGTATAGTAAAAATATATGTGATTGTACGCATATGAAAAAGAGAGAGAAAGAAGAGGCTGTGTGAGGGGGGGGGGAAAGAAAGAGAATATCTATAGGAGGGACACATCGAGAGAAAGAAAGAGACAAAAAAGGAAGGGAGGGAGAGAGAAGGGACTGGCAAAAAGAAAGAGTGAGACAGTAAGTAACCACATGTTGTGAGAAGAGAAGCAGACGACAATATAAAATATTAAATACAATATTAGAAAAATATTTTTGTAAATATGACAATATTTTATATATGCATGCATGCATAGATAAATACATACATATGTTTACAGGTATATATATATTTTATATATACGATGATGATACATGCATAGATAAATACATACATATGTTTACAGGTATATATATATTTTATATATACGATGATGATACATGCATAGATAAATACATACATATGTTTACAGGTATTTTTATATATATATATATTATTATGTAATAAACAACATAAGGCAATTATTCCATTTACCAGTGGTTTCTTAAAAGCAAAAGATTTTGCTTTCAATCCTCAGAATGAAAAAATCCTGGTCTGTTTATTGAAATTGGATTTTAAAAAACAAAAATGCAATCTATATGAAAGTGAGGCTGGAGAAGGAAGAAGGAAAGGAAAAATAAAATAAAACTACACATGCAAACACACACAGAAAAACACAAAAGTATACATACACACACACACATATATATATATATATATATATATATATATACATATATACATATACACATATATATACACATACACATACGTACACATATTACATACACATATACACATACATACACTCATACACACACACACACATATACACACATATATATATATATATATATAAACTTCTTCCATCCCGTAAGAACGGGATGGAAGAAGTTTAGGGAACTACTACCACTGCTAGCTGCAAAAGGCTTCTCCCTCAGAATGAAAGGCAGACTGTATGATGCGTGTATCCGAACAGCGATGTTGCATGGTAGTGAGACCTGGGCGCTGAAGGTGGAAGACTTACGTAGATTAGAGAGAAACGAAGCCTGCATGCTCCGATGGATGTGTAACAGTAATATACGTGAACGACAAAGCATAAATGAATTGAGAGAGAGACTGAGCATAAGAGGAATCAAATGCTGCGTGCAGGAGAGGCGGTTACGCTGGTATGGACATGTGATGCGTATGAAGGATGACAGCTGCATAAAAAGGTGCAGAGCACTAGAAGTTGATGGAAACCGCGGAGTGGGGAGACCCAAGATGACTTGGGATGAGGTGATAAAAGCCGACCTTACCCAACTACACCTCTCAAAGTCAATGACACACGACCGTGACTTCTGGCGTCACGCAGTAATACAGGGTACCCGACCTCCCATGGGTACATGCTGAAGCATATAAACAATATGCCCCCCCCCCCCCCCCCACCGCAAGGTGGTCGTGGAGGTGCCACGGCAAAAAAGCACCCAGCCCACACTGTAAAGTGGACGTGTAAGCGCCACGAAAAAGCACCCAGCACTCACTGTAAATGAGGTTGGTGTTAGGAAGGGCATCCAGCTGTAGAAATCAAGCCAGATCAGTTCCTGTATGAGCAAGGCATGGTCAGCCGACCAGACACTGCCCACAACAGGACAACCCGTCTAACCCATGCTAGCGTGGAAGAACGGACGTGAAACGGTGATGATGGGTGATGATGATATATATACACATATACATATATATATATATATGTGTGTACAAGCATACACATACACAAACATAGCCATACACACATATACATACATACATTCACACAATCATACATATATACACACGTACATACATACACATACATAAATGCACTCCTCTACATATTCACACACGCAAATAAATATAAGAAAAAAAAATATATATTAAAAATTTTTGACACCGATACAGAAGGCAGCTAACTGGACAAACACACGTAAGTAATACACACAAATGCACGTTTACATACGTACGAAATAGTAAATACATACACACACTCTCACACATAAATATACATATACAAATACATAAACACATACATACACATGCACAAACACGCACACGTATACAATATATACACACACATGTATATGTAATTATATACACATACATATATATATATATACATAAATATAAACATACACACACACACACATATATGTATACATACACACACATATACATACATAGCTATACAATTATACACATACAAATACGTACATATCATAAACACGCACAACCAAATACAAACACACACACATAAATATATATATACACACACATACATATATATATATGGAGGGACATGGCTTAGTGGTTAGAGCATTGGCCTTGCAATCGAAAGGTTGTGAGTTCAATTCTCAGACCGGGTGATGTGTTGTTTCCTTGAGCAAGACACTTTATTTCACATTGCTCCAGTTTACTCAGCTGTAGAAATGAGATGATAGAGACTGGGGTCCCTATCATTCCACTGCAAAGTGGTCGTGTAAGTGCCACGGCAAAAAAACACCCAGCACTCACTGTAAATGAGGTTGGTGTTAGGAAGGGCATCCAGCTGTAGAAATCAAGCCAGAATCAGTTCCCGTCCCACCCTTGCAAGCAGGGAAAAAGCGGACGTAAAATGATGATGATGATGATACATATATATATATATATATATATATATATATATATATATACATATATGTATATATATATATATATATATATATATATATATACATACACATACACACACACATACATGTGTGTGTGTGTGTGTGTGTAAAGACATGGCCAACTTCGAATTAGACCTCGTTAATCTAATTAGTGATATCAAATTTCGTAAGTACAATAATAACTTTCAAACTAAACTTTCTAACGATATTTCTAAATTTAGAAATTCTACAAACACTTTCGTTCTTTCTGATAAAACTAAAAACCTCTTTGAAGTTAATAATACTTTGTATAACCAACTTTTAACTAATAGTATTACCAATAAATATCAATTAACTAATAATAATACCTACAATACTATCAATAAAGAAGCTAAAGAACTAGCTAGTTCTTTACAAATAGATAACCGGATTGAAAGCTTAGCTAAGCGTAAAGCATATATTACCCTTAAAGACCATAAATTGGACTTTACTAATCGACCTAGTTGTAGACTGATTAACCCGGCTAAATCCGAGGTTGGCCTTGCAAGTAAGAAAATCTTAAGAAAAATAATTCTCCAAATTAGAACTAACACTGACCTATCACAGTGGCTAAATACTTCCTCTGTTATTTCTTGGTTCAATAATATACAAGGTAAAAATAAGTGTAGATTTACCCAATTTGATATTGTCGATTTTTACCCATCTATTACTGTTTCCTTATTAACTAATGCCTTAGATTTTGCTAGACCCTTCATTAATATTTCTAAATTAGAAGAAGACATTATCTTTCATGCTAGAAAAACTTTACTTTTTACTAATGATAATATTTGGATTAAAAAGTCAAACCCTGAAAACTCTTTTGATGTTGCAATGGGTTCATATGACAGTGCGGATGTGTGTGACTTAGTAGGATTATTCCTTCTCCACACCCTCAAAGAGAAATTTCCGTCCCATAATATCGGTTTATCCCGTGGTGACGGATTAGCAGTTTCTCATACCACCAACGGCCATAACCTTGATAAATTCCGTAAAGATTTAATCAATACTTTTGCTAATCTTAACCTTAAAATCACTATAGATACGAACCTTACTAATGCTAATTTTCTTGATATTAATCTTGATCTACTTACTGCCTCTTTTAAACCCTATCATAAACCTAATGAAAATCTTAGGTATATACACAAAGAGTCTTGCCATCCCCCTATAGTTTTTAATAATCTTATTCCTAACATTGGCCGTAGGATTTCTACCTTATCTTCGTCTATAGACATTTTTAATAAAGCCTTTAAGAACAGCGGTTTTACAGAAAAAATTTCTTATCCCCCCCCTAAAACTAACCACAATAACAGGAAAAGGAAGATTATTTGGTTCACACACCCCTTCTCTCTAACTGTCAAAACTAATGTAGGAAGGAAATTCCTTGAACTATTAGACAAACATTTTCCTCCTAATCATAGATATTATAAGATATTTAATAGGAACGTAGTTAAGATCAGCTACTCTTGTTGCCCATCTATGAAGTCCAAAATCACCAGTTCAAACCATACGAGAATAAATCCAGGATGCAGTTGCAGGAAGCCGGATGAATGCCCATTGCAGGGTAAATGTAACACCAAATCTGTTGTTTATGAGGCTAAGATAACACCGATAATCAACAACCAGCGAGCCAGGAGTGAGCGATATGTCGGTATGACATATGGAGGCACATGGCTTAGTGGTTAGAGCATTGACCTTGCAATCGAAAGGTTGTGAGTTCAATTCTCAGACCGGGTGATGTGTTGTTTCCTTGAGCAAGACACTTTATTTCACATTGCTCCAGTTTACTCAGCTGTAGAAATGAGATGATAGGGACTGGGGTCCATATCATTCCACTGCAAAGTGGTCGTGGAGGTGCCACGGCAAAAAAGCACCCAGCACTCACTGTAAATGAGGTTGGTGTTAGGAAGGGCATCCAGCTGTAGAAATCAAGCCAGAATCAGTTCCCGTCCCACCCTTGCAAGCAGGGAAAAGTGGACGTAAAATGAAATGATGATGATGATGACCCAGGACAGGTTTAAAACCAGATTTTACTCACATGTCGCTTCTTTTAAGCACTCCGATAAACGAACATCAACGGCCCTCGCAAGTAAGGTGTGGGAACTCAAAGATAGTAACATCCCGTACTCTATTGATTGGTCTATATTAGACCATTCGAGGGAGTACCAAAGGGGCACAAAGAATTATTCTTTGTGTACCACAGAAAAGTATAGGATTTTGCTAAACTTGAGAGCCACTTCCGCTTGCCTTAACTCAAAGACTGAGATCTTCAGATGCTGTCCTCATCTGAAATCGCATCTGATCTGTAACTGGATTGACACTCCTATGATAAATCAACCGTCTTGAACTCCTTCTCTGCCCTTTACTTCTGCTACGGTTTTTATTTTGCTGATTCTATGTTCTGTACTCTTGTATATTTATTTTTTTCTCCCTTACCTCCCCTTATATTTCACCTTTTCCTATGTCCCCCCCCCCCATATATTCTTTTTGCCTTGCCCTTCACATACCTATGTGTATGTATATTTGTGTGTGTATATATATATATATATGTATATATATATATATATATGTATGTGTGTGTATGTATATATGTATATTTTTGTGTGTGTGGATAGACCAGGTTTTTTTCATTCTGAAGATTGAAGGAAAAATTTTTTGCTTTTAAGAAACCATTGGTGAATGGAATAATTGCCTTATGTTGCTTTATTACTTTACTACTATATATATGTATATGTAAGGTTCATATGAATTATCTAAGACTGAGTTTTACACACACACACACACATGTATGTGTGTGTGTATGTGTATGTATATGTATATATATATATATATATATGTATGTGTGTGTGTATATATATATGTATGTGTGTGTGTTTGTATTTGGTTGTGCGTGTTTATGATATGTACGTATTTGTATGTGTATAATTGTATAGCTATGTATGTATATGTGTGTGTATGTATACATATATGTGTGTGTGTGTATGTTTATATTTATGTATATATATATATGTATGTGTATATAATTACATATACATATGTGTGTGTATATATTGTGTGCTTGTTTGTGCATGTGTATGTATGTGTTTATGTATATTTATGTGTGAGAGTGTGTGTATGTATTTACTATTTCGTATGTATACGTGCATTTGTGTGTATTACTTACCGCGTGTGTCTGTCCAGTTAGCTGCCTTCTGTATCGGTGTCAAAAATTTTTAATATATATATTTTTTTCTTATATTTATTTGCGTGTGTGAATATGTAGAGGAGTGCATTTATGTATGTGTATGTATGTACGTGTGTATATATGTATGGTTGTGTGAATGTATGTATGTATATGTGTGTGTGTATGGCTATGTTTGTGTATGTGTATGCTTGTACACACATATATATATATGTGTATATATATATAATATATATATATGTGTATATATATATATATAATATATATATATATATGTGTGTGTATATGTGTGTGTGTGTGTATGTATGTGTATATGTGTATGTATGTGTATGTGTATATATATGTATATATGTATATATGTGTGTGTGTATGTATGCTTTTGTGTTTTTGTGTGTGTGTTTGCATGTGTAGTTTTATTTTATTTTTCCTTTCCTTCTTCCTTCTCATATAGATTGCATTTTTTTTAAAAATCCAATTTCAATAAACAGACCAGGATTTTTTCATTCTGAGGATTGAAAGCAAAATCTTTTGCTTTTAAGAAACCACTGATAAATGGAATAATTGCCTTATGTTGTTTATTACATAATAATAATTAAGCTCTGTTACCTACATAGAGCACTCTTTTTTCCTGGACTTTTCCGACGGAATTACTTCATTTATATATATCCCCATTTTTCTAATCCTTATGGGACTTTGCATTCAAAATCTTCATTAGAAGTCCTATAAACAGCAACCAGGTAAATTTCTTTGATTTGATTTTTTTCAGATTTATTCAATTACAGATTTTTGATGAGATTGGGTCCCGTTCTGTCTGTGTGTGTGTAAAGTATTATAACTTGCGTATTATTCATCCGGTCTCTTAAAATTTTACACATTGCTAAAGGAGGATGCGAGATGTTTTTATAAAAGAAACATAACCACTTTAGATGACGCTGTATATTGTGTATTACAAGACTCTTTTATTAATTAGCACTGATGAACTGTAATACTTCTAGAACCTACAAGGTAGACAAGTATTGTACTCAGTAATTTGATTGCCGATGTCACGGAATATAGTTGCTGTAAGTGACAATTCCTTAACGACATATGCATAACATTTACAGCATTGTTTCACAATTTCTTCTCGGTGATCAGTCAGTTTCTAATGATATTTTCTTTATAGCTCATTGAACATTTGCAGTAGGTTCTGTAGTATATCAGTTTCTGGTTGACAGTTAATGATTTGTTTCAGATTTATTCAATTACAGATTTTCCATAGAATGACTCGAAAAAGCAAGAGTCACATTGGAAGAAAAACAAGAAATGCTTTTGCTTTGCGTTCTTTGCGCACAAGCGAGACAGAAGAACAATGTATGCTATGGCGTGCTCGCAATGCTGCTTCTACTTCGATCGCCAGAGCATTACAGACAACTGAACAAGCAGAACTCCGGCTCGCTCGCAATGCTACTTCTACTTCGAAGGCCAGAGCATTACAGACTGCTGAACAAGTAGAACTCCGGCTTGCTTTCGATGATGCTTCTACTTCAAACTGCTTCTACTAGCCGTGCTTTAGAGAATGTTGACCAAAGGGCAACAAAGCTTGCGGCTGATTCTCAACAGAAAATGCGTTCTCATGTCTTTCCGAGGGTTTCTTCCTGTTACTGGTCTAAGAAGGCTTTTCATTACAGCCTCCAAGAGGACTACGCATCCCACCCACATCATCATTGGTAGCATGTCAACTGTTTGCGTCCATTGTAATGCAATGAGGTGGCCAGCAGAATCTACCGGTATATGCTGCTCCAATAGAACAGTTAGATATCTTCATTTACAAGTCGGTGCCGAACCTTTGAATTCTGTGCTGCTTGGAGACCACCCTGATTCTAAACACTTTCTTAGAAATATAAGAGCCTACAATTCGGCTTTCCAAATGACAAGCTTTAGTCATACACCAATAAAACATGGAAATTATATGCCCACATTCAAAGTGCAAGACCAAATTTACCATCAAATTGGCTCCCTTATTCCACAAGATGGCGATGAACACAGTTTTCTCCAGATTTACTTTATGGGGAACAGACCTGAAGAAACTGCACGAAGAGCTTCAGTTGCTAAAGGAACAATACCTTTTCTTCTGCAACCCCTTCAATATATGTTTCATACCATAAACCCCGACGTCACCATTTTCAAAACTGCTTTTCAGCGTAGAGATGCTAACCACAATCAATTCAAGGTTGTTATTCGAGGTGACCGCGCTCCACCAGGGCAGCATCAGGGTTGCTTTAACAGACCCCAAACCGATGAAGTTGCGGTGCTTATAACAAGTCCTAATGAGAGTGCTTCATACCGTGATATTGTTCTTGAATGGCAGGACTCACGTCTTCAAAAAATAAATGAACTTCATCCTGCATATGATGCCCTCCAATATCCATTACTGTTCCTCTTTGGCAACGATGGCTACCGCATTGACTTGCCAAAGTGTAATCCGGTAACTTTAATGCATCTTCAACCACAGAAAACCATTTCACAAATGGAATTTTATGCATTTAGGCTTATGGTTCGCAAAAACTACATCAACATTCTGCATAGAACATGGATGCTCCTCAATCAATACTGTGTAGACATATTTGCTAAGGTAACTATTTCTTATTTTATGATTTCCTTCAGAAAATTTCCTTAGCCAGTTCACTCAATATTTACCGCAACAATTTCTTCCTTTTCCAGATTGACACTGAACACCTCCAATGGATAAGACACCATCAGAAGAATATGGCAATCTATGTGACGAAGTCAACCAAATTGATCAGGTTATTGCTTTGGATGTTGGGCTTTCTGTCATTCTCCCATCATCATACACTGGAGGCCCCCATTACCGGCATGAAAAAATGCAGGATGCTCTCACCTATGTCCGCCACTGTGGCCGTCCTGATCTTTTCATCACCTTCACATGCAATCCAAAATGGTTTGACATCCAGTCTCATTTACTTCATGGCCAAAATCCTTCACACAGGCATGATATCACATCTAGAGTGTTTCACCTAAAACTTATGAAAATGATGGATGTTATAAAATACGGACAACTTTTTGGACCAGTAAGGTGTTTCATGTACACCGTAGAATGGCAGAAGAGAGGACTCCCACATGCCTATATTCTCCTTTGGCTTAAAAAAAACTCATGTCAACTGATGTTGATTCCGTTATAAGTGCTGAATTGCTAAATCCCCAAGAAGACCTTGTCCTTTTTCAAATTATAAAAGCCAACATGATCCATGGACTGTGTGGCCGCCTAAATCCAAAATCTGCATGTATGGATAATGGGAAATGTACAAAGCGTTACCCACATAAACTTATCCATGAAACCAAAACTGGTGATGATGGCTACCCTTTATACCGTCACAGGACATCGCAGGAGGGTGGACATATGGCAACTATCAATGGTTGGTGGTCAAGATTTCAATATCGACAACCAATGGGTTGTACCATATAACAAGGTGCTTTGTAAAATGTTTTCAGCCCACATTAATGTTGAATTCTGCAACTCCGTAAAATCAATCCAATACATCTGCAAGTATGTTCATAAGGGAGCGATCGAGCAATTATTGAGTTGGCTAAGACCGATAACCCTGATGCCGCCACAGATGAAGTCACGTTTTTCCAAACTGGACGCTACATCTCTTCTAATGAGGCATTTTAGCGCATATTCGGTTTTCTGATCCATGAACGTGAACCTGCAGTTATTCACCTCAGCGTTCATTTGGAGAATGGTCAACGGGTGTATTTTAACCAAGAAAATATGCTTGACTGTGCAAGACAACCTCGAAGAACAACCCTTACTGGATTCTTTGAACTTTGTACTTCTGACTCTCTTGCCAGAACACTTCTTTATGCGGAGTTGTCTACATTCTACAAGTGGAATAAATCGTCCCGCTGTTGGCAAAGAAGAAAGCAAGGACGCATTTCACAAAGAGATGCTTCAATGTATGAGTCTGATGCCCTCTCAAGAGTGTACAGTTTACCCGCTCAATTCAGAATGCTTTTACCTTCGTCTTCTATTGCACGTTGTCAAAGGTCCAACTTCCTTTGAAGACCTTCGTACCGTCAATGGCCATATTTGTTCAACATTTAAAGAGGCCTGTTCCAAATTAGGTCTTCTCGACAATGATGACCACTATGACCACGCCCTCCATGAAGCATCAATGTTGCAGTCACTAATTGCTCTTCGTAAGCTTTTCGCCGTTATGCCGGTGTACTGCAGTCTTGGGAATCCACAGTCTTTCTGGGAGAAATATCGCGACAGCATGTGCTTGGACATCCTAATGCAATCTCGCTTCGCGTCCACACACATGAATTTACAGTTTACACCTGAATGTACAACTGTGGTCTCATATTTCTAGAAGATATACTTTTTGGAAATGGGTGGCTGTCCCTTGAAGAACTACTGTATGGAATCCCCTAAAAGAGAAAATGAGGCTGTTTGTAACCGCCCCCTACTAAGGGAGACATGCTACGATGCGGCCAGGCTTCTGTCCTACGTTCAAGAAAGAGAAAAATTTTTGAATCTTGAACAAGCTGATATCTATACATTTGTTTTGACCATACTTGAAGACACCAATGGTGGCATCCACTTCCTTGATGCGCCAGGTAGCACAGGAAAGACATTTCTACTAAACCTCCTTCTTGCCAAAGTTCGCCAACATGGACAGATTGCCATTGCAAGGGCATCTTCAGGAATAGCAGCAACACTACTAGACGGCGGCAGAACAGTCCATTCAACATTTAAGCTTCCCCTTAACATCAGTTATGTTGAAAATCCGACCACCAATATAAAGAAAAATTCTGATGAGGCTGCTGTCTTTCAAAAATGCAAATTGATTGTCTGGGACGAGGCAACAATGTCCCACAAGAATGCACTTGATGCAATCAATACAACGCTACTATACCTGCGCTCCAACTCTAAACTGTTCGGTGGCATCGTTCCGCTTCTTGCTGGAGATTTTCGTCAAACTCTTCCCATTGTCCGAAAAGGCCAACCAGTTGATGAAATAGATGTTTGCATTAAACATTCTCATCTTTGGCGCTTCGTCCAGTCGAGAAAGTTAACCATCAACATGCGATCAATTCTCCACCAACAAGACGGTGACAATTACTTTGCTTCAAAGTTATTGGATGTTGGTAATGGGAACTTACTAATCGACGTAAATGGTTTGATTGACATAAGTACCATCGGTAACTACGTCTCCAGCCCTGAGAACATTTGCACAAGAGTTTACCCCGACCTCTCAACAAATTACGTCAGTAATTAATGGATGTGTGAAAGCTCCTACAAATGCCACCGTCCAAGCTCTTAACACGTCTGCTTCGTCAACTTCCTTCCCAAGAGCGATGTTATGCTTCGATTGATTCGATTATGGAGCCGGCGTAAGTAACGTTTCATCCAAAAGAGTTTTTAAACTCACAAGAGCCATCGGTAATGCCACCGCATAAACTCTGCCCAAGACTTGGAAGTCCCATCATACTCTTGAGAAACTTGTAACCTCCTCGGCTTTGCAATGGCACACGCTTGGTTATAATGCAAATGTTGGATGACGTTCATTACGGGAAAAGGCGCTGGTGACTCTGTTTTTATTTCCTGAGTTCCACTTATTCCAACTGACTGTGTCTTTCCGATGAAAAGAGTCCAATTCCCCATTCGATTAAGTTTTGCAATGACCATTAACAAAGCCCAGGGGCAGTCACTAAAAGTGGTTGGGCTGGACCTCAGTACTCCATGCTTTTCACACGGACAACTGTATGTGGGATGTTCAAGAGTTGGAAACTTGGCCAATCTCTTTTACTACGCTCCTGGAAGATTGACAAAAAATGTGGTTTACAAGGCAGCCCTCCAATAGTTTTTCCATGGAGTTGAAAGCCCCTTCAGGTTGGTCCTTATTGCGATTACTTACTTTTCACAATAGGTAATGTCACTCTTCCAACAAATGCCCATTGATGAAATCAACCATTTTTTCATTTCAATGGACAGCCTTCCACATGCCCCAGGTTATTTCATAATTCAATTAAACATGTAGTTTCTTACAGATTGCCTTTATGTCAACCGAACTGTTGTCTATGCTTTTTGTACCGATTCTTCAGCCATTTAGTCAATTAAACGACATTCCAAACGATATGACAGATATCTGTATATAAAACATGCTCTTTTTGAATACCGTCTCATTTTTGATAGAAAGAGTTGATCACGTAAAATTATCCTCTATGTTAAACATCGACAAAACGAATTTCACCATTAAGACTGCAGTCCTACCAAGAACTAACACCGTCCAATGGATGGGGGGGAATTTGCTAGTATATCATCATTATCATCATTTTACGTCCGCTTTTCCCTGCTTGCAAGGGTGGGACGGGTCTTATTCAGCACAGCATCTCTCCACTCGTCACGGTCCTTCGTCATCTCCACCGTGAGCTTCAATGATCTGAGGTCTGTTCTCACCACCTCCGCCCATGTTTTTCGTGGTCTACCTCTACCACTTCTTCACCCATCGATCATCCTCCATGCGCATCACATGTCCATACCACCTCAGTCTCCTCTCCCGTACACTACATTCTATCCCTCTCAGACACAGTTTCTCTCTCAACAGATTTATGCTGGGTCGTTCACGCACATTTACACTGCACATCCAACGGAGCATGCTTGCCTCATTTCTCTCCAGCCGTCGCATATCCTCTGCAGTTGCTGCCCATGTCTCACTACCATGCAGCATCGCGCTCCTCACACAGGCTTCATACAACCGGCCTTTCGTACGCAGGGAGAAACCCTTCTTCGTCAACAGAGGAAGCAACTCCCTAAACTTCTTCCAACCCATCCTTATTCTAGATACTATGGCCTCGGAACACCCTCCTCCCATGCTAATCTGATCTCCTAGGTACCGGAAGCTATCCACCACTTCTATAGCCTCCTCCTGCATTTGAAAAATGTGTCTATCAATGTGACTTCTACTGTCTAATTTCCCTGTACATCTACTGCATACATATTTCTCCCTACCTGTTAGTTTGCGTGCTATCCTGCTACATCTCTTGTGTACCCAGGATCTGCATTGTGTGCATTTTATAGAATTTATGCCAGTTCCTTTTCTGCATATCGAACATGGCCATTTCCCTGACGGAATCAGGGTTTTGTCCTCTTTTCTACTCATCAACACTTTTGTCTTAGCTAGGTTAACCCTCAGTCCTCTTGCTTCCAACTGCTGTTTCCATAGCCAGAATTTATTCTCTAGCTCTACTGATTCTGCTATAAGAACCAGATCGTCAGCATAGAGAAGTTCCCATGGACAGCCAGTCTTAAACTCCTCTGTTATGGCTTGGAGGACTATAATGAACAAGAGCGGGCTGAGGACCGAACCCTGATGTACTCCTACTTGTATCTGGAATTCCTCACTAAACTCCATTCCTACTCTGACTTTACTGAGAGTACCTCTGTACAAAGTTTGCACTGTCCTCACAAGCCATCCCTCAACACCTAGCTTTCTTAGGGACCACCAGATGACAGATCGGGGTACCCTATCAAAGGCCTTCTCTAGGTCAACAAAGGCTAAGTATAGTGGCTTATTCTTCTCTAAGAACCTCTCTTGCAATTGTCTCACCAAGAAGAGGGCATCTGTTGTACTCTTCCCAGGCACAAAACCAAACTGCATCTCATCTAGTTTGACTCTTTCTCTAATTAGTTGTGCTAAAATCCTTTCTGCCACTTTCATAACCTGATCTATCAGTTTTATACCCCTATAATTGCTCCTCTCCAGAGCATCCCCTTTACCTTTGTAGCAATTTATGAGAATACTGCTGCACCAGTCTTTGGGTATGACACCACCATATATAGCCTGATTGATGATGCATGCAACCAGTTTAGTGCCTACATCCCCTGATGCCTTCAGCATCTCAGCAACTATTCCCGATGGTCCGGCAGCCTTACCATTTTTCATTTCCCTAATCGCCTCTTGGACCCTATATTCGTCAATCTCAATAGCTGGTCCCTCTGTCGGATCTACCAAGGTTAATTTCTCTCTCTCCCATTTGTTCTCCACATTCATCAGTCTCTAATAATGACTTTTCCAGGCCTCCTTTTTCTGATCATTCGTGACACTAAGTACACCGGCATCATCCCGGACACATTTATCTCCAACAACATCCTGATTTGCATTGACACACTGCCTTGCAATGTGGAACACCGCCCGCCTCTGATCTTCCCGTCGCAGAACATTGGCAAACCTCCTACTCTCTGCCTCCCTGCGTGCTAAGTACACCTGACGTCTAGCTTCTCTCTTAGTGGCTGTATATTCTTCCCTACTCCCACCCTTTTTCCAAGCCTTCCATGCTAGTCTTTTGTCTCTAATAGCCTTATCTACTGTGCTGTTCCACCACCAGGTCACTCTCTGTCTGGTTGGAGCTCTGCTCCAGCCACAAGTTTCATCAGTAGCCTGCAGCAAGTTGTCACGTAAGAAATTCCAGTTATTATCTATGTCATACGTCTCTAAATCGTCTTCTTTTTCGTCATATACATCTTGAAGGGCTTTCCTAAATTTGTATTTTAGTGAAAGGTCTTTTAGCTTCCAGACCTTTCTTCTCCACACCTTCCTATATGTCTCATTCCATCTCTTGCTTACTGAGATATCACTAACAACTAACCTATGCTGTAGGGTACATTCTTCCCCAGGGTATGCCTTGGTATTAGACACTATCTGCCTATCCCGCTGCCTAACTAGTAAGAAGTCAATCTGGCTTATGTGCTCACCAGATTTGTAGGTTATTATATATATATATATATTGGTTTTGCCTAATTAACAAGTGTGAAGAGCAGATTGGGGCTGGTCTATAACACCAATATGGATCCTGAGCCACCCATCTGTGAATCATCATCATCATCGTTTAACGTCTATCTTCCACGCTAGCATGGGTTTAGACGGGAATTGTCCCACGTGAGGCAAGATTAGTTGTCTTGCTCATATAGGGCTGTCTGGCGGGTTTTCTACGGCTGGATGCCCTTCCTAACACCAACCTCGTTTACAGTGTGGACTGGGAGGTTTTTACCTACACGGCCACATTACAGCGTGGACTGTGTGTTATTTTTTGGGTCGTGACACCTACACGACCTCATTTATTTAGGACTGGATGTTGTGGCACCAACATATCTTTGCAGAGAAGGGGGGTGTAGATGGGGGTGTATTTTTGGTTAAGAGGTGCCTACTGACTGTAGGTTTCGCTTTGTACTTAGGCAAGGCAGGTCTTCAGTATTACTGCGTAGCGCCAAAGATCTCAGTCCAGTGACATTGTCTTGGAGAGGTGTAAGTGTCTAAGGTCGGAATTTATCAAATCGTCCCAGGTTTTTCTGGGTCTGCCTACTCCGTAGCTTCCATCTATTTTGATGACCCTGCACTTTTTTATACAGCTGTCGTCTTTCATGCGCATCACGTGACCAAACCAATGTAGTCTTCGCTCGAGTAAACAGCATCTGATCCCTCTTATTCCTAATTTCTCACTTAGTTCATTTATGCTTTGCCGTTCACGTATATTACTATTACACATCCAGCGGAGCATGCAAGCTTCATTCCTCTCCAGTCTGCGCAGATCCTCTGCACACAATGCCCACGCTCACTGCCATGTAACATTGCTGTTCGTATGCAAGCATCATACAGTCTGCCTTTCATTTTTAGGGAGAAACCTTTAGCAGCCAATAGTGGTATAAGCTCTCTGAACTTTTTCCATCCCGTTCTGACTCTAGCTACTGTACTTTCTGAGCACCCACCACCACTGCTGATTTTGTCACCCAGGTAACGGAAGGTACCACTATTTCTATAGAACCATCTGGGCAATGGAAGGAGCTAGTATCCTGTGGGCACTTGGTACTACTTATTGCACCTGAGCACCAGCCACATATAAAATCTATGTTCTTTGTTAGTTTACCTGTGATCCCACTTTCGCATATTTAAAAATGTGATATTTTAAAATATTTTTGTGCATAGATTTCTTTCTCTCTGACACTATTTTTAATAGGCTTTAATTGACGTAAATGTTCTTTTCTTTTTCTAGGATTAATGAAGCAAAACTTGTACAGCATTGAAATAACTAATGAAGTCCAACTGTAGAAAGTGATCTCAATAAAATTTTGATTTCCAATGTTGAAGCTAAGCTTGACTCTTCTCCTTATGGAAGATGATTTCTGTAGTCATTTTTTGAATTTTGTTGTATGAAACTGCAGTGTATTTTCAAGTTATATTTAATATTCATCATTTCCAGCACCAGTCTACCATGATGTCACCCTTGTCTATAAAGTGGCTGGTAGAAGGCAAAATCTTCTCTTTGTTCTTGCTTGACTACAGCTGGCTTCATCTGACCAGTACTGATTAGAGAAACAGACAAGCCTGTCATGGCTTTATTTACTTACTCTTTTACATTCTCTTCACACATCTGTTCATCAATATAATTGAATGTGATTTTATTCATCATCTTAGCTAACAATGTGTTATTCAGTATATATCAGTTTATCCAAATTAACTTCAAACAACAACCCAGTTCCCATGACAACACACATTAATCACTCAAATTTCAATACAATCTTTAAACTCTGTTTCTTACATTCTCCTTCATAAAACACTTTACACCTTTTTTTATTGATGACAACCTAATGTTAAAACACACAGCCTTGTTTCATACATTAATCCACTCAATTCAACCCCTGAAAAAAAAACCCAATCACTTATGAATCTGCTATAACAACATTTGCAACTTTAGAAAACAGAATTATTGAAGACAAATTTACATTTCAATCATATCATAAGAAGTACACAGATCTCTAAATCTGTTCGGAACTGTTCAATTTACATCAACAACAAGTGTACTGACCAACTATAACATCTTCAACAACAATTGTACTGACCAATTATAACATTTTGAGTATAACTTCATGAATACAGAACTTCCACCATTTTAAAGCATAGACATTTAAAAAAAAAAGTACTGACTCTATTCCTAAATTCTTTGGGCAATTATTTTATTTTTCTAAAAAAACAAAAAACAACTAATTATGAACTATCTGTATGGATAATCATTTTTCTTATGTTTCCACTTCTCTTTTCTATGTCTATTTCATACTGTTTATCACAATTTAGACATTTTTTTTCTTTCATTGAATTATGTTTTTAAATGTTTACACACACTTGCATACATTTCAACATGTTACATTTTCTCAAAAATACACCTCTATAGCTTTCTGTTGGTGAATGTTTTTGATGGGATTTCTGAGATATTCTGTTTTACCTTTTTTTTTATTTTTTGTCTCAACCTTGAACTAGCTTTTGGAAGTGTGGAATAGCTATTATTAACCTGCACAACTCTTCACTCATTGGGATATACAATGGGAACTCAAGTGGCCTGCACTTCAAATTAGCCACAGCTAATTTCACACAGAAGCATGATGCAGTTGAACATGTGGCTACAATGCACATCTCAATCCCAGTAATTCAACACATACACTAGCAACACTAAGATCTCTCTTTCGCTACCTCTTCTTTTATCAATTACTTGTTTTCTTTGGAATCTGGGCTGGAGAGTGAATTTACCATGATATCACCTTCAGCTATAAAGGGGAAAACAGACAGCAAGCTTTTCTCTGTGTTCTCACTTCTCCACAGCAATGGCTACCTAGTGACTGCTGCCTTTCTCTGACTTGACCAGAGAAACAGACAATCCTGTCACTGTTTTATTCACTTACTCTCTCACATTTTCTTCATACAAATCTTTAGCTTTCCTCTCTCTTTTATGTTTATAGGTTTGATACACATCACATTTCACATAGTTTATCCTGTCAAAACATCCACATCATATCACACTGTACAAACTTTACTTATTCCCATTCTTTATAATTATATGTTTCTGTAACACAAACATGTTGTACTTCATTCATTATATTGCTGAGTTAATAATTATTCTTTTGGCCCTAGGGCCACCTCCCTACTCACTACCATTGATGCAGAGTGAGTTTTGCGAGCTTGAATGGCTCTTCCAGTACATCTCCCTGACCATCCTCTGGGGAAACTCCTTCTCTATTCTGTCTGCTGGGGCCACCAGTGCATGGGCCCCCATTTGCTCATAATAATTGTTTCTACTTTTGGCACAAGAGATGGGAAAAGTGGGAGAGATGGAAGTGGTGACAGTAGGAGTTTGATTCCTCTGTTTGAACCTGGTGTGTGTTACTGATTTAATAGTATTTTGTTTACCTTTTATATATGTATAAACAAATAAATGAATCTATTTTTTTGTTAACACAAATTACCTGAAGATTTGAACTGTGTTTCAAATATTAGATTGATGAAATAAATTACTCTATTTTTACTCAATAGATGCCTTCTCTTTTTCTTTGTTCACTTTTCATCAAATTTGAATTGGTTTTAAAATATACAGATCACATGACTGTGTTTCACTCATGTCCCATTTTGGTATGGTTTCTACAGCTGGATGCCTTTCCCAATGCCAACCAGGTACATTTTGTGGCACTACTATATAGTGTGGACTGGTTGCATTTTATTGTGACACCAACACAATTATAAATATTTGACAAGGGGAAAATTATATGAAACAGTTTTGCTATCAGCCAAGAGATTACTTTCTGTTTTAGCAAATATATTTTCACTGTAATAGCATCAAAAATAAACAATTAGTCTTCTCTAAACCTGTAGATATAACATTTGATAGAATATATCAAGACAAACTGGAAGAATCTCATTTTAATGTGTGCAGTTGTTAATTCCATTGAAATATATATTAGAGAAATACATATTTATCTTTCCATTTATATAATTAGGTAAATACATATTTAATTTTAGGTAGCATGGCAGTGTCATTACGAGAGACTGATGTGTGGGAGGAAGATAGCTTGCTCCAAGTGGACCCTACAGAGGGACCAGCAGTATAAGTCAGCAGCAGTGTGATAAGTAAAGCAATTAGGGACATAAACACAGGCAAAGCAGTGGGACCATATTGTAAACCAAGTAATACAAAATGGTTCCATATTCAATGACTGGCGTAGCTGCATCATTGTCAACTGCTACAAGGTTAAAGGTGATACTCTAGACAGGAAATTACTGTGGAAGAGTCGTTGTATAATTGATTAGGGATCAAATTAACCTAGATGGGACAGTTTGAATTTGTGGCTGGTAAAAGTACCATGGATGCCCACTTCCTTATGAGGCAACTTACAGGAGAAGTACCTAGCTAAAAGCCAACTTCTCTACTTGGCATTTGTTGACCTGAAGAAAACTTTTGACAGGGTCCCCCATTCTGTAAACTGGTGGGCACTTAGAAGACTAGGAGTAGACGAGTGGCTTGTGAAGGCAATGATGTCAGCAAGATTAAAATTAAAAATGACTATAGTGAGGAGTTTAGCATGCAGGTTGGGATCCACCAAGGCTCTGTCCTTAGCCCTCTCCTGTTTATTATCATCCTCCAGGCTATAACAGAAATCCTGTATGCTGATGATCTTATTCTCATAGCTGAATCTATGACAGAACTAGAGAAAAAATTCCTGACCTGGAATCAAAATGTCTTAAAATCAACTTCGCAAAGACTAAAAGTCTTAGTAAGTAGAAAGGAAAAAAAGGCCCAGATCCTCCCAGGGAAATGGCCCTGCACAGTGTGTAGGAAAGGGGTGTGTAGAAATTCCATGTTCTGTCCCAAATGCAAACCATGGGTACAGAAGAGATGTAGTGGAATCTCAGGTAGGCGAGCTAAGAACATTGCACAGGAGCTGTAAGCAGCAAATGCTAACAGGAGACAAGCATTATTAAATTCTTAGAAAGTTCTGTAGAAGCAGTTGACAGCTTCTGTTACCTGGATGACCAAATTAGCAGTGGAGGTGGGTGTTCCAAAAATACAGTAGCCAGAGTGAGAATGGGATAGAAAAAGTTTAGGGAGCTACTGCTGCTAGCTACAAAAGCACCTCCCCCACTCCAGCCCCTAATCCACTCTGTAAAGTGGTTGTGTTGATGTCAATAAAAATCACCCAGTCCACACAGTAAATGTGGTCAGCGTTAGGAAGGGCATCCAACCATAAAAAACAAGCCAAAACAGTTCTGTATGAGAAAGACATGGTCATCTGATCTGACTTCTCACAAAGTGACAATTCGTCTAACCCATGCTAGCATGGAAAAATTGACATTAAACAGTGATCATCATCATGAGGATTTGTATAAATTAAATAAATAAATATCTTTCCATTAGTATGAATTAGACAAATAAATATTTGACTGGGGGTGTATATTGAATTATATACAAATAGTCATGTAAATATATTTTTCGCCTTGCTATTAGAATTAACATGCTTTAACAAACAAGGGTAAGCACTCTGATGGTGCCGTTCCTGGTTCTTTAACCATCTTCAGGGAGGCTAACTCCTTCTTGGGTACTAAGACGAAAATAAGCTAAGAGGTTTTATGCTTTTGAATATTGCCTAACGAAATTCATTTGCATACAGAACAAAAGCTGGCAAGCTCTAATTCATGAGAGATAATGATGCTCTGGCACAGTGTTGTTGATACATGACTGGGGTTATATATTGAATCATTTACGAAATGTTCATACATATTTATCTTTCTATTTGTATAAATTAGACAAATCATTTGACTAAAAAAATATCAAAGAAAATTAGAGTTTTTACCAGGAATAAACCCTATCAAGTGATCAAATGAGCCAATCAATTTCAGATGCTATACAAACTATAAATGTTGTTTTAAGACCAAGATAAAACACAAAGGCCATGACCACACAGACAGTTTACACAGCAAATACTATGGTATTAATATTAAATAGGATTTGGGTTTAAAGTTGAAATGTAATATGACAGAGAAAAAGTAATAGAAAAACTAATTACATCACAGACTAAATTGGTTCAAATCTAAAATATAGACATAAATCTCAAGACATTGTGAAATTTGACTAAGGTAAACATTATTCAATATTGACCTTGGATGAATGTTAACTTTACCTTCATCTTTTGTGACATTTCTAATGAAATATATCACCATCATCATCATCATCGTTTTTATGTCTGTTTTTCCACACTTGCATGCGTTGAATAGGCCTTTTTCAGTACAGCATCTCTCCACTCGCCGCGTTCTTTCTTAATCTGCTCTGTGAGTTTCAGCAATTTGAAATCTGTCCAGATCTTCTTTGGTCTACCTCTATTGCGGTTTCTTTCCACTGGGATTTCCTGGCACCTCTTCACCCATCGATCATCATCCATGCACATCACATGTCCTTACCAATGCAGTCTTCTCTCCTGCACTCCATTTTAATTAATGAAAAGGTCTCAGCAACTAAAATTATCAACCATTTCATTATCAGTGCTGGGTCAGAAGTGACTCAGAGGATGAGGCTACTGAATTTCATGGAGAATCTTGACAGTTGCAAAACAGCACTGTCAAAACTAACATTGCAGGTGAATTCAGCACAGCATTGGATTGTGGTGTCATTTGACATGACAATCCACGTGAGGGTGACAAGTTATACCACGCATCTTGAAAAGGAGTTTGAGGATGGTGTGGGTATGGTGTGGCGTGCGGTGGCCAGAGGCGGGGGGAGTGCTCGACCGGAAGGGCCAGCAGAGGGCCTCTCTCTAGTGGTGACCAGCACACGGTGTGGACGTGAGTTTTGGGCAGCTCCCGGTGTTAAGCAGTCGGACGCACGTGGAAGAGGAGTACCTGCAGTGGAATTTAGCGGCGCCTGTGAAAAACGGTAAGTGAGATAGCTCTTTCTAACCACAAACTATTTCGGCGACTGGAAAAAAAAAAACACTTACCCCAAAACAAATCAGAAGATGGCGACAAGACTACGGATGAACGAAGCTATCAGGGCATTCACCGAGGAAGGTGATGTTGTCGCTTGGCTGCGGAAGGTTCGGCTGGTCGCAGGCTTGCAGAATATAGAAGACGTGGCCGGCCTCATGGCATTGTACCTCGAGGGCGACGCACTGGTACTCTTCCTTGAGTTGGACGAGCACAGCCAAAGAGATGTGCAGAAGATTGAGAGGCGTCTGATGGATGCATTCGCCGAGGGACCGTTGGCGGCTTTTGCTAAGCTGGCGAGAATCAGGTGGAATGGTGAGCGCGTCGACATTTTCGCAGCGGAAATAAGGCGGTTGGCTATGTTGGCCGGTTACCAGGCGGAATGCGAACGCACGGTGCAGTTGGCGTTCATCAATGGATTTCCGGACGACATAGCGGTGAAACTGCAGCAAGTCCCGGGGTATAAAGAGATGGAAATGCGTTCACTGGTGGAACAAGCCCAGATCATAGCGGAAGATGCCAAAAAGAGTGTTGCGGCGATAGCGACTACGGAGGCTCAGGACACCTGGCAGCGAAATGGTGAAAGGGAGGCAACCTCAGCACGCGGCCGTCCGCGCGAATTTATGGGGCGCTGTTTTAGGTGCCAGGGCCCGCATATGGCTAGAGACTGTAGAGAGTCGAAGCCGGATATAATTTGCTACCGGTGTAAGCGACCAGGCCACATCGCTACTAACTGCGGCCAGGGAAACGATCCAAGGGGAACTACTGCGCCGGTAGTTGCCCCTTACGAGTAGCGGCGCTGCCCGTGGTGGAAGTCTTCGTGAGGGGGAAGCCACAGCGAGCCCTCGTGGATACGGACTGTACGACGACATTGGTGACCGCGGGGGTGGGGAGGGAAGAGCAGCGTAAGGGCAGTCGACGGCAGGAAAATTGAATGCCGAGGTCGCAGCGAGATGGAAATAGCAGTACGGGGAAGGACGATAAGGCTTTCCGCCATCGTGGTAGACAGTGTGGTGGATGGGATCGGCGTGGTTATGGGCATGGACGCGATTGGCCGTCTAGGGGGCGTCACGGTGAACAATGTCGGTGTGTCGTTTGGCGCCGCTGCATCGGTATGCGCTGTGAGTGCACGTCATGAGAACCAGAAGGCCCACGAGGAGGAATACCCCGCTTACACTGTACAGGATAAAGACTTCAAGGCCGTGTTTGATGGGCAGCGATGGGTTGTTGAGTGGTACTGGAAGGGAGAACCACCAACGCTGAAGACCAAAGTGGGCTGCTATCAACACACATTGAAGGGAAACGCTAGGAGCGAGTTCGCGCGAGAAGTAGAGAGATGGATCGAAGAGGGCATACTGCTTCCCTGGAAGGAGGTGAAGTGCGGAGTATTGCCGTTGATGGCGGTGGTGCAACCCACGAAGAGCAAGGTGAGGCCGGTGCTGGACTATCGAGAGCTGAACGAGCACGTGTCATGCCACACGGGTGGCGAGGTCACGGATGTCTGTGGGGAAACCCTGCGTGAGTGGAGACGCATGACGAGGGGTTCAGCGATCGTGGATCTAAAGTCGGCTTACTTGCAGTTGCATATAGATGAGAAGCTCTGGCGGTATCAGCTGGTCAGGTATAAGGGCCGGACATATTGCCTGACCAGGCTCGGTTTCGGGCTGAGCTCCGCACCGAAGATCATGGCGGCGGTCCTCAAGACCGCTCTGGGGAGAGCCGACAAGATAAAGAGGGCTACTAACTCCTATATTGACGACATCCTAGTGGACGAGTCGGTGGTGTCGACGGCGGAGGTATGGACTGACTGCGAAGCCATCAGAAGCATTGGAGGGAGGAGCTGCGCTGGGACTTAGGCTATGGCGAGATAAGACGGGCGTTTTGGTGTTCCAGAGGGGAAACGAAGTTCCGGAACTGGGCCCAAGTATGAATAGGCGGGAGCTTTTCTCGGTGTGTGGAAAGCTGGTGGGTCACTACCCGATCGCTGGGTGGCTCCGGACGGTATGCAGCTATGTCAAGAGACGAGCGGGAGGGGTGACTTGGAGTGACAGAGTGGGAGAGAGAACGGTGGCCATGATGCAGGAGATCGTGGGGAGGGTGAAGGCCGACGACCCAGTGCGGGGACGCTGGTACGTTCCCAAATCACGGAGCGGGACCGTATGGTGCGATGCCAGCAGCATAGTGCTGGGTATCACGTTGGAGATAGGAGGTGTTCAGGTCGAGGATGCAGCCTGGCTTAGAAAGAAGGATGACTGCAGCCACATCAATGTGGCCGAGCTGGACGCGGTGTTGAGAGGGGTGAACCTCGCCCTGCGGTGGGGGCTGCGCACCATCGAGATACGCACCGACTCGGCTACTGTACTCGGATGGGTAAGATCAGTGCTCACCAGTGAGAAGAGAGTGCGAACAGAGGCGCGGCAGAGATGCTGATAAAGCGCCGCCTGGGAACGTTAGGAGAGCTGGCCACCGAGTTCGACCTGAAGCTGAGCGTAGTGTTCGTGCCCTCAGAGAAAAATAGGGCGGACATCTTAACTAGAGTGAAGAAAGCCTGGATGGAAGCGCCGGAGGAGGTAGAGGATGAGATAGCTGCCGTGTGTCGGCTGACCGAGTTAGACCTGAAGGGGTTGCATGACATGCACCACATGGGGGTGGATAGGAGCCTGTTCCTAGCCAGGAGAATCGACTCGGACGTTAGCAGACACAGTGTTCGGGGGGGGGGGGGGGGGTTAGAAGCTGCGTCCGATGTCAGTCCATTGATCCCGCCCCGGGTGTACACGAAACGGGAAGCCTCCCGGTGGATCGCGAGTGGAAGCGATTAGCGGTGGATGTGACGCACTACCGGCAGGGAACGTACCTCTCGATGGTCGACTGTGGACCAGGTCGAATGGCGATATGGAGGGAGATGAAGACTGGAACGGCCGAGGAAATCGTGCGGACGTTGAGAGAGGTGTTCTTGGAGCGGGGCCCTGTGGATGAACTGCTGATGGACAACAGCACAGCGTTCCGCTCGGAGGCACTGAGGGAGATGCTCGATGGATGGAAGGTGGCCCGTTTCTTCAGAGCGGCACACAGGCCGAGCGGGAATGGAATCGTGGAGCGACACCACCGGACGATCAAGGCAATGGCGGAGCGGGGCCATATCTCACCAATGGAGGCAGTGTTCTGGTACAATATGTCCCCTCGGGTTGGACAGGTCGAGGAATCGGTGCCACATAGAGCAGTATTCAAATACGAGTGGCGGCACCCGTGCACGCCACCACAACGGCCAGTGGGGAGAGAGAGTGCATTCGTGCAGGTGGGTGAAGAAGTCTGGGTTAAGCCTCCAGATGCACGTTGCACATCTCAATGGGGAAGGGGAACGGTGACGGCCGTAAATTCAAAGAACAATGTGTCCGTGGACGGGGTACCACGTCATGTCCTGGATGTAAGAAGAATCACTGTGTCGACGGACTCCGAGGAAGAGGAAACCCAAGATGAGGTGGAAACCCAGAGCTCTGCCCCAATGCTACGAAGATCGCAACGAAGTCGTAGACCACCGACCTGGACGGCAGACTTTCATATGCAGAGGGACGAGGGGGAAATTGATCCTTGAGATCAGGGTGGCGTGTGGGTATGGTGTGGCGTGCAGTGGCCGGAGGCGGGGGGAGTGCTTGACCTGAAGGGGTCTTTGGCCGGAAGGATGCTCGACCGGAAGGGCCAGCAGAGGGCCTCTCTCTAGTGGTGACCAGCACACGGTGTGGACGTGAGTTTTGGGCAGCTCCCGGTGTTAAGCAGTCGGACGCACGTGGAAGAGGAGTACCTGCAGTGGAATTTAGCCGCGCCTGTGAAAAGCGGTAAGTGAGATAGCTCTTTCTAACCACAGATGGCAAAGCAGTTCTTCAGAAGGAAAACTGTTGGATGCATGTCATTCATCCTCATCAGGTCAGCATGCTCCAGGCATTTTTTTATGACTTTCTGGAGGACTGGAGGGCTGAGACTGTAGGCGTCATCTTTCAGTGTTAGCCATCCCACAGTCAGGGTGGCTGAATACAGCTTCTTGAAATTCAGTTTCACCATAGCTCACATTTATCTTCTCAGACTTCAATGAGTTGATCTCAAGTCCAAGGACCTTTAGGACTAAGATAACTTGATGAAGGTCGTCGAACAGACTCAACTAATCCACCCAGTGCCATGTCATTTTATTGATTTAGTTGCTGTGGACATTTCCTACACACATAAATCAAACATTTTACAATTGTAATTACATTTTGTGAAGTAATTTTGGTTATAATTTGATAATAATGATAATAATGAAATTATTGTGTAGCGCTCAGGTGCACTACAACTCGTCAAAGGTGTATGTATAGTACATAGAATAATGTACAAATGTCAGGAAAATTAACAGTGTACGAGTCATAAAATACATGTGTGCGTTTTTATAGAGCGGGGACATCAGGTGTAGTGTTGGCGAATCTCAGGAAGCATGGAGGTTTTAAAGAATGTAGTGTCTCGACAGCTAATAACTGGTGCAGGTAGTTTGTTCCGTGCTTCAGCAACTCTGAGCGTGAAAAAATGTTTCCGAAAGTCATGGGAACTGTGCTGTTTTCAGACTTTGTTGGCCTGCCCACGTGTGTTTGACACATGGAAATCAAAAAGGGGCTCAAGGTTGTTGTTGGCAAGATGGTTAATAATTTTGAAAGACTCTGTCTGTCCAACATACACTCACATTGTAAATAGAGAGAAGCGTTTTGGCGATTGAAGCAAAAACAGACACAGAAAATTAGAGAAAAAATAAAATGTTACACATAAAGAAAAGCACAAACACATACAAAAACAGGGAGGAGAAACATCGAAGAGTGAGTGGACTGAATGGGCAATGCTATCGACAGCCAACACAAAGATAAGCAGGCCGAGTGGGTCACCTTGCTAGATACCTATGGTGGAAGTGTTCTTGTTGCCAGCAGTAATAAGTGTAACAATATTTCACGGTGTATTCAAATATGATTCAATGGGAAATAACTCTGTATTTTGACTATTTCAATATATTTTTGTTTCTATTTGTGTACGTAATTTTTGTGTGTGTGTGTGTATGTATGTATGTATGTATGTATGTATGTATGTATGTATGTCTCATGGTCGGGTCGTTGGCGACTAAACTGGCAACCCCACCAAGTTTTCTTGGTGAGGAGGGTGACTTTGGACATCCTGCAGGACTAAAAACAAAACCTGTCAAAGGGCAAAGGAGCTCTTGAGAGTCAATGGCCATCCAAAATCACCGGGAGAGATGACCCCTTAGCCTTTGTCAAGGCAGAATTCTAGGAGAAGGAAAACTCTGATATAACACCTGCAACCCTGATGGTATCCAATGATGTTGACTTGTTCTTCTTTTTGGTAAATATCATCTTGGTTAAGAGAGTGGGACTGGCTTTGTGCAGTGCCTTTGCTCACTATAAAAGCTTCACGGCACAGGCATTGCTTTATATCTGGAGATCTCTCTGCACTTGTCGTCACATGGTACCATGGGCCCAGCACTGTGTGTCAATCATTGTCACAAGTGTAGTGTTTGTACTAGAGTTTTCAAGTCGCTGGCTGGACTGAAAAGTCACACTCGTTCAGCGCATCGGTAGGGGTTCTCCTACATGGATATAAAGTAGTGGCCGTACTCGAAAACGAGTTGGCAGCCACCATGTATGTATGTATGTATGTATGTATGTATGTATGTATGTATGTATGTATGTATGTATGTATGTATGTCAGGTCACCAGTTGGTGCTACTGGTAACATGTATCCCAGTACAACCTGTCTCATGGTCGGGTCGTTGGTGACTAAACTGGCAACCCCGCCAAGGTTTCTTGGTGAGGAGGGTGACTTTGGACATCCTGCAGGACTAAAAACAAAACCTGTCAAAGGGCAAAGGAGCTCTTAAGAGTCAATGGCCATCCAAAATCACCGGGAGAGATGACCCTTTAGCATTTGTCAAGGCAGAATTCTAGGAGAAGGAAAACTCTGATATAACACCTGCAACCCTGATGGTATCCAATGATGTTGACTTGTTCTTCTTTTTGGTAAATATCATCTTGGTTAAGAGAGTGGGACTGGCTTTGTGCAGTGCCTTTGCTCCCTATAAAAGCTTCACGGCACAGGCATTGCTTTATATCTGGAGATCTCTCTGCACTTGTCGTCACGTGGTACCATGGGCCCAGCACTATGTGTCAATAATTGTCACAAGTGTAGTGTTTGTACCAGAGTTTTCAAGTCGCTGGCTGGACTAAAAAGTCACACTCGTTCAGCGCATCGGTAGGGGTTCTCCTACATGGATATAAAGTAGTGGCCGTTCTCGAAAACGTGTTGGCAGCCACCGTGTATGTGTGTGTGTGTGTGTGTGTGTGTGTGTGTGTGCATGTGCGTGTGTGTGTGTGTGTGTGTGTGTGTGAGAGAGAGAGAGTTAGAGAGGCACTTTTGTCAATTGGATCAATTTTCAATACATGTTTCTCCTCCCTGCTTTTGTATGTGTTTGTATTTTTCTTTGTGTTACATTTTATAGTTTCTCTCTAATTTTCTCTGTGTATGTGTTTCTGCATCAATCGCCAAATCACCTCTCTCCATTTGCAGTGTGAGTGTATATTGGGTGAGGAGAGTTTTTCAAATTAGTTATCATAACCCAAATTACTTCACAAAATTTAATTACAATTGTAAAATATTTGATTTGTGTGTAGGAAATTTCCATGGTAACTAAACCAATAAAATATGGTTTCATAAGAAAGTGTACGTTAAACGATGATGTTATTTAACAGTAAATCTATGCCTTCATTTATAGTTGATATTTAATTTCTAAAGATAAAAATATAAAATACACAGTATAGTTATAGCAAGAATTATGTGTATGGCTTCTTTGAGATTTTGATGTCGCAACTGTGATTGTCTATCAATTATAGAAATACTGGTCCATTGCAGTATATGATTTCCATTCTCACACCATATATGTTTAGCTACTCATCTAAAATGCTTCTTTTGTGATTAAGGCTTTTTCAATGTTCCATTATTATAGACCTTCCACGGAGACATCAGTTGTTGTAGATGATGTAGTTCCTATGTTTGAGCCACTGTTGTCTCTCTTTCCTACTTGTGTAACTCAAAAATTATACTCATCCAAACACTGACCAGAAAATATGAGACTCTAGAAACTCAAACTGTCACTTTAAAGTTGCTACAAGAGTGAGAGACACATCATTTGACATCTTAGTCTAATGTTACATCACCACCCCTGTCCCTTCTGGGGCACAACTTACAGCCCATTACATTACAACTTACAGCATAGATTTTCTGACACTGTTGATATAGTGAGGAGGAGAGGAGCTTTCTTTAATGTCTTGCAGTAATTCACATTTACAGCAATCTTCAATTTGTCAGTGTCTTCTTGCCTATTTATAAATACAGTCAGCTTTACTTGTCTACAAGTAGAAGTATGATGCCACTGTTTACAGTATTGCCATTGTGGCTTTATTTTCTTAGGAAATATTTCAAATTCATCATCTTCATTCCTTTGTTTCTGACATTCCAGCTTCTTTGGTTGATTCTGTAATCTGGGCTATGATGTATTAATAAGAAATATGATGAGTGTTAGTCAAAAACTATAATCTTATTCTCTAATCTGAGTTATGATGTCTTAGTAAGAAATATGATCAATGCTGGTCATAAACTATTGTCTTATGATTCTCTAATCTGGGCTATGATATCTTAATAAGAAATATAATCAGTGGTGGTCATAATAGTCTTATGTTCAGATCTGGGTTATGATGTATCTTAGTAAGAAATATGATCAATAATTGTTTCTACTATTGGCACAAGGCCAGCAATTACCCAGTACATTACTGGTACTTTATTTTATCGACCCCGAAAGGATGAAAGGCAAAGTTAACCTCGGCGGGATTTGAACTCAGAATGGCAAGGGCCGTAACTCTATGCGTCAAAGCATGGGAAATATGATCAATAATGGTAGTAATATATAATCTTATATTTAGATCTAATTTTTCAGGTATGGTTAACTTTCTTATACTACGATAAGAAATAATACATACATACCATGGAAATATATATACCCAGTTTAGAAAAAACACTGAATACTTGTGTGTTGTAAGAAGTGACTAAAATGGTCAGTATAAGGAATGGCTGTTGTATTTGTATGAAAAATAATAGAAATATGTGGTGAAGAAAAAACATTAGTCATGGACTGAAAATATTTTATATTTTTACATGTATGGAAAACAACTCTAGCATTTGTTGAAAAAGTGAAAATATGATCACCATATATATATGAATATGTGTATGATCATCATTTTACATTCGTTTTTCCATATTTGCATGGGTGTCTAGGTTTTTTCAGCACAGCATCTCTTCACTGTTTGTGATCCTTTATCATCTCCTTGAGCTTCAGTGATTTGAGATCAGCTCTCACCCAGGATTTCCTTGGTCTTCCTCTACTGCAGCTTCTTTCCATTGAGTTTCTTAGCATTTCTTCACTCAAAAATTATCATCCATATGCATCACATGTCCATACCAGCACAGTCTTCTCTCTTCACACTACATCTGATTCCTCGTATACACAGTTTTTCTCTCATTTCATTCATGCACATTAGTATCACACATCTATCAAAGCATGCTTGCTTCATTTCTTTCCAGACTTCACATATCATCTGTGTTTACTGCCCATCACACATTGTGCTGCGATGGTTGAAGACGAACTGGTTGAGCATCATCAGCAGATGGCCAGAATTCACAGCAACGGCGTGCTGCGATGGACGAAGAGAAGCTGGCTGAACAGTGCCAGCGCAATACAGAAGTCCAGAGAATGTGTTGCCAAAGTGCTCCTCATTCAGATTGGTGGACAAGCAGAGTGTCCACATTGTGGAGCATTGATTTGGAGGCACGAAAAGACGGGGACCACAATGTGCTGTCATAAAGGAGCAGTTCAACTAGAAACCTTGTGAATGCTCGATGATGAGGAGTCACCAGAGTTTAAAATACTAAGTATGTGGGTTGATCAAGGAGACCGAGCTAGATTACTGTGTAGTGAATAGAATTAAATGTGCTTTCCTTTGTGATTGAATGTATTGCCTTCTGAATCGATAACTATATTAATATCTCCAGCGACACGTAATCCACGTTAGAGATATTAATATAGTTATCGATTCAGAAGGCAATGACGAAAATGACATAATCCATTATAACAAAAATTCCCTTTTATTTGTTGTACAAATATGGAATCGAAATAACAAGAGAAGGTTGAGCAAGTCTTCACATCGTGTTGGCTGCATATTCCAGTGGAGATGGGAAAGAATGTGGCATATCAAATGTCGGACGTCTTGATGCTACCAGCTCGTTCAGTGAACTCTGTCTCTCTGTGCTATTAGCCAACTGTCTCTGGTCCAAGTAGTCCAGCAACTTGTCTCGATCCGCTGAGGGCCTTGATTGGCTCCACTTCAGTCAATTTACCTCTGTGATACCATTCTTCCGCCAAAGGAAAATACATTCAATCACAAAGGAAAACACATTTAATTCTGTTCACTACAGTACCCTCCATTTAGATCGAAGATCGATATCAATACATGAGTAGTGCTAAATATGCAATATGTCTATGACATCAAACAATAAAAAATCATCGGGTACTCCGAGAAAAGATACATTCATGAATACAACCAAGAAAAATGAAACATAACATAATTGAACAAGCAAAAGTCATTGTTTACATAAGAGTCAAAAGTTTGAACAATATCACAGTTCATATATAGATTGTTTTACTCAACCTCTGAGGCCAATGTAATCTACGACCACTACGAGTCGTCGTAACACATGTGGGTGAAGGTAATGAAGGTGGGTGTGATGTTGTGGGTGAGTATGCTTGTGAAGGTTCAACATGCAATATATTGTATGTGGGGGGTGTATGGGGTTCAACTGGTGGAGCGTCTGTAAAGGCCTGTTTAATTCTTATCTACAGAAACTGTGTTTCCTACCACAAACGTCTATGGTAAAAAGTTTGGCCGTTTTGCCAGGACACGGTAGGGTCCAGTATAGGGTGGCACAAGTGGTCCTTTCGCTGAGTCTTTACGTAGAAAAACGTGAGTCCAAGAAGTAATGTTTTTAGGAACCGTAGATTTAATCGTGTGTTGACGTGTTCCCATAGGCAGAAGATCATTGAAATATGATCGCAAATGGTTAATATATAACGTAGGATCTTCCCGTGATGCGTCAACTGGGACTAACATCTGTCCCGGCAAGGATAAAGGTGTTCTGTACAGCAGTTCCGCTGGGGAATATCTGAGATCCTCCCTGACCGCCGCACGACAGCCAAGAAGAACAATTGGTAGATATTCACTCCATTTTTGCTGGTCGGGATAAGCACGCAATGCTGCTTTTAATTGTCGATGAAAGCATTCTATCATGCCATTTGACGCCGGATGGTAACTAGTAGTTCTAATACGATGTATCCCTAAGATTTTAGAAAGTTCATGGAAGAGATGTGATTCAAATTGTCCGCCACGGTCAGTTGTGATCGTAGAAGGGACACCATATCGCGAAATCCAGCCAGACATCAGAGCTCGTGCTATTGATTCTGCTGAAATCTCTTCAAGAGGAATGGCTTCAGGCCAACGTGTAAAACGGTCGATACACATAAGATGGTATGTATATCCATGACTGACCGGCCAAGATCCAACTAGGTCGATATGAATATGGTCAAAGCGGGCATCTGGAGCGTTGAATGTGCCCAGAGGTGCTCGAATGTGTTTGTGCACCTTAGACTTCTGGCAAGGTATGCAGGAACGAGACCAAGCAGTGATATCTCGTCTCATATTTGGCCAAAAGAATCTAGCCGTAATGAATTTCACTGATGAATGGATTCCAGGGTGTAAGAGGTTGTGTAACGTGTCGAAATGTACTCTACGACGACTCGTAGTGGTCGTAGTGGTCGTAGTGGTCGTAGTGGTCGTAGATTACATTGGCCTCAGAGATTGAGTAAAACAATCTATATATGAACTGTGATATTGTTCAAACTTTTGACTCTTATGTAAACAGTTACTTTTGCTTGTTCAATTATGTTATGTTTCATTTTTCTTGGTTGTATTCATGAATGTATCTTTTCTCGGAGTACCCGATGATTTTTTATTGTTTGATGTCATAGACATATTGCATATTTAGCACTACTCATGTATTGATATCGATCTTCGATCTAAATGGAGGGTACTGTAGTGAACAGAATAAAATGTGTTTTCCTTTGTGATTAAATGTATTTTCCTTTGGCGGAAGAATGGTATCACAGAGGTAAATTGGCTGAAGTGGAGCCAATCAAGGCCCTCAGCGGATCGAGACAAGTTGCTGGACTACTTGGACCAGAGACAGTTGGCTAATAGCACAGAGAGACAGAGTTCACTGAACGAGCTGGTAGCATCAAGACGTCCGACATTTGATATGCCACATTCTTTCCCATCTCCACTGGAATATGCAGCCAACACGATGTGAAGACTTGCTCAACCTTCTCTTGTTATTTCGATTCCATATTTGTACAACAAATAAAAGGGAATTTTTGTTATAATGGATTATGTCGTTTTCGTCATTGCCTTCTATATTAATATCTCCAGTGACACGTAATCCACATTATAACTGCGCAAATATTCGCGGCAAATTAACAATTCATTAGCTTTAGCATCACAGAGAGTTAGTGAGATGTTTGAGAGTGGAGCATGGCAACCGCCGTTTGTATCATTGTATCGGTAATTTAGAAGTTACCCCAGGAGAGAGGCGTCGATTCGCTCAAATTTACGTTAACGATCCAGATTATAGTGAATCGGAGGAGGATATCAGGATCGGTTGGATGAAGTTGCTGGGAAATATAACTGAACTTGAACGGCAAAGGTTAAGTGATTTGATCCGTGATTTGCAATCATGGCTTAGACAGTGTAATCCTTATGTTATGGATTTCATGTTGGTGGCTGAACTGCAAAATGTTCAGCAGCAAACATTGGTGATTAAGGCTGACGCAGTGCCAAGGAATCAACACAAACGGCGATATAATGCCCCCGAAGGATTTCGTGAAGTTGCTGTATTGATGGACGATAAGCCTGGATCGAGAGATATCGTCCTCAATCGCAGAGATGGTGGTCTCAAGACTATCAATGATTCAAATAGGGCATACGATCCATTGCATTATGTTCTTTTATTCCCAAAAGGTGAAAATGGATGGAACGTGTCTGTATCAAGAGTTGTCTCCCTTGTTGTGACGATCACAACACCAGTAGAGTAACGCTTTCTAGACAGGAGGTAGCTGGAGTTACTTCCCGTTGTGGTTGCCCTTCCGTCCAGGGACCCCTATAAAGGAGAGAACTTTCAGCTCTCTCCCTCTCATTTACCCTTTCGGCTGCTGGCTTTCGGCCAGCCGCGTTCGCCGAGTCTCTACTCTCTGGCAACCCTAACATGGTCTCTTGCGAGCTCACTTCAAAACGGTAACAAATAACTTTACTTCATCTTTCATCTACTCTTGACATGTCAACAATTCAGCACTACATAACTTCAACTTATTAATTAAACTTTATACACACAACCGAGCATCTTTGTTATATTCATACAACCTCAGTATTATGTTATAAGTGGTGACCCCGAAAAAAAAAAAAATAACAGGATATGGTGTTGTGTGAGTATGGAAACAAGAAAATTAATTAGCAGTACCCCATTTTCGTTGGAATGTGTGGACCAACATTTCGAATACGCAGCAAACTTTATTAACAAACTAGGAAAAATACGTAGACATAGAAACGAACACACGCACATGTGAAATTCTCGTTCAGACAGACTCATTTTCAACATGAACATTTATTTTTGTTGAATCTCAACTCTTGCTTATTCTTTCCACCAAGCTTTTTTTCATCGTTCACAAAAAAATTGAACTCGCCATATTTGTTATACCAAGTGAAGCCTTTCTTTCTTTTTCATCATATTATCACGTTCACACACAAATTTTTCAAAATGGCTGCCAACGACCTGCTGCACTATCATTTTCGCGCCATTTTCTCGCGCAATAGAAATATTTTTTTTTTCAACTTGACTTTAACCTTGTTTCGGCACGTGTGGGGAGCACACATCTCGACTCACTGAGATAACACACGCCATAGATAATGTTTCTTGCCAAGGATTCTCCAGCCTTAAACTATATTCTCCTATTTGCCGGTTTAAAAATTTACCACGTAAATTTGCCGTTGAAAACTGCGCATTTATTTAGAATGCTTATTTCTTTGGTCGCTAGCCTCTTGACCCTTCCAGGTCAACGCATTCTTAACATCGACCATCAACTTTGGCTGTTATTTCTAGCACTTTGCGCAACTCATTTTTTCTGGGGAAAATTTCACTGTGAACGGAAACAATATCGAATACGCTCACTCCGCGAGACAACAACATCAACAACCAAAACCAGCAGAACAAAACAGAATTTATTTTTGCAGCACTCTTCCTGTGATGGATAGATAGGTGTCCAGTCGTTCTCTGGCCAAGAGCGGTTGGCTACCTTGACATCTATCATTAATTTTTGCATGCTTATATTTTGCTGTTTTGCTTTTATTGCAAACATTATTTTTTTCGTAATTTTCATGCTTGGACTTTGGTGTTACAACATGCTCGCCATCTTACTTCATACATGGTTCATTCGATTTTTATGTTTTAAAAATCTGGCGGGAGATAATGTAGCAAGAGTTGCCTCCCTTGTTGTGACGATCACATCACCAGTAGAGTAACGCTCTCTAGACAGGCGGTAGCTGGAGTTTCTTCCGTTGTGGTTGCCCTTCCGTCCAGGGACCCCTATAAAGGAGAGAACTTTCAGCTATCTCCCTCTTATTTGCCCTTTCGGCCAGACGCGTTCGCCGAGGCTCTACTCTCTGGCAACCCTAACATGGTCTCTTGCGAGCTCACTTCAAAACGGTAACAAATAACTTTACTTCATTCTTTCATCTACTCTTGACATGTCAACAATTCAGCACTACATAACTTCAACTTGTTAATTAAACTTTATACACACAACCGAGCATCTTTGTTATATTCATACAACCTCAGTATTATGTTATATGTCTGTTCATTTAGATCAAAGGTTCTCAATGGGGGGCATATGCACCCCCGGGGGCGTTTGGGAGCAAGGGGGCGCTAAGAGGGGGGGGGGGGGGCTGGAAGGCTCTTTACTTTGGTAAGTTTTATAAGCCATATTTGTATGTCTTTGAGACAGCCAGTTTGAATGCATTTGAACGAGCATGCAGACTGCATAACTATGGTCTGTGAGCAGGTGTGCAGGCGTCTCTAGACATTAATCGGCAATTGAGATCCTAAAAATGGAAAAACCCAGTCAACTGGGTCAAGGACACTTTGAGCGCAGCCAATTAGAATCTTGTCTTTCCTTCACCGATAACAATGTATTTCATGTCTGAAGTTATTGACTCAACCGTAACGAGTTAACACTATGTGGATCTATTTTATTCCCTTTTGTATAAATAATATTACAAATAAAAAAGAAAAGCAAAAACACAGAAGCGCACACATCTAGGACCACATACAACACATAATCAGATAATACACACATCTAGGACCACATAAAACACATAAGCAGGTAATACACACATCTAGGACCATATACAACACATAAGCAGGTAATACACACATCTAGGACCATATACAACACATAAGCAGGTAATACACACATCTAGGACCATATACAACACATAAGCAGGTAATACACACATCTAGGACCACATGCAACACAGAAGGAGGTAGCACACACGGGCAGGTAATACATACATCTAGGACCACATACAACACATAAGCAGGTAATACAAACATCTAGGACCACATACAACACATAATCAGGTAATACATATATCTAGGACCACATGCAACACATAAGCAGGTAATACATACATCTAGGACTACATGCAACACACAGGCAGGTAATACATACATCTAAGACCACATACAACACATATTGTATCATGTGCTACGGACGACGCAAGCGCAATGGGTTGGCCAACATAAGGGTTTCGTCACTCTTCTGAAGAGAGAAAATCTATCTGTATTTGCTATTCATTGTGTCATTCATCGACAACACTTGGCTGCGAAGAAACTCAGCAAGCCGCTGAGCAAGTCCTTGCAGGTGGCCATTGATGTCATCAATTTTATCAAACGGATTTCCCTCAATGAACGAATTTTCCGGCAACTGTGCCAAGATAATGACGAAGAATTCGTCAAGTTGCTCCTTCATACTGAAGTGAGGTGGCTTTCAAAGGGCAAGTGTCTTACTCACTTCTTTGAACTCTTTGATTCTATCATTGAGTTTCTGCGAGGACGCAACACAGAACTGTACAAGAAAGCCCTCGATGTGAGGCAAGACTGCGCCTACCTCACCGACATCTTCGACAAATGCATTAGCGTCGTTTTGGCTTTGCAAGGGAAGAAGATCACCTTGCTTAAAGCAAGGAATGCTGTGAAAACATTCCTGGCCAAATTGAATGTCATCGAAAAGAATCTTTGTTGACGGGAATTCTATAATTTTCCTAGTTTTGCCAATGTTCAAAACATTGTAAGCGATGACCAACTCAAAATTTATACCACTCACCTCCGTGCACTACAAGACAACATGAGAGAACGGTTTGTCGACTTTTTGCCGATGGCCATCCCAACGTGGATAGCAGATCCCTTCATAGCTACCGTCGATGATTTGGACGTTAAATTTCATTGAACTTCAAGCAGATGACATGATCAAAATGAGATTTCCCAAAATAGGTGAATCTCTTTTTGGGATGCAAGAGGAAATTCAGCGTCGATTTCCACTCCTACATGCAGAGGCTAAGAGATTTGCTCTGCCTTTTCCAAGCACATACTTAGTCGAGACTGTACAGTAAGGCTCGCAACCGCTACAATGTAATTACACGCGGAGATCTCCGGCTACATCTTACTTAAATCCAGCCTGGCGTCAAAGAGTTAGCTAGACTCCATGAAGCTCAAGGGTCCCATGGAAATAAGGTCAAAGTTAAAGTAAGTTGATTTATCCGAAAACTTGGATATGCTATTGTTACAAAGCAAACTAACAATTTTTTTATTTGTAGTTGCAGTCTGACTGGACTGGAAACCATCTACTTCAATTCACTTACTCATTTGTTGTATATATTTTACCATTTACTAATAAATATACCCTCTTCCGTGGTCTCTAAGCTCACAAACCTGTGATTTAGATGATCATGAGAATCGGCATCAACAGGGAGGCGGCAATAGACACAATAATTCGATTCGCGACTTTTACGCATTCCATTTGAACAAGAGGAATCAACAGAGAAATGCGCTATTTCAAGCCAGCAGATTGTTCCAGGAATACTGTTGTATGGCATTCGCAAAGATCGAAAATCAAAGGCTAAATTATATAGCTACACATCAGCAACATATCAGAGCTGAATTGTATAATAATATACAATAACAGCCGATGATGCCAATTACAAGCAAATTGGTCGACGCATCATTTTGCCATCGTCGTTCATCGGCGGCCCAAGATATATGAACATTTGCTATCAGGATGCAATGGCTATTGTCAGAAAGTTTGGAAAGCCAGATTTGTTTATAATGGTTACATGCAATCCTGAATGGACTGATATTAAGGATGCACTTTTGCCAGGACAACAGCCAAAGGACCGTTCTGATATTGTGGCAAGAGTATTGAAAGGATATCTGAAAAAGATAATGGATGATGTGGAAAAAGAGGGAATCTTTGGAGGTATAGTTGCTTTTACATACGTGATTGAATTCCAAAAAAGAGGATTGCCACATGCACATTTGCTGATCATTTTACATAGAGATTGCAAATTGAGATGTGCTGAGGATGTCGACAGCGTTGTGTGTGTGCTGAACTGCAGGAGAATGTGGCACTATGCAATTTGGTGGCAAAGTCAATAGTGCACAACCAATGTGGAGTGGCAAATCGGAAAGCGCCTTGCATGAAAAATGGCCAATGCAGTAAGCACTTTCCGAAATCTTTTGTCACAAACACTTCCTGGAACGATGGGGATGCTCATCCCTCATACAGAAGACGGTCGCCTGCCGATGGCGGTTTGGTCGAAAATGTAAACGGTCGACAGGTTACAAATCAATGGGTTGTGCCATACAATCCATATTTGATTATGAAATATCGTTGTCATATTAATGTGGAAATTTGTAGCTCAGTGAAAGCTTGCAAATATCTATTCAAGTATGTTTACAAAGGTCATTATCGGACAATGATCAATGTCAGGAATGAGGAGGTGAACCAAGGAGATGAAGTTGGCAGGTTCCAGGATGTTCGCTCGATTGGATCTAGCGAAGCTTGCTGGAGATTGTTCGATTTTGATCTCAATGAATGCAAACCCAGCGTTCAGAAACTGACGGTTCACTTAGAGAATAGGCAAATGGTCTGTTTTCAGGACACTAGAAAAGGTGTCGAAAGAATTGCTAACGCACCACCTCCTAAGACGGAATTGACTGAGCGGTTCAAGCATAATAGGGAACGTGCTTTGAACCCGGATCAAAGGCAACTCTACTGCGATTTACCTTCACACTATACGTGGGATAAGAAGGGAAAGAAATGGAATGATAGAAAACAAAAGTTGAGATTCATGACTATTGGACGGGTTTGTTATGTCTATCCCGCATCTGGTGATGTGTTTTATCTCCGAATTCTGTTGCATAATGATTTTTCGAGAGGTAAACAGAGCTTCGCTGATTTGAAAACAATCAATGGCGTGGAATATGAAACATACCAGGCTGTGTCAGCATATGGGACTCCTTTAGGATGACGTTGAATAGAATAACGCCATGGATGCTGCAGGAACAACACAGATGCCAGCTCAAATAAGGCAGTTGTTTGTCACGATTCTAGGATTCTGCAACCCTGCCAATCCAAGAGAGTTATTTGAACGCCATTGGGGAATTATGGCTGATGATTTTAGGCATCATCTTCAGGTCGATGATGAAAATTTGATGAAAGCTATTGTTTTGCTCAATGTTGAGCAACTGCTTGAAGTTCATTTCAAATGTTTAAGAGATTTCAATTTGCTAATTCCTGATGAATAAATTTGGCAACGTGTCTTAGCATTGAACATGAGATTGCAGTTTAGACGGTTGCCACTCGATCGGAAGGAACTATTCCAGTTTGATCCACTGAAACAGCAACGTATTGTGGATGAACTTATGCCAATGTTGACCCAATCTCAGAGAGAATTGGTCAATGGTGTTTTCCACTTGATTTCCACTAATGAGCAACTTTGTGCTTTCATAGATGCTCCAGGAGGCACCGGAAAGACATTCTGTTTCAACACTATGTTATCGGCAGTAAAGCCCGGCGTTGCTCGGGGTCGCTCAGTAGCTGTGTTAAAGTTACAATGTTAAGTTTCTTTTTTGGCTTAAAGTCTGTCTGCACGACTGTCTGTCTGCACGCCTAACGAAATTTACAGATACATATATTTTAAATAAACTTATATAATTTTTGCTTTTTTTTACGAAATATTTGCTTGTTTTACGTAGTCTTTAAATAGACTTGTTTTCAAGTAAAAATATTGTTTTAAAAGGCTTTTAAATGGAAATGAAGCAAAACGGAAGCTTAGTGTTCGAACTGATGAATTTTGCAGGTCAAAATTTTGCTGGCTCGACAACTGTTCGTGTATTGTGTTAATGTCATTTTAAACGCTGAGAAAGCCAGCGTAATTTTTTTAATTTTTGCACGCAGAAAATGTAAACAGAACGTAAGACGCTCAATGTAAACAGAACAAAGGGAAATAACTCGTCACTTACGCTCAAAAATCGATACATTAGATTCGATTTCGTCACATAGGGTGGGTCAATTTGAAATATTTTTTTTCCGATGTCTTCGCTAGGGCTCAATGTACAAGTATAGCAATTTCGGTGCAATTCCGTCAGAGATTCTAAGAGGAGATGTGTGCCAAAAATCGATAGACAGACAGACAACCACAGCTTTATATATATAGATGACATAATCAAAAACAAGAACTTATTTGAAAATTTATTTGACCGATGGTTCCGCCGGACCTTCATCTAGAAGTGTAGCAATTTCACCGAAATTTGAACGTACGGTTTAAGAGGAGATGTGTGCCGAAGGTTTTAGTAGACAGACAGACAACCTCAGTTTTATATATATAGATGACATAATCAAAAACAAGAACTTATTTGAAAATTTATTTGACCGATGGTTCCGCCGGACCTTCATCTATAAGTGTAGCAATTTCACCGAAATTTGAACGTACGGTTTAAGAGGAGATGTGTGCCGAAGGTTTTAGTAGACAGACAGACAACCTCAGTTTTATATATATAGATTAAAAGAAATTAGGGCGATATCCAATTTTAGCTGCATAAATGCCGCTTACTTGCTGCAGTTGCTGCTTACTTCAATGTATGAGGCTATTCCAACAAATTTACATTCCCCCTTTTTTTAGCCGTTAAAACAAATATAGATTTTTTTTTTTTTTTTTTTTCGATTTATTTGCCACTGGGACATAGATTTCTTTATTTGCCCCTTTTTTGTTTGTTTGTTTGTTTGTTTGTTTGTTTTTTTGCGATTTATTAGCCTTTTGGGGTCACATACACCCCCGTAGAAAGTGTGCGACTTTTCTGCCAGGGAGCACAGAGAGAGGGGGTGCTCCCTTCTTCTCTTGCCTGTACAAGCCGATATAGAGAGATGGCCCACTTTCACCCATCTTTCATGGAATTGGCTGGGACTGAGTGCCTTTTTCTCCACCTTGATCCTTCTTTCGAAGTGGTATCGGAAGAAGAGGACCATTTATTACATTTTGATTGCATTTTTATTACAACCACTAATACTTACTATTATACCGAGGGGCCCTGCCCGTTCGGGAAAGGTTCTACAGACACGGATTCCGGGACAAGAAATGTCCCAGATGCGTTTGCAACGAGGAAACTGTGGGAATATGTCGCCGGCCAACAAATGGTCCTCTTCTTCCGATACCACTTCGAAAGAAGGATCAAGGTGGAGAAAAAGGCACTCAGTCCCAGCCAATTCCATGAAAGATGGGTGAAAGTAGCAATAATAGCCCGTGTAAGTGGGCCATCTCTCTATATCGGCTTGTACAGGTAAGAGAAGAAGGGAGCACCCCCTCTCTCTGTGCTCCCTGGCAGAAAGGTCGCACACTTTCTACGGGGGTGTGTGTGACCCCAAAAGCTAATAAATCGCAAAAAAACAAACAAACAAAAAAGGGGCAAATAAAGAAATCTATGCCCCAGTGGCAAATAAATCGAAAAAAAATAAAAAATAAAAAATCTATATTTGTTTTAACGGCTAAAAAAAGGGGGAATGTAAATTTGTTGGAATAGCCTCATACATTGAAGTAAGCAGCAACTGCAGCAAGTAAGCGGCATTTATGCAGCTAAAATTGGATATCGCCGAAATTAGTTAGGGTTTAAGTTTGTTTTTATGTATTGTAATATGTAAAAGTCAAATCAGTATTAGTTTAAAACGAGCATGAAAGGATGGGTGAGATAAGAGAAATTTAAGGAAGAAAAAATCTAACGTCAAAAAAATTATGTTTACGAAGGACTTCTAATGGTAATACTATAATATATTAAAAAAATAATAATTTTTATGGCTAATGATATGAGGAAAGATGGAAGAATGGATAATGTGGTGAGTAATAATAAGAATTGAAAAATGTGTAAGGTACAGATTAGAGGTTAGAAATTAAAAAGAAAAGAGGAAGAAAGGAAAATGATAAAGAGGAATGATATAGAATGAGTAAATTGTATTATTTAATATATAATAAATAATATTGAAATAAGGTAGAAAGATGGGTATATTTGTAAGAGATATATAAGCATTTGAGAAAAAGGATTTTAAACTAGTAAGGTATTAGATATTACTCTCATCTCTTCCTCTTCCTTACCTTTTCCACCCCACCCCCTCACTTTTTCCAAATCTCATACATCAATCTTAATTTATTTTTCATATGTTGATTTAAAACTTCACTATTCACATGTGTTTTTTAAGCTTCATATCATGTATCCCTATTTTATCTGATGAGAACGCAGATATCATCCCATGATGATATTTGTTTTTGAAATGCGCATAATAAAATACTTGGAACTCTTTTAACCATCTTTTGATCTTATATTATATATATATATATATATATATATATATATATATATATATATATATATATATATATTATATATACACATATATATATAAGGATAATAGGGTTTGAAAAATGAAAAATGCAATGACTGACCTTTTGGTTATTTAGAAGGTTTCTGTATTCATGTGTCAAGTAATTTCATGATTATTTATATATTTTTGTTTACTTTCACCGGTTTCAGCTGTGTTTACAGCCTTTTCAAAAGATTTTCGTTACAGTCTTTCAAAAAATGGTTTTCATTTATGTTTATCTCATGTGGTTGGTCCTTTGTGCTCTTGATGAGCACAAAGGACCCAACTGGTTTTATCTTTGCTTATATCGAGGAGAATATGGTTCATTACAAGAGACGTAATTCAGGCTTTTTTTTAAGTGTGTAAAACAATTTAAGTGTATAAACAAATTGAGTTTTGGTTGGAATTGACATATGAAAAATTTTTCTTTGTTAATATGTTTTTTCTGAGTAAAATTTTCACTACACTGTTAGAATAGCAAGACATCGAAAATTGGCAGAATTCATCCTCCGCATTCCTTTATATGTTGGCTTAGAGGGATCTTTCTGGTGTGTGGGTACCTGATTTGTTGATGGTGAACTGTCATTCATCTTTGGAGCGAAGTGTCTGTTTGTCCAATATAATGTTCATGGCAGCCTTTACACGTTATAATGTTTATTAGATTAGATTCTCTGAGTTGTAAGAGAAGTCATTTTCAATTTTAAAGTTAGGACTGTCTTTGAAATTAAATTCGTTACCTCTAACAGATAGTTGCGTACTCTGCAGTAAGGTCGATTGCTCCTTTTTACTTCAGGTTCTTTAGTGAAGGTTTGCAGTTTTGCATTCGTTAATATCTTTTATAGTGATTTGGTTGTCGTTTACTTTTTATAATTAGGTGTTTTTGTAAGATGTTTTTCATTTTCTTATCCTTTAGTAAGATAGGTAATTTTAGTTGTATATGTGTATCTCTCTGTGTTCTTTGGGCTGGAAGTTGAAATGTATGGTATGATCTTTTTTTCTTGTTTTGTTTTTGTTTCTTGGAGAGTTTAGATACTGATTTGACTTGCTTTTTGGATACTATTGTTGATTAAATTCTGAGGATATCTTCTCTTGATAAGTATTTCTTTAATCTCTTCTAGTCTGTGGTCTCTGGTTGTTAGGCTTGAGACTTTTGTACAGATTTGCTTGGTTAAATTAAAAGGGATGCTGGTATGTGATGGATGAGATGTAAAGAGGAGGTATTGTTGGGAGTCAGTCGGTTTGAAATATATGTCAATTTCTAATGTTCTGTTTCTTTTTGTCATTAGGATATCTAAAATTGGAAGTTTTGTATTACTAAAATCCATAGTGAATTGGATATTCTGGTTTATATCATTGATGAGAGTTTGGAATGTCTTAGTCAAGATTCTCTCTCCACAATATGAAGCAGTTGACCAAGTACCTCTTCCAGTTTTCTTTTATGTGGTCACTGAAATTATTCTCATAAATTTGTTCTGTTTTCTTTTGTAAATTTGTAATTCATGGTATCCCATGACTAGGTTGGCATATGTTGACATAACTTTTGTCCCCAGGGCTGTTCCTGATTTCTGTTGGTAAGCTAAGTTTTTTAAAACGAATTCAAGTCCATCTACGATGAAATTCTTATTGAAGTGGTCTGGTAGTTCATAAGGGAATGAGTTTAGCCAGTATTTGATGGCTTCAATTCCGTAATTGTGTGGACTGTTACTGTATAGGCTCACAACATCTAATGAGTAAATGGTTGAGAAAATGTAAATCTTCTCATATGAAATTCTGAATGTGTTTAAGAAGAGATTTCAATAAAATGTCCCAGAAATTGCTTAGTTGGTGTGTTTTGCAAATTTGGCCTGCTACAATAGGTCTTAGTTTTAAGTTAGTTGGTATGGGTGTATTATCACAATTGGTTTTTGCCATTCTGCATGTCTCATTAATTAATTTATGTTTATGTACTTTTGGCAAACTATAGAGATTACTGTATGTATGTATGTATGTATGTATGTATGTATGTATGTATGTATGTTTTCTCTTTCTCTTAATTTCGAGTATATTTTTTTGACCGGCCACCTTCCTGGTGGCAAGGTTGTAAAAGAAAAGAAATTGTCATCCCTTGAATCGCAAGAATGTTTTGCAAATTTTGAAGGTGCCAGCTATCGCAGCCATTTGTAGACTATGAATTAGGGAGCTGCGCTTTTTGTCCGCAAATCCAAGTTCAGTCATACTTTGGTCCAAGCGGGTTGGTATATAACCCGTAGCTCCAATAATGATGGGTATGAAGCTAAAGGTGTATCTTGGATACTGGATTTGTAAACTCCTCATCAATGGTCCGTAGATGTCCTCCTTCTCCTGTATTTTTCTGACAACGTTTACATCAAGTGGGCAGCTGATCTCCACAACAGAACACGTTTTCAATGTGTGGTCCCAAACAACAATATCAGGCCGGCTGTGCTTTAATTTGGTGGCAGTTTTTATTTTCAGGTTCCACCAGTATTCCTTAGTGTCATCTGTCTCAATATATTCTTCCTCGTTTGTTGTTAATTTTGTTTTCCGAAGTGCGTTCCAGATGGTTCTAACTATCCCATCGTGTCTCATAGGGAGGTAGTAGCGAGATGACATTCTTTCGCAGCTGGCAACAATGTGGCTTACATCCTCGATCTTTGTTTTACATAGCCTACATTTATTGTCAGCTGCTGGCCCTCCTCTTTTGTGCAGCAGATATTTGGTAGGGAGTTCTTGTTCCTGTATTGCATAGAGATATCCCTCAAGGTGTGATGTCATAAACCTGTCGGAACTCCATGCCAGGCTTTTTGAGTGGTTTATCCCCTCTATGGTCTGTGTTTTACGCCTCAAGTATCCATGCACAACTTTTTCTGTAAATTGGTCAATTTGTTTATCTTGTTTGAACATTGAATAGGATCTTCTGATTTCTCTGGGTGAGAGATTTATATCAGGCTTTATTCCATATCTCTCCTCCAGATCAGTCGCTATTCTAATGATATTTTTTTTCCATGCTCATAAACCTGGGCAAGATGGTTGCCAACCTTTTTCCTCTGTTGAAGGTGTTGCTTCAGTGTTACTATCCTGGTCTCATATGTTGTTAATATTGATTTTAGACCCCGGCCACCTTCCTTGCGTGAGAAGTATAGCCTATCCACATCACCATTGATGTTAAAGTTCCCAGTAACACTGAGAAGTTTTCGAGTTCTAACATCCATCTCACTTAGTTCTTGCAATGACCAGTTCAGCAGGCCAAATGTTGGCGTTAGAATTGGCACAGCATAAGTATTGTGGGCAATGTATTTGTTGTATGCTGACAGTTCTGATGACCATATTTTCTTTACTCTTCTGAGGTATTCAGTTCTGGTTCTCTCCTTATTTATGGGTCCATCATATCTGACATTCTCATCCTGTCCAAGATATCTGTAGTTGTCACCTGACTGCAGAGGTTGTATTGTCAGGCCGTTCATCTCTAGATTTCTAGAGGAGGGCACAGCTCTTCCACGTTTTACTGCCAAATATGCACACTTGGACTCACCAAATTTCATTTTGATGTCGGTTGAAAATTGTGTAATGAGGTCCAATTGTTTCTTGATGTCATTGATATTTGGCCCATACAACTTCAGGTCATCAACAAAGAAAAGATGGGAGATACTTCTGGGCCCACTTCTTTGTCCACCTTGTTTCCTGAGTAGGTAAGATAGTGGATTCATTGAGAGAACGAAGAGTAGCACTGACAAGCTATCACCCTGAAAGATGCCCTTCTGGTAATGTATCTTATCAGTCTTAACCTGCTCCTTCTCATCTCTAAGGATTGGTGTACCAGTTCTTGGTCAGGCGTTCAACAGCAGCTACCAATGGTTGTGGGACTTTAGCTAACTGTAAAGTCTTAATAATCCACCCATGAGGTACACTATCAAATGCTTTTTGATAGTCCAGCCACACGACAGTCATGTTTCTGCGATTCTTTGTTGTTTTTTCCTGAATCATTTTGTTAGTTAGTAGGTGATCTATGCAACCCCACACCTCCCTCTTTCCACCAGCTTGCTCAGGTGTTATGATGTTGTTGGTAGCACAGTGATCCTGTAAGAACAGGTTAAGGCACCCAGTATATAATTTATACATGATGTTTTGACAGGCAATTGGGCGGTAATTTTTAGCAAGGGTGGTTTGGCTATTTGGGGGAATGACGAGAGTAGTGGCAGTTGATAACCATCTGGGCAGTTCTTGTGTGCCCTTAATGGTTTCTGTAAACAGCCGTATGAGATCTTGCCGATAGAAAGTGAAATTCTTCAACCAGTATCCTGTAATGAGGTCTGGGCCTGGCGATTTCCTATTCGACATTTTCTGTAGAGCTGTTTCCAGTATTGACCCATCTATGTCATATTGTTTTGTCTGGACATGTTGGCAGTAGTCCTGTTCCAGTTCTTTTAGCTTGTCTGTTGAATCCGTCATCCGTTTCCCATACAGATCTCCAGTAGCTCTCAACCTGTTCTTTTGAAGGGGTGTCGTTTACAGGGATTGAGCTTTTGCCACCGAAGCTGCGATAAACTGATTTAGGATCTCTGGCAAACAATCTATTTAGCACTTGTCGTTTATGTGCTGTTGACTTATATTTTAGTCTTTCTGTTGTAGCTGTGAGTTGTTGTTTCAACTGGTGTAATTTGGAGTTCAAAGTTTTAAATTTTGTATCTCCAAATCGTCTCTCTAACTTTTTCTTTAGGTCTTCCTGGTGTCGTGTGAAGTTGCTCTCTATGTTGCATTTCATAACGACTGCGATGTGTGAGATACTTCGTCTCAGGGACAACATTTTGGTTTTTAAATTTCGCATCCACGCTGGTTCAGGCTTTCTGTTTGTATCTTGATTGCGTGGTTTTAGATGTGTGTTATATGATAGCAATGTGACAGCTGAAACATATAACAAAACATTAAGCGTTTCAAATGTCGTTTCTACACCTTTAGATCGTATAGCCTTCAGATAATTGCCAGCTATTTCGTTCACCGCTTCCAATTCCAATTTAGTGGGTTCTTTACTGATTCTAGTGTTGTATGGTCTGTCACTCACATTAAGGCTGTGTATCTCTTGAAACATATTGTTCCATATCACTTGTTGGGTGTCCACAAGTTTTTGGTGCTCTGTTTGTTCAGTAGAGGCATGAATTTCAGCCTCGTTGTTGATGTGGTGACAATTACTACTAGAGTTAGCTGACCTTTCTCGCTGTTCTTCAGTGGAAGTGGGATGGATTTCAGCAAAATTGTTGGTGAGCTGTTCACTGTTAGATTTAGCTGGCCATTCTCTTTGTCTGTCAGTGGAGGTGGGGTGGTTGTCTACAAGGGCTGTATTTGTAGTATCACTCAATTCCGTTAGATGTATCAATTTACATCTAATGATACGTTTTGCCTGTTCATTTAAATGCTTTGGAGAAAAGTCTAATTCTGGGTGTTTGGAGTTCCATAAAGTTTTTAGCCTTTGCATAAAACCGAACTTTTGGGGTTCAGATTGTTTGTATGTTTCATATAATACTTTGTTATGTATGTATGTATGTATGTATGTATGTATGTATGCTGTAAAGCAATTATAATAATACTGGACTGTAGTACGATCGGCTTCAACTATACAAACTCTTGAAAGTCAACAGTTGACATAATCTTGTAATCTTGTATCAGTAATGATGGTAATATATATATATATATATATATGTGAAAAAATGGGGAGAAGATATATATATATATGTGTGTGTGTGTGTTTGTTTGTATGTATTAGTGTTGCTGTGTGCGCGCATATGTATTCGCGTGTGTGTATGTCGTACGTATAAGTGTCAATAAGTGATTTTTATTTATTTTTTTATTTTATTTTATTTTATATATATATATTTTTTTTTTGCGCGCGGGGACATAGAAATAATCGGGCTGGATGCCCGATCGCGCAGTTAAACCACTGGGAGTGAAGAACCCCTAGCCCTTGTCAGGGCATTCTTCTAGGAGAAGGCATCTCAGGAAACTGGGTTAACTCCGACATAAAACCTGCGGCTCAGTAATTACCGATGATGTTGATCTTTTCTTCTTTTCGGGTTATAGCTATTGTCGCTCAGAGAGTGGGATTGGCTCAGTGCACAGTCTTTCCTCACTTTAATAATATTCGTCACGCACAGGCATTGCACGAGTGCATTAATAATTATTAATAGTGTACTATTATTATTATTATTATTATTATTATTATTATTATTATTACTATTATTATTACTTTTTTTTTTTTTTTTTTTTTTTTTTCCCCAATTCAATGATGTTCCAGAACAATATAAAAGAGATAATTGGCAATTTAGGTTCTGGAACAAAAAAGATCATTGGAAATAAGGGCAGGGGCCCAGGTTATTACAGCCTGGGCCCGCTCGTCATCGTGCCATTGTAATAGAGCCAAACAAGGCATTTAGTCTTGGCTGCTGGAACGTACGGACGCTGCTTGACAGGGATTCCTTGGGGCGTCCTGAACGAAGGACCGCTCTTGTTGCAAAGGAGCTTCGACGTTACGATCTTGACATCGTAGCTTTATCTGAGACGAGGCTAGCTGGAGATGGTCATCTTACGGAATTTTGTGGAGAATATACATTCTTCTGGAAAGGAAGAGATGAAGGAACCAGAAGAGAGGCTGGGGTAGCATTTGCTGTTAAGACTGTGCTTGTGAACAAATTAGAAGAATTCCCAGTAGGGATTAGTGAGCGTCTTATGTCCATGAGAGTTCCGCTGGACAAGGGAAGATATGCTACCCTGGTGAGTGTGTATGCTCCAACTATGAGTTCTGTCGATGAGGAAAAGGTGTCCTTTTACCATGCCTTGAAAGGTGTTTTAAGAAATATCCCTCAGGCAGACAAAGTCATCGTGCTTGGTGACTTTAATGCTAGAGTGGATAGGGATTTTAACACATGGAATGTAATCGGAAGGCATGGGGTGGGAAAGTATAACAGCAATGGTATACTCCTGCTGCAGATGTGTGAGGAGCTGGATCTGTGTGTTACCAACACCATGTTCCAACAAAAAAACAAATTCAAGACCACATGGATGCATCCTGCATCTAAGGAATGGCATCTTTTGGACTACGTCCTAGTCAGGATGTGTGGCAGACAGGATGTGCAGTGTGTTCGTGTTCTTCGTGGAGCTGATGCTGGACGGACCACCGCCTGGTACGCGCAAAAGTGAAACTAATCACTAAACGTAAAATCCGGGCTCCTGGTGTTGCCCTGCCCAAAAGATTGAATGCTGCTCGTCTTAAGGATAAAAATGTGAAGAGGACATTGGAAGAAGAGATGCAGGCTGCAGATCTTGGTGAGGATTGGCCGACCCTTAAAAAGTCGGTTTATGATGTAGGCAGGCGTGTTCTGGGATTGGCGCAGAAGAAACATCAGGATTGGTTTGATGAGAATGATGTACATATAGAAGACTTGTTGGCTGATAAGAGGCGTGCTCTGTCACGCTACTTGACGGCAAAACCACAGGAGAGGAATACGTTGCATGAGGAACTCAGGGATGTAAAATCACGTGTTAGGCGGAGTCTTTCTCAGATGAAGGATCAGTGGTGGAGTGAGAAGGCTGGTGAGATACAAACTGCATCTGATTCCAATAACACAAAGCTGTTGTACAGTCTCTTGCGTGAGGTTTATGGACCGTCTTCTTCTCTGGTGACACCGCTTCGCAGCAAGGATGGCAAAGAAAGAATTTCTTCGTGACTCACAAGGAATTCTACGAAGGTGGCGAGAGCACTTTGATGATCTTTTGAATCAGCCGTCTGTCCTCAGTGAAGATTTCCTCAATCTCATTCCAGAAAGTCCTGTGAAAGTAGCTCTCGCAGAACCTCCGACGCTTGTGGAGGTTGCAGTGGCTATTTCGAAGCTGAACAGTGGAAGATCTCCAGGTATGGATGGCATACATGCTGAGCTCCTACAATATGGTGGTGAGAGACTCCTGCAACATCTTCACTCTTTGTTTGGCAGGATATGGGCTAATGAATCCGTACCTGAGGACTGGAGAGATGCAGTAATGGTGGTTTTGTACAGGGGAAAGGGTAACAGGAACGATTGTGGGAACTACAGAGGTATATCATTGCTTTCTGTCGTAGGGAAAGTTTTATGTAGATTGCTTCTGGACCGTTTGCTGACACACATTGCAGATTTTGTTCTTCCTGAAAGTCAATCTGGTTTTCGTGCTGGACGCGGCACTACTGATATGATCTTCTCAGCTAGACAGCTCCAGGAGAAGTGCATGGAACAAGGCTTGGATCTGTATCAGGTTTTTGTCGATCTGACAAAAGCTTTCGATACTGTTAACAGAGATGCATTATGGAAGGTTCTCCAGAAACTTGGTTGCCCTGATAAGTTCCTTGCTTTAGTTAGGTCTTTCCATGATGATATGAAGGCTTGGGTTAATGTTGGGGGTAACATGTCGGAGCCTATCTCAGTAAAAAATGGAGTGAAACGGGGATATTCCAGCACCGACCCTGTTTGCCATATACTTTGCAATGGTTTTCTGTATTGCATTCAGGAATTGCGAGCATGGTGTTTACATCCGATATCGAACCTCAGGCAGCATATTTAACATCAGGCCCTTTGCTGCGAAGACAAAAGTATTTACATCAATCATAAGAGACCTCTTGTATGCAGATGATTGCGATCTTGTAGCGCACACAGAGAGTGATATGCAGCACATTTTGAATGCATTTTCTGACGCTTGCACTGCCCTAGGATTGACTGTCAGTCTCAAGAAAACCGTCGTCATGTACCAACTTGCCCCTGGTAAGCAGTACACTGAACCAAACATCTATGTGTATGGCAAACGACTTTGAGTGGTTGATCAGTTTGTCTACCTGGGAAGCACTGTCAATCGATACAGCAACCTTGACAGTGAAATCTCACTTAGGATTAGGAAAGCAAGTGATGCTTTCGGAAAGCTAGAAAGGCGACTCTGGGGTCGGCGAGACATATGCAGGAGGACAAAGGTAAAGGTGTACAGGGCATGTGTGCTCTCTTGTCTTCTTTATGCCTGCGAGACCTGGGTCACATATCGACACCACCTTAAGCAATTGGAGCGTTTTCATCAGATGTGTCTCAGATGGATCCATGGCGTTCACTGGAGGGACCACATCAGTGATGTCGAGATTTTGGAAAGCTCTATGTGTGACAGTATAGAAGCTCTTGTGCTTAAGCAACGACTCCGTTGGAATGGTCACCTTGCCAGGATGAAGGATTCTAGAATACCAAAACAACTCTTTTATGGAGAGTTGGTTAAAGGAAAACGACCGCCACATAAACCAAAAAAGAGGTATAAGGATTCCTTGAAAGCCTCTCTGAAAGACGCTAACATCTCTGCTGATACATGGAAGAATATTGCTGCTGATCGTAATAAATGAGGGAAAAGTTGCCTTTGAGGCATCTCGAATCGCATACGAGAAAGTAAAGCGGGATGTGAGGAAGAGCATTGCTGTTGCACTTCCAGACGGAATGCAGCGTATGTGCGAGACTCTGCCTAAGCAAAGCTGGACTCGAAAGTCATCTTCGCAGTCATAAAGTAAGACCAGTGGTTGACTACCAGGCTGCTGTTGGAGATGATACTCATCATGCTTGCCAAACATGTGGTAGAGAATGTAAATCAGCAGGAGGGCTCAAGCGACATGCAAAAGTACACGAACTCCAACCACAGCCGACTATTCCCAGTAAATGTTTTGGTTGCCGACTCTGTGCAAGAAATTTTAGATCATTGGCTGGGCTAAAAAGCCACATTCGATCGCAGCGCTGTTAGTTGCTATCGTGTGTGTGTGTGTGTGTGTAGATATGCTTATGTGTGTGCGTGTGTGTATATATATATGTATATGTATATTATTATTGTTGTTGTCGTTATTATTATTGTTGTTGTTGTTATTATTGTTGTTATTGTTATTAATGTGTGTGTGTGTGTGTGTGTGTGTGTGTGTGTGTGTGTGTGTGTGTGTGTGTATATATATATATATATATATTTCTTTTTTTTTTTTTTCTTTCTCCTCGTGCAATGGCCATACTCGATAACGAGGGGGCAGCCATCATGTATGTATGTATGTATGTATGTATGTATGTATGTATGTATGTATGTATGTATGTATGTATGTATGTACGTATGTATGTATGTATGTGTGTATGTATGTATGTATGTACGTATGTACGTATGTTCTGGTTTTATAATTTTATAAATTTTTACCAATAGAGAGAGAGAGTTGGTTTCTAACATAGACACAAGACTCTCTCATTGTAATTTACACAACATCAACTAGGTAGATATGTATGCACGTCTGCATGTGTGTACAGGTATGAATGTTATTGTATGTGTGGATGTGTATGTTCTGAGTTATATGTGTGCATGTGTATATGCTTTGATTCTGTACATGTGTATATGGTGTTATTGGATGTAGAATTTTTGGAATGTTTTACATATATTTACTGTTCCATTAATGGATTGTACTTGTAATTTCCTAGCTAGTCATATTCTTTCTGTTTCTATGGAGCCCAGATTCTCAAGATTTGTACCGAGGCAGTTACTAACATATCACAGTGCCCCAATAATCATAGGTATACATCTGAAGGTATAGTCAGAGTGGAGTATCTGCAGATACCTCATTAGTTTTGCATAGATATTCTCCTTTTCACTAATCTTTAATATTATATTGGCATCTGCTGGGCAGCTAACATCCACTACTGTGCATGCCTTCTTTTCCCTGTCTCATATTATCTGGTCTGTTATGCTTGCATCTTATTGGAGTTTTGACTGGAACATTCCACCAGTACCCTTTCATATTATGTATATATATATGTCTTCCACATTGCTGTAACTTTTAATGTCTACTAGATCACCAGTGTCCCGTTGGGTCACATTGACTTCAAAATACTTTTTTAAAATCATGTTCACTTGAAAATAATTTTTAGATAATTATACAGACATGTATATAATGTGAAATGAAACTGGAAGGCCCATATATATACGTATGTGTGAATGTATATATAAATGTATGTGCGAGTGTATACATATATATGTATGCGTGTGTGTATATATATATATGTGAGTGTCTGTGATCTATATACACTGGTCATAGACACACACACACATATGTATACACACACACTCACATATATATACACAACAATACCACCAGCTCTCTCTCTCTCTCTTTCTCCCATTCTTCTTCTCTGTCTTCTCTTCCCCTCTCTATGTCTCTCTTTCAATCTACTCTCTCACAACCACTATCTCTTCCTCTCTATCTTTCTCTCTTTCTGTTTATGAAGGTACCCAGAAAAACCCCATATCTCAGGAGCATGTGCTTTGATTTATGCAAAACTTGTTTTAATCCATTTGTATTCCCATTTCAGGGTCAACTTCCTTTCAAAATATTTCCCCATTATGCACCCTTTTGGCTGTATTACATTACAGACAAGCATGAAACAGGCAATTACAGAGTTTTAGTATTATATAGATTGTCGGGGCTTTTTTACAGATTGCATTGTACAGTGTTTTGGCCACTACATCATGCTTTATAGGTAGATAGTACCGCGATGACATCTTTGGACAGCTGCTTATGACATGGGTGACATCTTCAATGTTAATTCTGCTTTTGTTGTCACATCTAGGTGTTTTGCCTGCAACCTATCTCTTTTGTGAATCAGGTATTTTGTATTGATTTCCTGTTCTTGGATTGCAAAAGTGTATCCTTCAAAGTGGGAGCCAATATAACCGTTGTTGGTCCAAGATAAACTACTTTGCTTATCTATATTACACTCACACTTGAGCCTCCTGTCCTGGCAACATATCCATGCATGATTTTTTTGCTGATAAGCATGCAGTTTTTCATCTGTGGATTCACTGTGGTATTGCTGGCAATTTACCTCAGTGTGATATTTTGATTATCATGCAGGGAGTATCTTTCAAGGAGTTCCTTCCCAACTCTCATGATCTTATCTGTCTCATGCAGATAGACTTGCTCAATAGATGGGCTCCTACACTTGGAGGTTCATGATGTTGTCAGAGGGATATGATGCGACACTCAGATGCTGTCTGGACTAATGTTAGACCTCTGCCTCCCTGCTTACGTTTCAAGTAAAGGCGGTCTATGTCACTGTTGATGTGGAAGTTTCCGGTGTTGTTTAGTATTTTTCGAGTTCTAACATCAATTGCTCGGATTTCGTCTATCGTCCAATTAAGTATTCCAAATATTGGTGTTAGGAGAGGCACAGCAAAAACATTGTGAGCTACTGTTTTATTGTATGCAGAGATTTCAGATGACCATATTTTTCTTAATCAGGTGTAACATTCCCTGGTTACTTACTACTGCGCATTAACATGTGATATCTCTCTCCACAAAGTTTGATCACCAACACAGCAGAGTTTAAAGAGCAAAGATCAAGTCCAGTCCATAAGTTGACATTATCAAGCCATTGTTTTGACTGCCGGCCTCTGCTTCTCTTACCAGCTAACCTTCCTTCCAGGCATAACCTACTCGCACCACAAGTTGATCTTTTTATATGACCGTATAGTTTGAGTACTCTTGACTTGACAATTGATGTAATTGGTCTAAGTTTGGTAATGTTGAGCAGCTCATGGATACAGATATGGTCGCTGAGCCTCTTGCCAGTCATAAGTCTCATGATGTGATTCTGGAATGTAGAGAGCTTCTGAAGTGACCTTGTCATCCAATTAACACAGTCAAGACCATATAACACAACTGGTAGGATGTAAGTATCAAAGATCTTAGCCTTCAAATGATAGGAAACTTGTTTTGATGTTAGTAGTTCCTCGTTCTTGTTGAAAGCTGCCCAACCTAGAGTGATGCGATACTGTGCAGCAACCATTCCATTGTTGTTTAAAGATAGTTTGTGACCGAGATATACAAACTCCATAACTTGAGCAATTTGCTGGTTGTAGATTGTGAGTTAGAGATTAGCATTGTTTTTATCAGTTGTCATGCACTTTGTTTTGGAGATGTTGATGTGTAAGCCAGCCTCCAGCGAATGTTTCGTCAGTACATTCAGAAAGTCTTGCAGATCAGTTCTAGAATAACTCATGATAGCCAGATCGTCTGCATAGCTAAGATTTGATAGGATTTTACCTCCTATTTGATAGCCAGAGGAGCATTCTTCTTCAATTTGGTAGGTAAGTGCAGCTAAAACTATACAGAAAAGAAGTGCTGATAATACATCCCCCTGCTTAACTCCCTTCAAGATGTCTATACATCATGTAGTTCCCAAATCTGTTTTGATATATGCTGTTAAGTTGATGTAAATTTCTTTCAGTAGGTTGATGTATTTTTTGTAAATTGAGGTCTTGTTTAAGAGTTGCCACAAGCTGGAGAGTTTCACGTTGTCAAATGCTTTTGTGAAGTCAATAAAGGCGATGTGCACATGGTCGTTGAATTCTATTGATTTCTCAATGATTAGTTCAATAGCTAGGATCTGCTCAATGGTACCTTTTCCAGGCTGATACGCAGCTTGTGTTTCAGGCGTAAAGGTCTGACTTCACTCATGCTGCAATGATACTCATGAAAAGCTTGTAAACGTGACTCAATAGGCTGATAGGACGATAGTTCCCACCATCAAGTCTGCTACCTTTTTTGTAGAGTACAACTATTAATGCTTTCTTGAACATGTTTGGGCTTTTTCCTGTACTGATAATACAGTTAAAAAGATGTTGAGGTGCTTTGATAATTGGTTCACCTCCAGCTTTGATGAATTCTGAGTATATGTTGTCCAGGGCATTTTCCTCACTTCAAATTTTTTATGGCATGAGATATCTCGCTAGCTAAGATAGATGGAATGGCATCTGATGTTGAATCATGAATGGTCGTTGGTTCTGAGTTGCTGAAGTACAGTTCTTCATAGAATTTAGCCCAGCTAAATGATATCAAGGATATCATCTTTGGTTATGTGTTCCTTATTACAGACACCATTATATGATATATTCTCATCTATCCCCAGGTATCTGTAGCAGTCATTGTCAGATCTCAGTGAAACAGTTAGGCCATTGATAAAAATGTTGTTAGATTGGCTTGTAGTTCTTTCCCATTTTACAATCATATATGAACATTTATTGTGGAGAAACTCCATTCCTATATCTTTCAAGAATTTCATAATCAGGTCAAGATTTTTCTTCATCCTATTTATGTTCTTGGCATAGAATTTCAGGTCATCAACAAAGAAATTATGGGTTAGGTTCGTATTTCTGTCTTCCTGTGAGCCAATTATGTATCCTTCACATTTCTAGAGCAGAAAGGACAAGGGGTTTAATGACAATAAATAGTAGCATGGAGAGACTGTCTCCTTGAAATATACTCCTGTGATATTCTATTTTATCAGTAAAAATAGAGTCCTCCTTCTCTGTTTTTAACTTTGTATGTATGTATATACGTATCAGGTCAAGAATCAAAAACAATGAAGACAAACTCAGAGAATAACTTAAAAAAATGTTTGAGGTTAATACTTGTCTGAAAAGTAAAAAGAAGAGTCTTCTATGTATCAGATAATGGTCCTTCATCAGAAAAGAAACGAAGGTGGGAAATAAATGGGGGTTGGGGTTGGATATGGGTATATGGGTGTGTGAAGATTGATGTGTGGGTGTGGACATGGGTGTATGTCTGTGGACATTGATGTGTGGATGTGGGTTGGACATTGATGTATGATTGTAGTCATGGATGTGTGGGTGGCATCATTGACAGTGATACGGCCACCAAATATAGTGGTTAGTTGCAATATAACTGAGCTCTTGCCAGACAAATAAGTCACCCTGGATCAAACAGCAGTAAGCTATTAAGGAAGATGGGGAAATGGATGATATTGTTAGCTCTCAAGAAACCTTTCCCAACCCAGTAATGTAGTTATGATGAGGTGAGACAAAGCCACCTCTAAAAATACCTCATCTTTGAGGGTCTGAGAAAATTACCAAATTGCTGACTGACGTGAATAAGACCATCGAAACTATAGTGTAGTCAGATTAAATAAAAATACACCATACTGTATTGTTCTTCACGTGGTGTAAGAAAGGATATGTTTGGACCTTAAGTAAAGAGGCATGTTTGAAAAATAAATTTTACAATCTCCATCCAGCTAACGCTGAAACTGTTTTGGGAGGCGTGTGATGGATGAACAAAAATTGCATATCCAAACATCCCAAAGTGGAACCAGAATGGAGAAAACATTAACAATTGGAAACTGAAATGTTACAACATTTATATGCAAGGAGCAAGAACAAGGGAGAATGCCATATGTTATTGATTTTATATAGTTGATGTTTCCTCAACAAAATTCCATGACTTTGGTCCTGTACATTTACATGGAGGATGGAAACATTTAAATAGACGATGGAAACCCCATTATTCAGGTGTCGCACCAGAAATGACTGCAGAGGCAGGAGTGGGGATACTCACAGGCCCCCAGCTATCAGAATCTCTTATGGACTGGATCTCAGTGAGAGAAAGGATTTGCCTCTTGAAGATTACATTGAAAGAAAGTTCTCTGTGGGTGAATACAGATTCTTCCTTGATGAAGTCACTGCAGAATTAGAAAATATTGAGTCATATATCCTAATGGGAGACTTCAATGCACTTGTTAGCACTGACCACCTGACATGGAAAGGAGTGATTGGAATGAACGGGATCCCAGTTTAAATACAAATGGAGAGGCCTTATTAAACTTCTGTTCTAGTAATGGGCTCTTTATAATGTACACCTTCTTCCAACACAAAGACATCCATAAATACACATGGTTTAAGGGAATTGAGGAGAGAGATCAATAATTGATTTTTTTTATTGTCTCTGATCTCTTTAAGTCTGTGATGAATGTTCATGTTAAGAGCAGGGCTGAGCTGTCAACTGATCACCATCTAGTTATCTGCAACTTGAGACTACCTAAAACCAAGAGAGCCCACAAAACTTACAGGTCCAACATGACCTTCAGGTTAAAGTGGTAAGTGCTGATAGATAAGAAAGTCAAGAACTGATTTATGGATACTATTGCATCGAAATTCAGAGAACTGCCTGAACTAACTGGGAATATTGAGTCAGAATGAAGACTGTTCAGCTTGGGGGTTTCTGCTTTAGCTGCTGTTGAATGCTGTGGGAAAGAATGGCTTGGCATGTCACAGGGTGGCAGGATGACCCCTTGGTTCAATCAAAAGGTTAAAGATGCCATCTGAGCAAAGAAGGAGGCTTACAAAGCCTGGCTTGGAAATAAGTCCTCCTTCTTGCACTTGTGGTACAAGCAGGCATGAAAAGTTACAGCAGAGACAGTAAAGGTGTCCAATGTTAAGTTATGGGAGGACTTTAGGGTCTAGCTGGAATCTGATTTTAGATCAGCAAATAAAGTGTTCTGGCAGAACATCCACTGACTTTGTAATAAGAAGCCCTCCCATACACCTGCTATCAGGAACTTTTCTAGGATACATCCTAGTGAAGTGGAGAGAATACTTTGCTGATCTCCTACATCCAGTCACAGTAATATCTTCTGATGTACATGAGGTACATCTGGGAGTGTGACTAACCTCTCAGTGGCTGAAGTCATCAGAGCAATAAAAGAGCTCAAATATGGCAAGGCTGCTGGGGAGGATGAAATTTGGCCTGAGATGTTAGAAGCCTTAAATAGAGACGGTATTCTCTGGCTGACTTGTGTGTGTTGTGTGGCCTGGATCGCTGGAAAGGCACCTAAGCAATGTCAATTGGGAATGATAATCCCAATTTTCAAAAAGAGAGACAAGAGAGGTTGCTCCAATTATAGAAGGATCTCCTTGTTAAGCGATCTCAGTAAAGTCTGGTAAAGTGTGTGGCAAAGGAACGTAGGGATATTATTAAGTCCAAGCTCACTGATGAACAGTGTAGTTTTCTCCTCAGATGCAGCAGAGCTGACCAAATATTCACTTTGTTGTAGGTCTTTGAGAAATCATGAGAGTATTGCCAAGAGGCGAATGCTTGTTTCATGGACCTCGAAAACGCATTCAACTGTGTTCCACACAACTTTTTTCAGGAGTATAAGATCGATGGACAGCTTCTTGTTGCCATAAAATCCTTATACAAATGCTACAGTATTTATATTTGGATAAATGTTGCTAAGTTGAAACCATTCAATGAGGGTGTTGGACTCCACCAAAGGTGTGTGCTGTTATTTCTCTTGTTCATACTCTTCATGGACAGGATTGATAAGTGGGCTGGAAGTAGTATCAAAACTGGCAGGTGTAGGATCAGTCAGTTGGAATTTGTGAGCGACATGGTATAACATAACTTATCAAAAGGTTATTTCCTATATGCTCTTGATACATTTGCTGCTGTGTGCTGCATGGTTGGAATAAAAATCAGAGCTGTGAAGACTGAGACACTTGGCCTCTCAAGGAAGCCTGCACAGTGCTCTATGCATGTGAGTGGAGTTCTACTGAAGCAGAGAGAGAAGTTCAAATATCTTGGGACCATGTTTATGAGTGATGGAAAGCAGGAGGCTGAATTAAATGCAAGAATTGCAGGAGCTGGTTCAGCAATGGTAATGAATCTGGGGCAATGACTGAACAAATATGATTACGAATACAAGCAATCAAAATGGGTTTTATCTCACATTTGGTCATCAGCAGGGAGGTAGGTGTAAAGCCAAACTCACTTTCTTCAGTTCAGTGTTTGTGTCTACCCTTACCTTTGGTCATGAATCTTAAGTAATGACTGAAAGAATACGATTACAGGTACAAGCAACCAAAATGATGTTCCTCTGAAGGGTCTTAGAAGTAACATTACTTGATAGTGTAGGTGGTTCAAAGATCAAGGAATCACTCCAGGTAGTGCTGCGACTTCTCCAAATTGAGAAATCACAGCTCCGATACTATGGACATGTAGTTAGAATGCTTAAGAAAAAAAATCACTGAACAGATTTTATGGGCAAAACCAACCAGCAGGAGATCTAGGGGTAGACTCTGAGCAAGGTGGTTGGATAACATCCATGAGCTTGCTTGGTCTTGTTTTTTGGAGGAGGAGGAGGAGGAGGAGGAGGAGAAGAAGAAGAAGAAGAAGAAGAAGAAGAAGAAGAAGAACTGCATGTGCAAGAAAGAAGACTTATTTCCAAGTCAAGCTTTGTAAACCTTTTTCTTTGCTTAGATGACTTCTTTAACCTCCTGGTTGAACCAGGGTGTTCTCTTGCCACCTGGCACCGACTGAACTGCTTTCACATATAGCATGGGGAGTTGTAGAACAACAGCTATCTTATTATATATCTATTTTTAGACAATAAAAACAACATCTACCTTCCTGCCTACCTTCCAAGGTAGATGGATGGATTGATGGATAGAAAGGTAGACAGGTAGACATACAGACTGACAAACAGATAGATAAATCGATAGATAAATAGATAGATAGATATGTTTCTTTATTAGCTACAGGGGCACAAAAGAAGGGGACAAATACAAAGGGGGAAGTTTACATACAATAAAAACGTGTAAAATACTATCACAAATGCAATTTAAAAATTAATCGATTTTCCCCAATAGGAGGAGACATTTCATATGGGTAACACATACCTCCGAAAAAATGTGCAACCCTCATCTCCAGGAGTACGAAGAGTTTGTAATCCCTTCCTCTCCTCCTTTTCCTCAACCTACAGGCTGATATAGAGAGAAGGCCCATTCACTCGGGCCATTCTCGCCACTTTCACCCACCTTTCATAAAACTTGCTGGGGTGCAGCACCTCTCTCTCCATACTGATTCTTCTTCCAAAGTGGTATTTGAAAAAAAGAATCAGTTGTTGGCCGGAAAGAAAGGTGTCTGACCTCAGCCCTTTTAACCTCGTCCACCATACAACTTCTTTCGCCATAGCTATCACATAAAGGAAAACCGCCTCTCTTTCGTTGCGGTTTGATCATGACAATGGACTCGGTGGTCAATCAGATTGGTCCCACCCGCGACAATAGTCGTTCTACATAGCCCCACAGGTCGATAACGCCCGGGCAGTGTATGAATGCGTGTGCGACGGTTTCTTCGTCTCGCACGCATCTCGAACAGATCTTTTTCGAAGGGTCCCTGCCCGGGCGCCCATGTCTGTAGAGCTTGTCTCGAACTGGTAGAGCTCCTCAGGCCAGGGACTTTTGGAAGTTGTCCATCGGTCCCGGGCGGAAGGTCCTACCGAACAGACTGGCCAGTTCATCTTCCTCTACACCTAGAGTCTCTCCGAGCGCGTCGTCGCACTTTCTGCGGATCAACCCTCTATAGAATGATGAAGTGGAGTCTCCACTGATCGCCGGGTCCGCCTGCCAGAGGGCTGTGAGCGCCTGAGCACATTCGATGTGCCAGTCGCCCATTTTCCTCGGTCTTTACTTGACCCAGGACTGCAGCTCGGTCAGCAAAACGAGTTGTGGGAAGGCTCGCCTCACGAACGGGGCCCACACCGGTTGTCCGGTGAGGAATACGTAGAGATGCCGCAGCCTGAGCGCGTGTTTGCGCATCGTCAGCCACGGCATCCCCAGCCCTCCATTGGAAGGGTGTTGGCAGCAGATGGATCTTCTCACCAAAGGAGCCCGCTTCTTCCAAAAGAATTGGAAGAGCGCGCGCTCCATTTTGGTGAGCCTTTTGGCTGGACAAGGCACGACGGTCAAGCGGTAGTAGATGACGGACGCTATAAGTGTTCGCCACCTCCACTCGACCTTTCAAGGATAGTTTGCACTCGGCCCACTTCTCGGTGAGTACAAACACCTTGGCCATCACCTCGTTCCAGTTCTTCTCCACCTGGAGGTCTGGACCAAACCATACCCCGAGCAGCTTTACCAGTCCTTCCGTCCAGCGTCTGATAACGCCATCGGAAGGCATCAGTTTGCCTCTCCACGATCCGAGTTGCAAACCTGGTTCAGCTTCGCTCCTGTGAACCTTTCGTATTCCTTCAGTAAGGTGCTGACTTCCTCGATTTGTGAGGTGCTCGACACCATTACTATCACGTCGTCGGCGTAGGCCGATGCCGCTTTCCGCAGTCCCGGTTCCAGAGGGATGCTCTGCAATAGCTCCAACTTCCGCAGTAGTGGCTCAAGAGTCAGTACATACAGAAGGGAGGAGAGAGGGCATCCCTGTCGAATGGATCGCGTGATATGGAACGGCTCCAAGAGGTAGCCGTTCACCTTGACCCTTAACCAGATGTTGCTGCTGTGCATTGTAGCAAGCCAGCTCCTGAACACGGGTCCGAAGCCTGCTGCCTCGAGCACCGTATCCAGGTAACGATGGTCAACCCTATCAAAAGCCTTAGACTGATCCAAGTTGATCAGGGCCCCACCAAAGCCGGGTTTACACCCAACCCTCTCTACGATGTATCGCATGAAGTGGAGGTTGTCGTGTATGGACCTGGTCGGGATTGCGCATGTCTACGCTTCTCCCACCAGATTTTTGACAAGCGCCAGCCTCTTTGCCAACACCTTGGTCAAAATCTGTAACTCTGTGTTTAGCAAAGTTATGGGCCGGAAGTTGCCTATGTCTTCCCCCTTATTCTCGTCCTTCCTGACTAGCATGACTACACCCCTGGTCACAGAACTGGGAATTCTCCCGTTCTGCTGCCAGTTGCAGTAGACCGCTTCCAGGAGAACAGAGAACAAGTCCGGCATTGCTACGTAAAATTCGTAGGGTAGACCGTCGAGACCTGGAGATTTGCGTTTGCCGCATTGGCTCAGCGCGTCCCCTATCCCAGCGGCTAAAATCGGCCTTTCGCAGAACTTCGCCTAGCTGTCCGAGAGTCGCGGCAGGCCGTCGAGGTATGGACTGAAATCCATAGCCTCTCCCGGTGCGCCACCCTGCCCGAACAGCTGAGCAAAATGCCACTGAAAGGCCGTGCACATCTGCTTCGGCTCACGTATCACGTGTCCGTCTTGGTCCTTCAAAGACCGAATCGTGGACTTATTGCCACTTTTTGCCTCTGTCACCCGGGCCCAGCTAACAGCTTTGGCTCCCTTGTAACCCAGAGTGCGTATTTTGCTTCTGACAACGCAGCTCTTGTGCTTTGCGTCGAAGAACTGGTCCAAGGCCGTTCTCGTTGCTAGCACGCTGGCTACGTTGCCACTTCTAATTGCCTCTTCTACTTTATCTACCAGTTCCTTCTTTGTCCTATTTCTATCTAACGCTAATTCTTTACTAAAAACTAACGAGTCTAATCTAACTGACCTCTTCAGAGAGTACCACCATCTGTTGTTGACAATGGCCCCTGTCAAGTGCTGTTTAACTAAAGTGCTAATCCGTCTACTGTATATAAGTAAATAGATAGATAGATAGATAGATTATAGTCATTGTAATTTAGTTTATATATGAGGGTCAGCTGAAAAGAGCATAGGCTGACCAAGATATTCTCATGGAATGAACAAATGAAGTTTATTTTTCAACATAGTCCTAGGAAAGAAACAATGCAGTTATTAATAAGAAGAGTTGAAATTAATGCATGCAAGATATTACAGCTCTAGCATCATTCCTTTATAGTCAGTCTATGAACTTTTCAGCCTGCCCTCATATATTTGATAATGATAATGCATGTAGAATGAACATATGGACATGGCTGGAGGGTCAAGGATAATTGAGAAGTCAGGCATTTTAAACAGAAATGTTTCTTGGGTCAATCAATAGTCGATGTTGCTTTGTAATTGAAATGGAGAAAGTGAGCGAATAGGGACCAACAAGGAATTATATTTTTTTTATTTTGACTATGGAATACAATGAAACCATTTGCAAGTTCTTTAGGTGAAATTGTATTAGTGAAAAATATGTAGTATCATATATACCATTTACCATAAGTGAATTGCTCCTATCATTTTGTGGGGTGCAGATGTTCATAATTTTTTGACAAAAATGACTCATTTTCCAACAAAAATGACTCATTTTCTAACAACAACTTTTGGGGCATGCACTGCACCTACACACCCCTCAGCAATATGCCATTACCTTTTACAGAGAGAAAGACGTGTGTATGTGAAGAGAATGTAAGGAAGTAAGGAAGTAAGGAAATAGAGCCGTAACAGCTTATATCTGTGACTGTCTGGTAAAAAATGTCCAGCACGGCTAGCAGTCCTAGGTGACCATCATGTGTCACATGCAATGAAGAAGAGGAAAGAGACTGTATGATTGCTGTCTTTGCCTTTATATTTGGGAGTGACGTTATCATGTTTAGTAAATTTTCTTCAGAAATGATGAATATCAAATATGATAGGAAAATACGTTGAATTTCGTTATCATAGCAACATTCACTAAAGGATAATTTTGTTACACATCAAACACACAGTCCACGCTGTAATGTGGCCGTGTAGGTAACACGGTAAAAGCTCCCAGTCCACACTGTAAATGTGGTTGGTGTTAGGAAGGGCATCCAGCCGTAGAAAACCTGCCAGACAGTCTTATACGAACGAGATACGGTCATCCGACCAAATCTTGCCTCAAGTGGGACAATTCCTGTCTAACCCATGCTAGCATGGAAGATAGACGTTAAACGATGATGATGATGATGATGATGATGATGATCTTTACATAGAATGTTGTAATCAAGAAATTATTAAATTAAATATTTTTTATTATAAACCTGGTCATTTTTGACAGATACTATTCTAGTCTCAATAAATCTATATATAATATAAAAGAAAGATGTTTATTGGCTGGTTGAATCACACAAAAACTACACACACACACACACACACACACACACACAAATACATACACACACATCTAAAGAGAGAGACACAGAGGGAGAGGCAGAAAGAGAGAGATAGGCCGTTATACAGAGAGAGATACAATTAAAGTGTTAGATATTCAGAGAGAGAGAGAGAAACGTCCCACAAAAGTCTAGAAACAGCTTAAACTATAGATCTTTTGGTTTAACAATATTGCGTTAGCTTTTATAAATTCGTTTTACAGTCTTTGATTTTACAGAACAAAGAAAAAGTAATCTACCCTCCAGCTTTTATCCATATACTACTTACAGACCGTACTAACGAAGCTAAACACTTCAGAAGCAATGTTATGTGGTATATTGCTGTGTTTCAGATGACGTCCTTTGGAGCTGAAAAAAATCATACTGACTGTGGTTATTTCACAACATCTAAAATCCAAGGCTAATGCTACCATTTAATCGGCAGTTTACACTCGCAGCCTAATAAGGAAGTTTTATGATTGTTTTTTTTAATATATATCTCACACACACATTTCAGTCTCACCTCATACCAGACAACACATCCAATACAGTCGGTTTCTCTTTTATCCATCTTCTCTTAACTGTTCTCCCGGGCAAAGTCGGGTACCTCAGCTAGTATTTTATAAAATGAAAATTAACAGAAAATATATTTTCTTTTCAAGGCAAAATATGAAAATTAAATTAAATTTGTTTATTTAATCTTCAGCGCGCTCTAGGTGCCTTATGTCGCCAATAGAGTCATCTCCTCTTAATACATAATACAGTGTCAAGGGAAGTAATTCATAAAAAAAATTCAGCATGCTAAAGATTAAGACCAGTACCATCAGTAATGACAGCAATAGCATTGAACATATTTAATCTTTGCATCCAGGATTGGTATGTCATATATACCAGGATTATCAAAACAATCAGACAAACTGGGAAATTTACATTTTGATAAATTAATAGTTTGCATAAGAAACACTCCATAGTTTATATTGATTATTGACACAAGGAAGTGATTAAAAATAACAATGATATTTTAGTAATTTATTTCTAAGATAAAATTACATAAATGTTCAGCATTAAATATATCAGTGTCAGTGACTCTTTTGCTCCATCCCACCTTCTGTGAGGGTCACATCTTCTGTAGCTGAACAGAATAACATTCTAAAATACTGGGAATTATCAGAAAAACTAGTTCTTCCAGTCTGTGGCATTCAAGACGTTTGGGGGAGCTGAGTCACTGATAATGAAGTTCTTGGCATTATTGGCAGCTCACCTTACTGAGGTATGAGGTGATGCCCATGAGGGTGTTTGGTGGTTTCAGTGTCTTAGCCTTGCTATCACCCAGCCATACCGAGGTATGAGGGTGAAGCGAAGTTAGTAGTTTTTATGGAAGAAGATGATAAACACAACAAATACAATAATTTCAGCTTGATATGTAACTTTACTTCAGTTCTTTATAAAGGGGGGAAAAATGTGTTTATTATGTTACGTTAGATTACAAAGTGACAAGTTGTTTCAGGATGTACATACTAGCATAGATAGTAGTAAGCTCGCAGTGCAAGGGAGCTGTGTTGTTTATATGAAGAGGCAGATAATTCTATGTGTAGTCGAAGTGCTGATGGAAGAATTTCTCTCAGACCCTTGTCAACAGGGCCGAAGGTTTTTTTGCTAAATGCTACATCTCGCTACTTGCTTGTGCAGGTCGAAGTGATACTTCTCTTCCAAGTTACCAGAGTCGAATGACCCAAAGAAGAACTTCACTCCAAGCTAACCAGCCACTCCAGACAACTGACGCCAACTCAGATAAAGAGAAATAGCAGCCAGATGTCATTTGGGGGACAATGTGTGCGAAGAGATTTCGCTACAAGGGTGCTTGATTATTCCAGCACCAAGTATCACTGTCACCCACGCTAATGCTGCCAGTGTTGTTGGAATACCTAAAAAAATATATATATATATTAAAGGGAAGCACTGGTGTCCCTTGTGATGTGTGATTGAATTAATATTTTCTTTTAGGTGTTATTATAGAACAGCTCCCCCAATTTCAGTAGGAAATAATTATTTTGGTTTTTTTTTTTTTTTTCATGTGCTACTAATTAATTTAACTCCTGAACATGCCGCAAAGGATTTTTTTGACCTGGACAACGGAGGGGGAAGAGGAAGACGTTCGGACTGTTAGGGTTGGGGTTGAGTTAGGTTTTGGGTTGTTGTTAGGGAGTAAAGAAAACTCCGATAGGGGAGGCAGGTATGAGCCCACCGTCGTCTTTCGATTTCCAAGGAAAAAAGTTCGGAGGTAAGATTAGTTGGGAGTACACAAAAACAACATCAACAACAAAAACAGGAGGGAGAAAATGGTAAAGAATACTTCGGGAGGGGTGTGAGAAAAGTACGAAGCCCACCCTCCCCTATTTACCAGGAAAAATCCTTTGTTGCATATTCGGAGTTAAGTTTAATTAATAGCATAAAAAAAAACAGGAAAAATAATTATTTCTCCACTGACATCGGGGTGTTCTTCAATAAATTTATCTTTCGTTTTAATTTTATATTTGATGTTTTTTTTAACCCCCACACTATTTACGGAGACAAATGTAGGGCCTTGTAGTTGGTGAGCGAACTTTTTATTGTAGCAACATGACTGAGTTAGGCAATGCATTGTGTGTATGTGCGTAAATTTGAAAGCGTTACAGACGGATATGTATATATAAATATAAATATAGAAACACGTGTGGCTTATTATTTATGTTCGCTGTAAGGTTGAATAATTTCTTGTTAAGATGATATCACGTGTTATGTCCCTTGTTTGTGACATGCGCAGTGGGAAACTTGTTAAACATACAACAAACATTTTAGTGCGAAGAGCGTCGTCTTCTTTAATCTCTTGGCCTTAAAAAAAAACTGCTCCAAAATGAGTGAATGGGACACTGGATCATCTTCAAAAGATGGTCAAGGAAGTGAGGATACAAGATATCGACAAAGTGATACAACAAATTCAGATTATGAATGTAATATTTGCTTAGACTCGGCACGAGATGCTGTAGTCAGTAAATGTGGTCATTTATTCTGGTAAATTATCTTTTTGTTTTATTACTGTTATTGTTAATAATTATTTCTTTATTAACCACAAACTGTTCATATTAATAATAACATACAGCATTTATATCTACATTTACGTTCTTAAGTTATATTTTGTGCAATATTTTGTTTCAAATTTACACTTGTCAACACTGTGATTGAAATAGTCTTAACTTAGTTATGTGATCCAATACATTAATGTAGACATAAAATATCTACATGATAACGTTTATATTGGTGTGTTTCTCTTTTAATTCAGCTTTTCATCTAATGTGGAGTTAATTGTATAACAAATGATTTCCCGTTCTAAATATCATGGGAGGAAATAATTTGTTTGTATTTTGTAAAGGGAACCAGTTTGTGAATAAAGACAACAGTTTGACACATAATAGTGTTTATATAGATATTGGACACTAGTGTGGACATAATACCTTAAAGTTTATACAGGTATACATAGGCAAACATTTTTAAATGTTCTTTATTAACAATACATATTTGTTAAAAGGTAAAAAGGAATTAACAAAGAATTCTAAATAGAATCTACAGACGTGGTAAGGTAAGCTTCCTTCCATTTTAGCTTAGTAAACTGTACTTTGCTATTTACATGACTGTTCACACGACAGAAACTAGGGTAGCAGATATAATAATGTGCTTTACTATAAATTAAGTAGCTAAAGTAGTAAATTTATGCTGTTTGGTTTATTAAATCAATAGAAGTAGAAGATAACAATGTTGAGAATTGTATGAATATTTCAGAGAATCTTGTATCCTGAATGAGAAGTCACGAACTCTTGATCCAGTGAAATAATTGAAATATTTGCTGTGTGATGATACATTTACACACTAAACCTTACAATATAATGGTTATGTTATATCTACTTATTTATATTACCTACTCCATGAATATATATTGTAATATTATAGCTTCTACTGACATAGATAGCATAAATAACAACTAGATTGATTAAACATTAATATTCTAACCATTTCCGCTAGAAATAGCAGCCAAATCTCCCTCATATTACATCCAATGACATTGTATAATGTTCTGCTTGGTGTACTGTGCCTAGATAAAAAAAAAAGGTAGAATGGTCACCTCTGGGCTGTCTTTGATCATAAGTCTATTCGTCTAGAGCTGTCCTAGGGTTAAACAATCACTGCATTTTAATGTACAACACACACACACACATATATAATGTGTGTTTGTGTATACACATAATAAACTATATTTACACCCAATGTAGGTTATGATTTAATAAGTATTTCTTGATAAGATACGAGTTAGTAGTGGTTTTATGTTTTGTAGTCAGTTTTTGTGTTGTCAAAAATTTCCTCTATATTCGAAGCAGTTTCACCAACGACCCATCATTAACGCCTTCTAATAAGTCAAATATATTCCTCTAGTCGTTATTTAGGCTATTTTGTTATTATTTTATCGCTTGTCCTAAATAGACTAGCCCACCGTAAATTTCTATCTCAAAACTGTATTTGTCACGATTTAACAGCTTTATATTTTTATTTTCGCCAGTGAAACATTTCTGTATAAATTAATGGCCCATCATTTTCTAATGTTCCATTACTAGTTGATAGAACGATCTTAATTGTAATATTTTATTGTTTTCTCTTTTGTTTTATGGCTAATAGCTATTCTCCAAAGTGCTGCAATTATTAATTTTTAAGAAGATTAAAAACAAAAATAGATATAATTCTGATTAACAAACTAATCTATTTAACTAGTTTCCACAAGTCAGTGTGTCTTGTCTGTTACTAATTTAGGTAATTTGGTAAAATCATAAAAAATTAAATAAATAAATTGGCATTTATTATTGTCAGCCATATCCGAATCTATTCTATACGAATAAATGTTCAGTTTTTATAAATGTCAATTATGTGTAAATTATTAATGACTAAGAATGGCAGTGTGTTGGAATAATCGGTGGAGAATTAGACAAAATAAATGTGTTGTGACACGTAGTTGTGTTTTTTACGTGGCGAGTTCAAAACATGCCGAAGTAAACTGTAGCTTTCATCTTTCTGGGGTCGATAATAAACACTGGAAGCGATATTATTGACTACTCTTTCATAAAATCTATATCTAACTTATACATTAGAAGTACTTGTTTTTCTTTTTTTTTTTTTGTCTTTTGTAAATATCCGTGAACATTTTAGGATTTCGTTGACTTGTGACAGTCCTTGGGAACTAAGACACTGGTTGGTGGAGTAAGAGGATGCAAGAGACATAACTGGTTTGAAAGCTGTGGTCAGTGTGGATACTAGAGGAAACTACTGGAAGTGGAAAAAAACAACAGGTGGTTTGTTCTTACCTTGCCCTTTATCAGCAGTTTTATGATCAAAAGGGTTTCAGTCCTGACCCATCTGTCTTTTTAGGCATAGGTTGTCTTAGTCAATATTATCTACAGTTCAGTCTACACTGTTTATTCCAACTTGACTCTGAATAATTGTTTCTACTTTTTTTTAGATATAATTGTTTCTATTAGCAACTAGGCGAAGGGGGTGATAAGTATAGTAAAACATTTATTGAGATGGAAAGAACAGTAGGGTGGCTGTGTGAAGGGATGGTGTTGGAGGAAACTATATTAAATGTTCAATATGTACTGGGTGGGTACATTGAAAATGTAATGATGTGAAGGGAGTATTAAATAATATAGCAACTACATTGAAGTATAAAGTGGAGGGAGCTGCAGATGAAGAGGATGTTGATTTTGACGATAGGAATGGTGTGAAGGGATTATTATATTGGAACGGGTGGATCAGACTTTGTGATAGTATCTAGAGAGTGAGATGTGCATGGAAGAAGTTCTGGGAATTGAGTGATTCATTGAGGAGTGGTGTGTGTCAGTGAAACTGGAAAGCACAGAAATAAGAATGGTTTGGTGGATGAGTGGAGTATTGTAGAGAGGAATGACAAATAATTGTTTCTACTTTTGGCACAAGGCCAGCAATTACCCAGTACATTACTGGTACTTTATTTTATCGACCCCATAAGGATGAAAGGCAAAGTTAACCTCGACGGGATTTGAACTCAGACCGTAAAGGGACGTAACTATGCTAGAAAGCATGGCACCCAACCCTCTACCGATACTGTCAATTCACTGACAAATAATTGTTTCTACTTTAAGCACAAGGCCAGCAATTACCCAGTGCATTACTGGTACTTTATTTTATCGACCCCGTAAGGATGAAAGGCAAAGTCAACCTCGGCGGGATTTGAACTCAGATCGTAAAGGGACGTAACTATGCTGGAAAGCATGGCGTCCGACCCTCTACCGATACTGCCAATCCACCGCCCTCTGTGACAAATAATGAATTGCAGAGGATGGTGGGAATAGAGCCCTGTGACGAATCTTATAAAGAGAAATGGTTGGGTCATGTGTTGAGGAAGGATGAAAGTGTTTGGGTGAGAGGGACGACGTAAATGAATGTGGATGAAAGTAGAGGAAGAGGAAAACCAAGAATGATATTGCTAAAAATGATAGTGGAGGAAATGAAAGCCAGGGGATTGGTGAGAAGAGGTTATAGACATTGTGGGAAATTGAGATACTTGTTATAGGGTCACACATGCCTATCTCCTGCTTTAGTAGGGAAAATGGCCTTAAACTCTTGTTTTGTTATACAGATTTCTGTTTTACATATAATTAGTATTTATTATCAGTTTATTTTATATTCTCTTTACTGATTTATTTATTTACCTATTCTTTTTTCACATGAATGATGAGTAGGTTAAAGATTCTTTGAAGTGGTCATTAGTAAACAAAAGTAATAACTGGATAGCATTTAACCATCTCCACAACACTTGAAAGACTACCTACCATCTGAAATACAAAAGATGCTTTCATACACCGTATTACATGCAAGTTCTCACTCCCCCCCCCAATCAACTGTTTTATTTTGTTTTTTTGGGGCGTGTGGCGGGGTGGGTGGTGAGTTCATTGCCAAAAGGATCTTTATACCAATATTGTAAATACCTTCCTTCGCACCATTCCTCTGTTAAGGAGCCCGTATTGATAGTCACCAGTATATCATGGTTGATGTCACCATTACTTCTAAATAAAGATTTATCAAAGGTCACCAAGGTATATTGCAGTTGAGATCTCATATTTGATGCTTGATTTATAGCCCAAAGCTACATTACAGAAATTTGACAAAATTCTTTCAAACATTTCCTTCCCCTTCTCATACATTTCAAATAGGAAGACATTCCTTCAGTTTCTTCAGATTGACATGGCCTCTATCACTGATAATGTTTCTTCTACTACCCTCAAGGTACTCAAGAACTAACCACTATCATTGGCCTCCCTCTGATAATGACCCTTCCCTCAGTTGGCTCCAGAACTAATCCCTATCATTCACCACCTCCCTAATAATGACTCATCCACTACCCTTAATGTACACCAGAGCTAACTGCCACTGTCCCACATAATGTCCCACAACCCTTAATATATACCAGAGCTAACCTATATCATTGCCCAAACCATCAATTAGTGGTCTATAGTTGACCCACCAGCCAATGGTTAATAGTTAACACACCAACCAGTGGTCAATAGTAAACCACCCACCACTGGTCAATAGTTAACCCATTAACTAGTGGTCAATAGTTAATCTACTAATCAGTGGTCAATAGTTAACCCACCAAGCAGTGGTCAATAGTTAATCCACCAACCACTGGTCAAGTGGTCTATATTTAACCCACTAACCATTGGTCTGGTGGTCTATAGTTAATCCTCCAACTCCTGGTCAATTGGGGGAATAGAAACTATGAATCTCCTAGTTAATCAACCAATCCAAGGACTTCATATGTCTCCTATTTCATGAATTTGAACATCCCTCGTTATATGTGACAACTATCAACAAAAATAATGCTAGGCAGTATCAAAGGTACTATATAGTAACAGTGCTGTTGTTGTTAGGCAGTATTATGTGTACAACAGTGTTGTTATTAGGCAGTATTATGTCTAGATCAGTGCTGTTGTTGTTAGACAGTATTATGTCTAGATCAGTGCTGTTATTGTTAGACAGTATTATGTCTAGATCAGTGCTGTTGTTGTTAGGCAGTATTATGTCTAGATCAGTGCTGTTGTTGTTAGGCAGTATTATGTCTAGATCAGTGCTGTTGTTGTTAGACAGTATTATGTCTAGATCAGTGCTGTTGTTGTTAGACAGTATTATGTCTAGATCAGTGCTGTTGTTGTTAGGCAGTATTATGTCTAGATCAGTGCTGTTGTTGTTAGGCAGTATTATGTCTAGATCAGTGCTGTTGTTGTTAGACAGTATTATGTCTAGATCAGTGCTGTTGTTGTTAGACAGTATTATGTCTAGATCAGTGCTGTTGTTGTTAGCCAGTATTATGTCTAGATCAGTGCTGTTGTTGTTAGACAGTATTATGTCTAGATCAGTGCTGTTGTTGTTAGACAGTATTATGTCTAGATCAGTGCTGTTGTTGTTAGGCAGTATTATGTCTAGATCAGTGCTGTTGTTATTAGACAGTATTATGTCTAGATCAGTGCTTGTTGTTGTTAGACAGTATTATGTCTAGATCAGTGCTGTTGTTGTTAGACAGTATTATGTCTAGATCAGTGCTGTTGTTGTTAGACAGTATTATGTCTAGATCAGTGCTGTTGTTGTTAGACAGTATTATGTCTAGATCAGTGCTGTTGTTGTTATGTCTAGATCAGTGCTGTTGTTGTTAGGCAGTATTATGTCTAGATCAGTGCTGTTGTTGTTAGACAGTATTATGTCTAGATCAGTACTGTTGTTGTTAGACAGTATTATGTCTAGATCAGTGCTGTTGTTGTTAGGCAGTATTATGTCTAGATCAGTGCTGTTTTTGTTAGACAGTATTATGTCTAGATCAGTGCTGTTGTTGTTAGACAGTATTATGTCTAGATCAGTGCTGTTGTTGTTAGACAGTATTATGTCTAGATCAGTGCTGTTGTTGTTAGGCAGTATTATGTCTAGATCAGTGCTGTTGTTGTTAGGCAGTATTATGTCTAGATCAGTACTGTTGTTGTTAGATAGTATTATGTCTAGATCAGTGCTGTTGTTGTTAGGCAGTATTATGTCTAGATCAGTGCTGTTGTTGTTAGGCAGTATTATGTCTAGATCAGTGCTGTTGTTGTTAGGCAGTATTATGTCTAGATCAGTGCTGTTGTTGTTAGACAGTATTATGTCTAGATCAGTGCTGTTGTTGTTAGGCAGTATTATGTCTAGATCAGTGCTGTTGTTGTTAGACAGTATTATGTCTAGATCAGTGCTGTTGTTGTTAGGCAGTATTATGTCTAGATCAGTGCTGTTTTTGTTAGACAGTATTATGTCTAGATCAGTGCTGTTGTTGTTAGGCAGTATTATGTCTAGATCAGTACTGTTGTTGTTAGACAGTATTATGTCTAGATCAGTGTTGTTGTTGTTAGACAGTATTATGTCTAGATCAGTGCTGTTGTTGTTAGTCAGTATTATGTCTAGATCAGTGCTGTTGTTGTTAGGCAGTATTATGTCTAGATCAGTACTGTTGTTGTTAGACAGTATTATGTCTAGATCAGTGTTGTTGTTGTTAGACAGTATTATGTCTAGATCAGTGCTGTTGTTGTTAGGCAGTATTATGTCTAGATCAGTGTTGTTGTTGTTAGGCAGTATTATGTCTAGATCAGTGCTGTTGCTGTTTGACAGTATTATGTCTAGATCAGTGCTGTTGTTGTTAGACAGTATTATGTCTAGATCAGTGCTGTTGTTGTTAGGCAGTATTATGTCTAGATCAGTGCTGTTGTTGTTAGGCAGTATTATGTGTACAATACTGTTGTTGTTAGGCAGTATTATGTGTACAATACTGTTGTTGTTAGGCAGTATTATGTGTACAATAGTGATGTTGTTACTAGGCAGTATTATGTGTACAATAGTGATGTTGTTACTAGGCAGTATTATGTGTACAATAGTACTGTTGTTAGGCAGTATTATGTGTACAATAGTACTGTTGTTGTTAGGCAGTATTATGTGTACAATAGTACTGTTGTTGCTAGGCAGTATTATGTGTACAATAGTACTGTTGTTAGGCAGTATTATGTGTACAATACTGTTGTTGCTAGGCAGTATTATGTGTACAACAGTGTTGTTGCTAGGCAGTATTATGTGTACAATAGTACTGTTTTTAGGCAGTATTATGTGTACAATAGTGATGTTGTTGCTAGGCAGTATTATGTGTACAATAGTGATGTTGCTAGGCAGTATTATGTGTACAATAGTACTGTTGTTGCTAGGCAGTATTATGTGTACAATAGTGATGTTGTTGTTAGGCAGTATTATTTGTACAATAGTGATGTTGTTACTAGGCAGTATTATGTGTACAATAGTACTGTTGTTAGGCAGTATTATGTGTACAATAGTACTGTTGTTAGGCAGTATTATGTGTACAATAGTACTGTTGTTAGGCAGTATTATGTGTACAATAGTGATGTTGTTGCTAGGCAGTATTATGTGTACAATAGTACTGTTGTTGCTAGGCAGTATTATGTGTACAATAGTACTGTTGTTAGGCAGTATTATGTGTACAATAGTACTGTTGTTAGGCAGTATTATGTGTACAATAGTACTGTTGTTAGGCAGTATTATGTGTACAATAGTACTGTTGTTAGGCAGTATTATGTGTACAATAGTGATGTTGTTGCTAGGCAGTATTATGTGTACAATAGTGATGTTGTTGCTAGGCAGTATTATGTGTACAATAGTACTGTTGTTAGGCAGTATTATGTGTACAATAGTACTGTTGTTAGGCAGTATTATGTGTACAATAGTACTGTTGTTAGGCAGTATTATGTGTACAATAGTGATGTTGTTGCTAGGCAGTATTATGTGTACAACAGTGTTGTTAGGCAGTATTATGTGTACAATAGTACTGTTGTTAGGCAGTAATATGTGTACAATAGTGATGTTGCTAGGCAGTATTATGTGTACAATAGTACTGTTGTTAGGCAGTATTATGTGTACAACAGTGCTGTTGTTGTTAGGCAGTACCAAAGGTAATGACATGAATAAAGATTTCCAGGCATCCTGTATCCCCTTTCATCTTCTGTTTCTACTACAATGGACCTTGTTTTCTTGAATAAGCTTGTTTTTTGTTTTGCTATTTAGTTGGGGAGGGAGAGACTATACCCATGACTCCTTTCATTAGCCTGCTGGGATGGAGGAAAGTTCCCTAAAACCAATGACATGGCATGTATACTTGAAACAGAATGGACACTGCTTGAGTCACCCAAGGGCCAGATAGTGTTGTTAAACCAGGTAACAGATTTAACCTACCAACTCCACCCAAACTGCCTGGTAGTGGTGTTAAACCAGGTAACAGATTTAACCTACCAACTCCACCTAAACTGCCTGGTAGTGGTGTTAAACCAGGTAACAGATTTAATCTATCAACTCCACCTAAACTACCTGGTAGTGGTGTTAAACCAAGTAACAGGTTTAACCTATCAACTCCACCTAAACTACCTGGTAGTGTTGTTAAACCAGGTAACAGATTTAACCTACGAACTCCACCTAAACTATCAGGTAGTGTTGTTAAACCAGGTAGCAGATTTAACCTACCAACTCCACCTAAACTATCAGGTAGTGTTGTTAAACCAGGTAGCAGATTTAACCTACCAACTCCACCTAAACTATCAGGTAGTGTTGTTAAACCAGGTAACAGATTTAACCTACCAACTCCACCTAAACTGCCTGGTAGTGGTGTTAAACCAGGTAACAGGTTTAACCTATCAACGCCACTTAAACTATCAGGTAGTGTTGTTAAACCAGGTAACAGATTTAACCTACCAACTCCACCTAAACTGCCTGGTAGTGGTGTTAAACCAGGTAACAGGTTTAACCTATCAACTCCACTTAAACTATCAGGTAGTGTTGTTAAACCAGGTAACAGATTTAACCTACCAACTCCACCTAAACTGTCGGGTAGTGTTGTTAAACCAGGTAACAGATTTAACCTACCAACTCCACCTAAACTATCAGGTAGTGTTGTTAAACCAGGTAACAGATTTAACCTACCAACTCCACCCAAGTATGTCTTTCATCTCATCAGCCTACTCTGTTTCATCTCCAAGGTTCCACACTGTTTTTTTTACCCAATCCTTTCCTTCCAGAACTGTTCCTATTTAAATTCCCTGGAATATCAACCCAATTTTAAGTAGATTGATTGTATCAAATGTTTTGTACTTTATAACTATAGATAGGAATCTCAGCTATTTGTCACATGTTTTGACAGCATCAAGGTTCAATTTGTAATAATTTATGATTTTGTCAATTCATTTTTAATATGTGATGTATAGTCAAATTAAAAAGTTGCTTTCTTCACGTATCAGTAATTTTTTTAAAAGCAGACAAAAGCTGTATCTCCCGAATGGAACAGATTTTTATTTAATATACACATCGAATGAAATGTGTACTGTGAAAAACTTGAAAACAATTTACCATTGAACAAGTATTAAAGGTTTAGGGTAGGCAAAGCAAGAGAAGGGAGAGAGAAAGCGAAATAAAACAAAACAAGATTGAAAGAAAAGTATAATTACCTAAGTCACAGAGAAAATCAGATGCTGCATATGTGTTTATGTATATGTATGGGGGATATTTATGTATTAAAAAGTTCAAATAAAACTTTGTGGGAATGTTCTCAAGGCAATGCATAAATAAAACTCCTGGTGATATAGGAAATGTAGATATAGTGTTTCATTGTGAAATAATCACTCCAGATATTTTAGCACCTTATTTACGTAGAATTTGAAGTTGGTGAAAATCGTCAAAATATTGACTCCAAATATAAGCCGATCCTCCATTTTACCATCAATTAATTTTTTTTTTTTTTAATTGTCACATATTCTTCAGCTTATATTTGAGTATATATGGTACATATTCAGTTGCCAAGTGCAAAGACTTCTCCAGTTGCTTCAGCCTAACAATGTAGCTTGTCTAGTCCATGAATGCCATCACACAATAACCTTTGATTCAGTGTTTCTTCTGTTTGCCTTTTCTATCTCTATATTCGGGATTCTATCTCAACTTTACTAATCACTATGAGCCGACATTTTATTGAACTTCTCTTCCTTGGCCACATTTTCCGTACACATATTCATTCAAACCATCAACTACATCAATGACACTAGCCAAGGTGTGACAGAGAGGTAGTGGTAACATCATGGATACTTTTCTTCTGACTCTATATACAAGTATGATACTTTCTATAACAAACTTCATAACCCATCATAGTCCTTGTCATGGCAATGTTTTACACCCAGATTTTCCTTCTGTAGTGCTCAAGTATGGGTCAGTGTTGCAGTCCCTATAACAAACTTTAGAACCCATCATAACCCTTGTCAAAGCAATGTTTTACACCTGGATGTTCCTTCTGGTGTCAACCCTTTTAGTTCCCTCTTACAACAAACTTCTCTTCTAATTGATTAAATTAACAAAAAAAAAAAGTTTCAATAACATCTTTTGATTAGGAGAATTTTCATAGTCCTACCTGCTGTCAGAAAAAACATCAGTCATATCTTGTCAGATAAAACCAGGTAAAACACCATGGTCATATACAGTTGTCAGGTAAAATATCATAGAATGTATTTTTAGCAGTAGTTTATTTTAGGGGATATGAGGCCCATTCTAGTGTGGAAAAATGGACATTAAACGGTGATGATGATGATGTGTCTAAGTATTCTTGCTGATTCTCTTAATAACTAGATTTTGCAACCAATTACCATAATTCCTGGCGTCGAAGACACTACTTTTTCCTAAAATAAGTCTAAAAATCTACCATGCGTCCTGGAGGTCGAAGGTTGTTTATTTTTTCAAATTTTTGGTTGTCAAAATTAGGGTGCGTCCTTGAGGACGAAGCGTCTTCAGCGTCGGGAAATACGGTACCTCAACTACTATTTAGATTTTCTCTGAAATCTCGTTTATTATCCCCTTAATATTAATATTACTCATACTGGCTTCTACACTCAGTGGTTTTATGCCTGCTTTTTTAGCTGAGTGGACTGGAGCAGCATGAAGTGCCTTGCTCAAGGACACAATGCTCTGCCCAGCCAGGAGATCAAACCTACAACTTTACAATAATGACTAACACCCAAACTATTAGGTCATACACCATCACAGTGATCCTTATAATGCACATTGAAACATGCAGTGTAGTAACTGTGTAACTGAGGACCATTCTGTACACTGAAACATGGAGTGATGCAGTGCAGTATCAGTGTACACTCTGTGCATTCTCCACTTTATTTCTGTACACTTGTACATTCTGGTGGTGGCTATATTTCTTCCTCTCTATAAAGTCTCTTAAAATATATAGTTACAGTATTGTACACTGTCAGGTGAGAGAGAGAGAGCAAGAATTATCATCCTTTCAGATGCTGCACTGTTGCTGCACAGCATCACTGCATGTTTCAATGTGCAGTCTAATCAAACATATTCTTTAGCTTTTGTGTTTGTTTTCTTTTTCTTGGTTTTAGTGAGAACAAGAAATTGATCTTTCCAGAATTGTAGAAGGTCATAACATATTTGTTCCTGATTGTAACACATAATGAAATCAAACTTTAAGAATACACATCTTTGGTTGAATCTTTCTAGGATATCTTTCCTTACTAGAATAGATTGTTTTCTGATCCACTTTCCAATCAAAAACAAATGTAATTTGTCAGTTTTTGTTTTAGAAAAACAAGTCACAGCATGATCTGAAGATTTCATATCTGTTTAATGGTGTCTAATGCTAAGTCTATCAGTCCTCTCCCCACCCACCCCATCACTAACAAACCCCTACCTCATCACCACCACCACCACCATTGTTTGGTACTTTCACTATAAATGTCATGCCTCACAACTACCAATAATCTTGATAAGTTCTTTTACATCCACAATACAGCAAAAACTGTACCACAGCAGCAATTATTAACCTTCTAGAAAGCTTAAATAAGACCCACAATAGAATATTCTTCCCACAACAGTAAGAGATGCAATAATATATTTCTCCCACAACTGTGAGACCCACAATAGAGTATTTCTCCTACAGCAGTCAGAAGTACAATAGAGTATTTCTCCCACAGCAGTGAGAGATACAGTGGTACATTTCTCTTACAGTAGTAACACCTACAATAGAGTATGTTGTAGTTTCTACACATCACCAAGGGTAGCATTTACTACACTATTTTTCCAGTACTTGTCTTTCGTGAGATACGAGGTGGGGATCAAAAAGTTCGCGGAATTTTATCGTAGTAAGAAAAAAATAGGTTAAAACAATATTAAACATGTCAGAATATTGTCACTGAGTGTTTACCTTGCTATTAGTCACTTGCAGTCAGTTATGCGTGGACTATTGTACAGTACTGACACTCTTTAAAAAACCTCTTTTTGGAACAATGGAAAATAGTTATTGAGATAAGATCGAATATCAAGTTTCTGGTGAAACTCAAATGGAAAGGGACACAGATTATGGAGGCTTTAGTTAAAGTTTACGGTACTACTGCTCCAAAGAAAACTGCTGTCTACAAGTGGATTCAGCGATTCAAACAAGGGAGAGACGACCTTGAAGACAACCATTGCAGTGGAAGACTAGGAACATAAAAAAATGACCAAAACGTTGAGGCTGCTCAGACTTTAATTGAAGAAGATCGAAGAATAACAGTTAATCAGTTAGCTAAGTCCCTAGACATTTCATATGGTTCGGCAAATTCAATTCTGCACGATAATTTGGGACTAAGCAAGCTTTCAGTGCAATGGGTCCCAAAAGCGTTGCGCCCTGATCAGCTGATTCTTCGAAGTGATCTGTCTTTGGCGATATTAAACAAAATTGAAGTTGATGAAGAGCATTTCCTGATCAGAATCATCACCGGAGATGAAACCTGGATCTACCAGTATGATCCTGAATCCAAACAGCAGTCAAAACAGTGGCTTCCACGTGGATCATCGGGGCCAATCAAGTTCAAATCTCAAAAGTCGGATCAAAAAGTGATGGCCACCATTTTCTGGGATTCAGATGGGGTTATACTAATAGATTATCTTGAAGGTCAAAGAACTGTGACAGGAGCTTACTATGCAAATGTTTTAAGGAACCTGAAAGAGGCATTAGTCAAGAAACGAAAAGGGAAACTTCATGGTGGGATCTTGTTTGACCATGACAATGCACCAGCGCATTCTGCGCGGGTTGCAAAAGAAGTTCTTCGAGAATTTCGATGGGAAGTGCTTCCTCACTCGCCTTATAGTCCAGATTTAGCCCCATCAGACTTTTTCCTCTTTCCAAAACTCAAAGAAATGCTAAAAGGAACCCGTTTTAGTGGTGTTGAAAAAGCTAAAAACACTGCCAACACATGGCTTCGAACAAGGCCTTCAACTTTCTTTAGAGACGGCTTACGAAGCTGGAAGCATCGCCTTGTGAAGTGTATTGACCTGGTTGGCAACTATGTAGAAAAATAAATTGAAGGTAAATCATATTTTTTGAAAAATAGAATATTTTCTGAAAAATTCCGCGAACTTTTTGATCCCCCTTCATATAAAGTATCTTAAATACTCAGTTCCTTTCACTACACCCTTGCCAATGAAGATAGACTTCATTTTTTATGTTTTTTGCTATACTAAAATAATTTTTGTCCATACTTATTGTTTTCCGGTGTCTTGTAGCTTTCACTTGAGATTAACTTTTTCAGTTGTCATAAAAGTCTTAAGATTGTTTGCAGCTGGAAGTTATATTATTGTTGATTCTGTACATCGTATACTTTATGGCTTGAAACTAACTGTCCACGAGTTGCATTTCTCACCCCTCTGTTTTGTTGTTGACATGCAGTGTGCATGTGCAGCCAGTTATTATGTAAGAAATATTTTGTACTTTTGTCTGGTTTATGAGAGAAATAATTGTTTCTACTTTTGGCACAAGGCCAGCAATTACCCCAGTACATTACTGGTGCTTTATTTTATCGACCACGTAAGGATGAAAGGCAAAGCTAACCTCAGCAGGATTTGAACTTAGAACGTAAAGGGCCATAACTCTATGCTGCAGAGCATGGTGTCTGATGCTCTACCAATATGAGAGAAATATAATTGTTTCTACTTTTGACACAAGGCCAGCAATTATCCCAGTGTATTACTGGTACTTTATTTTATCGACCCCATAAGGATGAAAGGCAAGTTAACCTCGGCGGGATTTGAACTCAGACCATAAAGGGCCGTAACTCTATGTTGCAAAGCATGGTGTCCGACCCTCTACCAATACTGCCAATCCACTCCTATGAGAGAAATAATTGTTTCTACTTTTGGCACAAGGCCAGCAATTATCCAGTACATTACTGGTACTTTATTTTATCGACCCCGTAAGGATGAAAGGCAAAGTTAACCTTGGCGAGAGAAATAATGGCACTAAGGAAGACTGGCAAAGACCATAATAAACATGTTTCTTTTTTGCTTTGGTATTTTTTCTTATCTTGTAAATAATCAGGCTTTTAACCCTTTTGTTGCCATATTTCTACTGACACAATGTATTTCAATTTATTAATGAAGGTTTAGATGGACTTACTAAAGTTATTTATTTCATTATTAAAGTAGTATTTGTAATAGATGATTCTTATAAAATTATGTTAGAAGATTTTAATTTAAATTAGAAACTGTTTAAAATAGGTGATTTTATTTCATAGAACCCAAACTGATTTTGGTTAGGTTGATATCAAGTGTTAAATCATCATAATTTTCCTTGTTAAGCTGGATTGGGTGGGTCCATTTCAACACAACATCTCTCTACAGTCCTCTGCCATCGCCGTTATGTGAATGAGTACTCTACATCTCTCTACAGTCCTTCATCATCTCCTTTATGTGGGTGGATCTGTAGTGACCTACATTCCGCGGGCTCACATACATTCTCTGTGCGTGATTTGGCTCAGTTCAGCCAATCAGCGCCAGTAGAAGAGGATGTATCCCTACGCGCCCTGAGGAGGAAATTCCCCGCGAAGATTTGAAGAACCTCTCTCTTGTACCGGGAACTTCGAACCAGCAACACGCATAATGTAACGGTGAGATTTTGCACCCCTAGTCTCGCCGGCTTTCCGGCGCAATGGCACATTCCCTTTTGTAACCTCTTTTTATGTGTAACTTCAACCATATAAGTTAACAAACATTGTTTGTGCTACATCAAAAATAAACATACATTTCATCTCTAATTTCTGCTGTTGAAATCATTATTATGTTACTCGTGTCTCAATGACATCTATAATCCATGCTGCTGGACTTGGCGACCTGACAAAAGGAATATTGTAAATACAAAGATGGTAAATAGATCGAGGGACCTTCCCTCACGTCTATGTCGACAAGACAATCCAACTAGGATACTATCACTTTACCACACTGGACACTGCCACACTAACGACCTTCATACTGCTACACTGCTAAAGTGGTGACCCCGACGTGATTGAGGAAGAGAAGAGACAGCCACTAGAAAGCAGACTGATCACACGCGGGCTCACATACAGATCCATTTCAACACAGTATCTCTCTAACAGTCCTTCATCACCTCTTTTATGTGGGCGGGTCTATTTCAACACAGCATGTCTCTACAGTCCTTTGTCATCGACTTTGTGGATGAGTCCATTTCAACACATCTCTCTCGTCTTTCAACATTTTTATATGGTCCAACTTCCTGAGATCACACCTACTACTTCTTCAAACTACATTTTTACACAACTATCCATTCTTCATATGTATTACATCTCCATACTAGTGTAGTCTTTTTCTGAACACTGATACATCATTGTTCATGCTCACTAACATCACACATCCAGCAGAGCATGCTGGCCCCAATTCTATCTAGTCTTTTATATTGTCACATTCAACACCTGTACCTCATTACCATGTAATATCACACTTTATACAGAGGCATTATACAGGGATATGTATTTTATTGACAATGGAGGTGATAGCTCCCTCTACCATGTTATACAGGGAGAAGTACTTTATTGCCAACATAGGTGATAGCTTCCTCTACTGGCAATACTTACCTTCTAGCATGAGAAAATGATATAAAAATGATAGTGATGATATATAGATACTTAATGTTTCTGTTAATATCCTATTTTTACATAACCCTAGTTTTGAGGAAAGTTAATGAGTTTTATTTTAATAAATCACAAGAGGCAGATAGATTCTCTTATCTCCAGTAATATTTTTAATTGTTTCCTATTACTAATATAAAAGTAGTACCAATGTTATGATCTTGAAATTTGATCCTTGAAAATTTAATCATTAAAGTGAGTTCATTTTCTGACCACATTTCTAACAAAAACACTGCTTGTTTCAATTAGTTCAAACATCAATGAATGATTTGAAGGGATTTAATAGCCTTTCACATTAATTTATTAAGCTGGTGTTTTGGACATCATGAGAGGTTCTTGCGTAAAATTATAAAGGAAAGTTATGATTTAAATCTGAACACTTTAAAATGGTTAATTTTTAATAATATAATAATAATAATGAAATTATTGTGTACAGTGCTCAGGTGCACTACAACTCGTCAAAGGTGTATGCATAGTACATAGAATAATTGTTTCTACTTTTGGCACAAGGCCAGCAATTATCCAATGTATTACTGGTACTTTATTTTATCGACCCCGGAAGGATGAAAGGCAAAGTTAACCTCGGCGGGATTTGAACTCAGAATGGCAAGGGCCGTAACTCGATACATCAAAGCATGGCGTCCATAGAATAATATACAAATGTCAGGGAAGTGAACAGTGTGTGAGTCATGATATACATGTGTGCGTGTGTATGGAGAGGGAATATTAGGTGTAGTGTTGGCGAATCTCAGGAAGCATGGAGGTTTTAAAGGATGCAGTGTCTCGACAGCTAACAACTGATGCAGGTAGTTTGTTCCTTGCTTCAGCAACTCTGAGTGTGAAAAAATGTTTCCAAAAGTCACAGGAGCTGTGGGCATGCCCACATATGTTAGACACATGGAAATCAAAAAGGTACTCAGGGTTGTTGTTGGCAAGATGGTTAATAATTTTGTGGGTGTTTACCAAGTCAGTTGCCAGACGTCGGAGCTTCAATGTATCCAGCCCAGGGAAGCAAGGCGTTCAGAGTATGGTAGATGCTTGATGGAGGGTATTTGCTTGGTTGCATGTCCCTGAACAGTTTCCAGGCGGTCAATGTTCTGAGCAAGATAGGAGTTCCAGACTGGTTTTGTATTAAAAAAAAAGTGTTCTCAAGCAGTTTGTAATAAAATATGTAAACTTTTGTAACCAACAATTGAAACAAAACAACCTATTTCAAGTAGCATTTTTATTTTTAGGCTGGGAGAGAGAGACATAGAATAAGTTCATAAATGTTATTGTTGGTATTGAGATAAATGAAACATTTCAATTGTATGACAGTGAGTTTATAACATTTAGGATGTCCATACATCATCACCATCACCGTTTTACGTCCATTTTCCAAAGTATATTCATAGACCTGCCCAAACTTTGCTAGCAGGAGAGACAAATGTTAAACGATGAGGATAATGATACAAATATATTTGTTGTCAGTGATCTACAGTGATACATAATGATATAAATATATTTGTTGTCAGTGATCTAGTGATTCATAATGATATATTTATTGCCAGTGATCTATAGTGATACATAATGATATATTTGTTGTCAGTGTCTAGAGAATGGTGAGAAGATATGAATGTGATATCATATGTACACAATGTTATATGTATATTATATGGAGGTGTGAGACAGTCAACTTGGTATAGGTTGAAAAGAAAGGATGAGAAGACAGATCCTTGTGGTACTCATTTGGGAAATTGCAGGTTCTGAAATTGATCTTCTTGTACACTACATAGGCTTGGTAGCTTAATATGTAGTTTTATATCCAGTATTTTGTATTGTTTCTTAGTCTAATTAAAATCATTAGATATGAATTCAGTAAAGAATTTAGCTTGCAAGTGAATATCCATCAAGTATTTCTCTTAGTTTTCTTCTCTTCATTGTTGTACTTCAGGTAAATACTTCAGTTAAAAACTAATTATTCTTAAGCCTGGCAATTAAAAGCTGGCTATTCTTGAGAATTTTATATGCTAATGATCTGGTTGTTGTTGCATCCAATCATCCATCAATCCATAAAAAAATAATTATGATGGGGAAGTGATCATGCAGTGGTGAGTGAGTCTAGTCTTTGGAAGGTACAGTGATAACTCTGGAGATGTTTTGGTCTTATTAGACCTCCACAGTGAAATACAGTGTTACTCAAACCTACCAAATCTTAGAATAACTGGGAGAGTATATAGAAATTTGAGTAAAAAAAAAAATTTAATTATATTTATTGCAGTGAGCATGAAAAAGCTAATAAGAAATATATATAGTGAGGGGAAAAAACTACTAATCAATGATTAATAACGGATGAAGCTGCTTCTCCTTCTTTAAGTGAAGAAGAGGGAGAACCGCGGAAATCCAAAAAACAAAAAAAGAGACACCACAAAACCCCCAAAACTCCAATCACCAACACCAACACACAACCACAGACACGAACAACAACACAAACAACACTACAGTCAAACACCCCCCTATCAGCAAAACCAGCACCAACACCACCCCAAACACAAGCACCCACCATAAAAAGAAAACTCCCAGATGAACAACAAACTAAAACAATACAACAAAAACACAAACAACAATACGCATACATCAACACAAACAACAAGAGTTTGATGGAGGTCATCTCCCAAAACCCCAAGGTGGAGACGGAGGGCAAAACTTTCGTCAAGGCAGAATCGTCTCCACACCTTAAACTTATAAGGGTTTCTATGGAAACCTATAAAGACCTGAAAATTAAATTTTCACAGGACGTGGGCAACCCCTGCCACAAACCCATCAACCGCGTCCTGTTGAAAGGTTTCCCCACCCCATCCAGCACCCAAATGGAGATTGAACAACCCGATCTCCAGGAAACGAAAAGGTAAGTGCACCTTTCGTCCTTTTTCTCCAACTTTTCTTCACCAACATGGCTGGTTTACGAGTTGGAACCGTGAATGTGCGTGGCCTAGGGATGCCCTGGAAACAGGGCCAACTTTTAAACGACCTTAGGTCACACAGTATGGATGTGATAGCCATCACCGAGTCCAGAATCCACAACAGGCAGCAACTAACCCCCATCTTCGACGACTTTGAGATCTACGCATCTCTCTGTCAGCCAGGAGGTGGAGGTGGAGTGGCTGTTATGTTTCGGAAGAACCTGGACGTCGGAGTACAGCAAGTACACTTGGACCCGGAGGGTAGACTGGTAGTCCTAGACGTGAACAGTATCGGAGGTGGAGCCTTCAGACTGGTGGCCGTTTATGCCCCGACCGGGCAATCGCAATCACGGCCAGACTTCTTTAAGCGTCTAGAGTCTTTTCTGGGAACGTCTCGCTCCTTACTTTTAGTGGGGGACTGGAATGGTATCCTAGATGCACGATGGGACTATGTGGGAGCATGTCCCAGTAGAGCGGGGTGCAACAGCCTCAAAACTTTAATTGGCCAATTCCAACTGGCCGATAGGTATCGACTGGATTTCCCGACTGCACCACAGTGGACGTGGGTAAACCGCAGTGGGACATCTAGATCGTATTTAGATAGGTTCTTCATTAGAGAAAGGGACAAGGATATGTTAAGCTGTCCACGAATGCACATGGTTGCCTATTCAGATCACAAGTTAGTCGTCTGCTTAGTCAACCGTGATAGAATACATAGACAGGGTCCCGGATACTGGAAGCTGAATGTGTCGTTGCCGGCACGTAAAGCTTACAGTGAACGGATAAGTAAACTAGTCAAGCAACAGTTAACGGGAGCCATCGTCAACAATAGATGGTGGTACTCTCTCAAGAAAGCAATTAGAATAGAATCGATAGGGTATAGCAGAGAGTTAGCCTTAGAGAAAAACAGAATAGAAAGAGAACTAGTAGCCAAGGTAGAGGAGGCACTTAGAAGTGGCAACGCGGCTAGAGTGTTAGCGTCGAGAACGGCACTGGACCAGTTCTTCGATGCGAAACACGAAGGCTGCGTGGTCAGAAGCAAAACACGTGCTCTAGGAAACGAAGGAGCGAAAGCTGTCAGCTGGGCCCGAGTGGCGGAGGCAAAAAGTGGCAACAAGTCCACGATTCGGTCCTTGAAAGACCAAAACGGACGCGTGCTACTTGACCCCAAGCAAATGTGCGCGGCCTTTCAGCGGCACTTTGCGCGACTGTTTGAGCAGAACGACGGTGAGCCGAACGGGGCAATGGACTTTAGTTCATACCTCGACGGCCTGCCGCGTCTCTCGAACACGGACGCCGAGTTCTGCGAAAGACCGATCACGGACACTGAGATACGGGACGCTCTGGGCCGCTGCGGGAAACGCAAGTCACCCGGTCTAGATGGTCTACCCTACGAATTTTACATAGGCATGCCGGACTTGTTCTCTGGCGTCCTCGAAGCCGTCTACTGCAATTGGCAGCAGAACGGGAGAATTCCCAGTTCTGCAGGCAAGGGCGTAGTAACGCTGATCAGGAAAGACGAGAACAAGGGGGACGAAATTAACAACTTCAGGCCCATAACTCTGCTCAACACAGAGTTAAAGATTTTGGCCAAGGTGCTAGCGACGAGGTTGGCGCTTGTCGTCGAGAACCTGGTAGGGAAAGCGCAAACGTGTGCAATCCCGACCAGGTCCATACACGACAACCTCCACCTCATGCGATACATCATAGAGAGGGTGGGTAGTAAACCCGGCTTCGGTGGGGCTCTGATCAACTTGGATCAGTCTAAGGCATTCGATAGGGTCGACCATCGATACTTGGAAGCGGTTCTCAAGGCGGCCGGTTTCGGTCCCGTGTTCAGAGGATGGATCGAGGCGATGCACACCAGCATCTGCTCGAGGGTCAAGGTGAACGGCTACCTATCGGAGCCGTTCGCAATCACGCGTTTCATTCGACAGGGATGCCCTCTCTCCTCCATTCTGTATGTATTGACTCTAGAGCCACTACTGCGGAAATTGGAGCTGTTGCAGGGCACCCCCCTAGAACCGGGACTGCGCAAAGCGGCGTCGGCTTATGCCGACGACGTGACAGTAATGGTGTCGAGCACCTCGGAAATCGGGGTGATCGGCAACATACTGAAAGAATACGAAACGCTGACGGGAGCAAAACTAAACCCAGACAAGTCTGTCGGTTTGCAACTCGGTACGTGGAGAGGCAAACCGATGACATCCGACAGCGTCGTTGGACGCTGGACGGACGGACCGGTGAAATTGCTCGGGGTCTGGTTCGGTCCAGACCTCCAGGTGGAGAAAAACTGGAACGAGGTCACGGCCAAGGTGTTTGCACTCACTCAGAAGTGGGCAGAGTGCAAACTGTCCTTGAAAGGTCGAGCGGAGGTGGCGAACACTTTCATAGCGTCCGTCATCTACTACCGCTTGACTGTCGTGCCTTGTCCCCGTGAACACCTCGCCAAGATGGAACGCATGCTCTTCCAGTTTCTGTGGAAGAAGCAGGCTCCGCTGGTGAGGAGATCCGTCTGCTGTCAGCACCCTTCCAACGGAGGGCTGGGAATGCCGTGGCTGATGATGCGCAAACATGCGCTGAGGCTGCGGCATCTCCAGGTATTCCTCACCGACCCCCAACCGGTGTGGGCACCGTTTGTGAGACAGGCTTTCCCACAGCTCGTCTCGCTAACGGAGCTGCAGTCCTGGGTGAAGAAAAGACCGAAAACGATGGGCGCCTGGCACATTGAATGCGCTCAGGCGCTCACAGTCCTCTGGCAAGCGGGCGCAGCAATCAGTGGATACTCCACTTCGACATTCTATAGAGGGATTGTACGTTACAAGGGCGACGACGTGCTCGGAGAGACTCTGGGCGTCGAAGACGATGAGCTCACCAGTATGTTTGGTAGGACTTTCCGCCCGGGACCTATGGACAACTTCCAGAGGTCCCTGGCCTGGCAGTGCTACCGAGGAGCTCTACCGGTTCGTGACAAGATCTACAGGCACGGACGCCCTGGCAGGGATCCTTCCAAGAGGACGTGTCCAAGATGTGCGCAGGACATTGAAACAGTTCTGCACGCAATTGTACACTGCCCGGGCGTAAGCGACCTGTGGAACTATGCAGAACAACTGCTGTCGCGTATGGGACAAATACAGTTGACTGCCGAATCCATAGTAAGGATCAAACCGCCAGACTCTTTCAAAAACGAAAGAGAGGCGGTTTTCCTCTGTACGGTGGCTATGGTGAAAGAAGTTATATGGTGGACGAGGTTGAGAGGACTGAGGACAGATGCCTTTCTCTCCGGACAACAATTGATTCCATTCTTTAAGTATCACTTTAGAAGGAGAATCAGGGTGGAGAGAGAGGCACTGCACCCCAGTAAATTTACTGAAAGGTGGGTGAATGAAGCGAAAATGGCCCGAGTGATTGGGCCTTCTCTGTTTATAAGCCTGTAGGTTGAGGAAGAGAGCAAAAGGAAGAAAGGAGCACTTGCACAACATGCTCCTTGAGTTGAGGGTTGTTCTATCGACGGGGTATTAAACAACCCATTTGTGGCGCCTCCCCCCTATTGGGGATTTCGATTGTTGAAATTGTTTGTTTTTATATTTTTTACACGACTGTATGTAAAATCCCCGGCATGTCTTTGTATTGTCCCCTTTCTTGTTGCGCCCTTGTGGCTAATAAAGAAATCAATATTATTTGTATTTTTATAGCAATTACAGGAGACAACTTCATGCATATTTTGACCTGAGAATAGTTGGTGTAGGAATCTAGAGTTATTTTAAGAATAAATAATTCCAGGACATCATTTGCAAGAGAAAGAAAAAGTTAGTGTTAACATTTCATATAGAGGCTATTGAAAAGTTAACTAAAATAAATGTGAGAAAGAAAAGCTAAATTCTGAATAAATCAAGTTGTGGTGTAGATATTGCAATAAGGGTCTGGAATGATTACATTACACTAGAGTTTATGAATTCTGTATAAAAATGTATATATATAGCCTTGCTCTAAAATATTTGCGTATACGCTAGAATTCTGTATAAAAATGTATAAATAGCCTTTCTCTAAAATACTTTAGTATTCCAGAGAGAAAACCTCCCAATCTAACGAATGATTCAAACTAGATGGGTCTCATTCATCTTTGGCATCATAATCACAGTTATCTGTTCTCTCTTAGATAATCAGTATCCAGAGTAAATCATTTAATGATATTGATTTTGGAATAAGTATGAGAAAAATTAGGTAATGTACCATAGAATATATGAAAAGATTCTATAATTCATTTTATTGCCCATATTGTGGTCCTTTGGTAATGGGACAGAAATTATTTTAAAAGAAGGTTGAGTATATATTCTTATATAGTATATGCTCTGTTGTTTGACATTACAACAGTTTTTATTTCTTTTGAGTCAGCTCTTAGTCTGTTACAATGATAACATATCAAATCAGAGTATTCTCTTTATCTAAACATATTCAGTAATTTTGTTGATTACTGGAAGTTGTACCAATGTGAGCACTCAATGCTATAACAGTGTGTATATATTAACCCTTTAGCATTTACATTACTCTATATATTATTGTATTTTTGTGGTAACGACTTTATCCTACATAATTATCTCACATAATATTGAATCTATGAGATTTTGATGTTATTTATTTTGAGAACAATACCTTAACGTAAGTATGGGCAGCCAGTTGGAACAGAAAGAGGTGAGAGAATTCTAGTTGAATACGGCTGGTTTAAATGCTAAAGGGTTAAGTTTGATACAACAAAATTTCATTTTAAAATGCTTTTATTGAATATCAACCGTTACATGTTTCATTGATGATTGGCTCAAGATATGTAGTAATGTGATAGACTTGACTCCAGAATCGATCTGCTATTCAGATATATCATTTTGATTGAGTTCACATGTCTGAGGAGCAGATATACACTGGAGTCACATTCATATAGGTCTTGAGCCAATCACCTGTAAAACGTGACAATCAATATTCAATAAACACATTTTAAAGTGAAGCTTCGTTGTATCAAACTTAATATATACTCACCAGCTCTAACATGCTATCTTAGTATTTTAGCAGTGACATGGCCTATTATATGTTTAGGAATTATTTATTGTATATTTTTGCATGATAGTAAGATGAATGGAATTCCTCTGAAGCAGGTACAGAAATTCAAGTATCTCGGGGTTGTGTTCATGAGTGATGGAAGGCCGAAGGCTGAATTAAGTGTAAGAATTGCAGGAGCTGGTGCAGTAATACGCCAACTTCAGCATTCAGTCATCAGAAGAAGGGAGGTAGGCGTAAAGGCCAAACTCGCTATCTTCAATTTGGTATTACCTATGGTCATTAATTTTGGGTAATGACTGAAAGAATATGATTGCGAATACAAGCAGCCAAAATGGGGTTCCCCCGAAGGGTCTTTGGAGTAATGTTACTTGATATAGTGTGTAGGTCAGAGATCAGAGAGTTACTCCAGGTAGAGCTGCTACTTCAAATTGAGAGACCACAGTTCCAATACTATGAGCATGAGGTTAGAATGTCTCAGGAAAGAATCACTGGAGAGATTTTATGGGCAAAAACCAACCAGCAGGAGATCCAGGGGTAGACTCCGAGCAAGATCGTTGGATAACATCCATGAGCTTGGCTGGTCATGCTTGGGGATCCAGCCAGATCAATTGGAGACGGTTGCTTTTGACAGGACCCACTGGAAGGAGTGTTTGAAGACTCTGCCCCCACGACCCTCTCAGGAATAAGTGGGCAAAGAAGAAGAGTAAGGTGGAGAGGAAAATGACAAAATACATCTAGCTGAGGGTTAAATGATGGGGGAAGTGTTGTAAATCACTGACATAAAGGATTTCTTATTGGCTTGGAATATTTATAGTTGTTGCTTTTGACAGGAGAGCCCTGATTATACTGATGTAATGTATATATGGTCAGAATGTCAATCTATAGTGCTCTACATTCTTATATTCCAGCTGGGGAAAAAGTAGCTTTCTCTGCAAGCCAGGCATCCAGCTTAAAAATTTATCACTTGCCATGTGTGTGTGTGTATATATGTGGTGGCTGCCAACTCGTTTTCGAGTACGGCCACTACTTTATATCCATGTAGGAGAACCCCTACCGATGCGCTGAACGAGTGTGACTTTTTAGTCCAGCCAGCGACTTGAAAACTCTGGTACAAACACTACACTTGTGACAATTATTGACACATAGTGCTGGGCCCATGGTACCATGTGACGACAAGTGCAGAGAGATCTCCAGATATAAAGTAATGCCTGTGCCATGAAGTTTTTATAGTGAGCAAAGGCACTGCACAAAGCCAGTCCCACTCTCTTAACTAAGATGATATTTACCAAAAAGAAGAACAAGTCAACATCATTGGATACCATCAGGGTTGCAGGTGTTATATCAGAGTTTTCCTTCTCCTAGAATTCTGCCTTGACAAAGGCTAAGGGGTCATCTCTCCCGGTGATTTTGGATGGCCATTGACTCTTAAGAGCTCCTTTGCCCTTTGACAGGTTTTGTTTTTAGTCCTGCAGGATGTCCAAAGTCACCCTCCTCACCAAGAAACCTTCGTGGGGTTGCCAGTTTATCGCCAACGACTCGACCATGGGACAGGTTGTACTGGAATACATGTTACCAATAGCACCAACTGGTGACCTGACATAATATATACACATACACTATATATATATATATATATATAAATTACAAAATAATCAAAGCTATGTTTATATCATTTAATTACTGACAATCGTTTCTTCCAAACTAGTGTATACATAACTATAAATAATATTATTATATATATATTTTTATATATATATATATATGTATGTATGTATGTATGTATGTATGTATGTATGTATGTATGTACAACCATATGTATGTATGTATCCCAGTACAACCTGTCTCATGGTCGGGTCGTTGGCAACTAAACTGGCAACCCCACCAAGGTTTTTTGGTGAGGAGGGTGACTTTGGACATCCTGCAGGACTAAAAACAAAACCTGTCAAAGGACAAAGGAGCTCTTAAGAGTCAATGGCCATCCAAAATCACCTGGAGAGATGACCCCTTAGCCTTTGTCAAGGCAAAATTCTAGGAGAAGGAAAACTCTGATATAACACCTGCAACCCTGATGGTATCCAATGATGTTGACGTGTTCTTCTTTTTGGTAAATATCATCTTGGTTAAGAGAGTGGGACTGGCTTTGTGCAGTGCCTTTGCTCACTATAAAAGCTTCACGGCACAGGCATTGCTTTATATCTGGAGATCTCTCTACACTTGTCATCTGGTGCCATGGGCCTAGCACTGTCAATAATTGTCACATGTGTAGTGTTTGTACCAGAGTTTTCAAGTCGCTGGCTGGACTAAAAAGTCACACTTGTTTAGCACATCAGTAGGGGTTCTCCTACATGGATATAAAGTAGTGGCCATACTCGAAAACGAGTTGGCAGCCACCATGTATGTATGTATGTTCTTCTGGTTTTATAATTTCACAAAGTTTTACCAATAGAGAGAGAGTCGGTTTCTAACATAGACACAAGACTCTCATTGGAATTTAAACATCAACTATGTATGTCTGCATGCATGCATGTGTAGATATGGATGTTATTGTATGTATGGATGTGTATGTTTTGAGTTGTATGTGTGCATGTGTATATGCTTTGTATCTGTACATGTGTATATGCAGTTATTAGATGCAACATTTTTGGTATGTTTTACATATTTTTACTGTTCCATTAATGGATTGTACTTGTAATTTCCTAACTAGTTGTGTTCTTTCTGTTCCTGTGAAGCCTAGCTTCTCAAGATTTGTATTGAGGCAGTTACTAACATATCCCAGTGCCTCAATAATCACAGGCATAAATCTGAAGGTAGGGTGGAGTATCTGCAGATTTCTCATCAGTTCTGCATAAATATTCTCCTTTTCACTAATCTTTGATATTATATTGGCATCTGCTGGGCAGCTAATTTCCACTACTGTGCATGTTTTCTTCTCCCTGTCCCATATCATAATATCTGGTCTGTTATGCCTGCATTTTATTGGGGTTTTTACTGGAACATTCCACCAGTACTCTTTCATATTATGTATATGGATGTCTTCCACATTGTTGTAGCTTTTAATGTGTTTATTATCGAGGCTATCTTTTTTACGAACTGCATTGTACAGTGTTTTGGCCACTACATCATGCCTCATAGGTAGATAGTACCGCGATGACATCTTTGGGCAGCTGCTGATGACATGGGTGATATCCTCGATGTTAGTTCTGCAGAGTCTGCACTTGTTATCACATCTAGGTGTTTTGCCTGCATCCCTATCTCTTTTGTGAATCAGGTATTTCGTGCTAATCTCCTGCTCTTGGATTGCAAAAGCGTATCCTTCAAAGTGGGAGCCAATATAGCGGTTGTTGGTCCAAGATAGACTACTTTCCTTATCTATATTACTCTCACTCTGGAGCTTCCTGGCAACATATCCATGCATGATTTTTTGCTGATAGGCATGCAGTTTTTCATCCATGGATTCACTGCGATACTGCTGAGCGACATCCCTGGGTGTGAGTTTTTGATTATCACACAGGGAATATCTCTCAAGGAGTTCCTTCCCAACTCTCATGATCTTATCTGTTTCATGCAGATAGACTTGCTCGAGAAGCGGGCTCCTACGCTTCGAGGTTCGTAGATGTTGTCGGAGAGATATGATGCGACATTCAAATGTTGTCTGGACTGATGTTAGGCCCCTGTCTCCCTGCTTACGTTTCAAGTAAAGGCGGTCTATGTCACTGTTGATGTGGAAATTTCTGGTGTTGTTCAGTATTTTTCGAGTTCCAACATCAACTGCTCGGATTTCATCTATCGTCCAATTGAGTATTCCAAACGTTGGTGTTAGGACAGGCACAGCAAACACATTGTGAGCCACTGTTTTATTTTGCGCAGAGAGTTCCGATGACCAGATCTTTCTTAATCGGGTGTAGTATTCCCTGGTTACGCGTTCTTTATTACAGATACCATTATAGGATATGTTCTCATCTATCCCCAGGTATCTGTAGCAGTCCTCATCAGATATCGGTGAAACAGTTAGACCATTGATGACAATGTTGCTAGATTGGGTTGTTGTTTTTCCCCGCTTTACAGTCATGTATGAGCATTTATCTTGGCCAAACTCCATTCCTATATCTTTTGAGAACGTTGTAACCAGGTCAAGATTTTTCTTCATCCCATCCATGTTCTTGGCATAGAGTTTCAGATCGTCCACAAAGAAGTTATGGGTTAGGTTCGTTTTTCTGTCCTCCTGTGAGCCAATGATGTATCCCTCACATTTCTTGAGCAGAAAGGACAAGGGGTATGTATGTATGTATGTATGTATGTATGCATGCATGCATGCATGCATGCATGCATGTATGTATGTATGTTTTCTCTTTCTCTTAATTTCGAGTAAATTTTTTTGACCGTCCACCTTCCTGGTGGCAAGGTTGTAAAAGAAAAGAAATTGTCATCCCTTGAATCGCAAGAATGTTTTGCAAATTTTGAAGGTGCCAGCTATCGCAGCCATCTGCAGACTATGAATTAGGGAGCTGCGCTTTTTGTCCGCAAATCCAAGTTCAGTCATACTTTGGTCCAAGTGGGTTGGTATATAACCCGTAGCACCAATAATGATGGGTATGAAGCTAAAGGTGTATCTTGGATACTGGATTTGTAAACTCCTCATCAATGGTCTGCAGATGTCCTCCTTCTCCTGTATTTTTCTGACAACGTTTACATCAAGTGGGCAGCTGATCTCCACAACAGAACACGTTTTCAATGTGTGGTCCCAAACTACAATATCAGGCCGGTTGTGCTTTAATTTGGTGGCAGTTTTTATTTTCAGGTTCCACCAGTATTCCTTAGTGCCATCTGTCTCGATATATTCTTCCTCGTTTGTTGTTAATTTTGTTTTCCGAAGTGCGTTCCAGATGGTTCTAGCTATCCCATCGTGTCTCATGGGGAGGTAGTAGCGAGATGACATTCTTTCGCAGCTGGCAACAATGTGGCTTACATCCTCGATCTTTGTTTTACATAGCCTACATTTATTGTCAGCTGCTGGCCCTCCTCTTTTGTGCAGCAGATATTTGGTAAGGAGTTCTTGTTCCTGTATTGCATAGAGATATCCTTCAAGGTGTGATGTCATAAACTTGTCGGAACTCCATGCCAGGCTTTTTGAGTAGTTTATCCCCTCTATGGTCTGTGTTTTACGCCTCAAGTATCCATGCACAACTTTTTCTGTAAATTGGTCAATTTTCTTATCTTGTTTGAACATTGAATAGGATCTTCTGAGAGATTTATATCAGGCTTTATTCCATATCTCTCCTCCAGATCAGTCGCTATTCTAATGATATTTCTTTTTTCATGCTCATAAACCTGGGCAAGATGGTTGCCAACCTTTTTCTTCTGTTGAAGGTGTTGCTTCAGTGTTACTATCCGGGTCTCATATGTTGTTAATATTGATTTTAGACCCCGGCCACCTTCCTTGCGTGAGAAGTATAGCCTATCCACATCACCATTGATGTTAAAGTTGCCAGTAACACTGAGAAGTTTTCGAATTCTAACATCCATCTCACTTAGTTCTTGCAATGACCAGTTCAGTAGGCCAAATGTTGGCGTTAGAATTGGCACAGCATAAGTATTGTGGGCAATGTATTTGTTGTATGCTGACAGTTCTGATGACCATATTTTCTTTACTCTTCTGAGGTATTCAGTTCTGGTTCTCTCCTTATTTATGGGTCCATCATATCTGACATTCTCATCCTGTCCAAGATATCTGTAGTTGTCACCTGACTGCAGAGGTTGTATTGTCAGGCCGTTCATCTCTAGATTTCTAGAGGAGGGCACAGCTCTTACACGTTTTACTGCCAAATATGCACACTTGGACTCACCAAATTTCATTTTGATGTCGGTTGAAAATTGTGTAATAAGGTCCAATTGTTTCTTGATGTCATTGATATTTGGCCCATACAACTTCAGGTCATCAACAAAGAAAAGATGGGAGATACTTCTGGGCCCACTTCTTTGTCCACCTTGTTTCCTGAGTAGGTAAGATAGTGGATTCAGTGAGAGAACGAAGAGTAGCACCGACAAGCTATCACCCTGAAAGATGCCCTTCTGGTAATGTATCTTATCAGTCTTAACCTGCTCCCTCTCACCTCTAAGGATCAAATTGGTGTACCAGTTCTTGGTCAGGCGTTCAACAGCAGCTACCAATAGTTGTGGGACTTTAGCTAACTGTAAAGCCTTAATAATCCACCCATGAGGTACACTATCAAATGCTTTTTGATAGTCCAGCCACACGACAGTCATGTTTCTGCGATTCTTTGTTGTTTTTTCCTGAATCATTTTGTTAGTTAGTAGGTGATCTATGCAACCCCACACCTCCCTCTTTCCACCAGCTTGCTCAGGTGTTATGATGTTGTTGGTAGCACAGTGATCCTGTAAGAACAGGTTAAGGCACCCAGTATATAATTTATACATGATGTTTTGGCAGGTAATTGGGCGGTAATTTTTAGCAAGGGTGGTTTGGCTATTTTGGGGAATGAGGAGAGTAGTGGCAGTTGATAACCATCTGGGCAGTTCTTGTGTGCCCTTAATGGTTTCTGTAAACAGCCGTATGAGATCTTGCCGATAGAAAGTGAAATTCTTCAACCAGTATCCTGTAATGAGGTCTGGACCTGGCGATTTCCTATTCGACATTTTCTGTAGAGCTGTTTCCAGTATTGACCCATCTATGTCATATTGTTTTGTCTGGACATGTTGGCAGTAGTCCTGTTCCAGTTCTTTTAGCTTGTCTGTTGAATCCGTCATCCGTTTCCCATACAGATCTCCAGTAGCTCTCAACCTGTTCTTTTGAAGGGGTGTCGTTTACAGGGATTGAGCTTTTGCCACCGAAGCTGCGATAAACTGATTTAGGATCTCTGGCAAACAATCTATTTAGCACTTGTCGTTTATGTGCTGTTGACTTATATTTTAGTCTTTCTGTTGTAGCTATGAGTTGTTGTTTCAACTGGTGTAATTTGGAGTTCAAAGTTTTAAATTTTGTATCTCCAAATCGTCTCTCTAACTTTTTCTTTAGGTCTTCCTGGTGTCGTGTGAAGTTGCTCTCTATGTTGCATTTCATAACGACTGCGATGTGTGAGATACTTCGTCTCGGGGACAAAATTTTGGTTTTTAAATTTCGCATCCACGCTGGTTCAGGCTTTCTGTTTGTATCTTGATTGCGTGGTTTTAGATGTGTGTTATATGATAGCAATGTGACAGCTGAAACATATAACAAAACATTGAGCGTTTCAAATGTCGTTTCTACACCTTTAGATCGTATAGCCTTCAGATAATTGCCAGCTATTTCGTTCACCGCTTCCAATTCCAATTTAGTGGGTTCTTTACTGATTCTAGTGTTGTATGGTCTGTCACTCACATTAAGGCTGTGTATCTCTTGAAACATATTGTTCCATATCACTTGTAGGGTGCCCACAAGTTTTTGGTGCTCTGTTTGTTCAGTAGAGGCATGAATTTCAGCCTCGTTGTTGATGTGGTGACAATTACTACTAGAGTCAGCTGACCTTTCTCACTGTTCTTCAGTGGAAGTGGGATGGATTTCAGCAAAATTGTTGGTGAGCTGTTCACTGTTAGATTTAGCTGGCCATTCTCTTTGTCTGTCAGTGGAGGTGGGGTGGTTGTCTACAAGGGCTGTATTTGTAGTATCACTCAATTCCGTTAGATGTATCAATTTACATCTAATGATATGTTTTGCCTGTTCATTTAAATGCTTTGGAGAAAAGTCTAATTCTGGGTGTTTGGAGTTCCATAAAGTTTTTAGCTTTTGCATAAAACCGAACTTTTGGGGTTCAGATTGTTTGTATGCTTCATATAATACTTTGTTAAGCTCGTAGCTCCACTGTATACAACGGTTGTAGTTGCGATTTGGTCGAAGGAGACTTGTACTTTTTGCCATGATGAGTTCGTCTATTCACTAATATTTCGTATTTATTTTTCAAAATAGTCGATGATCTTCTTTAAAAGTTACGACAAAGTTCTGTCAGAATCAAATTTAAAGTTATTCACAGCTTGGGTAATATTTCTTTTCAGTTAGTTTTTAATTCTACAACTGTGTTTTAAACGTTCTTGAATCGTTTGAATCGAGAACAAAAAGAACCGTTACTTAGTATATTCCTTTATGAATGTAATATAATATAACAACGCGGTATTTATATGTTAAAGTTTATGTATCATTCATATAAATAGGTGTTCTACAACCTATTCACAGTTCAAACACTTATATTTTTGTTTCTGAATCGAAAACGTTACTTGTATATTTCTTTATAAATGTAATATAACAACGTTGCATTTATGTTAAAGTGTATGTATCGTTCATATATCATAAGTGTATGTATCGTTCATATAAATAGGTGTTTTACAACACACTTACAGTTCAAACACTTATGTAGAATTATTGCATGTAATCTTACCGCGTAATGAAGCTCAACTTTTTCCAATATATGGTATGTTGCCTTCATGTAAGCCGTAATTACACATGTCCGATTTTCCGACACTGACCACAACGGTCGCCATTTATGTATGTATGTATGTATGTATGTATGTATTATGTCATCCGGGAGAGATGACCCCTTAGCCTTTGTCAAGGCAGAATTCTAGGAGAAGGAAAACTCTGATATAACACCTGCAACCCTGATGGTATCCAATGATGTTGACTTGTTCTTTTTGGTAAATATCATCTTGGTTAAGAGAGTGGGACTGGCTTTGTGCAGTGCCTTTGCTCACTATAAAAGCTTCACAGCACAGGCATTGCTTTATATCTGGATATCTCTCTGCACTCGTTATCACATGGTACCATGGGCCCAGCACTATGTGTCAATAATTGTCACAAGTGTAGTGTTTGTACCAGAGTTTTCAAGTCGCTGGCTGGACTAAAAAGTCACATTCGTTCAGCGCATCGGTAGTGGTTCTCCTACATGGATATAAAGTAGTGGCCGTACTCGAAAACGAGTTGGCAGCCACCATGTATTATGTCAGGTCACCAGTTGGTGCTACTGGTAACATGTATCCCAGTACAACCTGTCTCATGGTCGGGTCGTTGGCGACTAAACTGGCAACCCCACCAAGGTTTCTTGGTGAGGAGGGTGACTTTGGACATCCTGCAGGACTAAAAACAAAACCTGTCAAAGGGCAAAGGAGCTCTTAAGAGTCAATGGCCATCCAAAATCACTGGGAGAGATGACCCCTTAGCCTTTGTCAAGGCAGAATTCTAGGAGAAGGAAAACTCTGATATAACACCTGCAACCCTGATGGTATCCAATGATGTTGACTTGTTCTTCTTTTTGATAAATATCATCTTGGTTAAGAGAGTGGGACTGGCTTTGTGCAGTGCCTTTACTCACTATAAAAGCTTCACGGCACAGGCATTGCTTTATATCTGGAGATCTCTCTGCACTTGTCGTCACGTGGTACCATGGGCCCAGCACTATGTGTCAATAATTGTCACAAGTGTAGTGTTTGTACCAGAGTTTTCAAGTCGCTGGCTGGACTAAAAAGTCACACTCGTTCAGCGCATCGGTAGGGGTTCTCCTACATGGATATAAAGTAGTGGCCATACTCGAAAACGAGTTGGCAGCCACCATGTATGTATGTATGTATGTATGTATAAGAGGGATCAGATGTTGTTTACTCGAGAGAAGGCTACGTTGGTATGGACACGTGATGCGCATGAAAGTTGATAGCTGTATAACAAAGTGCAGGGCAATAAAGATAGACGGTAGCCACGGAATAGGCAGACCTAGAAAAACCTGGGACGAGCTGATAAACTCCGACCTCACACACTTACACCTCTCCAAGACAATGTCACTGGACCGAGACCTTTGGCGGTACTCAGTAATAGAGAAGACCCGCCTTACCTAAATACATAGTAAAACCTACTACAGTCAGTAGGCATCTCTAACAAAATACACCCCCGTTCCACCACCCCCACCCCATCCACACCGGCCCCTTCTATGTAAAGTTATGTTGGTGCCACACCATCCAGGCCGAAACAAATGAGATCGTGTAGGTGTCACAACAAAAAAACACACAGTCCACGCTGTAATGTGGCCGTGTAGGCAACACGGTAAAAACCTCCCAAACCCACACTTTAAATGTGGTTGGTGTTAGGAAGGGCATCCAACTGTAGAAAACCTGCCAGACAGTCCTATGCGAGCAAGACAGTCACTCTTGCCTCAAGTGGGAAAACCCCCGTCCAAACCCATGCAAGCGTGGAACACGGACGTTAAACGTTGATGATGATGTATGTATGTATGTATGTATGTCAGGTCACCAGTTGGTGCTACTGGTAACATGTATCCCAGTACAACCTGTCTCATGGTCGGGTCGTTGGCGACTAAACTGGCAACCCCACCAAGGTTTCTTGGTGAGGAGGGTGACTTTGGACATCGTGCAGGACGAAAAACAAAACCTGTCAAAGGGCAAAGGAGCTCTTAAGAGTCAATGGCCATCCAAAATCACCGGGAGAGATGACCCCTTAGCCTTTGTCAAGGTAGAATTTTAGGAGAAGGAAAACTCTGATATAACACCTGCAACTCTGATGGTATCCAATGATGTTGACTTGTTCTTCTTTTTGGTAAATATCATCTTGGTTAAGAGAGTGGGACTGGCTTTGTGCAGTGCCTTTGTTCACTATAAAAGCTTCACGGCACAGGCATTGCTTTATATCTGGAGATCTCTCTGCACTTGTCGTCACATGGTACCATGGGCCCAGCACTATGTGTCAATAATTGTCACAAGTGTAGTGTTTGTACCAGAGTTTTCAAGTCGCTGGCTGGACTAAAAGTCACACTCGTTCATTGCATCGGTAAGGGTTCTCCTACATGGATATAAAGTAGTGGCCGTACTCGAAAACGAGTTGGCAGCCACCATGTATGTATGTATGTATGTATGTATGTATGTATGTAATTGTATAGTGTACGTTTGTAAATATGAGATTTTTTGTAATTTTTTTAAATGTAAAATAAAATTAGATTCTCCAGTTGCTGTATCAATATGAATCACTTACAATAAAATTTTGCCAGGGATTGATTATCAAAATTTAATAAGTGGCAGCGGGGGGAATAATCTGAAAAATTAATGAGGGTGGGAGTGATTAGTCAAGACCTGAGAGTAGATGTACATTAAAACCTTGAGAAAGCATTCAATGTATATATGTGAAGTATAAATTTATTTTCACAAGAAAGTGGTTGACAGTTACTTAAAAATTTTGCTGGCTATTAGGCTGTTAATTTAATATTTGTTTCTACTATTGGCATAAGGCCAGCAAATACCCAGTACATTACTGGTACTTTATTTTATCGACCCCGTAAGGATGAAAGGCAAGGTTAACCTTAGCGGGATTTGAACTCAGAATGACAAGGGCCGTAACTCTATGCGTCAAAGCATGGCGTCCGATCCTCTACCGATACTGCCAATCCACCGCCCTGTTAATTTAATATTAGCAGGGTGTTAGTAATATAGTAGTTATAATAATTATATAATATGGCTGGGTGTTAGTTATGATAGTTATATAATATTGCTGGGTCTTAGTAATATTTCTCATGTCCAAAGAGTGGGTGGATTGCAATAACCAAAGTTTTAGTGGAGTTAGTAGACAGTCTAATACAGTTAAGTGTGGTGTATTGTAGACAGTCTAATTAGGAATAGATTGTGTGATGGTGCGTGGGTGTTGTGTGGGTGTGGAGGTTGTAAGTGTGTGTGATTATGGAGATGAAGTAGAGGTTGGGTGAGTGGATGTGTGGAGATTATAAGTGGTTGTAAGTGTGTGTAAATATAGTGGAGGTTGTATGTGTGGGTAGGTGTGTAGATTGAGTTTCTTGATGACAGTATAGTAGAGTCATCATCATCATCATCATCATCGTTTAACGTCCATCTTCTACGCTTGCATGGGTTTGGACGGGAGTTTTCCCACTTGAGGCAAGAGTGGTTGTCTTGCTCGCATAGGACTGTCTGGCGGGTTTTCTACGGCTGGATGCCCTTCCTAACACCAACCACGTTACAGTGTGGACTGGGAGGTTTTTACCGTGTTACCTACACGGCCACATTACAGCGTGGACTGTGTGTTTTTTTGTCATGACACCTACATGACCTCAAATGTTTCGGACTGGATGTTGTAGTACCAACATAACTTTACATCGAAAGGGGTGGTGTGGATGGGGTGGGGGTAGTGGGACGGGGGTGTATTTTGTTAGAGGTGCCTACTAACTGTAGTAGGTTTCACTTTGTACTTAGGTAAGGCGGGTCTTCTCTATTACTGTGTAGCGCCAAAGATCTCGGTCCAGTGACATTGTCTTGGAGAGGTGTAAGTGTGTGAGGTCGGAATTTATCAAGTCGTCCCAGGTTTTTCTGGGTCTGCCTACTCCGTGGCTACCGTCTACTTTTATTGCCCTGCACTTTTTTATACAGCTGTCGTCTTTCATGCGCATCACGTGACCATACCAACGTATTCTTCTCTCGAGTAAACAACATCTGATCCCTCTTATTTCTAATTTCTCCCTTAGTTCATTTATGCTTTGCCGTTCACGTATATTACTATTACACATCCAGCGGAGCATGCAAGCTTCGTTCCTCTCCAGTCTGCATATATCCTCTGCACACAATGCCCAGGTCTCACTGCCATGTAACATTGCTGTTCATATGCAGGCATCATACAGCCTGCCTTTCATTTTTAGGGAGAACCCTTTAGCGGCTAATAGTGGTATAAGCTCTCTGAACTTTTTCCATCCAGTTCTGACTCTAGCTACTGTACTTTCAGAGCACCCTCCCCCACTGCTGATTTTGTCACCCAGGTAACGGAAGCTGTCCACTATTTCTATAGAACCATCTGCGCAGTTGAAAGAGCTAGTATTTTGTGGGCACTTGCTGCTACTTATTGCACCAGAGCACCGGCCACATATAAAATCTATGTTCTTAGTTAGCTTACCTGTGATCCCACTACATCTTTTATGCACCCATACTTTGCATTTGGGACATAAAATCGAGTTTCTACCTACTCCTTTCCTACACACTGAGCATGGCCATTTCCCGGATGGGACCGGTGCCCTATTTTCCTTCCTACAAACTAGAACTTTAGTCTTAGACAGGTTAATTTTAAGGCCTTTTGGATCTAGGCCATGCTTCCATGTTTGAAATTTCTTCTCTAGTTCAGCCATTGATTCAGCTATGAGCGTTAGATCATCTGCGTATAGGAGTTTCCATGGTCAGCCGGTCTTGAACTCCACTGTTATAGCCTGAAGAGCAATAATAAATAGTAGGGGGCTAAGAACGGAGCCCTGATGAACACCAACTTTTACGCTAAACTCTTCACTATATTCGTTGTTAATTCTAACCTTGCTGACTGTTTCTTTATACATGGCTTGTATAGCTCTCACAAGCCATTCATCAACACCTAGTTTTCTAAGAGACCACCAGATAATGGAACGGGGGACTCTGTCGAAGGCTTTCTCCAAGTCGACAAAAGAGTGTAGATTGATATAAATTAAAACTGTTATTTTGTTCTTTGATTATTTCCTTCTCTGAAGAAATAGCCAGATGACTTTACTGAAAAATTAACCACTACAACCATTGAGATATTTGTATTGTTTCTCATCAGAACTTTCTGGTGAATCTAACCTCCATTCTAAACCCCAAAATTAACCACTACAACCATTGAGATATTTGTATTGTCTCTCATCAGAACTTTCTGGTAAATCTAACCTCCATTCTAAACCCCAAAATTAACCACTACAACCATTGAGATATTTGCATTGTCTCTCATCAGAACTTTCTGGTGAACTTAACTTCTAATAAGTATATTTTCCTCTCTATTTCTTGTTATAGGTAATGAAATGTAACATTGTGGTGGATTGGCAGTATCGGTAGAGGGTCGGACGCCATGCTTTGAAGTATAGAGTTATTTCCCTTTATGATCTGAGTTCAAATCCCGCTGTGGTTAACTTTGCCTTTCATCCTTACAGGGTCGATAAAATAAAGTACCAGTCATACACTGGGTAATTTCTGGCCTTGTGCCAAAAGTAGAAACAATTATATATAGTTCTTTTATTCCTTAAACTCTTAACATCCTGTAATGATTTAGCAGAAAACATCTAAAAACAGGTCTGTTAATTCAAATGTCTATACTGTCTTTACTACTGTATTTGACTAAAGACTTTGATTTTTAATTTGACTAAAGACTTTGATTTTTAATTCCGAAAAATAAAGTATATACATGTTTAACTTTTAACATCCTGTAGTAAAGTAGCAGAAAGCATCTAAAAACAGGTTTGTTAATTCAAATTTTTGTATCGTTAATTACGGACAGATTGTGGTGAACATTTTCAGTATTAAAGTCTAATTTTTAATGTAATGAAGTCATAGAGCTATTTTATACTTTTCAAGAATGTCTTAATAATGCTGTTTCATGTATAGGATGTTAAATGTTAAACACTAGCCTGTCCAAAACTATGTCTATGAAGGTGTTAAAATTTATATTCAAATCTTTGCTTAAAATTTCATTACTACATTCTAGATAATATTAAATTTGAATAGTTAAATATTCGACTTTTATTAAGTCAAAAGATATTTATTTCACTCAACTTCTGATTACTTTAACCCTTTAGCATTCACATTACTCTATATTTACTATTATATTTTCACAGTAAAGGCTTTACTTCACATAATTATCTCACATAATATCAAATCTATGAAATTTTGATATCTATTTTGAGAACAATAACTTAACATCAGTATGAGTGGCTGGTTACGACTGGTTTGAACAGAAAGAGGTGAGAGAATTCTTGTCGGGTATGGCCGGTTTAAATGCTAAAGGGTTAATGGTTAAAACACAAAAGCAGTATAATCTTGTTAGAAATATGGTCACAAAAGGGTTAATTTGGACTATATATATGAAGGAATCATCATCACCATCATCATTGTTTTAACATCTATTTTCCCTGCTAGAAAGGGTTGGATGGGTCTACATAGACCAAGTCAGTACTAAAGCTGGGCTACTGACCTCCCATATAGGCCAGGAATCTGCATCTTGTTTACATATGATCTTGTGTTCTACCAAGTGCAAGAGTGGTTGTTATGTATTTGACACAACTGAAGGGTCCTCCCAAACCACTTTACAGCATGTACTATGTGCATTTATCGTGTAGATCACCAACACTAGAGAGTTAGCCATACTGTGGCACGACTGATCTCTCCCCCTTTTTTATGGTGATGAGAACTCTCTGCCATAAACGGATGGAAAGAATAGCTAAGGGGTGATAATGGAGGGGGCATTGGTGAGAGGCAGAGAGTAGCTACTAGGGTGCGATAGTGAGGGCATCTAAAGGGTTTTTTGGTGGGGAGAAGACATCAGCTAATGGATGAATACATAGGGGGCATGGGTGGGGTGCATAAGAGTTAATGAGAGTGGCTACTAGAGTACAATAGTGAGAGAGTCTTGTGGCTTTTGAGGGGGCAGTAGCAAAATAGGTACGGGGTGGACATGGATAAATCAGGCCACATTGTCAGCTGTAGGCCAGGTCCTCACCAGCACAACATAGCCCCAATCCTTGCAGTCTTTTATCATTTTTATTGTGAGGTTTAGTTTTTGTATAAAGGTATTTGGACTATATATGAGTGAGTGTAGGATTGCCAGGCAATGTGTCAAGGAAAACCGTGATATTGTCGGAGAGAAGTGTGTACTTAACGATGATGGCATACTTGCCATCACCGACGCTAAGAAGGTAGCTTGGAAGTGTCACTACGAAAGGCTTCTAAATGAGGAGAACAAATGGGAGAAAGACAGTCTCCCCCACATCGACCCAATAGAGGGACCAGCAGTGTTAGTCCAGGGTAGTACAATAAGCAAGGCAATCAAAGATATGAAGACGGGTAAGGCGGCTGGTCCTTCGGAAATAGTTGCTGAGATGCTGAAGGCATCTGGTTCAGTGGGACACACCATGGTCACCCGGATAGTTAACCAAGTCGTACAGAATGGGGTTGTTCCGAAGGACTGGCGTAGCAGCATCATCGTTAACTGTTATAAGGGAAAAGGAGATGCCCTAGATAGGAGTAACTATAGAGGCATTAAATTAATCGACCAGGTCATGAAGGTCACGGAAAAAGTAATAGCGCAACTAATCAGAGAGAGAATTGATCTAGATGAAATGCAGTTCGGGTTTGTGTCAGGCAAAAGTACCACAGACGCTCTTTTCATTGTACGACAACTACAGGAGAAGTACCTAGCTAAAAGTAAACCCCTATACTTAGCTTTCGTCGACTTGGAGAAAGCCTTCGACAGAGTCCCCCGTTCCATTATCTGGTGGTCTCTTAGAAAACTAGGTGTTGACGAATGGCTTGTGAGAGCTGTACAAGCCATGTATAAAGAAACAGTCAGTAAGGTTAGAATTAACAACGAATATAGTGAAGAGTTTAGCGTAAAAGTTGGTGTCCATCAGGGCTCTGTTCTTAGCCCCCTACTATTTATTATTGCCCTTCAGGCTATAACAGAGGAGTTCAAGACCGGCTGCCCATGGGAACTCCTATACGCAGATGATCTAACGCTCATAGCTGAATCAATGACCGAACTAGAGAAGAAATTCCAAACATGGAAGCACGGCCTAGAATCAAAAGGCCTTAAAATTAACCTGGCTAAGACTAAAGTTCTAGTTTGTAGGAAAGAAAATAAGGCGGCAGTCCCATCTGGGAAATGGCCATGCTCAGTGTGTAGGAAAGGCGTAGGTAGAAACTCCATTTTATGTCCCAAATGCAAAGTATGGGTGCATAAAATATGTAGTGGGATCACAGGTAAGCTAACTAAGAACATAGATTTTACATGTGGCCGGTGCTCTGGTGCAATAAGTAGCAGCAAGTGCCCACAAAATACTAGCTCCTTCAACTGCGCAGAGGGTTCTATAGAAATAGTGGACAGCTTCCGTTACCTGGGTGACAAAATCAGCAGTGGGGGAGGGTGCTCTGAAAGTACAGTAGCTAGAGTCAGAACTGGATGGAAAAAGTTCAAAGAGCTTATACCACTATTAGCCGCTAGAGGGTTCTCCCTAAAAATGAAAGGCAGGTTATACGATGCCTGCATACGAACAGCAATGCTGCATGGCAGTGAGACCTGGGCATTGTGTGCAGAGGATATACGCAGACTAGAGAGGAACGAAGCTTGCATGCTCCGCTGGATGTGCAATAGTAATATACGTGAACGGCAAAGCATAAACGAACTAAGGAAAAAATTAGAAATAAGAGGGATCAGATGTTGTTTACTCGAGAGAAGGCTACGTTGGTACGGTCACGTGATGCGCATGAAAGACGACAGCTGTATAACAAAGTGCAGGGCAAAGCTGTATAACAAAGTGCAGGGCAATAAAGATAGACGGTAGCCACGGAGTAGGCAGACCCAGAAAAACATGGGACGAGCTGATAAATTCCGACCTCACACGCTTACACCTCACCAAGACAATGTCACTGGACCGAGACCTTTGGCGGTACTCAGTAATAGAGAAGACCCGCCTTACCTAAATACAAAGTAAAAACCTACTATAGTCAGTAGGCATCTCTATCAAAACACACCCCCGTCCCACCACCTCCACCCCATCCACACCGCCCCTTTCAATGTAAAGTTATGTTGGTCCCACAACATCCAGGCCGAAACAAATGAGATCGTGTAGGTGTCACGACAAAAAAACACACAGTCCACGCTGTAAATGTGGCCGTGTAGGCAACACGGTAAAAACCTCCCAGCCCCACACTGTAAATGTGGTTGGTGTTAGGAAGGGCATCCAGCTGTAGAAAACCCGCCAGACAGTCCACGCTGTAATGTGGCCGTGTAGGCAACACAGTAAAAACCTCCCAGCCCCACACTGTAAATGTGGTTGGTGTTAGGAAGGGCATCCAACTGTAGAAAACCCGCCAGACAGTCCTATGCGAGCAAGACAACCACCCTTGCCTCAAGTGGGAAAACCCCCGTCCAAACCCATGCAAGCGTGGAACACGGACGCTAAACCTGATGATGATGATGATGAGTGGGTGTATACAGATATTTAACTATATATGAGTGGGTGTATACAGATATTTAACCATATATGAGTAGGTATATACAGATATTTGACTATGAGTAGGTATATACAGATATTTGACTATATATGAGTGGGTGTATACAGGTATTTGACTATATATATTTTCAATTATTTATTTTACATGTTTTTAATATGTCTCAATCTGTTGGACCCTTCCTAAAAACTAACCTTCTAGTATTGTTATTGAATAATTATTCTAGAACCTTCCTGCATCTCGCTCCCTACTTGTAAACACTTTGCTCCTTCTCTCATACCCCCCCCCCCCCCCGCCTGATCGCAAGTATAAAATAAATCTTGCTAGTCCCAAGGACAGAATTTATCTATCTAATCTATCTTACAGGCGATCTGTCGATTTTGAGAATGTAAGCAATACTTGTCTTTTCTTCTATCCGTAGTCTTCTAAATAAGCAGTGTTTTAAACTCTTAGTTATGCCAGTCTAAAATTCAAATTCTCCGTTTTCCTCTCTGATTTTCAATTATTTATTTTACATGTTTTTAATATGTCTCAATCTGTTGGACCCTTCCTAAAAACTAACTTTCTCCTAAAGTTACCCATTTCCCGCCTACCCGCCCCCACTCACCACCATTGCTATATGGTCCAATCAGAACTCAGCGGCTTTAGTAAGTTCTCTAACAAATCAGTATAGCAAAGCTACCACCTCGGTTACTACTTAAGTTTAGACCTGTTTGATGGGTTGATTGCGGAAATTTGAAAAGTCCAAGCACTCAATGACAATGTCACAGATAAAGATAAATTCACCTCCCGCTGCAAGACGAGAATACAAGGACCCCTCTTTATTTCAGACACGGATGACCAACAAAATTCCGTCTCCTACCTACCCCCCCCCCCCCCCCCCCCCCCCCTCCAACCCATCCATCCCACCCTCCCAACTTCAGAGTTGGTACCATGAATGTAGGCACATTGAAAGGTCGCTCAAATGAGGTTGTAGAGATGCTTGAACGTAAAGAAGTTGATGTTTGTTGTATTCAAGAGACTAGGTGGAGAGAGTGGTCTGCCAGATTCATCGTGGGTAAAAAACGATGCTATAATGCTATAAACTTTTCTGGGTGGGAAACGACAACGGACTGGGTGGAGTAGGAATTATTATGTTAGCTGAAAAATGGGTAGATAACGCAATTGACGTAAATAGAGTAAATTGCAGAATAATTAAAATAAGGCTAGTTCTAAATAAAACTACTGTGACAATAATATCCGCTTATGCACCCCAATCTGGTCTACTTGACGTTATAAAGGACAGGTTCTATGCGACGCTAATGCACACTACCTCCCAAATAACTGACAGCGACTACCTAATTATTGCTGACGATCTAAACCGTCAAGTTTGACAACATAGTGATGGCTATGATGGAATCCATGGAGGCTATGGGGTTGGAAATAGAAATGAGGAAGGCTTCAGAATCCTGGAATTCTGTGACGCCAATAACCTAACTATCTGTAACACAAACTTCAAAAAACGTGAAAACCACTTGATCACCTATAGATCAGGGGAACACGCCAGCCAGATAGATTATATCCTTACTAGAAGACGGGACAAAGTGTCTTGTAAACACTAAATCCCTCCCCCATGAAGAATGCACCTCCAAACATAGCCTAGTAGTTAGTGACCTCACAGTCAGAAATAGACGTACTCGATGACAGAGGAAGCCTACCTTGAGGAGAAGAATATGGAAGTTGAAGGACCCCATAGCCAGTGACAAATTTAAAAGCTTATTACTTGATGCCTTTGACAATAAGGAAGAGCAATTAGAGACGTGTGATATAGCTGAACAGTGGCAATTCTTGAAAGTGAACCTGTTGAAAGCAACGGATGAAATCTGTGACTGGAGCAGACCTATTGGCAGGAGGAGAGAAAATTGGTGGTGGAACAGTAAGGTAGAAGAGACAATCAAGGCCAAAAAGCAGGTTTGGAAAGTATGGCAGGATGGGGAAAGTAGAGAGCACTATCAAGTGGTCAGGAGAAAAGCTAGGAGACAAGTGTACCTTGCAAAAAGGGAAGCAGAGGACAGAAAGTTCAAGCATGTTCTACAACGCGAGGACCAAAAACGCGAGGTGTTCAGGATTGTTCGACAATGTGTCAAGGAAAACCGTAATATTGTCAGGGAGAAGTGTGTCCGTAATGATAACGGTGTACTTGCCCTCACTGATGCTGATAAGAAGATAGCCTGGAAGTGTCACTACGAGAGACTATTAAATGAGGAGAATAAGTGGGAAAAAGATAGTCTGCCCCAAATCGATCCAATAGAAGGACCAGCAGTGCAAGTTAAAGGTAGTATAATAAGTAAGGCAGCTGGGCCTTCGGAGATAGTTGCTGAGATGTTGAAGGCATCTGGAATGGTGGGACATACTATGGTCACCCGTATAGTTAACCAAGTAATACAGAATGGGGTCATACCAAAAGACTGGCGTAGTAGCAGCATCATTAACTGCGACAAGGGTAAAGGAGATGCTCTAGAGAAAGCCTTTGACAGAGTCCCCCGCTCCATTATCTGGTGGGCTCTTAGAAAACTAGGTGTAGATGAATGGCTTGTGAGAGCTATACAAGCTATGTATAATGAAACAGTTAGTAAGGTTAGAATTAACAATGAATATTGTGAAGAATTTAGTGTAAAAGTTGGTGTTCACCAAGGCTCTGTCCTTAGCCCCTTCCTATTTATTATTGCCCTTCAGGCTATAACAGAGGAGTTCAAGACCGGCTGCCCATCGGAACTCCTATACGCAGATGATCTAACGCTCATAGCTGAATCAATGACCGAACTAGAGAAGAAATTCCAAACATGGAAGCATGGCCTAGAATCAAAAGGCCTTAAAGTTAACTTGTCTAAGACTAAAGTCCTAGTTTGTAGAAAGGAAAATAAGGCACAGGTACCCTCAGGGAAATGGCCTTGCTCAGTGTGTAGGAAAGGAGTAGGCAGAAATTCAATTTTATGTCCCAAATGCAAAGTATGGGTAGATAAAAGATGTAGTGGGATCACAGGTAAACTATCTAAGAACGTAGACTTTATATGTGGCCAATGCTCAGGTGCAATAGGTAGCAAGTGTCCACAGGATACTAGCCCCTTCTATTGCCCAAATGGTTCTGTAGAAATAGTAGACACTTTCTGTTACCTGGGTGACGAAATCAGCAGTGGTGAAGGGTGTTCTGAAAGTACAGTAGCCAGAGTCAGAACGGGATGGAAAATGTTCAGAAAGCTTATACCGCTGTTGGCCACAAAAGGTTTCCCTCTAAAAATGTAAGGCAGATTGTATGATGCTTGTATACGAACAGCAATGCTACATGGCAGTGAGACATGGGCATTGCGTGCAGAGGACCTGCGTAGACTGGAAAGGAACGAAGCATGCATGCTCCGTTAGATGTGTAATAGTAATATACGTGAATGGCAAAGCATAAATGAACTAAGTGAAAAATTAGGAATAAGAGGGATCAGATGCTGTTTACTCGAGAGAAGACTACGTTGGTATGGCCGCGACAGCTGTATAAAAAAGTACAGGGCGATCAAAATTGATGGTAGTTACGGAGTAGGTAGGCCCAGAAAAACCTGGGACGATCTGATAAATTCTGACCTTACACACTTGCACCTCTCTAAGACAATGTCACTGGACCGAGATCTTTGGCGCTACGCAGTAATACAGAAGACCCGCCTTGCCTATGTACACAGCGAAACCTACAGTCAGTAGGCACCTCTTAACCAAATACACTCCAATCCACTACCCCTACCCTATCCTCCCACTCAAACCAACACCACCCTCTCTCTATAAAGTTGGTACTACAACATCCAGTCCAAATAAATGAGATAAATGAGATCGAGATTGTGTCACGAGAAAAAAAAACACACATTCCACGCTGTAATGTGGCCATGTAGGTAACACGGTAAAAAGTTCCCAGTTCCACACTGTAAATGTGGTTGGTGTTAGGAAGGACATCCAGCCGTAGAAAACCTGCCAGCTAGTCCTATATGAGCGAGACACGGTCACCCGACCAACCTTGCCTCAAGTGGGACAACTCCCGTCTAACCCATGCTAGCGTGGAAAGTGGACGTTAAACGAAGATGATGATGATGATGATGATATGTGGGTGTATACAAATATTTGACTATGAGTAGGTATATACAGGTATTTGACTATATATGAGTGGGTGTATACAGGTATTTGACTATATATGAGTGGGTGTATACAGATATTTGACTATATATGAGTGGGTGTATACAGATATTTGACTATATATGAGTGGGTGTATGCAGATATTTGGACCATACAGTAATACAGTGTCAATATAATTATTTAAAAAAAATTATTTATTGATTTGTGTTTGTATGTTTGTTTTAGTTGGCCATGCCTGCATCAATGGTTGGAAACTTGTTCTCAAAGGAAAGTTTGCCCTGTTTGCAAAGCTGGTATCAGTCGAGATAAAGTGATTCCAATTTATGGAAAAGGAAGTAATGATAAAAAAGACCCAAGGTATGTAATTAATGAAAAACATTCTATATTAAAAGTAATTATCACTAGAATTGGTAGGTTAGTGATGATTTGTTTTAGTGTAAAACAGAATGTGTTGCATGTGTTGCAAGCCTTGAAATGAAGCAGAGATTATTTCAATTGGAGTTGTTTATTAGTACACCATTTCATATTTTGAGGGTCGGCTATAAAGTTCATAGGCTGACCAAAGTACTCTCCTAGAATGTGAAACAAATGAGGTTTATTTTTTAACATGGTCCCCCTTGTGGTCCATACACTTCTTCCATCGGTGTTGTTGTGCTTGGATCCTGTCAGTCAAAAATGTCATCAATAGCAGATATGTCATAATCACTGTGATACTGGTTTCCAGCCAAGTGTTTTTTCATGTTAAGGAATAGATGATAGTTAGATGAGGCCAAATCAGGAGAATAGGGAGGGTGATCTACCAGTTTAAAGCCATATTCACACACACACAGCAGCTCTTGAAACCAAGGACTTGTTTGCTGGAACATTGTCTTGATGAAATATGACTCCTTTTGTCAGTTTTCCTGGGTGTTTTGTCTTCATAGCCTTTCATAATTGGCTCAGCACGTTGGCATAATACTCTCCATTTAATCTTGTGGCCTTTTTGGAGAATAGTCAGTAAACACAATGCCTTTTGCATCCCCCAAAAAGTGAGGCCATCACCTTCCTTGCACATAAAATGGACTTGGCCTTCTTTGGAGCAGGTGAGGAAGGATGTTTCCACCGCATGGATTGACTCTTTGTCTCTGGCTCAAAGTGATGAACCCAACACTCATCCTGGGTTAGGAAACATTCAAGGAAACCAGCTGGATCTACCCCAAACCAGCTGTATCTTCAATAACTTCCCTTCCTCTCCTAAATTCAGCTGCCCAATTTTACGCTGTTGATAAAGCTGGAGCATCATCCCCTAATGTAGCAACCATGTCAGTATGAATGTCCTTGGAGGCTAAACCCTTTTTCTGCAGGTACTTGATAACACCGTGATACCAAATGGTGTCCGTTTTCAAGAGAAATTGCTACAAGTTACTTTTGAGGAGTCAGATGTCAGTTTACCTGGAGAGAAACAAAGGAAATATAAATAAGTAATGCAAGATTTCACAGCTCTATTATCACTTTTTCATAGTCAGCCTATGAACTATCCAGCTCAACCTCATCATATCCTACACCACCTCCACCACAGTATACCACACCATACCTCCCCTCCACTACAGTATACAACACCATACCTCCCCTCCACTACAGTATACCACACCATATCTCCCCTCCACCACAGTATACCAAACCATACCTCCCCTCCACAGTATACCACACCATACCTCCCCTCCACCACAGTATACCAAACCATACCTCCCCTCCACCACAGTATACCAAACCATACCTCCCCTCCACCACAGTATACCAAACCATACCTCCCCTCCACAGTATACTGCACCATATCTCCCCTCCACAGTATACCACACCATACCTCCCCTCCACTACAGTATACCACACCATATCTCCCCTCCACCACAGTATACCACACCATACCTCCCCTCCACCACAGTATACCACACCATACCTCCCCTCCACCACAGTATACCACACCATACCTCCCCTCCACCACAGTATACCACACCATACCTCCCCTCCACCACAGTATACCACACCATACCTCCCCTCCACCACAGTATACCAAACCATACCTCCCCTTCACAGTATACCGCACCATGCCTCCCCTCCACAGTATACCATACCATACCTCCCCTCCACCACAGTATACCACACCATACCTCCCCTCCACCACAGTATACCTCACCATACCTCCCCTCCACCACAGTATACCACACCATACCTCCCCTCCACCACAGTATACCACACCATACCTCCCCTCCACCACTGTATACCACACCATACCTCTCCACCACAGTATACCACACCATACCTTCCCTTCACCACAGTATACCACACCATACCTCCCCTCTACCACACCATACCACCCCTCCACCACAGTATACCGCACCATATCTCCCCTCCACAGTATACCACACCATACCTCCCCTCTTCCACAGTATACCACACCATACCTCCCCTCCACCACAGTATACCACACCATACCCCCCCTCCACCACAGTATACCGCACCATACCTCCCCTCCACCACAGTATACCACACCATACCTCCACCACAGTATACCACACCATACCACCCCTCCACCACAGTATACCACACCATACCTTCCCTTCACCACAGTATACCACACCATACCTCCCCTCCACCACAGTATATCACAGCATACCTCCCCTCCACCACAGTATACCACACCATACCTCCCCTCCACCACAGTATACCACACCATACCTCCACCACAGTATACCACACCATACCACCCCTCCACCACAGTATACCACACCATACCTCCCCTCCACCACAGTATACCACACCATACCTCCCCTCCACCACAGTATACCACACCATACCTCCCCTCCACCACAGTATACCACACCATACCTCCCCTCCACCACAGTATACCACACCATACCTCCCCTCCACCACAGTATACCACACCATACCTCCCCTCCACCACGGTATACCACACCATACCTTCCCTTCACCACGGTATACCACACCATACCTCCTCTCCACCACAGTATACCACACCATACCTTCCCTTCACCACGGTATACCACACTATACCTCCCCTCCACCACAGTATATCACAGCATACCTCCCCCCCACCACAGCATACCTCCCCTCCACCACAGTATACCACACCATACCTCCCCACCACCACCACATGTTACACCATATCTCCCCTCCACCACACCATACCTACCCTCCACCACAGTCTATCACACTATACCTCCCCTCCACCACTGTATATCACACCATACTTCCCCCGCACCACAGCATACCTCCCCTCCACCACACGATACCTCCCCTCCACCACACGATACCTCCCCCCCACCACAGTATATCACACAATACCTCCCCTCCACCACACGATACCTCCCCTCCACCACACGATACCTCCCCTCCACCACAGTATATCACACAATACCTCCCCTCCACCACAGTATACCACACAATACCTCCCCTCCACCACAGTATACCACACCATACCTCCCCTCCACCACAGTATACCACACGATACCTCCCCTCCACCACAGTATATCACACAATACCTCCCCTCCACCACAATATACCACATGATACCTCCCCTCCACCACAGTATACCACACCATACCTCCCCTCCACCACAGTATACCATACCTTCCCTTCACCACACCATACCCCCCTCCACCACAGCATACCACACCATCCCTCCCCTCCACCACAGTATACCACACCATACCCCCCTCCACCACAGCATAACACACCATCCCTCCCCTCCACCACAGTATACCACACCATACCTCCCCTCCACCACTGTATACAACACCATACCTCCCCTCCACCACGGTATACCACACCATACCTCTGCTCCACCACAGTATACCTCACCATACCTCTCCTCCACCACAGTATACCACACCATACCTCCCCTCCACCACAGTGTACCACACCATACCTCCCCTCCACTACACCATACCTCTCCTCCACCACAGTATACCACACCATACCTCCCCTCTACCACAGTATACCTCACCATACCTCCTCTCCACCACAGTATACCACACCATACCTCCCCTCTACCACAGTATACCTCACCATACCTCCTCTCCACCACAGTATATCACACCATACCTCCCCTCCAACAAAGTATACCACACCGTATCTCCCCTCCACCACAGTATACCACACCATACCTCCCCTCCACCACAATATACCACACCATACCTCCCCTCCACCACAGTGTACCACACCATACCTCCCCTCCACTACACCATACCTCTCCTCCACCACAGTATACCACACCATACCTCCCCTCTACCACAGTATACCTCACCATACCTCCTCTCCACCACAGTATACCACACCATACCTCCCCTCCACCACAGTATACCACACCATACTTCCCTCCACCACAGTATACCACACCATACCTCCCTTCCACCACAGTATACCACACCATACCTCCCCTCCACCACAGTATACCACACCATACTTCCCTCCACCACAGTATATCACACCATATCTCCCCTCCACCTGTGTATCACACCATACCTCCACCACACCATACCTCTCCTCCACCACAGTATACCACACCATACCTCCCCTCCACCACACTATACCTCTCCTCCACCACAGAATACCACACCATACCTCCCCTCCACCACAGTATACCATACCTCCACCACACCATACCTCCCCTCCACCACAGTATATCACACCATACCTCCCCTCCACCACTGTATATCACACCATACCTCCCCTCCACCACAGTATATCACACCAGACCTCCCCTCCACCACAGTATACCACATCATACCTCCCCTCCACCACAGTATATCACACCATACCTCCCCTCCACCACTGTATATCACACCATACCTCCCCTCCACCACAGTATATCACACCAGACCTCCCCTCCACCACAGTATACCACATCATACCTCCCCTCCACCACAGTATATCACACCATACCTCCCCTCCACCACTGTATATCACACCATACCTCCCCTCCACCACAGTATATCACACCAGACCTCCCCTCCACCACAGTATACCACATCATACCTCCCCTCCACCACAGCATACCACACCATACCTCCCCTTCACAGTATACCACACCATACCTCCCCTCCACCACTGTATACCACACCATGCCTCCCCTCCACCACAGTATACCACCCCTCCACCACTGTATATCACACCATACCTCCCCTCCACCACAGCATACCACACCGTACCTCCCCTCCACCACAGTATACCATACCATACCTCCCCTCCACCACAGTATACCACACCATACCTCCCCTCCACTGTATATCACACCATACCTCCCCTCCACCACAATATACCAAACCATACCTCCCCTCCACCACACCATACCTCCCCTCCACCACAGTATATCACACCATACCTCCCCTCCACCACAATATACCACACCATACCTCCCTTCCACCCCTGTATACCACACCATACCTCCCCTCCACCACAGTATACCACACCGTATCTCCCCTCCACCACAGTATACCAAACCATACCTCCCCTCCACCACACCATACCTACCCTCCACCACAGTCTATCACACTATACCTCCCCTCCACCACTCTATATCACATCATACCTCCCCCACCACAGCATACCTCCCCTCCACCACAGTATAACACACCATACCTTCCCTCCACCACTATATCACACCATATCTCCCCTCCACCACAGCATACCTCCCCTCCACCACAGTATACCACACCATACCTCCCCTCCACCACAGTATACCACACCATACCTCCCCTCCACCACACTATACCACACCATACCTCCCCTCCACTACAGTATACCACACCATACCTCCCCTCTTCCACAATATATCACACCATACCTCCCCTCCACCACAGTATATCACACCATACCTCCCCTCCACCACAGTATACCACACCATACCTCCCCTCCACCACAGTATACCACACCATACCTCCCCTCCACCACTGTATACCACACCATACCTGCCCTCCACCACAGTGTATCACACCATACCCCCGCTCCCCCACAGTATACCACACCATACCTCCCCTCCACCACAGTGTACACACCATACCTCCCCTCCACCACAGTATATCACACCATACCTCCCCTCCACCACAGTATATCACACCATACCTCCACTACAGTATACCACACCATACCTCACCTCCACCACTGTATACCACACCATACCTCCCCTCCACCACTGTATACCACACCATACCTCCCCTCCACCACAGTGTATCACACCGTACCTCCCCTCCACCACAGTATATCACACCATACCTCCCCTCCACCACTGTATATCACACCATACCTCCCCTCCACCACAGCATACCTCCCCTCCACCACAGTATACCACACCATACATCCCTCCACCACAGTATACCACACCATACCACCCCTCCACCACAGTATATCACACCATACATCCCCTCCACCACAGTATATCACACCATACCTCCCCTCCACCACTGTATATCACACCATACCTCCCCTCCACCACAGTATACCACACCATACATCCCTCCACCACAGTATACCACACCATACCACCCCTCCACCACAATATACCACACCATATCTCCCCGCCACCACAGTATACCACACCATACCTCCCCTCCACCACAATATACCACACCATACCTCCCTTCCACCACAGTATACCACACCATATCTCCCCTCCACCACAGTATACCACACCATACCTCCCCTCCACCACAGTATACCACACCATACCTCCCCTCCACCACAGTATATCACACCATACCTCCCCTCCACCACAGTATACCGCACCATACCTCCCCTCCACCACAGTATACCACACCATACCTCCCCTCCACCACAGTATACCACACCATACCTCCCCTCCACAGTATATCACACCATACCTCCCCTCCACAGTATATCACACCATACCTCCCCTCCACCACAGTATACCACACCATACCTCCCCTCCACAGTATATCACACCATACCTCCCCTCCACCACAGTATATCACACCATACCTCCCCTCCACCACAATATACCACACCATACCTCCCTTCCACCCCTGTATACCACACCGTATCTCCCCTCCACCACAGTATACCAAACCATACCTCCCCTCCACCACACCATACCTACCCTCCACCACAGTCTATCACACTATACCTCCCCTCCACCACTCTATATCACACCATACCTCCCCCCACCACAGCATATCACCCCTCCACCACAGTATAACACACCATACCTCCCCTCCACCACTATATCACACCATACCTCCCCTCCACCACAGTATACCACACCATACCTCCCCTCCACCACAGTATACCACACCATACCTCCCCTCCACCACACTATACCACACCATACCTCCCCTCCACCACAGTATACCACACCATACCTCCCCTCCACCACAGTATATCACACCATACCTCCCCTCCACCACTGTATATCACACCATACCTCCCCTCCACCACAGCATACCTCCCCTCCAACACAGTATACCACACCATACCTCCCGTCCACCACAGTATACCACACCATACATCCCTCCGCCACAGTATACCACACCATACCTCCCCTCCACCACAGTATACCACACCATACCCCCCCTCCACCACAGTTTTCCACACCATACCTCCCCTCCACCACAGTATACCACACCATACCTCCCCTCCACCACAGTATACCTCCATATCTCCCCTCCACCACAGTATACCACACCATACCTTCCCTTCACCACACCATACCCCCCTCCACCACAGCATACTACACCATCCCTCCCCTCCACCACAGTATACCACACCATACCTCCCCTCCACAAAAGTGTATCACACCATACCTTCCCTCCACCAAAGTGTATCACACCATACCTCCCCTCCACCACAGTATATCACACCATACCTCCCCTCCACCACTGTATATCACACCATACCTCCCCTCCACCACAGCATACCTCTCCTCCAACACAGTATACCACACCATACCTCCCCTCCACCACAGTATACCACACCATACATCCCTCCACCACAGTATACCACCCCTCCACCACAGTATACCACACCATACATCCCCTCCACCACAGTATACCACACCATACCTCCCCTCCACCACAGCATACCACACCATACCTCCCCTTCACCACAGTATATCACACAATACCTCACCACCACAGTATACCTCACCATACCTCCCCTCCACAGTATATCACACCATACCTCCCCTTCACCACAGTATACCACACCATACATCCCTCCACCACAGTATACCACACCATACCACCCCTCCACCACAATATACCACACCATATCTCCCCGCCACCACAGTATACCACACCATACCTCCCCTCCACCACAATATACCACACCATACCTCCCTTCCACCACAGTATACCACACCATATCTCCCCTCCACCACAGTATACCACACCATACCTCCCCTCCACCACAGTATACCACACCATACCTCCCCTCCACCACAGTATATCACACCATACCTCCCCTCCACCACAGTATACCGCACCATACCTCCCCTCCACCACAGTATACCACACCATACCTCCCCTCCACCACAGTATACCACACCATACCTCCCCTCCACAGTATATCACACCATACCTCCCCTCCACAGTATATCACACCATACCTCCCCTCCACCACAGTATACCACACCATACCTCCCCTCCACAGTATATCACACCATACCTCCCCTCCACCACAGTATATCACACCATACCTCCCCTCCACCACAATATACCACACCATACCTCCCTTCCACCCCTGTATACCACACCGTATCTCCCCTCCACCACAGTATACCAAACCATACCTCCCCTCCACCACACCATACCTACCCTCCACCACAGTCTATCACACTATACCTCCCCTCCACCACTCTATATCACACCATACCTCCCCCCACCACAGCATATCACCCCTCCACCACAGTATAACACACCATACCTCCCCTCCACCACTATATCACACCATACCTCCCCTCCACCACAGTATACCACACCATACCTCCCCTCCACCACAGTATACCACACCATACCTCCCCTCCACCACACTATACCACACCATACCTCCCCTCCACCACAGTATACCACACCATACCTCCCCTCCACCACAGTATACCACACCATACCACCCCTCCACCACAATATACCACACCATATCTCCCCGCCACCACAGTATACCACACCATACCTCCCCTCCACCACAATATACCACACCATACCTCCCTTCCACCACAGTATACCACACCATATCTCCCCTCCACCACAGTATACCACACCATACCTCCCCTCCACCACAGTATACCACACCATACCTCCCCTCCACCACAGTATATCACACCATACCTCCCCTCCACCACAGTATACCGCACCATACCTCCCCTCCACCACAGTATACCACACCATACCTCCCCTCCACCACAGTATACCACACCATACCTCCCCTCCACAGTATATCACACCATACCTCCCCTCCACAGTATATCACACCATACCTCCCCTCCACCACAGTATACCACACCATACCTCCCCTCCACAGTATATCACACCATACCTCCCCTCCACCACAGTATATCACACCATACCTCCCCTCCACCACAATATACCACACCATACCTCCCTTCCACCCCTGTATACCACACCGTATCTCCCCTCCACCACAGTATACCAAACCATACCTCCCCTCCACCACACCATACCTACCCTCCACCACAGTCTATCACACTATACCTCCCCTCCACCACTCTATATCACACCATACCTCCCCCCACCACAGCATATCACCCCTCCACCACAGTATAACACACCATACCTCCCCTCCACCACTATATCACACCATACCTCCCCTCCACCACAGTATACCACACCATACCTCCCCTCCACCACAGTATACCACACCATACCTCCCCTCCACCACACTATACCACACCATACCTCCCCTCCACCACAGTATACCACACCATACCTCCCCTCCACCACAGTATATCACACCATACCTCCCCTCCACCACTGTATATCACACCATACCTCCCCTCCACCACAGCATACCTCCCCTCCAACACAGTATACCACACCATACCTCCCGTCCACCACAGTATACCACACCATACATCCCTCCGCCACAGTATACCACACCATACCTCCCCTCCACCACAGTATACCACACCATACCCCCCCTCCACCACAGTTTTCCACACCATACCTCCCCTCCACCACAGTATACCACACCATACCTCCCCTCCACCACAGTATACCTCCATATCTCCCCTCCACCACAGTATACCACACCATACCTTCCCTTCACCACACCATACCCCCCTCCACCACAGCATACTACACCATCCCTCCCCTCCACCACAGTATACCACACCATACCTCCCCTCCACAAAAGTGTATCACACCATACCTTCCCTCCACCAAAGTGTATCACACCATACCTCCCCTCCACCACAGTATATCACACCATACCTCCCCTCCACCACTGTATATCACACCATACCTCCCCTCCACCACAGCATACCTCTCCTCCAACACAGTATACCACACCATACCTCCCCTCCACCACAGTATACCACACCATACATCCCTCCACCACAGTATACCACCCCTCCACCACAGTATACCACACCATACATCCCCTCCACCACAGTATACCACACCATACCTCCCCTCCACCACAGCATACCACACCATACCTCCCCTTCACCACAGTATATCACACAATACCTCACCACCACAGTATACCTCACCATACCTCCCCTCCACAGTATATCACACCATACCTCCCCTTCACCACAGTATACCACACCGTACCTTCCCTCCACCACAGTATACCACATCATACCACACCATCCCTCCCCTCCACCACATTATACCACACCATACCTTCCCTTCACCACACCATACCCCCCTCCACCACAGCATACTACACCATCCCTCCCCTCCACCACAGTATACCACACCATACCTCCCCTCCACCAAAGTGTATCACACCATACCTTCCCTCCACCAAAGTGTATCACACCATACCTCCCCTCCACCACAGTATATCACACCATACCTCCCCTCCACCACTGTATATCACACCATACCTCCCCTCCACCACAGCATACCTCTCCTCCAACACAGTATACCACACCATACCTCCCCTCCACCACAGTATACCACACCATACATCCCTCCACCACAGTATACCACACCATACCACCCCTCCACCACAGTATACCACACCATACATCCCCTCCACCACAGTATACCACACCATACCTCCCCTCCACCACAGCATACCACACCATACCTCCCCTTCACCACAGTATATCACACAATACCTCACCACCACAGTATACCTCACCATACCTCCCCTCCACAGTATATCACACCATACCTCCCCTTCACCACAGTATACCACACCGTACCTTCCCTCCACCACAGTATACCACATCATACCACACCATCCCTCCCCTCCACCACAGTATACCACACCATACTTCCCCTCCACCATACCTGCCCTCCTCCACTGTATACCACACCATACCTCCTACCTCCCCTCCACCACAGTATACCACACCATATCTCCCCTCCACCACAGTATACAACATACCTCCACTCCACCACTGTATACCACACCGTACCTCCCCTCCACCACAGTATACCATACCTTCCCTTCACCACACCATACCCCCCTCCACCACAGCATACCACACCATCCCTCCCCTCCACCACAGTATACCACACCATACATCCCCTCCACCACAGTATACTCCACCATACCTGCCCTCCACCACTGTATACAACACCATACCTCCCCTCCACCCACAGTATACCACACCATACGTCCCCTCCACCACGGTATACCACACCATACCTCTGCTCCACCACTATATCACACCTCCCCTCCACCACTATATCACAACATACCTCCCTTCCAACAAAGTATACCACACCGTATCTCCCCTCCACCACAGTATACCACACCATACCTCCCCTCCACCACAGTATACCACACCATACCTCCCCTCCACCACAGTATACCACACCATACCTCCCCTCCACCACAGTATACCACACCATACCTCCCCTCCACCACAGTATATCACACCATACCTCCCCTCCACCACAGTATACTACATCATACCTCCCCTCCACCACAGTATACCACACCATACCTCCCCTCCACCACAGTATACCACACCAGACCTCCCCTCCACAGTATATCACACCATACCTCCCCTCCACCACAGTATACCACACCATACCTCCCCTCCACCACAGTATACCACACCATACCTCCTCTCCACCACAGTATACCACACCATACCTCCCCTCCACCACAGTATACCACACCATACCTCCCCTCCACAGTATATCACACCATACCTCCACCACACCATACCTCCCCTCCACCACTGTATACCACCATACCTCCCCTCTACCACTGTATATCACACCATACCTCCCCTCCACCACAGTATACCACACCATACCTCCTCTCCACCACACCATACCTCCCCTCCACCACACCATACCTCCCCTCCACCACAGTATATCACACCATACCTCCCCTCCACCACAGTATATCACACCATACCTCCCCTCCACCACAATATACCACACCATACCTCCCTTCCACCCCTGTATACCACACCATACCTCCCCTCCACCACAGTATACCACACCGTATCTCCCCTCCACCACAGTATACCACACCATACCTCCCCTCCACCACACCATACCTACCCTCCACCAGAGTCTACCACACCATCCCTCCCCTCCACCACAGTATACCACACCATATCTCCCCTCCACCACAGTATACAACATACCTCCACTCCACCACTGTATACCACACCGTACCTCCCCTCCACCACAGTATACCATACCTTCCCTTCACCACACCATACCCCCTCCACCACAGCATACCACACCATCCCTCCCCTCCACCACAGTATACCACACCATACCTCCCCTCCACCACAGCATACACCACCATACCTCCCCTCCACCACTGTATACCACACCATACCTCACCTCCACCACAGTGTATCACACCATACCTCCCCTCCACCACAGTATATCACACCATACCTCCACTACAGTATACCACACCATACCTCCCCTCCACCACAGTATATCACACCATACCTCCCCTCCACCACAGCATACCTCCCCTCCAACACAGTATACCACACCATACCTCCCCTCCACCACAGTATACCACACCATACATCCTTCCACCACAGTATAGCACACCATACCTCCCCTCCACCACAGTATATCACACCATACATCCCCTCCACCACAGCATACCACACCATACCTCCCCTCCACCACAGTATACCACACCATACCTCTTCTCCACCACAGTATACCACACCATACCTCCCCTCCACCACTATATCACACCATACCTCCCCTCCACCACAGTATACCATACCTCCACCACAGTATACCACACCATACCTCCCCTCCACCACAGTATACCTCACCATACCTTCCCTTCACCACACCATAACCCCCTCCACCACAGCATACACCATCCCTCCCCTCCAGAGTATACCACACCATACCTCCCCTCCACCACAGTATACCACACCATACTTCCCCTCCACCTTACCTGCCCTCCACCACTGTATACCACACCATACCTCCTACCTCCCCTCCACCACAATATACCACAGCATATCTCCCCTCCACCACAGTATACCACAACATACCTCCACTCCACCACAGTATACCACACCATACCTCCCCTCCACCACGGTATACCATACCATACCTCCCCTCCACCACAGTATACCACACTATACCTCCCCTCCACCACAGTATACCACACCATACCTCCCCTCCACAGTATATCACACCATACCTCTCCTCCACCACTGTATATCACAGCATACCTCCCCCCCACCACAGCATACCTCCCCTCCACCACAGTATACCACACCATACCTCCCCTCCACAGTATATCACACCATACCTCCCCTCCACCACAGTATACCACACCATACCTCCCCTCCACCACAGTATACCACACCATACCTCCCCTCCACCACACCATACCTCCCCTCCACCACTGTATACCACCATACCTCCCCTCTACCACTGTATATCACACCATACCTCCCCTCCACCACAGTATACCACACCATACCTCCCCTCCACCACACCATACCTCCCCTCCACCACACCATACTCCCCTCCACAACACCATACCTCCCCTCCACCACAGTATATCACACCATACCTCCCCTCCACCACAGTATACCACACCATACCTCCCCTCCACCACAGTATATCACACCATACCTCCCCTCCACCACAATATACCACACCATACCTCCCTTCCACCCCTGTATACCACACCATACCCCCCCTCCACCACACCATACCTACCCTCCACCAGAGTCTATCACACTATACCTCCCCTCCACCACTCTATATCACACCATACCTCCCCCCACCACAGCATACCTCCCCTCCACCACAGTATGCCACACCATACCTCCCCTCCACCACAGTATACCACACCATACCTCCCCTCCACCACACTATACCACACCATACCTCCCCTCTTCCACAGTATATCACACCATACCTCCCCTCCACCACTGTATATCACACCATACCTCCCCTCCACAACAGCATACCTCCCCTCCAACACAGTATACCACACCATACCTCCCCTCCACCACAGTATACCACACCATACATCCCTCCACCACAGTATACCACACCATACCTCCCCTCCACTACAGTATACCACACCATACCTCCCCTCCACCACTGTATACCACCATACCTCCCCTCCACCACTGTATATCACACCATACATCCCCTACACCACAGTATACCACACCATACCTCCCCTCCACCACAGTATACCACACCATACCTCCCCTACACCACAGTATACCTCCATATCTCCCCTCCACCACAGTATACCACACCATACCTCCCCTCCACCACAGTATACCACACTATACCTCCCCTCCACCACAATATACCACAGCATATCTCCCCTCCACCACAGTATACCACAACATACCTCCACTCCACCACAGTATACCACGCCATACCTCCCCTCCACCAAACCATACCTCTCCTCCACCACGGTATACCACACCATACCTCTCCTCCACCACTATATCACACCATATCTCCTCTCCACAGTATTTCACACCATACCTCCCCTCCACCACAGTATACCACACCATACCTCCCCTCCACAGTATATCACACCATATCTCCCCACCACCACAGTATACCACACCATACCTCCCCTCCACCACAGTATACCACACCATACCTCCCCTCCACCACATTATACCATACCATACCTCCCCTCCACAGTATATCACACCATACCTCCCCTCCACCACAGTATACCACACCATACCTCCCCTCCACCACAGTATACCACACCATACCTCCCCTCCACCACAATATACCACACCATACCTCCCTTCCACCCCTGTATACCACACCATACCTCCCCTCCACCACACCATACCTACCCTCCACCAGAGTCTATCACACTATACCTCCCCTCCACCACTCTATATCACACCATACCTCCCCCCACCACAGCATATCTCCCCTCCACCACTATATCACACCATATCTCCCCTCCACCACAGCATACCTCCCCTCCACCACAGTATGCCACACCATACCTCCCCTCCACCACAGTATACCACACCATACCTCCCCTCCACCACACTATACCACACCATACCTCCCCTCTTCCACAGTATATCACACCATACCTCCCCTCCACCACTGTATATCACACCATACCTCCCCTCCACCACAGCATACCTCCCCTCCTACACAGTATACCACACCATACCTCCCCTCCACCACAGTATACCACACCATACATCCCTCCACCACAGTATACCACACCATACCTCCCCTCCACCACAGTATACCTCCATATCTCCCCTCCACCACATTATACCACACCATACCTCCCCTCCACCACAGTATACCACACCATACCTCCCCTCCACCACAGTATACCACACCATACCTAGTCTTCACCACACCATACCCTCCTCCACCCCAGCATACCACACCATCCCTCCCCTCCACCACAGTATACCAAACCATACCTCCCCTCCACCACTATACCACACCATACCTCGCTCCACCACAGTATACCACACCATACCTCCGCTCCACCACTGTATACCACACCATACCTCCCCTCCACCAATGTATACCACACCATACCTCCCCTCCACCACTGTATACCACACCATACCTCCCCTCCACCACAGTATACCACCATACCTTCACCACACCATACCCCCTCCACCACAGGATACCACACACCCCTCCCCTCCACCACAGTATACCACACCATACCTCCCCTCCACCACAGCATACACCACCATACCTCCCCTCCACCACTGTATACCACACCATACCTCCCCTCCACCACAGTGTATCACACCATACCTCCCCTCCACCACAGTATATCACACCATACCTCCACTACAGTATACCACACCATACCTCCCCTCCACCACAGTATATCACACCAGACCTCCCCTGCACCACTGTATATCACACCATACCTCCCCTCCACCACAGCATACCTCCCCTCCAACACAGTATACCACACCATACCTCCCCTCCACCACAGTATACCACACCATACATCCCTCCACCACAGTATATCACACCATACATCCCTCCACCACAGTATACCACACCATACCTCCCCTCCACCACAGCATACCACACCATACCTCCCCTTCACCACAGTATACCACACCGTACCTTCCCTCCACCACAGTATACCACACCATACCTCCCCTCCACCACAGTATACCACACTATACCTCTTCTCCACCACAGTATACCACACCATACCTCCCCTCCACCACTATATCACACCATACCTCCCCTCCACCACAGTATACCACACCATACCTCCCCTCCACCACAGTATACCTCACCATAACTTCCCTTCACCACACCATAACCCCCTCCACCACAGCATACACCATCCCTCCCCTTCACCACAGTATACCACACCATACCTCCCCTTCACCACAGTATACCACACCATACTTCCCCTCCACCTTACCTGCCCTCCACCACTGTCTACCACACCATACCTCCTACCTCCCCTCCACCACAATATACCACAGCATATCTCCCCTCCACCACAGTATACCACAACATACCTCCACTCCACCACAGTATACCACACCGTACCTCCCCTCCACCACACCATACCTCTCCTCCACCACGGTATACCACAGTATACCACACCATACCTCTCCTCCACAGTATATCACACCATACCTCTCCTCCACCTCTGTATATCACACCATATCTCCTCTCCACAGTATATCACACCATACCTCCCCTCCACCACAGTATACCACACCATACCTCCCCTCCACCACAGTATACCACACCGTATCCCCCCTCCACCACAGTATACCACACCTCCCCTCCACCACAGTATACCACACCATACCTCCCCTCCACCACAGTATACCACAGCATACTTCCCCTCCACCACACTATACCACACCATACCTACCCTCCACCACTGTATACAATACCATACCTCCCCTCCACCACAGTATACCACACCATACCTCCCCTCCACCACTGTATACCACACCATACCTTCCCTTCACCACAGTATACCTCCCCTCCACCACAGTATCCCACACCATACCTCCCCTCCACCACAGTATACCACACCATACCTCCCCTCCACCACAGTATACCACACCATACCTCCCCTCCACCACAGTATATCACACCATACCTCCCCTCCACCACTGTATATCACACCATACCTCCCCTCCACCACAGCATACCTCCCCTCCACCACAGTATACCACACCATACCTCCCCTCCACCACAGTATACCACACCAAACCTCCCCTCCACCACAGTGTACCACACCATACCTCCCCTCCACCACAGTATATCACATCATACCTCCCCTCCACCACAGTATATCACACTATACCTCACCATACCTCCCCTCCACCACTGTATATCACAACATACCTCCCCTCCACCACTGTATATCACACCATACCTCCCCTCCACCACAGTATACCACACCATACCTCCCCTCCACCAATGTATCACACCACAGCATATCACACCATACCTCCCCTCCACCACAGTATACCACACCGTACCTCCCCTCCGCCACAGTATACCACACCATACCTCCCCTCCACCACACCATACCTCTCCTCCACCACATTATACCACACCATACCTCCACTCCACCACAGTGTATCACACCATACCTCCCCTCCACCACAGCATATCACACCATACCTCCCCTCCACCAGTGTACCACACCATACCTCCCCTCCACCACAGTATATCACACCATACCTCCCCTCCACCACAGTATACCGCACCATACCTCCCCTCCACCACAGTATACCACACCATACCTCCCCTCCACCACAGTATACCACACCATACCTCCCCTCCACAGTATATCACACCATACCTCCCCTCCACAGTATATCACACCATACCTCCCCTCCACCACAGTATACCACACCATACCTCCCCTCCACAGTATATCACACCATACCTCCCCTCCACCACAGTATATCACACCATACCTCCCCTCCACCACAATATACCACACCATACCTCCCTTCCACCCCTGTATACCACACCGTATCTCCCCTCCACCACAGTATACCAAACCATACCTCCCCTCCACCACACCATACCTACCCTCCACCACAGTCTATCACACTATACCTCCCCTCCACCACTCTATATCACACCATACCTCCCCCCACCACAGCATATCACCCCTCCACCACAGTATAACACACCATACCTCCCCTCCACCACTATATCACACCATACCTCCCCTCCACCACAGTATACCACACCATACCTCCCCTCCACCACAGTATACCACACCATACCTCCCCTCCACCACACTATACCACACCATACCTCCCCTCCACCACAGTATACCACACCATACCTCCCCTCCACCACAGTATATCACACCATACCTCCCCTCCACCACTGTATATCACACCATACCTCCCCTCCACCACAGCATACCTCCCCTCCAACACAGTATACCACACCATACCTCCCGTCCACCACAGTATACCACACCATACATCCCTCCGCCACAGTATACCACACCATACCTCCCCTCCACCACAGTATACCACACCATACCCCCCCTCCACCACAGTTTTCCACACCATACCTCCCCTCCACCACAGTATACCACACCATACCTCCCCTCCACCACAGTATACCTCCATATCTCCCCTCCACCACAGTATACCACACCATACCTTCCCTTCACCACACCATACCCCCCTCCACCACAGCATACTACACCATCCCTCCCCTCCACCACAGTATACCACACCATACCTCCCCTCCACAAAAGTGTATCACACCATACCTTCCCTCCACCAAAGTGTATCACACCATACCTCCCCTCCACCACAGTATATCACACCATACCTCCCCTCCACCACTGTATATCACACCATACCTCCCCTCCACCACAGCATACCTCTCCTCCAACACAGTATACCACACCATACCTCCCCTCCACCACAGTATACCACACCATACATCCCTCCACCACAGTATACCACCCCTCCACCACAGTATACCACACCATACATCCCCTCCACCACAGTATACCACACCATACCTCCCCTCCACCACAGCATACCACACCATACCTCCCCTTCACCACAGTATATCACACAATACCTCACCACCACAGTATACCTCACCATACCTCCCCTCCACAGTATATCACACCATACCTCCCCTTCACCACAGTATACCACACCGTACCTTCCCTCCACCACAGTATACCACATCATACCACACCATCCCTCCCCTCCACCACATTATACCACACCATACCTTCCCTTCACCACACCATACCCCCCTCCACCACAGCATACTACACCATCCCTCCCCTCCACCACAGTATACCACACCATACCTCCCCTCCACCAAAGTGTATCACACCATACCTTCCCTCCACCAAAGTGTATCACACCATACCTCCCCTCCACCACAGTATATCACACCATACCTCCCCTCCACCACTGTATATCACACCATACCTCCCCTCCACCACAGCATACCTCTCCTCCAACACAGTATACCACACCATACCTCCCCTCCACCACAGTATACCACACCATACATCCCTCCACCACAGTATACCACACCATACCACCCCTCCACCACAGTATACCACACCATACATCCCCTCCACCACAGTATACCACACCATACCTCCCCTCCACCACAGCATACCACACCATACCTCCCCTTCACCACAGTATATCACACAATACCTCACCACCACAGTATACCTCACCATACCTCCCCTCCACAGTATATCACACCATACCTCCCCTTCACCACAGTATACCACACCGTACCTTCCCTCCACCACAGTATACCACATCATACCACACCATCCCTCCCCTCCACCACAGTATACCACACCATACTTCCCCTCCACCATACCTGCCCTCCTCCACTGTATACCACACCATACCTCCTACCTCCCCTCCACCACAGTATACCACACCATATCTCCCCTCCACCACAGTATACAACATACCTCCACTCCACCACTGTATACCACACCGTACCTCCCCTCCACCACAGTATACCATACCTTCCCTTCACCACACCATACCCCCCTCCACCACAGCATACCACACCATCCCTCCCCTCCACCACAGTATACCACACCATACATCCCCTCCACCACAGTATACTCCACCATACCTGCCCTCCACCACTGTATACAACACCATACCTCCCCTCCACCCACAGTATACCACACCATACGTCCCCTCCACCACGGTATACCACACCATACCTCTGCTCCACCACTATATCACACCTCCCCTCCACCACTATATCACAACATACCTCCCTTCCAACAAAGTATACCACACCGTATCTCCCCTCCACCACAGTATACCACACCATACCTCCCCTCCACCACAGTATACCACACCATACCTCCCCTCCACCACAGTATACCACACCATACCTCCCCTCCACCACAGTATACCACACCATACCTCCCCTCCACCACAGTATATCACACCATACCTCCCCTCCACCACAGTATACTACATCATACCTCCCCTCCACCACAGTATACCACACCATACCTCCCCTCCACCACAGTATACCACACCAGACCTCCCCTCCACAGTATATCACACCATACCTCCCCTCCACCACAGTATACCACACCATACCTCCCCTCCACCACAGTATACCACACCATACCTCCTCTCCACCACAGTATACCACACCATACCTCCCCTCCACCACAGTATACCACACCATACCTCCCCTCCACAGTATATCACACCATACCTCCACCACACCATACCTCCCCTCCACCACTGTATACCACCATACCTCCCCTCTACCACTGTATATCACACCATACCTCCCCTCCACCACAGTATACCACACCATACCTCCTCTCCACCACACCATACCTCCCCTCCACCACACCATACCTCCCCTCCACCACAGTATATCACACCATACCTCCCCTCCACCACAGTATATCACACCATACCTCCCCTCCACCACAATATACCACACCATACCTCCCTTCCACCCCTGTATACCACACCATACCTCCCCTCCACCACAGTATACCACACCGTATCTCCCCTCCACCACAGTATACCACACCATACCTCCCCTCCACCACACCATACCTACCCTCCACCAGAGTCTACCACACCATCCCTCCCCTCCACCACAGTATACCACACCATATCTCCCCTCCACCACAGTATACAACATACCTCCACTCCACCACTGTATACCACACCGTACCTCCCCTCCACCACAGTATACCATACCTTCCCTTCACCACACCATACCCCCTCCACCACAGCATACCACACCATCCCTCCCCTCCACCACAGTATACCACACCATACCTCCCCTCCACCACAGCATACACCACCATACCTCCCCTCCACCACTGTATACCACACCATACCTCACCTCCACCACAGTGTATCACACCATACCTCCCCTCCACCACAGTATATCACACCATACCTCCACTACAGTATACCACACCATACCTCCCCTCCACCACAGTATATCACACCATACCTCCCCTCCACCACAGCATACCTCCCCTCCAACACAGTATACCACACCATACCTCCCCTCCACCACAGTATACCACACCATACATCCTTCCACCACAGTATAGCACACCATACCTCCCCTCCACCACAGTATATCACACCATACATCCCCTCCACCACAGCATACCACACCATACCTCCCCTCCACCACAGTATACCACACCATACCTCTTCTCCACCACAGTATACCACACCATACCTCCCCTCCACCACTATATCACACCATACCTCCCCTCCACCACAGTATACCATACCTCCACCACAGTATACCACACCATACCTCCCCTCCACCACAGTATACCTCACCATACCTTCCCTTCACCACACCATAACCCCCTCCACCACAGCATACACCATCCCTCCCCTCCAGAGTATACCACACCATACCTCCCCTCCACCACAGTATACCACACCATACTTCCCCTCCACCTTACCTGCCCTCCACCACTGTATACCACACCATACCTCCTACCTCCCCTCCACCACAATATACCACAGCATATCTCCCCTCCACCACAGTATACCACAACATACCTCCACTCCACCACAGTATACCACACCATACCTCCCCTCCACCACGGTATACCATACCATACCTCCCCTCCACCACAGTATACCACACTATACCTCCCCTCCACCACAGTATACCACACCATACCTCCCCTCCACAGTATATCACACCATACCTCTCCTCCACCACTGTATATCACAGCATACCTCCCCCCCACCACAGCATACCTCCCCTCCACCACAGTATACCACACCATACCTCCCCTCCACAGTATATCACACCATACCTCCCCTCCACCACAGTATACCACACCATACCTCCCCTCCACCACAGTATACCACACCATACCTCCCCTCCACCACACCATACCTCCCCTCCACCACTGTATACCACCATACCTCCCCTCTACCACTGTATATCACACCATACCTCCCCTCCACCACAGTATACCACACCATACCTCCCCTCCACCACACCATACCTCCCCTCCACCACACCATACTCCCCTCCACAACACCATACCTCCCCTCCACCACAGTATATCACACCATACCTCCCCTCCACCACAGTATACCACACCATACCTCCCCTCCACCACAGTATATCACACCATACCTCCCCTCCACCACAATATACCACACCATACCTCCCTTCCACCCCTGTATACCACACCATACCCCCCCTCCACCACACCATACCTACCCTCCACCAGAGTCTATCACACTATACCTCCCCTCCACCACTCTATATCACACCATACCTCCCCCCACCACAGCATACCTCCCCTCCACCACAGTATGCCACACCATACCTCCCCTCCACCACAGTATACCACACCATACCTCCCCTCCACCACACTATACCACACCATACCTCCCCTCTTCCACAGTATATCACACCATACCTCCCCTCCACCACTGTATATCACACCATACCTCCCCTCCACAACAGCATACCTCCCCTCCAACACAGTATACCACACCATACCTCCCCTCCACCACAGTATACCACACCATACATCCCTCCACCACAGTATACCACACCATACCTCCCCTCCACTACAGTATACCACACCATACCTCCCCTCCACCACTGTATACCACCATACCTCCCCTCCACCACTGTATATCACACCATACATCCCCTACACCACAGTATACCACACCATACCTCCCCTCCACCACAGTATACCACACCATACCTCCCCTACACCACAGTATACCTCCATATCTCCCCTCCACCACAGTATACCACACCATACCTCCCCTCCACCACAGTATACCACACTATACCTCCCCTCCACCACAATATACCACAGCATATCTCCCCTCCACCACAGTATACCACAACATACCTCCACTCCACCACAGTATACCACGCCATACCTCCCCTCCACCAAACCATACCTCTCCTCCACCACGGTATACCACACCATACCTCTCCTCCACCACTATATCACACCATATCTCCTCTCCACAGTATTTCACACCATACCTCCCCTCCACCACAGTATACCACACCATACCTCCCCTCCACAGTATATCACACCATATCTCCCCACCACCACAGTATACCACACCATACCTCCCCTCCACCACAGTATACCACACCATACCTCCCCACCACCACAGTATACCACACCATACCTCCCCTCCACCACAGTATACCACACCATACCTCCCCTCCACCACAGTATACCATACCATACCTCCCCTCCACAGTATATCACACCATACCTCCCCTCCACCACAGTATACCACACCATACCTCCCCTCCACCACAGTATACCACACCATACCTCCCCTCCACCACAATATACCACACCATACCTCCCTTCCACCCCTGTATACCACACCATACCTCCCCTCCACCACACCATACCTACCCTCCACCAGAGTCTATCACACTATACCTCCCCTCCACCACTCTATATCACACCATACCTCCCCCCACCACAGCATATCTCCCCTCCACCACTATATCACACCATATCTCCCCTCCACCACAGCATACCTCCCCTCCACCACAGTATGCCACACCATACCTCCCCTCCACCACAGTATACCACACCATACCTCCCCTCCACCACACTATACCACACCATACCTCCCCTCTTCCACAGTATATCACACCATACCTCCCCTCCACCACTGTATATCACACCATACCTCCCCTCCACCACAGCATACCTCCCCTCCTACACAGTATACCACACCATACCTCCCCTCCACCACAGTATACCACACCATACATCCCTCCACCACAGTATACCACACCATACCTCCCCTCCACCACAGTATACCTCCATATCTCCCCTCCACCACATTATACCACACCATACCTCCCCTCCACCACAGTATACCACACCATACCTCCCCTCCACCACAGTATACCACACCATACCTAGTCTTCACCACACCATACCCTCCTCCACCCCAGCATACCACACCATCCCTCCCCTCCACCACAGTATACCAAACCATACCTCCCCTCCACCACTATACCACACCATACCTCGCTCCACCACAGTATACCACACCATACCTCCGCTCCACCACTGTATACCACACCATACCTCCCCTCCACCAATGTATACCACACCATACCTCCCCTCCACCACTGTATACCACACCATACCTCCCCTCCACCACAGTATACCACCATACCTTCACCACACCATACCCCCTCCACCACAGGATACCACACACCCCTCCCCTCCACCACAGTATACCACACCATACCTCCCCTCCACCACAGCATACACCACCATACCTCCCCTCCACCACTGTATACCACACCATACCTCCCCTCCACCACAGTGTATCACACCATACCTCCCCTCCACCACAGTATATCACACCATACCTCCACTACAGTATACCACACCATACCTCCCCTCCACCACAGTATATCACACCAGACCTCCCCTGCACCACTGTATATCACACCATACCTCCCCTCCACCACAGCATACCTCCCCTCCAACACAGTATACCACACCATACCTCCCCTCCACCACAGTATACCACACCATACATCCCTCCACCACAGTATATCACACCATACATCCCTCCACCACAGTATACCACACCATACCTCCCCTCCACCACAGCATACCACACCATACCTCCCCTTCACCACAGTATACCACACCGTACCTTCCCTCCACCACAGTATACCACACCATACCTCCCCTCCACCACAGTATACCACACTATACCTCTTCTCCACCACAGTATACCACACCATACCTCCCCTCCACCACTATATCACACCATACCTCCCCTCCACCACAGTATACCACACCATACCTCCCCTCCACCACAGTATACCTCACCATAACTTCCCTTCACCACACCATAACCCCCTCCACCACAGCATACACCATCCCTCCCCTTCACCACAGTATACCACACCATACCTCCCCTTCACCACAGTATACCACACCATACTTCCCCTCCACCTTACCTGCCCTCCACCACTGTCTACCACACCATACCTCCTACCTCCCCTCCACCACAATATACCACAGCATATCTCCCCTCCACCACAGTATACCACAACATACCTCCACTCCACCACAGTATACCACACCGTACCTCCCCTCCACCACACCATACCTCTCCTCCACCACGGTATACCACAGTATACCACACCATACCTCTCCTCCACAGTATATCACACCATACCTCTCCTCCACCTCTGTATATCACACCATATCTCCTCTCCACAGTATATCACACCATACCTCCCCTCCACCACAGTATACCACACCATACCTCCCCTCCACCACAGTATACCACACCGTATCCCCCCTCCACCACAGTATACCACACCTCCCCTCCACCACAGTATACCACACCATACCTCCCCTCCACCACAGTATACCACAGCATACTTCCCCTCCACCACACTATACCACACCATACCTACCCTCCACCACTGTATACAATACCATACCTCCCCTCCACCACAGTATACCACACCATACCTCCCCTCCACCACTGTATACCACACCATACCTTCCCTTCACCACAGTATACCTCCCCTCCACCACAGTATCCCACACCATACCTCCCCTCCACCACACCATACCTCCCCTCCACCACAGTATACCACACCATACCTCCCCTCCACCACAGTATATCACACCATACCTCCCCTCCACCACTGTATATCACACCATACCTCCCCTCCACCACAGCATACCTCCCCTCCACCACAGTATACCACACCATACCTCCCCTCCACCACAGTATACCACACCAAACCTCCCCTCCACCACAGTGTACCACACCATACCTCCCCTCCACCACAGTATATCACATCATACCTCCCCTCCACCACAGTATATCACACTATACCTCACCATACCTCCCCTCCACCACTGTATATCACAACATACCTCCCCTCCACCACTGTATATCACACCATACCTCCCCTCCACCACAGTATACCACACCATACCTCCCCTCCACCAATGTATCACACCACAGCATATCACACCATACCTCCCCTCCACCACAGTATACCACACCGTACCTCCCCTCCGCCACAGTATACCACACCATACCTCCCCTCCACCACACCATACCTCTCCTCCACCACATTATACCACACCATACCTCCACTCCACCACAGTGTATCACACCATACCTCCCCTCCACCACAGCATATCACACCATACCTCCCCTCCACCAGTGTACCACACCATACCTCCCCTCCACCGCAGTATACCACACCATACCTCCCCTCCACCACAGTATATCACACCATACCTCCCCTCCACCACAGTATACCACACCATACCTCCCCTCCACCACAGTATACCACACCGTACCTCCCCTCCACCACAGCATACCACACCGTACCTCCCCTCCACCACAGTATACCACACCATACCTCCCCTCCACAGTATATCACACCATACCTCCCCTCCACCACAATATACCACACCATACCTCCCTTCCACCCCTGTATACCACAGTATACCACACCGTATCTCCCCTCCACCACAGTATACCAAACCATACCTCTCCTCCACCACACCATACCTACCCTCCACCACAGTCTATCACACTATACCTCCCCTCCACCACTCTATATCACACCATACCTCCCCCCACCACAGCATACCTCCCCTCCACCACAGTATAACACACCCTACCTCCCCTCCACCACAGTATAACACACCCTACCTCCCCTCCACCACTATATCACACCATACCTCCCCTCCACCACAGTATACCACACCGTATCTCCCCTCCACCACAGTATACCACACCATACCTCCCCTCCACCACAGTATACCACATCATACCTCCCCTCCACCACAGTATACCACACCATACCTCCCTCCACCACGGTATACCACACCATATCTCCCCTCCACCACAGTATATCACACCATACCTCCCCTCCAACACAGTATACCACACCATACCTCCCTCCACCACGGTATACCACACCATATCTCCCCTCCACCACAGTATATCACACCATACCTCCCCTCCACCACAGTATACCACACCATACCTCCCCCCACCACAGTATACCACAGCATTCTTCCCCTCCACCACACTATACCACCATACCTCCCCTCCACCACACTATACCACCATACCTCCCCTCCACCACTGTATACAATGTCATACCTCCCCTCCACTACAGTATACCACACCATACCTCCCCTCCACCACAGTATACCACACCATACCTCCCCTCCACCACAGTATACCTCACCATACCTCCCCTCCACCACAGTATACCACACCATACCTCCCCTCCACCACAGTATACCACACCATACCTCCCCTCCACACAGTATACCACACCATACCTCCCCTCCACCACTGTACACCACACCATACCTCCCCTCCACCACAGTATACCACACCATACCTCCCCTCCACCACAGTATACCACACCTTACCTCCCCTCCACCACAGTATACCTCACCATACCTCCCCTCCACCACAGTATACCTCACCATACCTCCCCTCCACCACAGTATACCACACCATACCTCCCCTCCACCACAGTATACCACACCATACCTCCCCTCCACACAGTATACCACACCATACCTCCCCTCCACCACTGTACACCACACCATACCTCCCCTCCACCACTGTATACCACACCATACCTCCCCTCCACCACAGTATACCACACCTTACCTCCCCTCCACCACAGTATACCTCACCATACCTCCCCTCCACCACAGTATACCACACCATACCTCCCCTCCACCACAGTATATCACACCATACCTCCCCTCCACCACAGTATACCACACCATACCTCCCCTCCACCACAGTATACCGCACCATACCTCCCCTCCACCACAGTATACCACACCATACCTCCCCTCCACCACAGTATATCACACCATACCTCCCCTCCACCACACCATACCTCCCCTCCACCACAGTATATCACACCATACCTCCCCTCCACCACAGTATACCACACCATACCTCCCCTCCACCACAGTATACCACACCATACCTCCCCTCCACCACAGTATACCTCACCATACCTCCCCTCCACCACAGTATATCACACCATACCTCCCCTCCACCACAGTATATCACACAATACCTCACCTCCACCACAGTATACCTCACCATACTTCCCCTCCACCACTGTATATCAAACCATACCTCCCCTCCACCACAGCATACCTCCCCTCCACCACAGTATACCTCACCATACCTCCCCTCCACCACAGTATATCACACCATACCTCCCCTCCACCACACCATACCTCCCCTCCACCACTGTATATCAAACCATACCTCCCCTCCACCACAGCATACCTCCCCTCCACCACACCATACCTCCCCTCCACCACTGTATATCACACCATACCTCCCCTCCACCACACCATACCTCCCCTCCACCACTGTATATCACACCATACCTCCCCTCCACCACACCATACCTCCCCTCCACCACTGTATATCACACCATACCTCCCCTCCACCACACCATACCTCCCCTCCACCACTGTATATCAAACCATACCTCCCCTCCACCATAGCATACCTCCCCTCCACCACAGTATACCACACCAAACCTCCCCTCCACCACAGTATACCACACCATACCTCCCCTCCACCACAGTATATCACACCATACCTCCCCTCCACCACAGTATATCACACAATACCTCACCTCCACCACAGTATACCTCACCATACTTCCCCTCCACCACTGTATATCAAACCATACCTCCCCTCCACCACAGCATACCTCCCCTCCACCACAGTATACCTCACCATACCTCCCCTCCACCACAGTATATCACACCATACCTCCCCTCCACCACACCATACCTCCCCTCCACCACAGTATACCACACCATACCTCCCCTCCACCACAGTGTACCACACCATACCTCCCCTCCACCACAGTATATCACACCATACCTCCCCTCCACCACAGTATATCACACAATACCTCACCTCCACCACAGTATACCACACCATACCTCTCCACCACAGTATACCACACCATACCTCCCCTCCACCACAGTATATCACACCATACCTCCCCTCCACCACAGTATATCACACCATACCTCCCCTCCACCACAGTATATCACACAATACCTCACCTCCACCACAGTATACCACATCATACCTCTCCACCACAGTATACCACACCATACCTCCCCTCCACCACAGTATATCACACCATACCTCCCCTCCACCACAGTATATCACACCATACCTCCCCTCCACCACAGTATATCACACAATACCTCACCTCCACCACAGTATACCTCACCATACTTCCCCTCCACCACTGTATATCAAACCATATCTCCCCTCCACCACAGCATACCTCCCCTCCACCACAGTATACCACACCAAACCTCCCCTCCACCACAGTATACCACATCAAACCTCCCCTCCACCACAGTATATCACACCATACCTCCCCTCCACCACAGCATACCTCCCCTCCACCACAGTATACCACATCATACCTCCCCTCCACCACAGTATACCACACCATACCTCCCCTCCACCACAGTATACCTCCCCTCCACCACAGTATACCACATCATACCTCCCCTCCACCACAGTATACCACACCATACCTCCCCTCCACCACAGTATACCACACCATACCTCCCCTCCACCACAGTATACCACACCATACCTCCCCTCCACCACAGTATACCTCACCATACCTCTCCACCACAGTATATCACACCATACCTCCCCTCCACCACAGCATACCTCCCCTCCACCACAGTATACCACACCATACCTCCCCTCCAACACAGTATACCACACCATACCTCCCCTCCACCACAGTATACCTCACCATACCTCCTCTCCACCACAGTATACCACACCATACCTCCCCTCCACCACAGTATACCACATCATACCTCCCCTCCACCACAGTATACCACACCATACCTCCCCTCCACCACAGTATACCACACCATACCTCCCCTCCACCACAGTATATCTCACCATACCTCCTCTCCACCACAGTATACCGCACCATACCTCCCCTCCAACACAGTATACCACACCATACCTCCCCTCCACCACAGTATACCTCACCATACCTCCTCTCCACCACAGTATACCACACCATACCTCCCCTCCACCACAGTATACCACACCATACCTCCCCTCCACCACAGTATACCACACCATACCTCCCCTCCACCACAGTATACCACACCATACCTCCCCTCCACCACAGTATACCTCACCATACCTCCTCTCCACCACAGTATACCACACCATACCTCCCCTCCACCACAGTATACCACACCATACCTCCCCTCCACCACAGTATACCTCACCATACCTCCTCTCCACCACAGTATACCACACCATACCTCCCCTCCACCACAGTATACCTCACCATACCTCCCCTCCACCACAGTATACCACACCATACCTCCCCTCCACCACAGTATACCACACCATACCTCCCCTCCACCACAGTATACCACACCATACCTCCCCTCCACCACAGTATACCTCACCATACCTCCTCTCCACCACAGTATATCACACCATACCTCCCCTCCACCACAGTATACCACACCATACCTCCCCTCCACTACTGTATATCACACCATACCTCCCCTCCACCACAGTATACCTCACCATACCTCCCCTCCACCACAGTATACCACACCATACCTCCCCTCCAACACAGTATCCCTCCCCTCCACCACAGTATACCACACCATACCTCCCCTCCACCACAGTGTACCACACCATATCCCCCCTCCACCACAGTGTACCACACCATACCTCCCCTCCACCACACAATACCTCCCCTCCACCACAGTATACCACACCATACCTCCCCTCCACTACTGTATATCACACCATACCTCCCCTCCACCGCAGTATACCACTCCATACCTCCCCTCCACTACACCATACCTCCCCTCCACCACTGTATATCACACATACACCACCTTAGTTATTTTAGTTATAATTTGCGCACATTCTTGAAAAATACAATTATCATATAAATGAAATTATATGATTCAGTGTCATTGTGAAATGCGATATACAGGGTGGAGCAAATAAAAATGCCTTTAATAACAAAAAAAAACTACTAACTTTATTGACCAGCAACATGTATGTAATTATGCATAAATATCTTTAGAATGTAATGTATAGAGTTTACTCAAAATGATCGCTTCATGCAACAAATACAGCTTCTAACCTCTGTCAAACATCTTTCACCGAAGCACGCAACATTTCTTGGGGAATTCCTTTCCAAGTGCTCAGTAAATATGCCTTAAAACATTGACTCTCTTATGGACTTTTCAAAAGGCCTTTTCTTCAAGGATAGACCATACAGAAAAGTCCAAGGGTTCAAATCAGGCAAACACGATGGCCACATTTCTTTTGACTAGAACCTCGGAAGGTAGTCTCTGCACCAAGCTTGTGTGGGAGGTGGCTCCATCCTTTTGGAAGCTCCACAGATAATCATTGCCAAAATGATTAGTTACAGAAGCAAGCATAGGCTCCAGAATAGTTTGTTAAATTAGGAGCTGATTTTTGTACTTTCTTTTACAAAAATGAGAGGAGACTACCAAGATGATGAAACAGCCCCCCCCCCCACACACACACACACCTCACACACACACACACACACACACGCACGCACACCATAACAGAAGCTGGTTTCATTGTATGGAATACAGATTTTTGGTCAGTACTAATTACTGGGGTTTTTTCCAATGACTCGATCATTTCTTCGGTTATGTGTCTGTTCAACATTGAAAATCTGTTAATCGGACCAGACAATTTCCCCCACCATGCCATGTTTAATTTCTTTAAGCAAATTCTTGCTTTTCTCTAGCTTTTTTTGTTTTGTCTTTTCAGAAAGGGTTTGTCTCTTCTGAAAGGCGAAGGAAGACATTCCCAAGTCATTAATGATGATCCTTCTCATTATCCTAAGGCTTACTTGGACCTCTTTTGCTATTTTTCCCAGGGACTTTTTCGGATTTCTTCTTATCCCTTTTTGAACAGCTTTAATGAGAGTAGGAATCCGTTTAGTTTGTGATCTTCCACTTCTGGGTCTATCTGACAAATCTCCTTGCTCTTTAAAACGCTCCACTGCTTTCCAAATTGTTGATCTAGCAACCGAAAGTAACTTTGCAATATCCGAATCTGATCTCCCTGCATGATGAAATTTGAGTATCATTTCTCTATTGGATGACGTATTCAAATTCTTTAAGAAATTCAAGCAAAGTCTAATATGTTTATATAGACTAATGTTTTAACCAGAAAATAAAAGAAGGTTCATGATATAATTAGAACTCTTTTAGAAATCAAATTTCAAAAATTTGCTTCTGAACTTATGCCCCACCCTGTAGTTTAATTAACTCGAGTTAATCTCCATATAGAATTATCTTCATAACAATCTTTTTTTTTATTTCAATTTTCTTTTAAAAAAAATTTGATTTTCTTTAATATTTTAGCTTCTTGTGACCATCAACACATGCCTTCCAAGCTTCCTGCCCCATTCAGTCATTTCAGACAGCTTCCTGTTTTTTTCACTTTGCTTGTCTTGAAATTTGCTGAGATGATTCTTGGTTCTGCTGGTTCCCAGGAAGTTAGTTCCTTCTCTGCATGAGTGTTGTGAGGTCCTGAAGTCAGAAGGTGTTTCAGTTACCCTAGAAAGGCTCTGCTCAGAGTATATCATCAGTCTCTGAAGAAGAGTCTCTCTTGTGCAAGACATGCAGGTTTGTTTTGCTTGGTGATGAGATTTTTGATGCAAGAAATGTTTTTAAGTGGTAGGACTGTTAACTGTGTGCTCAACCTGAACCTGCAGGAGAGGTTGTTCTTTGTTTAGCAGTATGTTACTGTGTCATGCCTATAGACAGGCTGTAAGTATTTTCTTTATATCTCCTAGATGGAGTCCTACACCTACACAGGAACATTTAAAAATATTTTCTCCTAATTTGACAATGAAACGATGTTAATCAGAAATTGATGTGTATTGTATATGTTCTGTATTCAGCATTGGTGTACCTAGATATTCTCTCTTTTAATTAATAGTGTCAAATTTTATATTAGTTATTAAATGTTAAAATTCTTGACACCCTGATTAAATGAAAAATATATATATTGTCAGTTATGGTCCCAACCGAAGAACCGTCTCTATTCTGTGGTGATGGGAGAGGGGAGAGATAAGCAGTAAGTTATGGATGCATGGTGGGGTGTGATTTGACAGTGATGAATAGGGGGTGACCTCTGATAGCGTAGGGAAGCAGTAATGGCGGTGGATGCATGGTCACTAGTGTGTGTGGGGGGGGGGGGGTACTGAAGGAGAGAATATTTAAGTGGTAGTGTAGTGATTATTGGTAGAAATGGGGTGCACAGGCATGGAGAGAGTAGCGACTGGGGTGCCATAGAGGCTTTCTAAGGACTTTAGAAGAGGGGAATATCTAAGTGATACTAGGATGGGGTGGGGGTGCAGTGATGGGTCAGGTCACATGCTGATGGTTGGGGTTTTCATCAGCACAGCATAGCACCAATCTTCATGGTCCGTTGTCATTTCTGCTGTGAGGTTTAGTTTCTTAATGTCAGTCTTAACAACCTTATCCCAAGACTTCTTGGATCTATCTCTTTCATGACTCCTACTATATTGTACACTATATTTAAATCCTCTTATGGTTGGAGCAGTATACCATCGAGGATTTAATATGGTCTTAAATCCTCTTAGGTTGGAGCAGTATACCATCTCTCTCCAAGGATGTGGGGGACACTGCAAGGTGTGAACTACCTCTCACCATGGTTATGGTGACACTGCAGGCTGAGCAGTGTACAACCTCACTTCATCCTGCTGTCACCTGTCAGGACTTGAGTTATTGTCAAGTCTTTACCAGTCCATTCCTTGATGTTATCTATCCATTTATTCTTCAGATATCCTTTGTATTTTACCCTGAACTGTCCCTTTCTGTCTTTTACCCTAAACTGTCCCTTTCTGTGTTATACCCGAAACTGATCCTTGCAAAATGGTCTTAGTCAATCCACCAGATCATGTCATGTGACCATATCTTATTTTTCTTCTCTTTACAGTGGTTAACAAGTCTTTGTACTTGTCTACATGTTGCCAGATTGCTGTGTGAATCTTTTCACTGTTTATGTGCTCCATGTAGGAGATGGCCATGGGTTTTCAGTAGCATCTCAATGTCAGTATTTTCTTTTGTCATTTCTTTGGAAATCAGCATTGAGAAGACAAAAGCCATAAGAAACAGCCAAATTCTGTAAGCTGTCTCTTACAAAGTAACTTCACATTTGTCACCTGTCTCCATTCTTAACCAAGTCAACCCAATGGAGAATAAGCCTTATATGGTCACTCAACCCGCTAAAAATGGCTGTCAAATCTCCCTCCAATCACCCCCTATCAGTTTCCTGCACATAGGAAAAAGATAGGATAGTCACACATCTGGAATGTCTTTGGTCATAGATTTGACCAGAAGCTAAGCAACAAGAAAAATAAATGAAGTTCAGTCTACTGACATAGGACCAAATCCTTTCCCAAGAATTTCAAAGATTCTCTTGATGCATGACATCAATGAAAACACATTGATCACAATTTACACCATTTAATTATTTCTTCATGATCTGGTGATGTGTATTATTGAACAAAGGGCCAATTGAATGAAACCATACCCCAGAAATGTAACCCCTGTTTAGTCCTACACTTAAATACACTCACACACATACACACACAGAATTGAATAACCTATCTCTTCTTGGCGCCGAGTGAACTACAAAGATATCTGAGAAATATATGAGATATTTATGAAGATAGAAGTTAGTTAATACCAGTAAAACATGTCTAGGCTAATTTGTCAGAGAGAGAGATGGCAGATGCTCTGTGGTGTAATTAGCAGTGCAGAATGCAATAGATACTAGGTTTGAACCCTATGGGACAGCCTGTTCTTTTTCTGTCTCAAGTTAGTGCTTATAATGTCTTATATCATCATTTAATGTCTGTTTTCCCTGTTAGCAAGGGTTGGATGGGCTGTCACAAACTAAGTCACTACTTACTCAATCATACTGACCTCTCAGATGAACCAGGGGTTGCATCTAGCTTACACACATATCTACATTTTATAGAGTGTACTGGGTGTGTTTTATTGTAGCACCTGCACTAGAGAGGTTGTCATGTCTTTGACACATCTGAAGAGTCTTCTTGACCTGTTGTTTTGGCAATTTTTTTTTATTTTTAAACACCCTCCATAACATTAACCACTAGGGTGCATCTATCTATGTGTTTTTGTGTTTGTCATGCCTGTGTTTTATGTATGTGTGGGTTTGTATCATTTGCTATTTGTGTCTTCTTTTTTTCTTCTCTATTCTGTGTTCAGTCATTAAGTTGTGGGCTGTTACTATTCCACTTGTGTTTTCTGTTCAGGTTAGGATTACCTTCTAATATGTGTGTGGCCTCCGTAATCTGTGCTACACCATGTCGGATTAGAACATGTGGGCTCAGTAGATAACATAGAAATAAAGATCCTATCCACACATAGAACTGATGCAACACTCAGACAAATTACAGAGGCCACTCATAATAGAAGATAGTCTGAGCCTGAACGGAAAACAAAAGTGGAATAGTAACAGCCTGCAACTTAATGACTGAACACAGAATAGAGAAAAAAAAAAGACAAACAGCAAACCCATACATAAAACACACAGAGGCGCAAACGCATGCACAGACACAAAACACTATAAGCCACAAAACAAACAAAGAAAAGATGGAATAGAAGTTTAAAACCAGGAAAAAAAGGAAGCACAAAACAGTCATTGAGGGGGTCACAAAATGTGTTATGAAAGAACTTTGACAAACAAATGAATAATGAACAATAAAGATAAAGTGAAAATTATATGGTGCGTATGTTTCTTTCTATTGTCAATATTGGCAACATGACCACCTCCAAATATAACAATATATGTGTGTTATATTAATATATTGTTGGAATAAAATACCCCCCATATCCTTCTGGCCAAGAACCTATATCATATATATCAATATATTGCAGGAATAAAATGCCTCCACGTCCGCCTGGTCAGCGAACAGAACCTGAAAACCAAAGTGTATGTATTATAGTCCATTTAATGATTCTTTCACTTCTTATTTTTATCATTTGTTTTTAAGTAAAAAAAAATTTATTTTAAATCATGTTTGAAAATGACTGAAATTTTTTTTGTTTTGCTAATATTTCTATTCCTTTCTTATTGTATTAAAGGCTTTTTCAAACTTTGGATTTGGAGAAGGCAATTTTCAAATGACTTTTGGAATTGGTGCTTTTCCTTTGGGATTTTTTGCGTCAACATTTAATTGGAGTGATGTCAGACCTGGTCCACGTAATTATCAAACATTTTCTTATCAAACAACATATATTTTATTTGATCAAAACCCTTTAGCTTAACTCTTAATAATAATAATAATAATAATGAAATTATTGTGTACAGTGCTCAGGTGCACTACAACTCATCAAAGGTGCATGTATAGTACATAGAATAATGTACAAATGTCAGGAAAATGAACAGTGTATGAGTCATGATATAATGAAATATTGTGTACAGTGCCCAGGTGCACCACAACTCATCAAAAAGTCACATGTACAGTACATAGGGCAATGCACAAACATCAGTAAAATAAACAGTGCACGAGTCATGATACACACATGTGTGCATGTGTATGGAAGGGGTACATCAGGTGTAGTTTTGGCGTATTTCAGGAAGCATGAGTGTCTTAAAGGAGGCAGTGTCTCGGCAGCTAACAACTGACGCAGGCAGTTTGTTCCATGCTTCAGCAACTCTGAGCGTGAAAAAATGTCTACGAAAGTCATGGGAGCTGTGCTGTTTTCTGATCTTGTAGGCATGTCCACGTGTGTTAGACACATGGAGATCAAAGAGGCGCTCAGGGTTGCAATTGGCGAGATGGTTAAAAACTTTGTGGGTATTCACCAAGTCCATTGCCAGACGTCGGAGCTTCAATGAATCCATGCCCAGGGAAGCAAGGCGTTCAGAGTATGGTAGGTGTCTGATGGAGGGTATGCGCTTGGTTGCACGTCTCTGAACAGTTTCCAGGAGGTCAATGTTCTGAGCAAGATAGGGGTTCCAGACTGATGATGCGAATTCCAAGTGTGGTCGTACCATAGCTGTATACAGTTTTAAATAGATGGCTGGAGAGCGGCTAACAAAGGTCTTGCTGAGTGATGCCAAGACACCCTCGGCCTTCTTGACAATCTTAGAGACACGCTTTGTCCAACGCAAATCGTTGCTGACAGTAATGCCCAGGTCACGTTCACAAGAGGACTTTTTGATATCAGTGTTGTGGAGGGAGTATGTGGACGCTGGATTTTTCCTTCCAAAATGCATGGTGGTACACTTGTCCACAGCCAGCTTCAGTTGCCAGTCTGTGATCCATTGCTGCATTGTGTCCAGGTCTGATTGTAGGAAAGAGTTGTAAATTTCAGGATCAGTCCTTTTGATTTCAAGGTACAGCTTGATGTCATCTGCATATTTCAGTACCGTGGTATTCTGTAAGTTGGCATCTATGTCATTAATATATGCCACAAACAAAAGAGGACCAAGAACAGATCCCTGTGGTACACCAGATGACATCTCATATGGTGAAGAATGCTGTCCTAGAACCGTGACTACTTCTTTTCGGCTGAGAATGAAGGATTTCAACCAGTCGAAAAGATCATCCCTCACACCCATTGCAGAGAGTTTTGCCATAAGTCTTTTGTGTGGCACAGAATTAAAAGCCTTAGCAAAGTCAAGGTAAACAACATCCACCCATGAGCCGCTGTCAGTGATCCGGGTGATGTCCTCAAGGAACTCGATAAGCTGATCACAGCAGCTGGAGTTAGGGATAAATCCAAACTGCGAGGGCCGGATGAGGCTGTGAGAGCTCCAGAAGTTCCAAAGTGTTTCTCTGACACAGGATTCCATCAGTTTGGCCATACAGCTAGTAAGACTGACTGGACGATAGTTGACAGGTGACATGCGGTTGCCCTTTTTGAACAGGGGAATCAGACTGGTAGTTTTCCACTGCTCCGGAGTAGCACCATTGTTGAGACAGTATTGAAAGAAGAAAGAAAGCTGGCGCAAAAGGAAATACCCGCCACGTTTGAGAAGCAGGTATGTCACACCATCAAGACCAGGGGAGGCATAGTTGCGCTTATTCTTAAGGTGACGTCGCAACATTGCAGGTGTAAATTCCATAGTTGTTATGGAATTTGATGTTAGAGATGGTGAAGATGGTACATTCTGGTTTTCAACAGTAAAAATACTTGCATAGCACTCAGCAATGAGTTCTGCGCATTCCTTGGGATCGTCAGTGATCTGGCTTGTGTGGGGATTGCGAAGAGGACCAACTGGAGGGTGAGGTCTCTGCTTTGAATGAACATATTTCCAGAACACCTTACTGTCAGGATTGGTTGCGATGCACTGTTCAAATTCAAGCACTGCCTTCTTTGTCACTTGCTTGAGATGGTTAGAAGATTTATTCCGCTTTTTTCTGTTGGCATCTGATTTATGCAGTTTATATTCCCGTTCAGCGTTCCGACGTTCTTTCCTGGCAAGTCGGACCGCTGAAGTTTCCCAAATTGCACTTTTGGGGTGGTTATTTTTCCGCTTCCGTGGCACTGATGCTGCACACGCTATCCATATTGAGTCCAGGATGCTCTGGAGTATAGTGTTCACATCTCCAGAGTTATACATCTCATACCAGTTTGGGCGCTGTAGCTCAGTGCAGTACAAGTTCCAATCCGCCCTCTTCCAATCAAAGCAAGCAGATTGGAGATGGCTCTGGTTTTTGTTGCTGCCCTCAAGTGCAAGATTGGCAATGATCATAGCATGATCAGAGTCGCCTAGAGGTTCCTCAGTAGTACAACTGATAACCACTTCAGGAGTAGTGGTGAAGATCAGGTCCAAAGTGTTGTCACCTCTTGTTGGAGAGGTGACTACTTGTGACCAGTTTGAGTCCAGCACTAGTTCAAGGAAATCGTTTGCACCTTGTGGCCAACGAAAGGTTTCCCAATCGATCTCAGGATGATTGAAGTCACCTGCAATAAACACATAAGTGGCTGTTTTCTTGGCAGCAACTCTGAGCATATCGCAAAGCTGTGTGTCCTGATGGTAGTTTGGGGGGCGATAAACAACACCAAGCAGAAGTGTTGACATGGTCATACGTATGTCACAGAAAAAAACTTCTTCCTGTGATTCGTTCAAATCAACGCAAGGAATTACCGAAAAGTTTGAACGAACGTAGACCATCACACCACCACCACGGCGGTTAATGCGGTCCTTGCAGAAAAGGTTTGACCCAGTAATGCTGAAAACCCCATCACAGAGTAAGGAATGTGCCCATGTTTCCGTGACTGTGATGAAGTCAGGGTCGATGCTTCTGACGTAGGATTCGAACAGATGTATCTTGTTGCATAAACTGCGAGCATTTAAGGACAACAATTTGTACCCTGCTCGCAGTTTATGATGGTGTGTAGAGGGTGGCAGGTTGTTCTGGTTTAGTTTCCCAGAGTTGTAGCAGTTTTTACATTGCCAGTTATTGTGGGTAGATCACACTCAGACCAGCTGGTATCTCTCTTCCACGTTTCACCAGCCTTGACAAACCTCCAGATCTGCCCTTCATCACGCAGACTAAAACTTTCATCTTGTGCTGAGTTCCGATTCAAGGAAGCTGCAGCACGTAGCTTTGGACGTACATGGGGTGGTAGGCCTGGGCGTGTTCGGAAGGTAATCCGATTTTCACGCCCAGCTCTAGCAGAGGCCAGATGATATGAGGTTGCCTCTGCGGGGTCCGAAAAGACAGCCTGATGAGTCTGGGTTTTGGACCAGGTCGACCAAGGCGGAGAGCACCCTTTGGGGGAACACAGCCTAGGTCTTTGGCTGAGCTAGCAGCAAATGCCTGAAGATCAGCCTTGTCCTCTGGTACCCCAATGGCAATCACTTCATGGGTAGCAGATTCCGCAGTCTTTTCAGTCTTTTCAGCAAGAGGTACAGGGAGATTCTTTAGCAAGGCATTCCGATAAGACCCCTCATTGTGGGGCCCTACCCGAATGCTTGCCTTTATTCCTGTAACTTCCCTTCTCAGAGCAGAAATCATTAGTTGCAATTCCGCAAAATCTGTACTGGTCGGTTGTTGTTGTTGTTGTTGCTGCTGTTGCTGTTGTTGGTGATGATGATGTTCCTCCACGGGAATGGTAGGGGAAGACACAGTCACCAGTTGTTGGTGTTGAGATGTACTGGGAGCGGAAGACATGGGTTGTTGTTGTTTCTGATGTTCTCCCACAGGAATAGCAGCAGAAGCCAGTGTCATAGGTTTTTGCCGTTGTTCAGTAACAATGGTAGAGGAAGACACAGTCATTGGTTTTTGTTGTTGTTGTTGTTGTTGTTTTTCAATAACATTAGTGGAGGCAGGCACACAGGCCAGACACTGAAAGGACCAGGATTTTAGCTGGACCATCTCCCATATTCCATCCATCATAGCATTATGATGTCTCTTTTTTTGGCCTGGGATCCTCCGGAAGCCTGTGGCGCATTGAAGGCAGACAGAGATGTGACAGGTTCCACATTCGACCCAGCGATTACGGAACGAGTTTTCGGGTTCCGCACAGATATGGCAGATGTGGTTTTCTGGGTAATGTTCTATTTTGGGACATCGGCCAGTTTTGTCGCATATTTCATCAATGGATATCACCATGGCAATTTTGTTATTTCTACCCATCCGTAGAAAAACACAGAATGTAAACAATATAGGTTTAGCGCACTTGATTACGATAGAAATAAAATGTCTGTTTTTTTGTGTATTTTGTTTCTGTTTTCCTAAATGTTGTGTGTGTGTGTAGAAGAGTCTGTGCATGTAAACAAATAAATATGCTGCGTAAGTTAAATGAAACGTACTGTAGAAGGCAGTTGTTTATTAACAGCGAAATAACGGTTTTTTTCCTGATACTGCTTCTTTATAATAAACTTTCAATAATATTTTTTTCAAATTATTAACTTTCAGCTGCTAGTATATATATATAATTAAAAGGTGTATGTGGGTTAGAAGCGAAGTCAATGTTAAGAAATATTTTACCAATGTAAATTGGTAAAATTGGCCGGTATAGTGTCTCACACGAAATAGTGTGGTTTCTTTTCACGTGTGTGTATATGCATATGGTATGTATCTGTATATAAATCTGTGTTATATTGTTGTTTATATGTTTTGTGGAGTACTTACTGCGATCCTTAAGGAATGTAGTGATTTGTTTTGTTTTTTTCCTTTTACCCCGTCCATGTCCACACGTGGTTTGTTGGCGAAAATCAAGTCAAATTATATATACTTCGTTAAGATAATTCTATCTTGAAACTGGTACTAGTTGTCAGGGAACAGTCAAAGTAATTGTAATAATGAATATTGTAATCCATCTGACATGTGTTTAAAGGGCAGTTTTTGGTGAAAATATTATATTTTGTTTTATATCTTTTCACACCAGCTGCCTGAAACTGCCCACAGTTCTATAATACAAACTTGTTTGTTTGAAATCGATTATATTTATCTAAAAACACCTATCATAATTTTATGTAAGAATCTTTAAGCTGTGTTCTGAACACCAGCTACATCCTTCAAAATTCTTGATCATTTTCAAAATTATTTGAAAATCTTAAGTAGTGTCTTTCATTAGAAATATGGCTGATATTACGAACATGTGTTTAGAATGTCTCAGGAAAGAATTGCTGGACAGATTTTACGGGCAAAACCAACTGGCAGGAGACCCAGGGGCAGACACTGAACAAGATGGTTGGATAACATGAGCTTGGCTGATCTTGCTTGAGGATCCAGCCAGATCAATTGGAGAGTGTTGCTTCTGACAAGACCTGCTGCAAGGAGTATTTGAGGACTGTCCTCATGACCCTCCAAGGAATAAGTGAGCAGAGAAGAAGGATGCATATTTAGTTCAATGAGTAATATCAATATATTTTAGTTTTGGTTAGCAATTATTTATTTTATATTTTCCTTTTTTTTTATCAATCATGCTGTAAACATGTTTTTTTAATTATAGAATTATGAATCAATTTTATGAGGTCACTTTGATTGTAATTTACTATTTTAGAAATAGATTAGCTGTTTAGATTATATATCGTGTGTTGTATATTGTATATATGTGGAGTGTTTGTCTTGTGTATATATTGTATTGTGTATCTGTGTGTTGTGTGTGTGCATAAATCTCCAATCCCAGAGTGTGGATATATATATATATATATATATATATCATCATCATCGTTTAACGTCCATCTTCCACGCTAGCATGGGTTAGACGGTATTGTTCCATTTGATACGGGAGTGGTCTGGAGACCATGTCTCGCTCATACGGAAATGTCTCTGGCAGATTTTCTACAGCTGGATGCCCTTCCTAACACCAACCAGATTTACAGTGTGGACTGGGATCCTTTTTTACCGTGTCTCCTACACAACCACCTTACAGTCTGGACTGGGTGATTTTTGTTGTGTCACCGGCACAGTGGATGGAAATGGGAGGATGGGGTGGGGTGTATATTAGGTTAAGAGGTGCTTACTGACTATAGGTTTGTATGCAAGGGAAGGCGAGTCTTCTGTACAATTGCATGGTGCCAAAGATTCAATCCAGTGACATTGTCTTAGAGAGGTGTAAATGAGCAAGGTCAGTTTTTATCACCAGTTTTTATCAGCAATTTTCATTGTTCTGCACTTTTTTATACAGCTGTTGTCCTTCATATGCATCACATGGCTATACCAATGCAATCTCCTCTTCAGAACACAACATTTGATACCTCTTATGCTTAGACTCTCCCTCTCAATTCGTTTATGCTTCGCCGTTCGGGCACATTACTACATCCATCAGAGCATGCAAGCTTTATTTCTTTCTAATTTAAGCAAGTCTTCAGCAGACAAGCCCAGGTCTCACTACCATGTAATATCGCCGTTCGGATACAAGCATCATACAATCTGCCTTTCACTTTTAGAGAAAAACCCCCTGTGGCCAATAGCGGTATTAGAATCTACATTCTTAGATAGCTTGCCTGTGATTCCACTACATCTTTTGTACCTATAGTTTGCATTTGGGGCATAGAATGCAATTTCTACGTACTCCTTTCTTACACACTGAGCATGGCCATTTCCCAGGGGGCACCTGTGCCCTATTCTCCTTTCTACATACTAGAACTTTAACCTTAGACAAGTTAACTCTAAGGCCTTTGGATTCTAGGCCATGCTATGAGAGTTAGATCATCTGCATATAGAAGTTCCCATGAGCAGCCAGTCTTAACCCTTTAGTGTTCAAACCGGCCAAAACCAGCCAGAATTCTCTACCTCTTTCTGTTGAAACTGGCTGTAACTAATCGCTCAAACTGATGTTAAGGTATTGTTTTCAAAATAAATACTTTCAAAATCTCATAGATTCAATATTATGTGAGATAATTATGTGAGGTAAAGCCTTTACCATTAAAATATAATAGTATATATAAAATAATGTGAATGCTAAAGGGTTAAACCCTTCTGTTATAGCCTGAAGGACAATAATAAATATATATATATATATATAATTAGTGTATACATATATATATATATAATCAGTATATATATATAAAAAAGTAAAAGTGAAAAAGAGCAGGAGTATATTTAAAGATTATTTTTTCTTTAATCCAATAGAATAAATATTTTTATACTTGTTACATTAAATGAATTTAAGTTTTATGAAATATTACTGGTTTAGATTGGTATGTCAATCTTATCAAATATTTAAAAAGTTTGTTCTCTTATTCTATAGTTAGAACATATGTAAATTTTCTCTTAAAATCTCTTCTTATATATATTTTCTTTATGAAGGTGGATGGTGGGGTGGAAGTGAGTTCAACAAGTCAGGATTCAATTGATTTACTAGAAAATTCTATTGATTTAAATAGAAAGTTCCTTTTTTGTATAAAGGCCCAGATAGCATTTCGTTCTGTGCCTGTCTGTCCGTTTTCATTTTATTTTGCAGTGTGTGGTTGCACATGCATAGGTTTGCTTACAGAGGTGTCTAAATAGGTTGTTCCCATCTATAGATCATTATTTATTATTGACTTTGCCTTTCATCCTTACGGGGTCGATAAAATAAAGTACCAGTAATGCACTGGGTAATTGCTGGCCTTGTCCCTAAAGTAGAAACAATTATTTATTATATGGATTGGCAGTATTGGTAGAGAGTCGGACGCCATGCTTTACGTTCTGAGTTCAAATCCCGCCGAGGTTCACTTTGCCTTTCATCCTTACGGGGTCGATAAAATAGAGTACCAGTAATGTACTGAGTAATTGCTGGCCTTGTGCCAAAAGTAGAAACAATTATTTATTATCTTATAGGTAGTTGCTGGCCTTGTGCCAAAAGTAGAAATAATTATCTTATAGGTAACAATTCATCATCATCATCATCATCACTGTTTTACGTCCGTTCTTCCACTCTAGCATGGATTAGACGGGTTGTCCTATTGTGGGTAGTGTCCAGTCGGCTGACCTTGTCTTGCTCATACGGCAACTGATTCTGGCTTGATTTCTACAGCCAACCTCATTTACAGTGAGTGCTGGGTGCTTTTTTTCCATGGCACCTACACGTCCACTTTACAGTGTGGGCTGGGTGCTTTTTTGCCGTGGCACCTCCACAACCACTTTGCAATGGAATGATAGGGACCTCAGTCCTATCATCTCATTTCTACAGCTGACATATTTAATTGTGGTTTATCTGATTCCTCTTATACTCAGTTTCTCTCTTAGTTCATCCATACTTTCTTGTCCACATACCATTGCACATCCATCGAGACATGCTTGCTTCTTTTCTCTCCAGTAATCGCATATCCTCTGTGTTTACTGTTCATGTCATACCATGCAGCATTGCACATCACAAACAAGCATGTCATACAGCCAACCTTTTGTCAATAGAGCTAGTAGTTCGCTAAACTTCCCCCATCCTGTTCTTATTCTAACTTCCTGCGCCCCTGGAGCATCTCCCCCCACTGCTAATTATATTACCTAGGTAGCAGAAGTTATCAACCACTTCTATGGATACTACCTGAGATTGAAAAAGGTGTATATAACTGACATTCTTACTATCAATTTATGTGTAGATATATATCTATATATATATGATGGAAACCTTTGAGCGGGGAGACCCAGGAAGACTTGGGACAAGGTGATAAAAGCTGACCTTGCCCAATTGCACCCCTCAAAGGCGATGACACGGGACCGAGATCTCTGGCGTTACCCAGTAATACAGAAGACCTGACTTCCCATGGGCACAGGCCAAAGCTGAAGTATATATATAGTATGTGCCACTCCACCCTGCACCCAGTAATCACTTGTGGGAGATCAGATGTGAAACATCCTGCTTCCCATGCTTGAATGTATGGTTTGGGCTGGAGAGATGTGTCAGGGGTAAGTAGTGAGGGTTAGGGCAAGGAAGCAAGCTGGACATGAATGTGAGTGAGATATTTAGTTGGTGGAGCAGGGTATTAAGACTAGGGAGGGTGAATGGGCGAGGGAGAAGATTGGTGCAGACTAGTGTCCTCTACATGTTTGTTTCATCCTGTGCACATAGGAGGGCAAGTCTTCTGCAGTACAGCATAATGACAGAGATCTCGATCCTGTGTCATCACCTTTCATGCATACCACTATAACACCTTCATCAAATCATATATATAAAATTGTGTGTGTGATATTTATTATTGGTAAAATTACATTTATTACCAATATCTAATCAACTTTTTTTTAATTACAGCTCCAACAGGGTCTCCCCACCATGAAGAAGAACAGATCTTATCAAAAGTTTTTCTTGGCTTGGCAATTGTCTTCATTTTTTGGTTACTTATCGCCTGACCAAAATCTTCAGCTACTCTTGTCATGAAAAACAACTTAATCCATCTAAGTTCTTACAATTTACAATGGCTTCAATACAGGTGATTTAAAAATCATTTGTAAGA
>OZ024740.1:40324527-40369527 GCA_964016885.1 Eledone cirrhosa | reverse complement strand
AAGAAATGGTGGGCAGGGTGGAAAGACTCTTTATCTGATTTTATTTTTGGTTATATTCTTATGTTAGTTTAACATATATACATCTTAATGTAGTCTCTTGTGTTCAGTTACAATAAATTTATGTATTTCTGTTAGTGTAGGCAGTTTACTTCATATACATCTTAATCTCTTTATTGTGTTCAGTTACAATAAATTTCTTCTGTTTTTCCTGATATTTTGTCATTGATCTGTAATATATGTATTACACTATCTTCATTTTAGTCCAGATTTAATTTCATTCTCAATAAAAACTGATATCTTCTAAGCCACTTTTTGCAGCCACATTTACAAATTATTATAGCCTAGTAAACCAAGGAACTCCTAATTAATTGCTGTACCTGTTCAGTCCTGCAATGATATATCGATCAACAAACTAAAATTTTTAAATGGCGGGCCGTATTTCAAGTTATAAATTTTTGTCATACTAACTTTATAGTGGGCATGTCCAATCTAAGAGCATTAAATTCTTCTGAAGATCAGTTACTTACAGTGTATCAAGATCAACTACCTGTGGCATATTGCTCAAGATCAGCTACCTACAATGCTCAGACTCATCAAAATTAAATGTTACAAATTTTTTTCTATTTTCTAAGTTTGTCATTCCTTCAAACTGAAATGTCCACCTTCAGACAATGCCTCATAAAATATCTTTACAATTCTATACTAATTGTAATTTCCTATTTCTCACCCATCAAATCTAAGAAAACTTTCACATTATGGTCAATATTTATTTCTCTTAAGATAGTCTCACGAATAGAAATATGTTCAATTCCTTTTCCTTGATTTGGAACTTTGTCTACCCAATATAGACCTGTCATGTAATTCATTTGTAAGTAAAACAATTCTGCAGAATTATACTTCAAATCCCATTAATTCATTTCTAATGTTGCTTGCGTCATTTATCTATCACTTATATCTTTGGCATTTCTCACTTTCCAGAAATTTCTAAGAAATTTGTACATTTGACCCTTTTCTATAGAATATTTCCTTTCAGCTGTTGAATTAATAAATTATAATAGGCTGAGATTTTGGTAACAAGATATTCCACTTTTTTCTCAGTAAATCACCCCCCATTCTAACATTCATTTATGTATTGTTCCTACACAAACCCAAATAGATTCTCCATTGATGTTCACTCCCTGCTAGAAATAGCCAAGTCTATCACGTTACACCTACCTTTTACTGTAGTCTTGTGTTCATGGGTCTGCTTGGCTGGAGTTGAGTATATTATTACACCTGTCTAATGTAGTCCTGAAATAGTCTTATGTTCACAGATCTGCTGGGCTGGAGTGGGGTACATTATTATATGCTGTCTCAATCACATCATGAAATTTAAGAAGGGATGCCATTGCCTTGAACTATGAGTGGAAAGAAGTTTTGTTTTTTTCACAATTGTCAAATTTTATTCATTATCTCTTTGTTTTCCATGAGTTAGACAGGTCAAATGACTGTTTCACTCATGTTCCATGCATGGTTTCAACAGCAGAATGTACTTTCACTTTGACATGTACTGAGTGTGTTTTATTGTTTACTAGCTGAGGTACCCAGCTTTGCCTGGGTAAATAGATAAGAGAAGAACAGTAGAAGAGAAAACAAATGTATTGGATTCGTTGTCTGGTTTACAGTATGAGGCGAGACCATGATTTATGAGACAAAAAAAAAAAAGTTAAAAAATCTTCCACATTCTTCGTTTTACTATTCATGCATAGTAAATGAAGATTTCTAGGTGTTCCTACTTGTGAACAACCTACATATAACTGTCCATGAGTAAAAGCCGATTCTCTCATATTCAATCCTACAACTTAGAGACTTAGACCTTGAGCTTTATTTATAGTCATAGCAAAACTGGTTCTTGACTGAAGTCTTGAGAATTTGAACAGCAGCTCGGTAGAGAAAGCGATGTGAGGAATCTTGGGAATATATGCATTTTCTCCTTGATGATTGCCTCCATGAATAGTGACCTCTAGATGGTTCAACCCACTTGTGTGCCATTGCAGGGCCAGGTTTTTCAAAATTATGGTAGGAGTTCCAATCTTTTATATTATATATGTGGGTTCAAATCCTAAGACACTAGCAGACAACACAGAGCAAATCCCTTATGGTTGTCACCCAACATGCTAGAAATAGCAGTTAGTTTGGTTTGCATACCTGGGATGTTTTTCTTTTTCTGTGATATTATAAAATAAGTATCAAACCTTTTTCTTTTATAATATATATTGACTTAAAATATTAGATGTAATTGTGGTGAACCTCTACATATTCCTTGAAACTTATTGGATGGATTCACAAGATCTGTGGCATGTTGAAAAATACCCTTCTGAGAATATAAGGATATGATTGATTTTAACAACTATAATAGTTGGAAAGCAACAGGATTGAGACACTACTGTATATGTAGCTGATGAACATTACATAAGAGGCCAGGGAGAGCTGAATAATCAAAATAAATGCTTTACTAACATCTGTAAAACTTTTAGAAAGTCCATTGCCCAACTAGTCACTTGCAGTCAAATTATTCTGGACAAGAAAATCAGGCACAGAAATATGAATGACTATGAGAGACATACTCTTAAAGATAAGACCACCTCTCTATATCACAATAAAACACATCCAGTACACCTTGTAAAGTGCCAGGATAAAACACACCCAGTATTTTTGTACTGTGGTTGGTGTTAGGAAGGGTATCTAGCTGCAGAAATCATGCCAAATATAGAATGTATGAGCAAGACATGGTTGTCTGGCCTCAGAACATGACCTGTCCAACCCATGCTAGCGTGGAAAGGTGAAATAGGTTGGGGAGCAAGGAAAGACAAGTGGCACAAGATCATCCATGTTTATGACACTAACATGTAAAAAACAGGAACTGAAGTGAGTTGGTGGGCAATTTCATAGTCATACAGATTTCTGTATGTGTACAAATAAGGGGACAGTATTTCACTGAGTCTTGATAAATATATATAAAGGATCAGTAACTGCAGTATTTTCTGGCGTTATTTAATGCAGGCAGGGAAAGTAAGAAAGCTCTTTATTCAACAATAAGTGCAACATGGTCAGTTGTTTGAAAAAAAAAAAAACTCGTTTTATTGCTCACCTGAAGATATGCAAATTCCAGTGACCAAACATTGGTCAGCCGAAGACTGATAAAAGACTTTTTGCCCAAAGTTTACACACAATTGGATCAAACCTTAAACTAAAATTCTTAACCACAGTCATGAATTTTCTGGATTAATAAAAGGATGAAAGAAAACAACAGCAGAATTGTAAAACTTGATTTATTAACAATGGTTTTAAAAAAAATTCTTTTAACTACATTAAATCTGAGTTTAGCACAGATTTTCTTTCCAATAACTTATGTAAATCTTCATTGGGTTATTTGAAATAACTTCACATAGCTTCATAAATTAAAACTGTGCCAGCCCTAAAATAAAAACAACTGACATTTAATTCAATTTATAGATCTACAAACTTTAAATTAGTTCATACATCTCTCTTAGATCAGCATAAACAATGTAAAATTGTTTATATATTAGAACAAATGAGATAAATCAATTGATACAGTCATTAAATCAAATAACAGCACACAGGAAAACTTGAATTCTGCAGCCTTAGTTTCCTAACAAACTCAAAATTTACATCTATCTATCTATATACTACTAACACTTTGTGATTGTGTGCTTGTCTGTAATTTAATACAGCCAAAACGGTGCATAATGGAAAAATACTTTGAAAGGAAGCTGCCCCTGAAATGGGAATACAAATTTCACGTAAATCGGAGCACAGATTCCAGAGATACAGGGTTTTCCGGATACCATCATAAATAGAGAGAGAGTTGGTGGTGTTGTTGAATGAAATTATAACATGACTTCAAAGAATCGAATAGAGCATTGTATCTAGCTCAAATTTTGTGACTGAATATTAAGTCATAAGTACCATATAACTTGTGCTAGGACAAGATGTGTGTAGCTAATATTTCCTGCTAAATAGGAAGGGTTTCTAAGTGTGTATGTGTGTGTCTGTATACACACATATATATATGGGCCTTCTAATTTCATTTTACATTGTGTCAACTGCTACAAGGGTAAAGGAGATGCACTAGATAGAGGTATAAAGCTGATGGACCAGGTCATGAAAGTAACGGAAAGAGTTATAGCACAGCTGATTAGGGACTGGGTAAAACTAGATGAGATGTAGTTTGGGTTTGTGCCAGGCAAAAGCACAACTGATGCTCTCTTCCTTGTGAGGCAGTTACAGGAAAAGTACCTAGTTAAAAGTAAGCTGCTCTACCTGGCATTTGTCGATCTGGAAAATCTTTGGACAGAGTGCCTTGTGCTATAATCTGGTGGGCTCATAGAAAGCTAGATCAATGGCTTGTGAAAGCTATACAAGCCATGTATAGGGGAGCAGTCAGTAAAGTCATGGTTAACAATGACTATAGCGAGGAATTTAGCATACAGGTCGGTGTCCACCAGGGCTCTGTTCTTAGCCCTCTCCTGTTTATTATCGTAGTGCAGGCTATAACAGGAGTTTAAGACAGGATGCCCATGGGAACTTCTGTACACGGATGATCTTACACTTATAGCTATGGCGGAACTAGAGAAGAAATTCCAAACATGGAAGCAGGGACTAGAAAGAAGGGGTCTCAAAGTCAACCTAACAAAGACCAAGGTCTTTGTAAGTAGACGAGAAAACAGAACCCAGATCAACTCAGGGAAATGGCCTTGCTCAGTATGTAGGAAATCCATCCTCTGCCCCAAATGCAAACTATGGGTACACAAGCGATGTAATGGAATCTCAGGAAGTTTAGTTAAGAATGTAGGCTTTACATGTAGCAGCTGCACTGGGACAGTAAGCAGGAAACAAGCACTACTAAACTCTGGGAGGGCTCTGTAGAAACAGTAGACAGAATCTGCTACCTAGGAGACCGAATTAGCAGCGGAGGTGGGTATTCGGAAAGTACAGTAACCAGGGTAAGAATAGGATGGAAAAAGTTCAGGGAGCTACAACCACTGCTAGCTGCGAAAAGCTTTCCCCTCAAAATGAAAGGCAGACTATGATGCACGCATACGAATGGCAATGTTACATGGTAGTGAGACCTGGGCGCTATGTGTAGAAGAGTTGTGTAGATTAGAAAGAAACAAAGCCTGCATGCTCCTATTGACGTGTAATAGTAATATACGTGAACGGCAAAGCATAAACGAATTGAGAGAGAGACTGAGCATAAGAGGAATCAGATGTTGTGTGCAGGAGAGGAGGTTGCGTTCGTATGGACATGTGATGCGTATGAAGGATGACAGCTGCATAAAAAGGTGCAGTGCATTAAAAGTCGATGGAAGCCTTGGAGTGGGGAGATCCAAGAAGACCTGGGATGAGGTGATAAAAGCCGACCTTGCCCAATTGCACCTCTCAAAGGCGATGACACAGGACCGAGACCTCTGGCATTATGCAGTAAAACAGAAGACCCAACTTCCCATGGGTACAAGCTGAAGCTTAAGCATATAGACAGTATGCTCCTACCCTCTCCCACTGCAAAGTGGTCGTGGAGGTATCATGAGAAAAAAGCACCCAGTCCTCACTGTAAATGAGGTTGGTGTTAGGAAGGGCATCCAGCTCTAGAAATGAAGCCAAAATCAGTCCTTGAACAAGCAAGACATGGTCACTCAACCTGGCATTGCCCACAACAGGACAACCCGTATAACCCATGCTAGCGTGGAAGAATGGACGTAAAATGGGATGATGATTATATACATGTCTGTGTATATTTTAATTATTTAAAAAATATTTTTAAGTGAACGTGACCCAACAGGTCACGGGTGGACTAGTTTCTTATAACCTGTTGAATAATTTACTAATAATTCCTAACCCAAAACATACATCTATCTATCTCTTATACTAAACCTATTTTTTATAATTAGTGTATTTTACTAATTCCTAACAGACCCAAAATATACATCTATCCATCTCTTACATTATACATTAAACCTGTTGTATATTTTAATAATATAATTTTTTAAAATTATTTAACATGTACTTTAATGCAGTTAACTGTCATCTATTAAACTGTAACTTTAACAAGAGACTCAGTTTTCTGTTAGATGACCTTATTCAATGTTAATAAAACAGTTAATAAGATGGATTTACTTACCACAACCAGTGTTTAATCATGGACAGTTATATATTACATTCTCTAGGACAAGGAAATTAAGTTGTTTTTGTTAGTTTTTCCTTGTTTATTAACTACTCTATCACTAAAATCCATTATATTAAATAAAATAATGACAACTAATGGTCTTACGCTACAATGATGAAATAAGTATATATCAGAGAAATTATTGTGCCTTAATTTTCAACAAGTGTAGAATTACCATGGGGCCAGCTAGTTTATTTTATTACATGACTGCAGTTATATTGAAGGTGGTGATTATACGATATTTGTTTCCATAACAACCAGTAGTAAATACAGATGAAATTACCAAATGTGGTGTCAGATATATGTGTAGAAATATTGAGATTTCACAAAAAAATACTATAATTTGTGAATATAACAAAAAAGAAAAGAACAAGTTTATCAATTTTCTTTTACCCTATCATAATACTTTCTTCATCACTTTTCATTTTTTAAAAGTCTCTTTTCTGAAATAATAAATCAGTACTATCATTTAGAAAATGTATTTTTATTTAGATTTTCATAAACACCAAAACTAAATCTAACTGATAGTAGTTAGAAAGAACCCACATTTAAATCGTTTTTAGTATCATCAAAATATAGAGTAAATAACTATTTCTACTTTTGGCACAAGGCCAGCAATTACCTTAGTGCATTATTGGTACTTTATTTTATCGACCCCGTAAGGATGAAAGGCAAAGTAAACCTCGGCGGGATTTGAACTCAGAATGGCAAGGGCCGTAACTCTATACGTCAAAGCATGGCGTCCGACCCTCTACCGAAACTGCCAAATAATGATTTCCAAATTAAATACAAGACCAGTAATTTCGATCATGTCCCCCATCTTGAGTTTTGATAAGAGAAGGTACTTCATATTTTATACTCATCATCATGAGGTCCTTTTTGAAGTAATGTTTTATGGCTGGATGTCCTTCCTGGTGCCAACACTTTTAGTCACCTCGACCGATAGAGATATGGTGTACCAATTCTAAACCAGATACAGATACCTTACTTCCCATATTTGAAATTTTAGCCATGTAATATAGTTGAAAACAATATCATCATAAGTTGTTCTCTTATGATATACTAACCACTTCATTGTATGTACTGGGAGCTTTTGTTGTAGCACCAGTATGAACACTTTACAGGATGGACTGGATGCTTTTTGTTTGGGCCGACCAGCATAGTTGTAACAGAGTGAACTTCACATAAAACCGTCAAGTGATGTATTAAGTCTGCACCTAACAATAGACACAGTCCTGAGGAGTTTCCACAGTTTAGTCTCCCCAACAATAGACACAATCCTGGTAGTTTTTCCCCAATAATAGAGTTTCTACTTTTGGCACAAGGCCAGCAATTACCCCAGTGCATCACTGGTACTTTAGTTTATTGACCTCGTAAGGATGAAAGGCAAAGTTAACCTCAGCGGATTTGAACTCAGAACGCAAAGGGCCATAATTATGCTGCAAAGCATGGTGTCTGACGCTCTACCGATACTGCCAACCCACCGCCCTATAATAGGCAGTCTTGGTAGTTTTCCAGTTTAGTCTCCCCAACAATAGACACAGACCTGGTAGTTTACCACAGTTCCTGTCTACACCTAATAGACACAGTCCTGGTCATTTTCCACAATTCCAGTCTCCCCAACAATAGACAGCTCTGGACGTTTTCTACAATTTAGTCTCCCCAACAATAGACACAGTATTGGTAATTTTCCACAGTTCCAGTCTACACCTAACAATAGACATAGTCCCAATGATTTTCCAGTTTAGTCTCTTCAATTTTATATCTGGCCAATTGTTTTTGTCACTAGGGCATAGAATTTGTTTACATAAAATAAGTCTTAATTTAATTTTTATTATTGGCAACAGAAATATTAACTGCATTATTATCAATGTCCTAAAAGAGAAAACTTAACTTTGTCACCAGAGGAAGTGTTTGCTGTTATTCACACATATGAGAAACGGGGGCGTTTGAAACATAAAATTGTGTGGCATAAAATTACGTTGGAAGGTTTAAATTTACGTATAAACACTTTAAAACAAATGGTTTCATATCAGAAAGGCTAATATTTACCATTTTGTTGCTTGCATAACTTAATAGCTTCATTAAATCCTGAACATAAACTGATATCATTTTGATTTTGTGCACATTCCATAAATTGCTTGATTTCAAATTCACATGGGTTTGCATATGCTGATCCTGCAGAGGAAGATTGTACTGGTTCAAGGGGAGCTGGCTGTGCCCCAACTTCATTTCCTGAGCCTCCTATTCCACCAGTTAAAGCATGTCCAACTGTATGTCCCTAGAAAAAACATGAGGAAGAAATCATCCAGATTTTACAATCATTTTACAAAAGTCAGTAAATCTTATTTACAAGTTAACAACACTGTGATCTTAACTTACTAGAGTTCTAAGCTGATGCAACAGCCTATTATATTCAAATTATATTGAATTTGGAGGTATTTAGTAATGTAACTAACTCCCTCATTATTGAGACTAGCAGAAAAACCACCCTTCGGGTGGTTTTCTGCTAACATGTGTAGTGTGCATATTGATATTATACGCAAGTATATATACATGTAGATATGATACATGAAATAAAATCATAATTGACAATATACACAGAAATTGAACGAAGACTGCGTTACACTGTCTTATGTAATCAGTAACATAATCCATGATACATTAAAAAAAGACGATATTATATATAAACTGCATTAGGAGAAAATTAGTGACGGAAATATATGAATGTTTATTTAAGCGATTGCTAACCGGAAGTGTTGACATTTGAAAATTTTAAAGAAGTGAATCTTAAAATAAGTAACAAAATTATATATATTTAATCAACAGTTACGAAATTTAGTAGATAAATTATGTAATATTCATTCATTATTTATTCCCGCTGAGGTTAACTTTGCCTTTCATCCTTACGGGGTCGATAAAATAAAGTACCAGTAATACACTGATATAATTGCTGGCCTTGTGCCAAAAGAAGAAACAATTATTTATTCAAAGTAATCCAACTTATTTTACAAACGGGATAAAAAATATATTCTGGACGCAGTCCCACACTCCTTACTTTATTATAGTTTAGATGGTGTTTGGAACAAAACTTAACAAAATTTCTTATATCAACTTATGATGGAAGGTATCATTATCTATAAAAGGCAGATTGTTGTTGTTGTGTGTGTGTGTGTGCATGTTCCATGTTTATACATTTGCACAATTTCAAACCGATTCGACTCAAAGTCTGTAAGAATGTTGTAAATGGTCTAACTTAGGTCAACGACTATTTATTTCATTCACACTCACCCACAATTACGGAAATAATCGATAAAACTAAATACATGACGCTTTACCCCTCTAGTACAATCCGATTTCCTCTCTCTACTCCCTTTAAACTTTAAGAGAGAGAGAGAGAGAGGGAACGTTTGTTTTTGAGTGTGGAACAGTCAAACATTTATTTACTTCAATGACAAAGAGAACTTATTACATTTCATACGAAACAACAATCATTCAAAAGCAACAGATAAATTTATTCAACAACAAAAAAATAGCGATAAATTTTTTTTAAAACATCTATCAACGAACGTGGAAGAAAGAAGTATCACTTCATTTACTATACATAATATCCTCTATGAGGTCACTAAACCTGCTAGAAACAGCAGCTAACTCTCCCCCATATCACACCACTCCCTACTGTCTTAAATTTAGAAAACATATCATCTATGAGGTCACTAAACCTGCTAGAAACAGCAGCTAACTCTCCCCCATATCACACCCCTCCCTACTGACTTAAATTTAGAAAACACACATTAGACAACCATGCAGAACAACTCTATCGCAGCTCTGTTGTTCGGCTGGCATCGTCTATGCGAGTGTTGTGCAAGTACTGTGAAACAATAAATTTCAACACTTCTTTGCACAGAGATAATATCCATAGGCGAAACTACAATTGTCACTGCTGGCGCAGCTCCTGCTTCGGCAGTCCAGGTCTGCAATTCATTCACCCAGTGCCTGGCAGACAAAAAAGTGCTGCCATAAAATGGGTGGTGCAACCTAACTTTGGTAACTTACTGACCCCGAGCAACGCCGGGCTTTAATGCTAGTATTAGATAAATGTAAACAAACAGTTTTGTAGTGTAAAACTAGAGTCAGTTCCAATCAGTATCAAAAGAGTTACAAATAATACTACCCTACACTGACTGTCTCAACTGAATTTTCCCTAAAAGATTTTTTTTTCAGCAAATGAAAATTTATTAATACGTACAACTATAGAAACATATGTAAATATATATAATTCACTTCCAAATAACTAACTTAATTTGTTTTATTGTTGCTAATATTAACATTTACCTGCAAATTTTAATTCTCCAACACAAAAACCTTTCAATTTGTAGTTTCTTGCTCTCATAAGTATTTTTTCTCATGAATTAAAGATCCAAGCCCATAATTTCTCAACTTTCATGCCATTACAATATGGTCACAGACATGACTTACACTGTTCAGTACTGAGGATTTTACCATTGCCTTGGGTTGACTAATATCTTGTGAGTAAAACCTGGAGAAATCTGTCTTCTGTGTGTGTGTGTATATGCATGTATATATGTAACTCCTGGTAGAGTTAAAAGGGTGCTGTAATGACATACGGTGTGTCTTGAGTACTTTAAACTTGGTTGAGCCCATCTCCTCTCCATGTCTGGACACAGGCAATTTCTTGTACAGAAGGAGAAATAATGATAGACCGGAAGTGAGAGATATAGAGGAAGAATTAACCCCAGTATTGGATTGGTCCTTTTTTTATCGACTTCAAAAGGATGAAAGGCAAAGTTGACCTCAGTAGGTTTTGAACACTGAATGCAGAGAGCCGAATATCACAAATCATTCTATCCAATATTCTAACAACTTTGTTAGTTCCCTGCCTGTGTGTGTGTGTATGTATGTATATATATATATATATGTAGAAAAGATAATACACGAGAGAGAGAGTGTGTGTTTATCAATATACAGGGAAAACCACCAGTGTATGGAATCTATAAACTACGAAAGGTGAGGTAGACACATAATAATTAGAAATATAAATCAAAATGAATTTACCCACCTTTATAACTATAAATCACACACATACAAACACAAAGAGATTTGTTTCGCCAAAAGATTAGTGAATGGAATGAAGACACCCAGGTTCATCAGTGTGTGTTAAGTGAGTACATTCCAGACAACATGTGGTAGAGAGAAGTGAATACGTGCAAAAGACAGTAAACCAGTGGCCTGGGTGGAATGAGCGGCTAGAAATCGCAGCCCAAAACCACTCAAAGAAGAGTGCTTTACCAAACAGAAAGAGAGAAGACTGTTATAAGGAGCGATATATCAAAATAAATTAACAGAGTCGTAGACTCGCGTTATTTTACTAACTGGATTAAAAGAAATAAACCGTACGCAGTCTTGCACTCCTTATTTCATTATAGTTTAGTTATGTACTTAAATTATATATACAATTTGATATGATAGTTTCTGTTTATTCTGTTCAGGTAGGAATATAATGACCTGCGCTCCACCATAGCAGGTAGAGAGAGGGTGGGTCAAGATATAAGCTATGGGGTTAGTGTTTATAGTTAGGGTTTAAAGTGAGTGAAGATTTAAGCTATGGGTTTTAGAGTTTGCAGTTAGAATTTAAGGTTAAGATTTAAAGGCGATAGGGGAATTGAAAACATGGAAATTGACAAAATTTTCTTCCTGAGAAATGCCAAGGTCACCATCTAGTGTAACATAGGGAGAAGCAATACAAAGTCTGACATCACAAATACTAGAAAAGGGAATAAAGAATTAGCGAGAGATACATGTTAAGCAATATTTAGGGGGATGGGCAAAGTTGATTAAATCAACCCCAGTTCTTGATTAGTATTTTATTGCCCACTGAAGGATGAAAGGAAGGTTGACCAGGGCATAAAGAGACAGAGCAAATACTGTAATAGCATTTTATCTGATGGTCTAACATCCATGAGCTCAGCTGGTCTCATTTGATGATCCAGCTGGATCAATTGGAGACAGTTGCCTGTGACAGGACCCGCTGGAAGGCATGCCTAAGGGCTCTGCCCAAATGACCTTACCAGGAATAAGTGGGCAAAGAAGAAGAAAAAAAACTACTCACAACAGCGGAGCCTACAGCCACACCTGCAGCTGTTGCAGCCATTTGTTTAAAAAGTCCAGGTTGTTGAGGTGCCGGTGCAACAGCTGATGGTTGAGGGTGTACAGGAGCTGGAAGAGGGGCTGGCCTGGAAAAAACCCTATTACATTTGTGAAAAAAAATACAATAAACATAAAACAAAAGTACAATGAATAGAATCCCTTCTTATTCAACCCGCGTTGTTAATCTTTTTGTTGCTGTATTTCTAATGAGAGCTAGATGCATTGTATCGTGGTATCAGCGCCACCACGTTACAGAGTGTACTTGGTGCATTCTATCATGACACCAGCTCTACCACTTTACACTATACTGGGTGTATTATATCATGGCACCAGCACTACCACTTTACAGATTGTACTGGGTATATTCTATCATGGCATCAGCACTACTACTTTACAAAGTGTACTGGGTGTACTAGCAGTGCTCCAACATGGCCATGATCATGTCATAAAAATTAAAGAAGCAGAAAGGGGTTATTACAAAAGAAGAAAAACTGCTGAAAACCCCTGGTCTAAGGTGTTTTGGGGCCCCAGAATAGACACACATCGAGCAGATCTATGATCAAAATCTAAGACGTTTCAACTGTGACCATCTCATCCTCTATCGATGTGTAGTGATTTGAGGACAACAAATATTTAACATGCCATTTAAGACAGTGGAAAAGGACTTAAGTGAGATTTGGCTGTTATTTCTAGTATGTCAAGTGACAACGTAGGGGCTCATGGTTGATAGAGGTAGAGAAAGTTTGGGAAGAAAATGCTTGTAGAATTGAGGAGATGCTGTAGAGCCGAGTTGGAGACCTGTTTCGATCTTCAACAGTCATTATATCATGTTTTTTACTATACGACTATCAAATTCCTTGACAAGGACTATCGATACCATTATATAACGTTGTTGACTATCACAAATTCCTTGAAGTTACAAAAACTATCGATACCAATATGAATAATTAAAAAAGGCAAATCCTCATAGCTATTATTATTTGTGTCTATTAACTCTTTATAAATCGAGATCGTTGAATGAAAGTTTGTGCGCCCCAACAATTCATATTACGCAATTACATATTTCTATTACATAAGTAGACTTATTAGATACAAAGTTCTCAAACAAATATAACCAATAATTTAACACACACGGTGAGTCTACGAGGTTACTGGACCTGCTAAAAATGGTAGACAAGTCTCCCTCAAATCACACATAGAAATGGACATATAAGATGTCTGTGTGGGTATTGATTAGGTGAACGATGGTATAGGTCTCTTAAATATAGATCTGGATCACAGAAGGGACGGAATAATTATAAGAATGTTTTTTTAAATATATATATCATAGGCCTTCTCTGTTTCTCTATCTACAATAGTCAACGAAGGAGCAAGCCTCTGCACGGTCATTTGACATGCTAGAAATAAGAGTGAAATCTCCCTCACTCAGCCTAAGATAAAGTCAGGATTTTTTTACATGGTAGAAATAAGAGTGAAATCTTCTTCATTCTGCCCAAGATAAAGTTGGGATTGTCACAACTGGAATAGGGTTTTGACCATAAGACTACTTGATCCGACCTATGTTGAAACGAGGTTTCAACAACATCCTTAAGGCATAGCTGTAGTTCGTTTTAAAACGAAAAATTAAACTACCTGGTATTCCAGTTTAAAATTACTATTATTTAGCCCCCAGGCAAGCTTTAATCAAAGCTATGATCATTATATTTTCCCCCACCATAGTATACCTAGGATTACATTATTAAATGTATTCATCCCACGTTTTTTAAGAGAGTAGGGTATGATTTGAGACTACACAGAATTTCTTTCATTAGAGAGAAAACTATCTTCGTTATTGGAATCATGTGTTTACTGCTACATTTCTAACCCAAAAGACAGTGCTTTCTCTTCCGTGCCATAGATTCTATTTTATTTTATTGATAAAAGAAAAAACAAACAAACGTTTGTTTCAATTTTAAGTAGTAGTTAAAAATGTGGAGCCAACAAAATGTTAACGAGACAAAAAGTAATATATTCAGTGCCAACATAGATTTGTAGTCACTCTAACTAAATACCATATTTACTAGTAATTTGTAATTAGTGTGATTCGTAGTTTTATCGTTTTAAAATTTCAGGGTTATACTTAATTAAGAAAATAAATGTTAATAAGTTCTCCATTAAATGTGGTTTATCTGTTGCTGATTAAGATCTTAAATGATTACATCAGATCGAATTGTCATTAATATTCGTGAAATAATTAAACATTTAAAGACTGGGAAAAAAATTGAATGTTTCTCAAAAATTAATCAGATAATGCAATTTTCATTAATACTTTACTAATTATAAAATTACTGTAATTAATTTTACCAATTAGAAAAATAAAATCCAAATTTGTAAAAAGGTATTAAATGGTTATGATTAATTTTAACTGATAAGAGAAATCAATTCCATCCTTTCACAAAATAAAGTGAAAGAGTTTAAGGGTTAAAATAACACCTGGGTGACTGCCAGGTAAGGTTTAAAATATTGTCAACAAATATTGCAATAAAGTGCTATAAATTAGGACTAAATGATACACGTGTACTATCTAAAGGTCAAAGAAGGAAATATAAGAATATCTGATCAAAACTTTTAAAGCAAGTTAGTTAGTTCTTCGTTTACCTGGGCGATGTCATTGAACGTCCTCTTCGTGGCATCTTGAAAGCAGTTTAAATGTTTCAAGTTAAGCTAAAGGTTAAATTTTCCTTCTTGTTCTACAGAGGAGGATAATTTTAATTCTGATTCTGATTGGTTATATTTTCTGACGACATCTCTCTCTCTCTCGCTCATTTTTCTTTTTTCTCCTTTCTATCCCTTCTCTCTTTTTCTTTTTTCCCCTTTCACTCCCCCCCTTCCCTTTGTCTCTCTCCCTCTTCCTTTTTGTTTTTCTCTTCACCCCCTCTCTTTCTATATATATTTTGTTACTATGACGTATTTTTTAACTCACAACATTTCTAGAACGTGGTCAGAATTTCAATATTTTTACGTTCGTAGTTTTCTAGATGTTAATTCAGTCATAGCTATCTTCTTGCCTACAAATAAAGATCAGAGTTTCCTTTAAACAATTCTTGAAATTATATAAAATACAATACCAAAATTTTGTTTGGTTATCTATTATACATAAACGTATTATGTCAACTATATTTTACAAAAACAAGTTATACAATGATGGAAATATGAAAAAAAAAAAAGATAAAAACGAAATTAAGTAAGGAAAAAGCAAGGCGACGGAAGAAAGAGAGGGTGATAGGCTCTAGGGCGGGGCAGTGTTTCAGCTGTGCCCCGCAGACAAAACTGCAAAGGCATTTCCGCGAACAATGGCCAGCAACACCCGCTGCAATAGCCAACTCCTTAGACGGGGGAGTTCAGAAATACGGAGTCCAAGGACGGCTGAGGTCGCGACGGCGCCCGGTGCAAAGAGGAAGTGGCCGGACAAGCCTCGGTATTTGCTTGTTTTCCTATCCTCTGCATTGCGGGCCGCAGTACCAGGGTTTGTGGCCGAAGCGACTAAGTTGGAGGTGGAAGCGTGTCACAGCACGTGGCTTCACAGCTGAGGCATTTGCCTCCTTCCAATGGGAAGAGGGTAATTCCATCGGGGCGCTTGCCATCTCTGCGGCCAAGGTTTGCTGGCTTCGGTTGTGATGGAAAGCCAACTGTATCCAGGCTCCTTCTCAATATGTCGTTGAGAGCGTCGTGTGGGGGAAACCAGCTTGCACTCTGGCGGCATGACAGTGGTTGCAGGCAAAACTTGTCAACGACAGCCCCACAATGGCATTTGTGTGGTTCACATACGCGGAGGTTGAGGCGTTGGAACACTCCGATGCCAGAAGGGTAACGGTTGATGAGGAGGGCACCGAATTGAGCCACGAATCGAATTGGAAGCAGACGAGGTGGTGTTGGTCCAAGCCAACTCGATCCGCTTGAAAGAAGACCTGCACTTGAAGTCGTCCCAGTTACGTTGGACATTTGTATACTGGTGGACAGAGAGGCCTTCGCCTGTCCAGTCGACTATCTTGCTAAGGACCTCACTGACGAGTGTGCGAGTGGAGGAGATTGAGGAGAGGAAGGCCGGCAGTGTCAGATCCGAAGCGGATCCAAAGCCGAGGCCACCGAACCTTGCTGGGAGCTTCGCCTGTTGCCAGCCGGCGCTGTCGAAAGCGACATTGCAGATGAGTTCTGCACAGCGTCGGATAATGGCGTCTTGTTCACTAGTTAGCTTTGCCCCAGACAAGACGTGATGGATGCTGAGTACGGTGTCGTGGAATTCAGCCTTTCCATAGCTAACGTTTATCACCTCGGACTTGGATGGGAGTCCGAGGAGCTTTAGAGCTGGGATGATTAGACAGGGTTGCGTCGTACAGGTACCAAATGCTGAAGAACGACCGGACAGAGCAAGCAACGTAATTAGCTGCCAGTGCAAAGAGGAGTGGGCCGTGTGTGTCTTCTTGCTGAACACCCGTAGCGGAAGTAATGTTGTTGACAGCGCCCATGGGTATGCTGGGTCTTCCGTATGAGAGGTGAGCAAGAGGGTAAATTGAGGGGGCTCGTGATCCCGCCTAACGCTGCTGAAGGCGTTTCTCATGTCCAGCTTCACAAGGAGATGGGATAATGAAGGAAGAGCGTGCTCTATTCTTGAAAATATTTCCATTATTGTTGCCTTGCTCTATTTTCCAGTTTGGACTATCCCTCTCTTATTCTGGGCATTGTATCCAGAAGACCAATGTGTTCATTAAGGCTTATGATTTGAAGGAAATTTGGCTGCTATTTCTAGCAGGTCAAATAGTTACATGAGGGTACTTCGCTGGTTTGTTTTTAGAAAGTTCCCAAGTTTAAAAAAACAAGGAAGAAAGTATTATCAATTAAATATAAACATTAAGTATATTAATTAATGACAACAAATGAAAGGTTACATCTTAAAAAAACAATTTAACTTTTCTACATTTACACATTTATACCTAAATTTCACCTGCGACATTAATATTTTTATTATGATTACACTTGCCCTTTTACTCTGAAAAATCTCAAACCAGTTACATGGGAGTGGGAGGAACTGAGTCAGACTCCACCTCCCTCAATGCCACCTACCACTGTTCAATGATATTAACTCAAATTTTAAAAACTGTGGACACGCTAGTGAAGTCAAATAAGACCGAAATGTGGCCATAGTTATCTCTTTGAAGATCAGGGTCTCCCTTAAACAATTCTTGAAATTATCCCCCTTTTCCTTGGCGAATCGCTAATAATTGCAGCTAGATTTTGTTTCCTTTCGTGTTTCAGAATTCAAGCTGGATTTTATTCACTGTTGTATAAAAGTAGATATAATAATTGTTTCTACTTTGGGCACAAGGCCAGCAATTACTCAGTGTATTACTGGTACTTTATTTTATCGACCCCGTAAGGATGAAAAGCAAAGTTAACCTCGGGGCAAGGGCCGTAACTTTATGCGTCAAAGCATGGCGTCCGACCCTCTACCGATACTGCCAATTCACCGCCCTAAGGAGATATAATAATGGTTTCTTATTTAGGCACAAGGCCAGCAATTTTGGGGGCGGGGAAAGTCAATTAAATCGACCCCAGTGCGTGACTAGTACTTTATTTTATCGACCCGTAAGGATGAAAAGTAATGTTAAACTCGGTGGGATTTGAATTCAGATCATAAAGGGCCGTAACTCTCTGCTGTAAAGCATGGAGTCCGACCCTCTATTGATACTGTCAAAAAAAGAGACATAATACAATACTTACAGAACGAAAGCACAAACAAATATAATATAAAAGAAAGGGAAAACAGAGAAAAAAGAAAGCAAAAGAAAGAGAAAAGAAACAAAAAAAAAACACATCTGGGACCACATACAACAAAATGCAGGCGAAAGGTGTGAACAAACGAGCCGCTACCAGAGTAAAAGATAATAGTATCGCAAGGAGCACTGGGAAACCTCTCTAATGATTTTTTTAGGCAAGCCAGCACGCTCGCAGCGTTATCTTGAGTGATAGCGAGGCTGATGTACTGGAACAATCAACCACCCTCACGATCATCACCAGTTACTTCTGTTAGGCGAGCGACCAGTAAAGATAGGGATCTCGCAGTCAGTAGCCCGACTTCCCCGAATGTCTCGAACACCACAGGCTGGAAAATGTAGTTAGCCGACAGAATGTTGCTCACCAGGGTGGAGGAAAGGAAGCAGGGGAGAGATAGGGACGAACATTTACGAAGACCAAGACCTCCAAATCGCTTGGGCAACGCAGCCTTATCGCGGGACTCTGGGGAGAGTCTGACATCGACCAAGCACTCGAGTCTCTCGAAGATTAGATCGCCGAAGCGTTGGAGGCAGGACGGAAATCTATGAGAAGGGCTGACCCTGAGCAGATATAGAAGCTTAGGAATCGAAAGGTAGTTTCTGAGTGTGAAAAAAACCTTGATGGGGTTTGATTGCTTCAATATTCCTCAGCAACTGCTCAAAGCCAAACATCTTCGATTGGAAGATTGACTCGAAGGCAAGGTCTGTAATTCTTCAACTAAGAGCAGCTTGTCATTAAGTGTTTTAAAAATCAAAATCAGTCAAATTTGGTATTAAATTTAAACAAAAGACGTATCAATCTATTTTAACAGAAAATGTCTAAAACTTATATGCATGAAAATACATTATATGATATTAAACGGCACCAAAACAACATAGGTGGTGAATTGGCAGAATGCCGAGGTCAACTCTGTTTTCATCCTTTCTAATAAATAAAGGACTAATACAGGAGTTTAAGTCTTCCTTTAAATCTCTCTCTCTCTCTATCTCTCTCTATCTATCTAGAGAGAGTAGGGTGTAAACCCGGCTTCGGTGGGGCCCTGATCAACTTGGATCAGTCTAAGGCTTTCGATAGGGTTGACCATCGTTACCTGGATGCGGTGCTCGAGGCGGCAGGCTTCGGACCCGTGTTCAGGGGCTGGATTGCTGCAATGCACAACAGCAACATCTGCTCAAGGGTCAAGGTGAACGGTTACCTCTCGGAGCCGTTCCATATTACGCGATCCATTCGACAGGGATGCCCTCTCTCCTCCCTTCTGTACGTACTGACTCTCGAGCCACTACTGCGGAAGCTGGAGCTATTGCAGGGCATCCCTCTGGAACCGGGACTGCGGAAAGCGGCGTCGGCCTACGCCGACGACGTGACAGTAATGGTGTCGAGCGCCTCGCAAATCGAGGAAGTCGGCACCTTACTAAAGGAATACGAAAGTCTCACAGGAGCGAAGCTGAACAAGTCCATCGGTTTGCAACTCGGATCGTGGAGAGGCAGACCGATGCCTTCCGATGGCGTCGTCGGACGCTGGACGGAAGGACCGATAAAGCTGCTCGGGGTCTGGTTTGGTCCGGACCTCCAGGTGGAGAAGAACTGGAACGAAGTGACGGCCAAGGTGTTTGCACTCACCCAGAAGTGGGCCGAGTGCAAACTATCCTTGAAAGGTCGAGCGGAGGTGGCGAACACTTTTATAGCGTCCGCCATCTACTACCGCTTGACCGTCGTGCCTTGTTCAGCCAAAACGCTCGCCAAAATGGAGCGCGCGCTCTTCCGATTCCTTTGGAAGAGGCGGGCTCCTTTGGTGAGAAGATCCATCTGCTGCCAACACCCTTCTAACGGAGGGCTGGGGATGCCGTGGTTGACGATGCGCAAACACGCGCTCAGGCTGCGGCATCTCTACGTATTCCTCACCGGACAACCGGTGTGGGCCCCGTTCGTGAGGCGAGCCTTCCCACGACTCGTCTCGCTGACCGAGCTGCAGTCCTGGGTCAAGCAGAGACCGAGGAAAATGGGCGACTGGCACATCGAATGTGCTCAGGCGCTCACAGCCCTCTGGCAGGCGGACCCGGCGATCAGTGGAGACTCCACTTCATCATTCTATAGAGGGTTGGTCCGCAGCAAGTGCGACGACGCGCTCGGTGAAACTCTAGGCGTAGAGGAAGATGAACTGGCCAGTCTGTTCGGTAGGACCTTCTGCCCGGGACCGATGGACAACTTCCAAAAGTCCCTGGCCTGGCAGTGCTACCGAGGAGCTCTACCAGTTCGAGACAAGCTCTACAGACATGGGCGCCCGGGCAGGGACCCTGCAAAAAAGATCTGTTCGAGGTGCGTGCGAGACGAAGAAACCGTCGCGCACGCATTCATACACTGCCCGGGCGTCACTGACCTGTGGGGCTATGTAGAACGACTATTGTCGCGGGTGGGACCGATCCAGTTGACCACCGAGTCCATTGTCATGATCAAACCGCCACCCTCCTTCAAAAACGAAGGAGAGGCGGTTTTCCTTTGTGTGATAGCTATGGCGAAAGAGGTTGTATGGTGGACAAGGTTGAAAGGGCTGAGGTCAGACACCTTTCTCTCCGGCCAACAACTGATTCTTTTTTTCAAATACCACTTTGGAAGAAGAATCAGGATGGAGAGAGAGGTGCTGTACCCCAGCAAGTTTTATGAAAGGTGGGTGAAAGTGGCGAGAATGGCCCGAGTGAATGGGCCTTCTCTCTATATCAGCCTGTAGGTTGAGGAAAAGGAGGAGGAGAGGAAAGGAGTACAAGCTCTTCGTACTCCTGGAGATGAGGGTTGCACATTTTTTTTCAGGGGTATGTGTTACCCATATAAACTGTCTCCCTCTATTGGGGAAAATCGACTAACTTTTAAATTCCATCTGTGATAACATTTTACACGTTTTTATTGTATGTAAACTTCCCCCTTTGTATTTGTCCCCTTCTTTTGTGCCCCTGTGGCTAATAAAGAAATATATCTATCTATATATATATATATATATATATATATATATATATATATATATATATATGTGTCTCTCTCTTCTGGAAGAAATCGACTGAGTTCAAATCTGGAGAAAGATGGGTTCTGCCAGGTTTAAATGCCCAAAACACTGTGTCATAGTATAGCGAGAATTTGATGATCGTATTGGCAGTTGATTGTGTTGTGGTGTTGAGTCGTTTGTTGCATGTATGCTCACTTGTAGCTTGCTGTGTTGTGTAGTCACTGCTGTGTGATACAGTGAGACTAGAGGTTGCATGTGTGCAGGTAAGTGAGTAAGTGAGTAAGTGTTCAATAAGATGATGATGATGATATGATAGTCCCTTGATCACGCAAAAAATGAATATACATAAATAAACCACGATAACACCAAATCGCTATATTATTAATTTATTGAAAATAGCTCACGCCGAAGCTATACGAAAACTATACAAGAATTATGGACATTTGTTTGTTTGTAAAAGTACAGTTAAATTGTATTTCGTCTCTAAAACCACCTTGTTAGGTGTTATTACCATTGTCCTGTCAAAAGGCAACTATGTTAAATGTTATATACCACTTGACCTGTGACCCCAGACGAGAGGCAGATGGCCACTATTGTCTCAAAAACCATATACACGTTCTTCTAGCTATAGTATTCTTATAAATACAAGCGCTCCAAGAGACAAATTAGAGATAGTGGCTAACACAGACGACAGAAGAACCGTTCTACTAACACTGGATTCTCTTCACGAATACAGTCTTCTCGCTATTATTCTCTTACATTTCTTACTCGCTCGACAGACAGTGAATTAGAGAGAGGGACTGACCGCTACTACAGAAACCGCGTTTGCTAGGGATTAACACACACACACACAGTAGGTTTCTACTGTATCGTTTTCTTTGATACATACACTTACTAACAGTATTGAATTAACAACACATGCACATTCTTGGTGTGCATTTACGCTAGCTCGAAGTAGCTAGTAAAACAACTAATGTAGTGATAATTGTGTCACGATTTTATTACTCAATCTTCGATGTACCCAACGAGTGAATTTTATTGTTACAAAATAAACGTTGTCAACAACATTACAATTCTTCATCATTTCTTTATCATTCATCCTGCGAAGAACATATCTTAACAGTTACATGGGCGTGACCCTATCGCTACAGCGCCCCTACAACTCCATTAGTACTTAAGAGCCCTTTCTCGTTTTTTCTCCTTCCTCTCAGGACAAACTGTCGCCTCTTAACCCGCTGTGGAACAGTTGTTGACGAGTTCAGCCTGCACCCGTTATCATGCCGCAATAATACAAACCGGTTCTCCCGACACGCTTCTCTGAACGACATTATCAGGAGCCTCGACGCAGCCAGTTTCCCGTCACAGCTGACTTCGACCTAAACGCCAGCGCCTCGACGGAATAACCCTAACCTGGGATGCGACGTGTTGTGACTCATTCTCCGTCTTCTACCTTGCCACTTCATGTGCACACCTGGGCACCGCTACCCGCAACGCAGAGGAGAGGAAAATAACTAAATACCGGGTTTTGACCGACCGCTTCCCTTTCGAACCAGTCGCCGTCGAGCCCTCAAGTCTCCTCGGTCCTCGCACTTCTGATTTGCTTCGTGAAATCGGAAAGACAGCAGTCCGCCCAAGGAAGGAGCCCCATGAAGTAGAATGGTTGTTGCAGAGAGTGTCACTGGCTATTCTTCGCAAGAATACCATTACTATTCTATTTGCGAGGCGCAACTGAAACTTCGCTCAAACTGGGGAGCTTTAACTGCGTTTGACACTCTCTCCCCTTCTCCGTTTCTTTCGATGCTTAATTCCATATTTTTCTTACTCTTTCTTATTCTCCTCTCTTGTTTTCCTTATTATCATGTATGTTGAACATGGTTTTACCACTTGGTATTTTGTATTACAATAAATTTTGCATTTCTCTTACAATGGTGGAGAGAATACTTTCCTAATCTCCTAAACCTGATCACAACAGCAGCATCTGATGCACACGAGATGCATCTGGGAGCGATGACTAATCTCTCGGAGGCAGAGGTCACAAGAACAATTAAAAAGCTCAAATGTGACAAAGCCAGTGTGGAGGATGAAATTCGGCCCGAGATGTTAAAAGCCTTAAACAGAGAAGGTATGCTCTGGTAGACTCGTGTGTGCTGGGTGGCCTGGATCTCTGGAAAAGCACCTAAGCAAAGGCAACTGGGAGTGGTAATCCAATTTTTCAACAAGGGAGACAAGAGAAATTGTTCCAAATGTAGAGGGATCTCCTTGTTAAGCCTTCCCGATACAGCCTATGCTAAGTGTCTGGCAATGAGACGAAGGGAGATTGTCGAGCTCAAGCTAGTTGATAAACAGTGAAGTTTACACCCTGGACGCAACACTGCGGCAGGTCTCTGAGAAATCGTGGGAGTACTGCCAAGAAGTGTATTTTTGCTTTGAGGACCTCGAAAAGGCATATGACCGCGTTCCACGAGACCTGCTGTGGAAGGTTCTGCAGAAGTATGGGATCAGAGGTCAGCTTCTTGTTGTTGATGAATGCCCGAGTATTTGTATTCGGATAAATGGTACTAAATCGAAACCATTCATTGTGGGAGTCGGACTCTCCTGTTCAGATTGGTAGTATCGGTAGAAGGTCAGACGACATACTTTGCAGCATAGAGTTACGCCTCTTTACAGTTTGAGTTCCAATCCCGCCAAGGTTAACTTTGCCTTTCATCCTTACGGGGTCGATAAAAGAAAGTACCAGTAATGCACTGGTTTATTGCTGGCCTTGTGCCAAAAGTAGAAACAATTATTTTCATGAAGAGGATTGACATGCGCAACCGGATTGGAAGTGGTATCACGACTGACAAATGTAGAATCAGTCACCTGGAATTTGTAGATGACAAGGTATTACTTAACTCGACAGAAAGTAATCTTCGACTTGTATTTGATAAGTTTGATGCCGAGTGCTGCATAGCTGGAATGAAAATCAGTGCTGCGAAAGAAACAGAGAGGAGGCGAGAGTGACAAACGCAGTTAAAGCTCCCCAGTCTGAGTGAAGTTTCAGCTGCGCCTCACAAATAAAATGGCGTTGGTATTCCCTCGAAGAATAGTCAGTGACACTCTCATATATCAAGGGAGCCTGCGCAGTGCACTCTACATGTGAATGGAGTTCCACTGAAGCAGGTTCAGAAGTTTTAGTATCTCAGGGCCGTGTTCACGAGTGATGGAAGACAGGAGGCTGAATTAAGTGCAAGAATTGCAGAAGCTGGTGCAGTAATGTACCAGCTTCAGCATTCAGTAATCAGAAGAAGGGAGGTAGGTGAAAAAGCCAAACTCGTTATCTTCAATTCGGTATTCATGCGAACCCTTATGGTCATAAATCTTGGGTAATGACCGAAAGAATACAATTACGAATACAAGCGGCCGAAATGGGGTTCCTTCGAAAGGTCTTTCGAGTAACATTACTCGATACGGAGGGTCATACTTCTCCGAATTGAGAGATCACAGCTCCGATAATATGGGCATGTGGTTAGAATGTCTCAGGAAAGAATCACTGGGCAAATTTTACAGGCAAAACCAACCGCCGTGAGATCCAGAGGTAAACCGCAAGCAAGATGGCTGGATAATATCCTTGAGCTCGGCTGGTTTCGCTTGGGGATCAAGCCGGATCAGAAGAAGAAGAAAAATGTTCCATTAAAAAAGACCTAAGATAACATAACACAGCTATCAATACAACTCTGGAGAAAATATAAATGTATATTATAATAAGAGCACTGTCTGTCTGTCACGCTCACTTTATATATAGAGGGGGAGTGCCAAGCGAGAGATATATACATAGATAGAGAGAGAAAAGGGAGTGTCGAGTGTTTTCGATGTGACAGAAAGAGGTAGACAGAAAGTTATGACGTCGCCCTCATCTATATATATACAAGTGGAAGCTTAGTAAAATCGAAGCTTTGGCTGCGGCCAAGCAAAATCGACCTACAATTAGGAATGCGTAGCAAAGCACTCAATAAGGGTAGGCCCTCGGAGTAATAATATACGTTTAGATAGCTTGACAAATTGCGGCAGGCGAAACCCAGCCCTACAATACCAAAACAACGAAAAAACTAATCAGGTTAGACAACATATTCAATATTACTCAATGTAAAATGTAATGCATGAAAAATTGGAATCCCGCCTTTGCCTTTCATCCTTACGGGGTCGATAAAATAAAGTACCAGTAATACACTGTGTAATTGCTGGCCTTGTGCCTAACGTAGAAACAATTATTTTTTGAAATATATCAAATCAAAATTACATTATTAAATCTTATTCTTATTTTGTTTCTTGTAAATAATTTTTTTCAAAATATCAGTTCAAAACTTTTGTGAATAGGCATCATATCTTGTCATTTACCTATGGTTTAAATTTCATATAAATCAAAGAGAAAAAAGTTTCAGCGGGGGTTTGTGCCCCGGGGAACCATTTGATAAAAATGAAATATACTTATCCAAGTACCCTGAGCAATGTAGTTTCAGAATATGGTTATGGGGGGGGGGGGGGGGTCTATCTCCAAAACCATAGGTGGAGTTGGTGAACAAACAGACAACTTTATATATATAGATTTATTAAAATTTTGTTGTCCGAATTCTCTTAGGTACACAAAACCATCCAAACAATTGACCTCGTTAAAACACCATTAGCTATTGTATTTACATTTATGCTATGCTAATCTTCTTTTGATAAGGTTAATTATCAGTACAGATGTCGGAGATAGTAATCCATAATTCGTACTAAACCTTGCATAAAAATATATTCTTATGTTAGGATTCATTAGTTTGTGATGAACTCACTTAGGCTTGGAATGTGTACCAATTTAGGGTTCAACGGATCACAATTCTTTAAAATATTATGTGTGCTAAATTAGAATTCAAAGGACAACAACTCTTTAATATCTTGCTATCTGTACTAGCTAGCTTATGGAGTGAGTGAGTGAGTGAGTGAGCGAGCGAGCGAGCGAGCGTGCGTGCGTGCGTCTAGCGATGGGTATTTTAGTTATTGGAGGTGAGAATTTGCCTGCTGTTACGTGGTTTATGTTTATTGTGGCGAGCCAGATGCTGTAATATTTATTTGGCTTGATGGGTGATTCCCATGTGACTTATAGCGAATGAACTGAGTGTGTGTCTCAGTGAGTCGAGATGTGTGGCTGTACTCGTTACCAAAATCAGTAATTGAAAGTAAGACTGCCATTATTGGCAGTATCGGTAGAGGGTCGGACGCCATGCTTTGACGTATAGAGTTACAGCCCTTGCCATTCTGATTTCAAATCCCGCCGAGGTTAACTTTGCCTTTCATCCTTACGGGGTCGATAAAATAAAGTACCAGTAATGCACTGGGTATTTGCTGGCCTTGTGCCAAAAGTAGAAATAATTATAATATCTGATGAATAATAACAAACATCACAACTTTAAGAATCTTTATTAAGAAATAATTTACGTTGAAGCTATTGTTGACAAAATAGGAAAACACCAAGGAATCAAGTGAATTCGTACTTACTGGTTCTGCCTAAGTCTGAACTAGAGGAGGTTATTAGCCTAACAAGGAGTTGGGAGGCTCAGTCATGATAACCCTGGTGGCTTGATTGATCTGGTCCAGGTGATTCCGAGATGTGAACTTGTAGTGTTTGTGTACCTCCTTACTCAGACACTGGTGGTAGGTGTGAGGGTCCTAAGTATAAAATTTACCCTGCCTTATCAGCTGGCACAATTATTCCAGGGGAGGTGCACATACGTTTAATCAAAAGATTTAGTTTGTGCTGGTAGGGAGAGTTGTGTCTGCAAACCAAGCGCAGTTGTTTGAACCTGAGGTTTTTAATCATGATAAGTCTACCCTCAAATTCCGCCAGAAGTACATTGAGGGGGGGGGGGGGTCTTACAGGATTTGAAGAAACACTTTAGGTCAGAAGAGTCAGCGTCAGGTTTATGGTAGTCTGTGGCGGTGGCACATTGCTATGTTTGTGTGGTTGATTTGTATGAATGCAGAAGTACCCTGACAAGATCATTGAACTAACCTTCATCGAAGTACCAACCCTGTTGAGGGGGCTGGAGTGTTTTTTTGTTGTAAGTCCTACATCTCTCTACTGCTTGAACAACTCCAGGTGATGTCCTTCTCTTTCGAGAAACGAGAGCAGAATAGTATTTAGAAAATCTTATCTCATTTAACTGCAAGTTGGCCAGTTTCTCCAGACTACTGGCGTCAACCTGAAATAAAGAAAAACTGAATATCATGTTTAGGTGTCAGTATATGTGGAGAGATTTTCCTACATATATATGTAAGTATGCACACGTACACACACACACACATATATATATATATATATATATATGTATATACGATATTAAACAAATGGAAACTACATTTATAAAACCATATTTATTTCATTATATATATTTCAGGGATATCATATTAAAAATATGGTATGCCCTCTTCAGACAAAATACAATATATAAACAGTTTTATAAATAAATTTGACATACCTTAAACTTTACAACTTCCATTTAAAAAGTTGTTTTGGTAGTGAAAATGTTAAGGACAGTTAGAAAGAAAGACGAAGAGAAAAAGAAAGAAAGTGTATAGTGCTAAGGACAGTTAGAGAGGAAGACGAAGAAAATGAAGAAATGTATGTAAAGAAAAAACAACAGAGCGAGATAGAGAGAGAGATATGGGAGAGAGAAATATGATAGGCAGCTGGGGCACAGATGAATAACGTACAAATGAGAGATTTAGGAGGGAAGGGGGTACTGTAATTATTTATTTATTTATTTATTTATTTAGTTATAGTGTTAAGGATACGGAGAGAAATAAAATAAAAATAAATAAAGAGAGGTAGAGAGAGATATAGGTGGTGGGAGAAAAGAGGTAGATCGAGTAATATCTATTATACGAGGTGGGAGAGATAGGGGAGGGGTGAGATACAGGAGGTAGAGTTAAATCAGCCGATACATAAGTCCCGTCAAGTGTAGAGGGAGGAGGAGAAGAGATATATTCAGAAAGAAAGATAATAGATTTAAAATATTATGTTTCATCAGTTTATCAATTCATATGAATTAGGTATTATAATGTAAATATCAATATTCATGAATGAGACACATATCAATAATGTGTGAAAAAATAATGACTATATGTTTAGTTTAAAAATTCTTAGGTTTATAATCAAAATCTGAGATAAAACTTCAAAAAAACTACTGAAATACATAAGTATATATGTATTTTCATGAAAAAAGAAAAAGAGAAAAGAGAAAGAAAAAAGAGAAGGTTATCTCAAATTCAAGTTGACATTATAGACACACATGTGAGTTTACGTGATCAGCTCTGTAAATTCTTATTTCACATGAAAATCTTCATTGCGTTACAAAAGATTCTACCATACATATATATATATACATAAAATATACATTATTAATAATAATATTCTTGCCCTCTCTTACATGATTATCGTTCAAGCATAGAATAGACAACAGATATCAATATATTAAAAACGCCAAGAATATTTCACTCCCCAGAGTATCTAGAGCCGTAAGAAAACACAGTGTGCCCCGCATATCAACCACAGAAATCAACCCTTCCAATTTATTTGACAATATATTGCCAAGTTCATTAGAAGCAATCAGAATCAAAAGCAAACAAAACCAAAATTATTCAACAAAACTTATTTAGCAGAAATCATTCAAAAAAATTTAGGATACCCAGTTGTTCTACAGATGCTCTTATAATTATTATAGAAGTTTATCTAGCTTAAAATTTATTCAATAGATTGGGAGCATCACCATTTTAAGGTAGTTTAATTACATCATTAATTATATACTCATGAAGAAGGTTTAAAAAAAATTGAAGGAATCGAAAGATTTATCGCCAAGTTTCATAAATAATTAAATATCTTAAGTAAATATACTACATTTTAAATTTATATTTATATTTAAAAGTTGGGTTCAATCTATGTCTGCAGCAACTGAATAAATTGGTCCGTAAATTAAGGGAATTTTTAGATTTTAGTATAAAGAATATCTCCTCCGGAAGTTGTAAAGTTTAAGGTATGTCAAATTTATTTATAAAACTGTTTATATATTGTATTTTGTCTGGAGAGGGCATACCATATTTTTAATATGATATCCCTGAAATATATATAATGAAATAAATATGGTTTTATAAATGTAGTTTCCATTTGTTTAATATCGTAAATATACTCCAAAACTTGTTGAGTGCTTTTATATCAGTTATAAAATATTTACTCGTTGTAACCCAACAATTTTAAATAAAACTTTTGCATATATATATATATATATATTTAATACAATAACAGAGATAGTTTAAAGCTAAACTCTGACTGGTAACCATCTCACTCAACAAACATTAGGTTATATTAAAATATAAACCCAATTTAAGTGTTTGGGGTGCTAACAATATGTATAATGTGGAAAAACCAGTTGTATTATTTTATGAGATATAATTAAAGTTAAAGTATATCTCTCTTTCCAAACAATTGTTTCATTATAAGTTTTCTACAAGTTTGGGAGAATGTTTCCAGTTTATGTAGAAGCCTAATATATATTCATGTAAGAATATATTTAGGTGGGCACTTATAAATCGTCAGTGGAAGCCCATTAAACATTGATATAAGAAAACAATTTCTTACCGCTGTCAAAAATCATGTCCGTAAAGTTGGTCTCTCTCACCTAGAATGACCGCTAAATTTGAAATTCCAGCAGTTTTTGACTGAGGAAGTATCATAGCGACACGAAGCGGGAAGGGGAGACAACCCACGAAATGAGGAAAAAAATAATAATATACACGCGGCTTAATTAGTTTTTTTGAAAACATTATCAATCCAACGTGTTTAAGAACTCAATTGAAAATAAAAAAAATAAATATATGCTTGTATAAATTACACACGTATATAGATATTTTCTTAGGCTAAAACAGAAGTTGTACCCGAATAAGAACCGCTTCTCATAACCGCAGTAAATGCAGAAAGTTATGCTATAAAGGGCAAATGGGAATATAATTCTCCGGCCGAATTATTAAGAGTAAAATATAAAACACACGCGGGTTAATTAGTTATTTCAAAACCAATATTAATTCCTCGTGTAAAGAACTCAATTAATAAAAGAAAATAAATACATATATGCATGTAATTATATACGTAGGCATATATATATATTTTCCTAGGCTAAAAACCGAGAAGTTACAACCAAAAAAAGCCACATTTCACAACAGTAATAAATACGGAAAGTCAAATTCATAAGGTACCTGGAAATAAACACCTCTGGCCATTCAAGAGTAAATATTTAATACAATAACAGATATATATATATATATATATACACACATATATATATATATATATATATATATATATATATATATATATATATATATATACACATACACACACATATATATACATATACATATGTACGTATTGGTTATATCGAACGCTAATAATAATTGTTTCTACTTTTGGCACAAGGCCAGCAATTACCCAGTACATTACTGGTACTTTATTTTATCGACCCCGTAAGTATGAAAGGCAAAGTTAACCTCGGCGGGATTTGAACTCAGACTGTAAAGGGACGTAACTATGCTAGAAAGCATGGCGTCCAACCCTCTACCGATACTGCCAATTCACCCGTTAATAATAATGTTCGATTCGCTTGTAAACAACCGATCGTCAACTATTTGTTCACTACTACTTAGCCGATTGTACTTAAGAAAATACTATATATTTTCAAACAGACTGGCAGAGGTATGTAGCGAAATCTGTCCACGCCTTGAACCTTGGGTAACACCTAAAGGTCAAACTCTAGGTCACCACCCTTTTGGTGTGAACAGGTTCATGCGTGGGCTATCCCCTCGAGGTGGGAGACAGAAAGCGACAGGTATATAAAGCCTATATCATCCCACGTTTATACAGAGAGATCGGAGCACCACGATACAGACAAGCCATGTGAAAGATTCACCGCTACCTTCAGGCCCCAGAGGTCTACAGACATACAGAGCGATCGGAGCAGTACGCTATTACAATCTATGTGAAAGATTCACCGTTATCTACAGGCTACAGTGGTCTACAGTCAACTACAGACCATTCAGAGGTCTACAGACCATTACTTTCTTTCTCTCCTGGTCGCAGACTAAACCAGACTCACGACGAGAACTACTACCACAAACAAACTTTATCTGGTCGCTCGCTGTTTTGACATCAACAACAAAATAACATTTGTCAACCTTCGCAGCTCGTGGTAACTTGATTATTGTTCTTTTTGACTGAAGTGAAGTAAACCTTTATATATGAAGTAAATAGTCTTGTTATTTCATCTAATAACCATATTACTTCATCTAACAATTTCTAACAACTGTTAATCCATCTAACAACTTCTTAACTAAAAATACCCTTCGGTGAAGGGTAATGACCCAGAAATATGTTGATTGTTCCTCAATGCCAGTGTTGAACAAACAGATGACGATCGGTCATGGCACGGCACAGCTTTAAATCGGGTCGTTGTTTACAAACGAATCGAACATTATGTATATATGGCAGTATCGGGAGAGGGTCGGACGCCATGCTTTGCAGTATAGAGTTACGGCCCTTCATGACCTGAGTTCAAATCCCGCCGAGGTTAACTTTGCCTTTCATCCTTACGGAGTCGATAAAATAAAGTATCAGTAATGCACTGGGTAATTGCTGGCCTTGTGTCTAAAGTAGAAACAATTATTAGTGTTCGATATAACCCATACCTACATACGTATATGTATATATGTGTGTGTATGTATATATATATATATATATATATATATATATATATATATATATATATATATATATATATGTGCGTGTGTGTCTATATATTTAACGAAAGGTATAAATTAAAAGTTTAGATGGGTTATATGTGGTTATTAGAAATGATAATAAAGTATAATATGAATAAATGTAATAAAGAGAATATAATGAATGTAAGAATATTAAGAATACTAGGAATAAATGATTTGGTTATATATAGTTTACTTCACGTAAATCATTTAATAAGTACATATAAAACAGTTACCATAAGTTGAAAAGATTGACAATATTATTTTGGGATTGGCAGTATCGGTAGAGGGTCGGACGCCATGCTTTCCAGCATAGTTACGTCCCTTTGCGGTCTAAGTTAAAATCCCGCCGAGGTTAACTTTGCTTTTCATCCTTACGGAGTGAATAAAATAAAGTACCAGTAATGTACTGGTTAATTTGATGGCCTTGGGCCAAAAGTAGAAACAATTATTTTGTTGTTGATGTGTAGGCTGTTGTTGTTGGTGTGAAAACAGCGAGCGATAGATAATTGTTGTTGTTGGAATTTGGAGACCGTGGTAGTAGTTGTTAGACCGTGTTAGTAAGAGAAATTAGATATGGTTCGTATATCTCTGAATGGTCTGTAGTAACTGTGAACTACCGTGGCTTGCAGATAGTCTGTAGTAATAGAGATTCCAATCTCTGTGTGTGTATCTGGAGGCCTCATGGGGTCTGTTGGTAGACCACGGGGGTCTGTTGATAGCAGTAATCCTTACATAGTTAGTTGCATATCCTATCGCTTCGATGTCTCTGTTCAGAATGGTTTGTACATGGTCTATATATAGCTGTCACTTCCTGTCCCCCACCTTGAGAGGACAGCCAACGAATCCACCTGTCTACACCAAAGAGAGTGTTGACCTAGGATTTAACCTTTAGGTATCACCCAAAGTTCAAGGCGCGGACAGATTTCGTTACATATATATATATTAGAAAGTGAGGTTTTTTTACAAAATGAAAAAAAAAAAGAGGTGTCCTACACGAGTGAAAGTATAAGGAAAAAAGATGAAATCGAAAATGCAACTGGAGTCTTTTTTTTTAAAATATATTTATTTGGTTCTTTTACCGGTTTTGCAGTTCTTGTGCTTTTCAAAAGTAGAATTGAGATGGAGGGTTTGTGGTTTTTCTCACTGAAAAACCGGTAAAGGAACCAAATAAATATATTTAAAACAAAAAAGACTCCAGTTGCATTTTCGATTTCATCTTTTTTCCTTATATATATATATATATATATATATATATATATATAAATATGTGTGTGTGTGTGTGTGTGTGTGTGTGTGTACGTACGTGTGCATGCTTACATATATGTATCAGTTGTGCTAGAGTGAGAAATAAAATTCTAATTTTATATATATATATAGTTATGTAATAAACATATTTTTTTGAAAACCACATTCAATAAAAACACCAGGATTTTTTTCAGTCTGACGACTGAAAGCAGATTTATTTGCTTTCAAGAAACCACTGGTAAATGAAATAATTATCTTATGTTGTTTATTACATAACTAATAAGCTCTGTAACCTACATAGAGCACTCTTTTTTCCTGGACCTTTCCGACGGAATTACTTCATTTATATATATATATAAATGCCCAGTTTCATCATCCGATTTTGATGCAAGCATTTGGTGATTTCATCAGGTGTTGATTGCAGAATTAGTTATATAAGATAACATGACTACGGGGGATGGTTTTCCGTTACTGTTTGTGGTTGCCGTAATCATGTTATCTTATAGAACTAATTCTGCAATCAACACCTGATGAAATCGTATAAATCTTGCATCATGATTGGATGATGAAACTGGGCCATTGCAATATGTATAGTGTTTTCGGAGAATTAAAATAAAATAAAAAAGTTTCCAGTCTGGCCTTCTGTTGCTTTTAATGAATATTTCACTCTTCTTCTTCTTCTTCTTCTTCTTCTTCTTCTTCTTCTTCTTCTTCTTCTTCTTCTTCTTCTTCTTCTTCTTCTTCTTCTTCTTCAGACACATACACACACACATAACACCTGCTACTTTAGAAAATAAAAACCCGAACTAAATAAACCTTAACATACGTTTGCACTGACAATACAACAGAACAAATACGAATAAGTAAGGAAAATATGTTTATTCAAAAATATTCCTAGTAAAGGAATCATTTTCCTACACACACACACACAATATATATATATATTCTCTTCATCTTAACATGCTAACCATACTCCCACACACATAACACCCATACACACACATAACAACCCCCACACACACAACTCCCTCCCCCATTTCTACTAATAGAATCACTTTCCTACACACATATATACACACAAAATATATATATTCTCTCCATCTTAACATACCCCCCCCACACACACACACAACTCCCACCCCCATTTCTACTAATAGAATCATCTTGCAATACACACACACACACACACACACACACACACACACACACACACACACACACACACACAAGCACACAAATAAACATACACATCTTTACTTTCTTTACTTCAATAGAAAATCTGAATGCTGACACCCCAGCGAACTAACCATATTCACTGAACCAGAACAATTCTCCCATCCAATTTCTCTTGACCATTATCTTTTGCTTGTCATAAAATTCTCTAAAAAGGCTACAGAATAGATTTCCAAATAAGGACGCGAAAATTTAATGAAAACTTGTTCACGTGACAGCCATAATTTCATTTATAACCAATCAAATTACGTTTATTTAAAAAAAAAAGCCTTCGTGAGCCCCTTTTTTTTAAGTAAAAAGAAATTCAAACACTCATATATGAAACCCCCCCCCCTTGTTTGAAGAACTTTGTAACGCGAACTGGCGCGAAATTTATTATAATTATTGACCAACCAATCAAATTACTTCTCTAAAAACCTGGCATTTCGAGCCACTTTTTTCCATATAAAACAAGTAACATTCAGAGACCAACCAGATGTGAGAAAAACCACAGACCCTCCATCTCAACTCTACTTTTGAAAAGCAGAAGAACTGCGAAACCGGTAAAGGAACCAATAAATATATATATACACACACAAAATATATATATTCTCTCCATCTTAACATACTCCCCCCCCCCCCCCCACACACACACACAAACACATAACACCCATATACAAATATATATATTTTTTTAAAATAAGACTCCAGTTGCATTTTCGATTTCATCTTTTTTTCTTTATACTTTCACTCGTGTAGGACACCTCGGTTATTTTTCATTTTGTAAAAAAAACCTCACTTTCTAATATATATATATATACAGACTAAATAAAGATGGCGTAGAAAATACACTGCAACGGGAGGAAACAATAGCACCACTGACGATGTTGCAGATGTGCAACGAAAGAACTTTGATAAACTATATATATGTGTTTGTGTCTATATTGTATCTGTATTATTTTTGACCGTTGGCCAGTCAATGGCAACATTGAGGACCGAATAAATATATATACATATATATATATATATATATATATATATATATATATATATATATATATATATATATATATATATATATACATGTAAAGTTATATTTAAAATTGTTGGGTTACAACTAGTAAATATTTATAACTGATATAAAAGCACTCGACAAATATTTGGAGTATATTTACAATATTAAATAAATGGAAAACTATATTTATAAAACCATATTTATTTCATTATATATATTTCGGGGATATCATATTAACAATATGCTATGCCTTCATCAGACAAAATACAATATAAACAGTTTTATAGATAAATATATTCGACATACCGTAATAAACATCGACTTCATTTGAAGAGGTTTACGCTAGCAGTGAAAATACAGAGAGAAAGAAAGAGAGAAAAAAAAAGGGAGAAGAAAGAAAGAAAGACAAAACGAAGAAAAGGAAGAAAAAGAAGAAAAAGAAAAAGAAGAAATGCATGGAACAAAATAGAGAGATGGAAAAATAGATAAAGCGAAGAGCTTCATGTAAAGAAACAGAAAGATATATATATATAGAGAGAGAGAGGAAATAGAGATAGATACATATATATATATAGAAAATTAGGTAGTGGGAGGTCATTTTGAGTAAGTGTATCAATGATACATTTATTTATTTATTTATTTATTTATTTATTTATTTAGCTCAAGTATTAATGTAAGGGAGATATATAGAGAGATATAGAGAGATATATAGAGAGAAAAAAAATTTAAAAATAGCCAGACATATTCGAGGCGTAGAAAACCCTATGTTTTAATGTATTAGTATTTATAAAACTTACACTATATTGTAAATATCAGTATTCCTGAATGAAACAAGTATCCATAATGTGTGAAAATTCATTATCTTATGTTTAGTTTTAAAAAATTCATATGTTTATGTGACAGCTACAAACATCAATGTGAATCCAACTGATTCACTCTGCAAACTCTAAGTTACCGGAAAACATTCTCAATGTGGTATAAAAATTTGAGCGTATTATTATTCTTGCGATTACTCTACAAGATTATCTATCAAGCAGAAATAGAGAGCAGATTTCAATATACCAATCAAAAATATATATTATATTATAAACAAAACTAAAAATAAAAAGATAACAATAATGATAATAATAAGTAAAAATATAGAATAGAAAACTAAAAAAATATATTACGAAAGAATATTACATAATAAAAATATTGCATATTAAAAATACTACGTATTAAAAAATATTACGTATTAAAAATAAAATAAAAATAAAAAATAAAAAATATTATAGAATACTACAATACTAAAAGAATAAGGGAATACTAAAAGGTTAAGGGAATTTTTAGATTTTAGTATAAAGAATATCTCCTCTGCGCAGAGGTCACATGTCTCAGAGGATGAATTAAAAGGAATCCCTCTTGAGACTATATTCCAAGCCGTCGAATATCTAACGTTATCTAGCTTAAGTTGCCAGAGTACGCCTGATAGTGCCGTTGAAGATTTTTTATTTGGATCTGTGAAAGAATTCTTGTGGTTATTATAGCGAAGTTTAAATTCCGTCGATGTGGAACCGACGTAGTTAAAAGAATTAGAGTCAGTATTAACATTACAATTGTATACTATATTTTTAACTAAGCAGTTGTTATTTAACGGACATTTAGATCTATCTCTACAGTTACATTTGTTAACTTGTATATTATTTATGCTATTATCAGTAGGTTTTAAGTTCCTATTATTTATTCTATTAATATTTTGTGCTAAATTTTTGGTGGATGAGTAGGTTAATTTAATTGTATGCCTATTGAAGATTGAGTGATACCTATGTGTTCTAGGGAAGCGATTATCAAGAGCTTTGAAAAATAATTTAGCGATGTGGGTTTTAATGTTTAGTGAGAAAGGGGGGGCAAACCAAATTATGTTCCTAGTTCTATTTCTTTTTTGTCCTTTGGAATTATTGTAATGCTTTCTATTATAGTTGTTAATGTTGTTGCCGTAATTAAAAAAGTTGTTACTTTGTTTAGTTTGTCTATCATTATCTATGTACACAATCTTATCAGCATACCCTGCCCTAGCTAGTGCATCATTATAGTACTGGGCCTTTTCGTCAAAAATCTTTCTATTCGACGAGATCCTAGAGATACGTTTTTGGACTGAGTTTACTAGTCAATTTCTTAGATATAACATTAAATCTCAACACATGTCTCCACTATCCTTTTCACAAGTTGAATGAAAACTTAAACTATGTCAACTTTAACTCTAACCACCCCAGATCTGTCAAAAACACTATAGTAAACTCAGTCCAAAAACGTATCTCTAGGATCTCGTCGAATAGAAAGATTTTTGACGAAAAGGCCCAGTACTATAATGATGCACTAGCTAGGGCAGGGTATGCTGATAAGATTGTGTACATAGATAATTGTTTCTACTATTGGCACAAGGCCAGAAAATTACCCAGTACATTACTGGTACTTTATTTTATCGACCCCGTAAGGATGAAAGGCAAAGTTAACCTCGGCGGGATTTGAACTCAGAATGGCAAGGGCCGTAACTCTATGCGTCAAAGCATGGCGTCCGAACCTCTACCGATACTGCCAATCCACCGCCATTGTGTACATAGATAATGATAGACAAACTAAACAAAGTAACAACTTTTTTAATTACGGCAACAACATTAACAACTATAATAGAAAGCATTACAATAATTCCAAAGGACAAAAAAGAAATAGAACTAGGAACATAATTTGGTTTGCCCCCCCCTTTCTCACTAAACATTAAAACCCACATCGCTAAATTATTTTTCAAAGCTCTTGATAATCGCTTCCCTAGAACACATAGGTATCACTCAATCTTCAATAGGCATACAATTAAATTAACCTACTCATCCACCAAAAATTTAGCACAAAATATTAATAGAATAAATAATAGGAACTTAAAACCTACTGATAATAGCATAAATAATATACAAGTTAACAAATGTAACTGTAGAGATAGATCTAAATGTCCGTTAAATAACAACTGCTTAGTTAAAAATATAGTATACAATTGTAATGTTAATACTGACTCTAATTCTTTTAACTACGTCGGTTCCACATCGACGGAATTTAAACTTCGCTATAATAACCACAAGAATTCTTTCACAGATCCAAATAAAAAATCTTCAACGGCACTATCAGGCGTACTCTGGCAACTTAAGCTAGATAACGTTAGATATTCGACGGCTTGGAATATAGTCTCAAGAGGGATTCCTTTTAATTCATCCTCTGAGACATGTGACCTCTGCGCAGAGGAGATATTCTTTATACTAAAATCTAAAAATTCCCTTAACCTTTTAGTATTCCCTTATTCTTTTAGTATTGTAGTATTCTATAATATTTTTTATTTTTTATTTTTATTTTATTTTTAATACGTAATATTTTTTAATACGTAGTATTTTTAATATGCAATATTTTTATTATGTAATATTCTTTCGTAATATATTTTTTTAGTTTTCTATTCTATATTTTTACTTATTATTATCATTATTGTTATCTTTTTATTTTTAGTTTTGTTTATAATATAATATATATTTTTGATTGGTATATTGAAATCTGCTCTCTATTTCTGCTTGATAGATAATCTTGTAGAGTAATCGCAAGAATAATAATACGCTCAAATTTTTATACCACATTGAGAATGTTTTCCGGTAACTTAGAGTTTGCAGAGTGAATCAGTTGGATTCACATTGATGTTTGTAGCTGTCACATAAACATATGAATTTTTTAAAACTAAACATAAGATAATGAATTTTCACACATTATGGATACTTGTTTCATTCAGGAATACTGATATTTACAATATAGTGTAAGTTTTATAAATACTAATACATTAAAACATAGGGTTTTCTACGCCTCGAATATGTCTGGCTATTTTTAAATTTTTTTTCTCTCTATATATCTCTCTATATCTCTCTATATATCTCCCTTACATTAATACTTGAGCTAAATAAATAAATAAATAAATAAATAAATAAATAAATGTATCATTGATACACTTACTCAAAATGACCTCCCACTACCTAATTTTCTATATATATATATGTATCTATCTCTATTTCCTCTCTCTCTCTATATATATATATCTTTCTGTTTCTTTACATGAAGCTCTTCGCTTTATCTATTTTTCCATCTCTCTATTTTGTTCCATGCATTTCTTCTTTTTCTTTTTCTTCTTTTTCTTCCTTTTCTTCGTTTTGTCTTTCTTTCTTTCTTCTCCCTTTTTTTTTCTCTCTTTCTTTCTCTCTGTATTTTCACTGCTAGCGTAAACCTCTTCAAATGAAGTCGATGTTTATTACGGTATGTCGAATATATTTATCTATAAAACTGTTTATATTGTATTTTGTCTGATGAAGGCATAGCATATTGTTAATATGATATCCCCGAAATATATATAATGAAATAAATATGGTTTTATAAATATAGTTTTCCATTTATTTAATATTGTATATATATATATATATATATTATTAGAAATGTTAGCTATCGCCGTATTTTGACTAAAGAAATTAAAAAAATTATTTAGCCTGATAGTGGTGTTAAGAACCCTCGGAGAAATGGAAAAAGATGAGTATTGACGTACATACTCATCTTTTTCCATTTCTCCGAAGGTTCTTAACCCCACTATCAGGCTAAATAATTTCTTTAATTTATTTAGACAAAATACGGCGATAACTAACATTTCTAATAATTTCAAATCAACTCGCTGTTTCGAAAATATTCTTACATATATATATATATATATATATATATATATTGGTAAACGGAATAGAAAATGCTGACAAATTGTTCACAGTTGAAAAATGGTTTAATTAGGAATAAAAGAGTATTAGTGATAGTGATTGTATGGGTTAGTATTCAGTTGTGGTTTTAAGTTTTTAAGTTTTTACCGGTTGCGCATTTCTAAATGCTTTTCAAAAATAATTTTGAGATAGAGTGTCCGTGTTGTTTGCTCTGATCAGAGCAAACAACACAGACACTCTATCTCAAAATTATTTTTGAAAAGCATTTAGAAATGCGCAACCGGTAAAAACTTAAAAACTTAAAACCACAACTGAATACTAACCCATACAATCACTAATACTCTTTTATTCCTAATTAAACCATTTTTCAACTGTGAACAATTTGTCAGCATTTTCTATTCCGTTTACCAATATATAATAACTTGTGTGTTACACCTCTATTCTTTTAACTATATATATATATATATATATATATATATATATATAAATGAAAAAATGACGTTCTGCGTTGTTGCGTGTGATACATATGAATGAAAATAGACCGAGAAACTCGACTGTCCATCATCAGTGATCTGCTGACTATATTGGTATTTCTTCGCATTAAAGACCAGATTCCTCAAAATCAGTGCAAGCAATAACTAAAATAAGTTATTGATAGAGCCTCTGTCCCAAAAACTTATTTTAGTTATTGTTCGCACTGATTTTGAGGAATCTGGTCTTTAATGCGAAGAAATACCAATGATAATCAGCAGATCACTGATGATGGACAGTCCCGTTTCTCGGTCTATTTTCATTCATATATATATATATATAAATGGAAGTTTAGTAAAATCGAAGCTGCGGCTGTAGCCAAGCCAACGAGATACAATGAGGAATTGTACAGCCAAGCACTCAATGAGGAGTCTCAGAGTAATAACATTCGTTAAACGCCATGACAAATTGAAAACTGTGGCAGGCAAGCCCAGCCACGACACCGAAGCAACGATAAAACCAACAGGTTAATAAAAACAAATATATATATATATATATATATATATATATATATATATATATATATATATATATATATATATATATATATATATATATATATATATATATATATATATATATATATATATATATATATATATATATACATACATATATATATATATATATATATATATATATATATATATATATATATATGGCCTCAGCCGGATGGCTGGAACAAGTAAAAGAGTAAAAGAGTATACACACACACACACACATATATATATATATATATATGACAATAAACCAAGATTCACAACTTAAATCCATTCTTTAATTTCTACGTCCGTTTCAATACGGTTATAATAGTATATGCACATGAAAACAATCGGAAATAATTAATTAGCAATTATTAACACTATACATAGTACACTTGATTACATTTCTTCAGGAAATGTGAGAAAGAACAAAGTTTACCAAATTCAAAGAGTAATTAGAATAGATCCCATATCAAAGACTGGGCGTAAAGCATACAATCTATATATATAAAACTGTAGTTGTCTGTCTGTCTATCGATTTTTGGCACACATCTCCTCTTAGAATCTCTCACGGAATTGCACCGAAATTGCTATACTTGTACATTGAGCCCTAGCGAAGACATCGGAAAAAAAAATATTTCAAATTTACCCACCCTATGTGACGAAATCGAATATAATGTATCGATTTTTGAGCGTAAGTTATCAGTTATTTCCCTTTGTTCTGTTTACATTGAGCGTCTAACGTAAAAAATTACGCTGGCTTTAACAGTTGTCGAGCCAGCAAAATATTGACCTGCAAAATTCATCAGTTCGAACACTAAGCTTCCGTTTTGCTTCATTTCCATTTAAAAGCATTTTAAAACAATATTTTTACTTGAAAACAAGTCTATTTAAAGACTACGTAAAACAAGCAAATATTTCGTCGTTAGGCGTGCAGACAGACAGTCGTGCAGACAGACAGTCGTGCAGAGAGGTGATATAGGCGTGCAGACAGACAGTCGTGCAGAGAGGTGATATAGGCGTGCAGACAGACAGTCGTGCAGAGAGGTGATATAGGCGTGCAGACAGATAGTCGTGCAGAGAGGTGATATAGGCGTGCAGACAGACATAACTGATAATTTGGTTACGCTAATGTTTTTCTCTGCGTTGCAGTGTTTACATTTTCGATCTTTATTAATAAATAACCAGTGCAGTTTCTATCCCCCAGCATCCTCTTTTGTTATAGCATTCGGGTTATCGTTATGTTTTCTTAACTTCATAAGGCATATTGTTGGTTGAGGGAATATTAATCAAAAGCACCACATGCAAGTCTGCACAGTAGACACTACAGTTTTTAAGCCAAGAAAGAAACTTAACATTGTAACTTTAACACAGCTACTGAGCGACCCCGAGCAACGCCGGGCTTTACTGCTAGTCTATATATATAAAGCTGTGGTTGTCTGTCTGTCTATCGATTTTTGGCACACATCTCCTCTTAGAATCTCTCACGGAATTGCACCGAAATTGCTATACTTGTACATTGAGCCCTAGCGAAGACATCGGAAAAAAAAATTTCAAATTGGCCCACCCTATGTGACGAAATCGAATCTAATGTATCGATTTTTGAGCGTAAGTGACGAGTTATTTCCCTTTGTTCTGTTTACATTGAGCGTCTTACGTTGTTTTTCTCTGCGTTGCAGTGTTTACATTTTCGATCTTTGTTAATAAATAACCAGTGCAGTTTTTATCCCCAGCATCCTCTTTTGTTATAACATTCGGGTTATCGTTATGTTTTCTTAACTTCATAAGGCATATTGTTGGTTGAGGGAATATTAATCAAAAACACTACATGCAAGTCTGCACAGTAGACACTACAGTTTTTAAGCCAAAAAAGAAACTTAACATTGTAACTTTAACACAGCTACTGAGCGACCCCGAGCAACGCCGGGCTTTACTGCTAGTTAAATATAAAAACAGATTGTACATGGAGTTGTGTGCAACATTATAGGTTGAAGTAAAAAGCATTACATCAGTATTATTATTCATAATGTTGGATTGGCAGTATCGGTAGAGAGTCGGACACCATGCTTTGAAGCATAGAGTTACGTCCCTTTATGATCTGAGTTCAAATCCCGCCGAGGTTAACTTTGGCTTTCATCCTTACGGGGTCGATAAAATAAAGTACCAGTAATGTACTGGGTAATTGCTGGCCTTGTGCCTAAAATAGAAACAATTATTATTCATAATGTTATTAATTTTCCTTATACAGTTAGAATAACAAAATATAATTGTTTCGAAAATGACTGGTCGTCCCTCGTGCTATCTAGATCTAGAGGGAAACACTACACCTCTCACAAAATCCTCCACTCCACCTCCTCTCAAACTAAAACCTTTCTACATTTTTTCGTTTGTCGGTTGGCCTGATTTCTCTCTCTCTCACTCTTTCTGTATATATATATATATATATATATATATATATATATATATATATATATATATGTACGGAGATCGTGAAGAAATGTTTTTTACCTAGGTTTTTTGGTGTGTTTTCAACTAATCCGACCTCCGAGATGCTTGCAATCGCCTTCGTTTCCGAAAACGGAATGTTGAGTGGAGGGGGACCCTCGAATTTCTCCAATCTCGGAGATTTCTTCAGTGCGAATAACAGAGACGGGAAGGGAGAGTAACACTTAGATGCTGAAGTTTGTTGTTGTTTTCTCAAAGCAACACCAAAGTTCAGCACTGAGCATATAAAAAAATCGAAATAACGTAAGTAAGCTTTATTCCATCGTTATGTTTTTCTATTTTTTCTGTTGAAATTCTAGCTGTCTGATGAGGTCATAGCTATTGCATAATGGTTATCACCGAAATACATATAACAGCGAATATGAATAAACGAAGTTAATTTTAACCTGTTGACTTACACTTGTTTTTAAATATATTCCAGAGTAAACAGGTTCACCTGCGCACTTCGTTGAGTGCTCTACCCTGCATCTGTAATTAATCAACACACTCGAATTAATATTATATATATATATATATATATATATAATATATATATAATATATATATATATATATATATATATATATATATATATATATATATATATATATATATATAAGTATGTACACGTACATACATATATGTATACCGACGTACAGTAGTATGTATATATATATATACATACATGCACACATATATATATGCACGTATGGATTCACCGAACATTTATTATAATGCTCGGTGTGTTTGTAAACAAACATCCCGTATTAAGCCGTAGTGTCTAGCAACCACCGTTGCTCGTTTGTTCAACACTGACAAAGGAACGCTGTACTAGTTTCAAGCTTGTTAGCTATCGTCAGCAACGTATACCTTCCTGCCAGATTGTTGAACGTATATACTTACCTTAATACGGCTTAATACGGGATGTTTGTTTACAAACACACCGAGCATTATAATAAATGTTCGGTGAATCCATACGTGCATATATATATGTGTGCATGTATGTATATATATATATACATACTACTGTACGTCGGTATACATATATGTATGTACGTGTACATACTTATATTTAAGTAACAGCCGTACTAAGAGTGGGAAATGAAATATCGTTTCATTTTTTCCGTTTATCGTTTTCGGTGCACCCGGCCGATTAACCCACTCGATATGCAAATTGGGCTACTCAGCCGTTAATATGCATAAGGTAAGTATATACGTTCAACAATCTGGCAGGAAGGTATACGTTGCTG